>JANRMT010062861.1:45757486-45883791 GCA_026402145.1 Polypterus bichir lapradei | reverse complement strand
TTTCAGCTTTCTACCTACATGGGAAGTTGGAGAATTAGTGATCAGTCAGTCAGTCAGTCAGTGAGTGAGGGCTTTGCCTTTTATTATTATAGATATATATATAGTGGCAGGCGGCCGGGGTCCCCCTGCATTCTATATTCAAGGGGAGCAGTCCTGGACAGTGCAATACCTCCCCCTGGATGCCACATGGCCGCCCCCCTGGGTTGGAGCAGTGCCTCGATTTCCCACAGGGCTCCATGGGAATTGGAGTTGGATGCAGGCCTGTTGGGTCCCACAGACACCGCCAGGGGGTGCTGCAGCTGGGACTCCTAAGCCCGGGTGGGAAGAATATTCATCACACCTGGAAGTGCGGCCGGAACTCGGCAATCAAGCACCTGGAGCAGTTGTGGGTGAACTATAAAAGGGGCCAGCAGCCACCACTCTGTGAGCCAGAATCGGGAGGAGGAGGACAGGGTTGCCTGGTAAGAGTGGTGGAGGAAGAAAAGAGTGCTTTATTTGTGTTTGTGTTTGTGACTGTGTACTGCCTGAGGGACATGAGGAAGACGTGTGCCCACAGGTGAAGAAAAAATAAATCTTTTTGTTTATTTTATGTGTGCCTCCATGTCCAGTCTGTGTCGGGTCAGGCGCCTATATAGCTCTTTCTCACTATATATATATATATATATATATATATATATATATATATATATATAGTAGCAAAAAGAGAAAGAAAACATTTGTTTTGTTATCTTCTTGTGTCCTTAGTGATATCGTTGACTTCTTCAGCGTGTTAGGAAGAATGAGACCAGAGGAATCTCCTCAAACCACCAGAATTCAAACAAAGGATTCCTATGGAGGATATTGAAATACTGTATCCTGTTATGTAGAACAGATGAGGCCTGCAAAATAAAGGAAGCTAGGCCTTTTTAAGAGATATTGGAAATCATGGACACAACTTGGGCCATAAGAGGGATCTGTAAGCAGACAACTATTAATCTTCCTTGTTGCATTCCTGAGCTCAGAACAGCTTCCAAAGATTTCCATACAAATAACCCCAGGACATGGTAGAAAGTTTTTCATTAGCCTGCTGTTTAGATTCAGAAGGTGAGTTGTGCCAAGGGGTTAATTGACAGGGATATAGTCTGGCTAGAGAGAAATGGAGGGAAATGTGAATTTTTAAAAGCTGATTGGGAAGATTCTTTGGGGCTTGGGGCACTTCATATTTGGATAGTGTGCAGCTGGACAATCCATTCCTTATTATGGGCAGAATCCTTTTATAGCTAGGCCAAGGATGGCCCCTGGAGTTTTGGTTCTGTTTACTATGAAATTTTCTCTAACTTTTTATAATTGGCATGTATTGATTTAGTATAATACATAACTATTTTTAATGACGAATTCACTTTTGGCTCACTTTTTTCTGCATTAAGGTGGAACACAATGGATTACATTATAGTTCAGCTATGGCATGTTTCTGTTTGATTGGAGGAAACTGTATCCATTCAACTATATAAATGTTTTTACTCAGTATATAGGCAATCTGTACTAAATGTTTTTAAATGAATTTAGAAGAAAGTACAATTCAAATTTCTCTTTTGTATATGTCCCACAAGTAAAACAGTTTTCAGAATAAACATCTGCTACAATGAGGAGACAGAGTTGCATTTGTAATGCTGACGTTCACAGATGTTACAGAAGTGTCTTTTAATATTAGAGCATCTGTCTACATCTTGCTTTTTCTCGCTTAAAACATTGCATATCTGACACACATATACAGAATTACTTTGGGCTAAAATTAAAATCTGAGAATTTCAAGACAAAAAGTAAGGGGGTTTTGAGCAAAAGGTTAATAATATGATCTGTTTGTAAAGTGCTGCAGGATGGATTTCACAGAGCAAGGAGCCTTAAAAGTCAAACTTGTCTTTTTTATTTATTTTTTCAATTGCTTTGTAAGATTTAAAATATAAATGAAAAGAAAGAAAGAAAGAAAAGGATCAAATATGCATTGTGACAGAAGTGCAAAATATTGCAGGAGATGTGATGATGACACAATGCCACTATGATCACAGAAGCCTTGGGTTACACAAATGACTCCGTTGTTCATTCGACAATTTATCCAGATTATGCTCTGTGATAGTGAGGTGGACTAAATCGTTCGGAGAGTGTGGTTTAGTGTAGCTTAATTTTCGGAGTATACCAACTATAGTGGCTAGTGCCTTATTTGTAAATATTTTTTGTGTATTGTGATGGATGTCCGGCAGCTCGACCCGCCCTGAGGATAGAAGAATGGGGGAAGACAGCTACTTTTGAACTCTACCTCCCCCAAAATGCTAGACGGCAGCTCCCCTGGAGTGTAGCGGTGCCCCAGATTCCTGCAGGGCATCCTGGGACTTGGTGTTCGGTTTCTCAGCCCTGTTGGGTACTCTGAGTGCTGCAAGGAGGAGCTGTGAAAGGACTGGAGGAGCCATGCCTCATCCATAGGACTCACAAGTCACAAGGACGGAAGATCCGAAGTACTTCCGGGCTGAAGAAAAAAGCCAGTTCTCCATCTGACCTGGAAATGCTAACAAGTCACATGGGCAGAAGGACGGAAGCACTTCCGGGTCAAGAACTATATAAAGGACTACTGTGAACCCAGCAAGCGAGCCAGAGTCGGGTGGAGGTGGATAAAGCTTGCAGGGAGGTGTGGAGGAGAGAATTGTATTATTGAATTTATTGCCTGTAATATTGTGGCTGTGGTGCTGGAAGGGTGCCATTTAAGAAGAAAATTATTAAAAGGCTTCTTATTGTTTTTACCTTGTATCCTGAGCATCTGTCTGTTGGGGTTATAGGGGCACAGTGACTCCTAGCGTCTTACAGTATATACAGTAAGTATAGACATAAATATCTCCTATTTGTAGTATTGTTGGTGGCGGTATTTAGATAGTTCAGGTTTGTGGTGCATTTATTTGTCTTTCTTGTATATACACTTTTTTTTGTAAATAACTTTGGGATTCAATTGTCTGTTTTTTGAAGTTGCTTCCTGATTGTACTTTCTTTATTTAGGAAGACTGCTGTTTTTGTGTATATACAATTATATGTCCTTCATTATTTTTCATTGTGGGACTGGCAGAAATCACTGTAAATAATTTTCACTTTTTTTGATTGTAACATTATTTTTTGTGTTTTCTGCACCTGTAAATAAAACTTACCAATGTTTTTGGAAATACCAACTTTTTCTGTCTGTGTTTCCATGTCTGACATGTTTCAAGTCTGATCCCGGTAGGTCCTGAAGTCTGGTGCCAACTTGCTACTACACGGTGGGGGGGGGGTCACAGGGAGAAGATGCAGGACTGAGCTGTTTGGAGAAGGTTGATCAAGCACATCAACCCCACATAGAAGTGGGAAAAGAAAAAAGTGTCATGATTGTTTCCTAAGATGCTGTAAATGTTTTGAGAACAAAGTACCATATTAACTTTTTTAATTATAATTAATCTCCTCCTAGGATCACTTCACACTAAGGCCTGCTATAACTTCTGGTGTCAGGGCCATCAGGGGTGTCCACTGACAACACAGAGTAAATTGCCAATGTAACTACAATAGTATGGCCACCACCCAGGGCAGTATACTTTATGTGAATGGAGGAAGCTCCAAAAGGGTTATAGGCACAGCCACTAGCGTCAATGTGAAAGATGCATTAAGGAGGCAAAACGTTCAGACCAACAGAGGGCCTACTATGCTGTTCTTTGGGGTGAAAAGAAAACATTGCAGTAGGTGCAGCCATGGAGTCCTTGTCTGGCATGCAGAAACCTTGTGGATGAAGGGACATCATAGGCACTAGAGGAGGTTCTAGTCAGATATTCCTGGATTAAATATACAACTGACACAGTTTAGGGTGTGCCAGATTAGGAATTGATTTTAAAGTCACCTACAGGTCATACCCCAGATTAAGGCCGAATCAGAAGTTGAGCTGTGGACAAATGACCTACTGGGTTGGGGAGATGCCTTGTTTTGTGAGATAGAAAGAGAGGGAAAGGAACAAGAGCTCGGATAAGAAGTGACTGAAGAATGGTATGGATTATCTAAGTACCCTACTCCTACTTGGTAGTCAAGGTGATTGAACTGTTAGGAAGGAGGCAGCAGAATTTGTTTGTTTTGCTTTTTTGTTTTCTTTTTTGTCCTTAACTTTGTTGCTTATTCTTTCTAGTAACAAAAGCTTTCTTTCTTTATTTACGGCATTATACAAGAACACCCACTCTGGTTCAAAATATGTATTAATTGGTATTTTTATAAATGAATGTTGTATAGCACGACTATGACTTAGATCTATGTGTATGGTTTTAAGATACTGGTGGCAGTTTTTAGTCCTAGATATTGGGAATACTAGGTATTTGATTGTTTCTTTATCTCTGTAGATTGTGTACACATTGTTCAAATCCCACTCCTCTGTGGATTTAAAAGAAAGTCCTTGCTAATGATTTCTTTTGGCCTCCATGTTAATACTTCCATCAGTCTATCATACAGTAGTTTGGATTAAGTTTATCTATCTAAAGGTCAGGCTGCAGTAACAGTAGTCCCAGTTTGGCCAGTTATTTAAAGAACACTCTAATGCGTGTTTTGGAGTAATACTGAAGATTTAATTACATAACAAAACACTTTAAAAAACTAAACCTATTGGGAAAAGCCAGCTAGCTGAGCAGGCTGGATCAAGCATATGGGACTTACAGTGAGTTGGGAAATTTACCATACATTCTGTTCAAGATAAACACATTCTCACAAGCAACTAAAATCATTTGGAAATATAGAATTAAGAAAATCAGTTTTGATATTTAGGTTATAAATACCAAAAGTGTACTGTAGGACACTAATAAATCTGAAAAATGAGAAGGAAATGCTGAGGACAATCTGAGGAAGCGGAAACAGGGAAAAGCTTATGAGCTGAAAAGTTAGAAGATTATAGTTTAACACACAAGCAGTTTGACTTTTTAAAATGAGCGCAATAAAATAAAATAACCTCATTAAAAAACAAATATTCAGGAAACATTTGTCATGTTCCTTTTAAGCATCAAATATCATGCCTTCTATTCAATAAACAATATATAAGATGCTTAGAGTTGTCCATCGGTCAAGCAAAACTTGTGAACCACTGGGTCTTGAAACTTGATCTTGATCTTATTTGAGATCTTATGTGTAATCTTGTGTGACAGATGATCTTTTAGCAAAAATTTGGAGGTGTTGGCTACCCCTGAAATGTAATTGGGCCATTAGTCCTTCACACAGCACACATCAATGTTGATAGGAAAGGAACAGCAGTGACATTTGCTGAGAATCAAGCATGTTGCACATTTCGATCAGATACATGTCACCAGTGAGAAACACAATGTACTGGCTGTGCAAAGTGATGTTTGCCTGGGTCTTTACAGCAGTCTGGTGTTTTTCATTGCAACTGAAAGTTATTCACATGGTTATGCTATGAAAAACTACAACATTTACAGCTACAACTTAGCATCAATCCAAAAGATGGAGCCATTTCATTGACGGCGAATGAGAAATGATGAGACGACAGGACAGTGGCACACATTCCAAACTGAGTGGTCAGCCTGAAAATGTACTTGAGCAGCTCACTAACACTGTGGCCCCTCACTTTGCCAGACAGCCTCCACGGTCCAGAGTGCCTCACGTGAATTTAAAGAGCAACTTTCAGAAGAAGGAGAATAGACAAAAGAATCACATGAAGCATTTTTTTGAAGTGTTTCCCAGTCATATATTAAAGTGGCTTTAATTTTGAGAGAACAGATATTGAACAGAAGTGGCTAATCTGTTTGTGGCACGTCTGCATGGGAACCACCTTTTTCCACCCTCTCAAATGTACGCAGTTTTTAATATCTGGAAAACATACGGGATTAAATCACTTAGAGATCTGTACATAGACAAAGTCTTCGCATCCTACGAACAACAATTACACTCTAAATTTAACTTTGTTAAACAAAACCTACCTAAATTCCTTCGCCTCCCACCTACCTCTATTCTGGAAGAAATATTGATCAGTCTTGAGGACTCAGACAGCATTTCCGTCATATGTAAAAACATTTTAAAGTCCCTCTCTTTCAAAAATCCCAGAGTACAGTGGGAAAAGGATCTCTCACTCAACATCTCAGAAAAAGGAGTGGGAAGTTGCAATGTACAAAATTCACTCGAGCTCCATTCCAACCTGCGAACACTGCAATCAAGTTCCAGCCTCATTGGGCCAAATATTTTGGGCGTGCACCAAATTGATATCATTTTGGACAAAAAAAATTAAATGCCTTTCAGACAGCCTTGGTGTCACAATCCCTCCTAATCCACTAACAGCTGTGTTTGGTGGACTTCCAGATGGGCTTAAAGTGGAGAAGGACAAACAAACTGTAACTGCCTTTAATTCACTATTGGCATGTAGACTTATCTTGCTATCTTGCTGGAAGAATGCTAACTCACTGCTTTAAAGTACGTGGATAATTGATGTTATATATTATCTAAAATTGGAAAAAATCAAATTCTCACTTAGAGGACCTGTACAAGTTTTTTTCAAAATTTGGCAGGATCTGATCAATAACATTTTAGAATAAGCATTTAAACTGAGGAAGTGGATTCTCTCCCCTCTTTTATTTATTTATTTATTTTTTTATTCTATTTATTTTTATTAATTTACTTACTTACTTATTTTTACTATTATAAAGTTTTAGTCTCCTGGCCTAGCTCTCTTTCTCATGGGTGGGGGTCGATTTGTTTCAAACCTAGTTTTCAAACCTTGACTTGCATTTATGGAATGTTACATGATTTTAATAAAATTAATAAAATGTTATAAAGAAAAAAAAAATTGCTAATCTGTTATTTGATGTTTATAGAGAATTTGGATGAAAGAAAGGGTTGTATATTAGATATAAACCAATTGAGGACAGGCATTTTCTGTTGAAACAAAAAACCCTCCCTACACAGACAAATTTTAATCACTTGCTTTTTGGGTGGGCTAGGAAGTATTTTTGACTACATAAGTAGTCAGGTGCACTTAATGTGAAGGTATATGGGACAAAATAAAGTTGTATGACCTTTAAACGATGGAAATTTAGAATAATCTCCAGCAGATCATTTTACACCATTATTTACTTAAAAGACAAACAAGGACAACCACACTGCCATAAGAAGTTGGAAAGTTAGTTTTATTTTTGTTAGCTTTACGCTGGGTGGCACATCATCGAGGGAGGCATTATTGTCCAAAAGGCTCAGTACAATTTGTATGTAAGCAGCAGGGTTCGGAAAAATATCACTCATTAGTGAAAAAAGTAAAATTCGCTGATTTTTATCCACAAATGCTTCAAAATTAATTTTCAGACTGTCCTGTGACGGCATCAGACACAGCAGTCGAAACTTATGAGCCAATAACAAAAATAAACATAAACATTACACCGATAATAATTTATAGGAAGATAAACAACTAATTTACAATTCATAATTTCGTTTCGTTACCAATCCGAATGCGTTCTTGCTCTGCACAGAAAACATCCCCACCTATCACTTGTACGCTACACTGATTCTGGTTTTCACAGCATAATTATATTAAACTAATAATTAGAACACGGGTTATCAGTGCGTCTATACTATATTCTTGTCTAGTTGATGCTTATAAATTATTATATGTGAAAAATTATTGCTGTTTCTCTATATATGAATAAATCAATGCAAAATGTATCTTCATTTTTCTCTATACATCATTTTAAGTTCCTATTTAAATAGGTTAACATATTTAGATATGTTGGTGGGTGACAAATTGAAGCACCGCCCCATCCCGAGCGGCACAATCTCTAGCTATGCCACTGGCTTTACGTTGCTAGTTAATTTTTTTTTTTTTTTAAATAACAATAATAAATCAGAACAATTGAGGATTAAATATTCACCTGAAATCATTTATTCTGGCACAAGGTTCCCATATTTAGTATTCTCTTTCAATTTTTAATTACATATATCTTTCTTTATATCTAAATATAACAGTAAAGGTCTGGCTGAGCAGATTTATTTATATTTTATAACTGCAATACAATAACCATTAATTATCATGTATATATGGGAGAGCTACACACACTACATATTAATAAGAGAGATGTTCTTTATTTTTACATTTACTGCAATGGTACTGTAGCTGCTATTCAGTAAAAAAAAAAACTTGTGAAGGGAATTGGTACATTTTATTTTAAAGATATCACATTCTGTTTTTCCATTTTACTCTACAATTCTCTTAGATATTCCCTATTGGGCTATCAGTGTTTAATTTTACTTTGCTTTTCCAGTGTGCTCAATTTTCTTAAGCAGAAGTTCAAAGTTTAGAGGTCAAGAACTTGATTATTAACATTGTATGCCAGGCTCTGTGGACAAGGCACTGAGTTACAAAGATGTGCTGACATACTGCTTGGAACTTCATACAGCATGCTGGTGTTGCATCAATTTATATTATCTTTTAAAGAAATATTTGAAATTCTTTTTTGTTACATGGCTTGTTTTTGCACAAAATGAGAAAAAAAGTTCAGCATGCAACCTTAAACAAGAAGTGTCACAAATTAGAATTGCAATTTTGGTCCAGTTACCACTTCATTTAAATATAAAAATGCTAAATATGTGAACTAAAAAATAAAAAATACACACCAATTTGTAACTGTGAGTCTCAATTCAGCATGTTAGTTCCCAGGTGTAATATATCAGTGAATTGTTTTATATTGTCTCCAAAAACAAACTTTAGTCAGCAATAATGTATTCTAGTTACAATAAACATTTTCTTTCTTCAGCAGCCAAATTTACCCAAAAATGTTGACAAACACGATGATGCGATTGGCAAGAAAGTTCAACGTTAACTAGCAAATAAAGACAGATGTTTAAAGGAGGGCTTAATACACTTGGTAATAATGCTAGTCCTGTTATGATCTGATCACCTCCAAAGCATAAAACCTCAAGGCTGAGGCTCAGGAACTTCAGAATCTTCTAATTTGCTACTTTCTAAATCTCCTTTTTCTGCTTTAGGGATGTAGGCAGCTGTGGGGTACCTTGGCTACAATTGACCTAAAGCAGAAAGCAACAGTAATTGGAAAGCCAGGCCATTCCAGAAGACACTCACAGACAGACCCGTGCTGGCCCAGTTCACATGTCAGCCTCAAACTTTACAGTGGATTGAGAAAGTACTCAGACTTCTTCATGTTTTCCACATTTTGTTATTTTGCAGCCTTGTGCCAAAATTATTTAAATTAAATTTTCCCAACATTAACCAAGACTCAACACCCTTGAATGACAAAGCAAAACCAAGATTTTAGAAATTTTTGCAAATTTATTAAACAAAAAAATTGAAAAATCATATTGACACAAGTATTCAGACCCTTTACTCATTACTTAGTTGAAACCTCTTTGTGATTGCAGCCTGGAGTCTTCTTGGGTATCATGTGACAAACTTTGCACACATGGGGCCTCATGTATAACGCCGTGCGTAGAATTCACACTATAACATGACGTAAGCACAAAAGCCGAAATGTGCTTACGCACAGAAAAATCCAATCGAACAATCTGTTCGTACTCCAACTTCCGCATTCTTCCGCTCCATAAATCCCGGTCAGTGTGAAAAGTAACGCTTGTGCACGTGCCTTCTGTCCCGCCCCAACTCCTCCCAGAAATACACCTCTTTGAATATGCAAATCAATATAAATCACCCTTAAGCTCAGCCTTCTGTGAAAAGACAATGGGAAAAGCACGAGGGAAAATATAAGAATTTCAGCGAATACCAAGTGGAGGCAAAGGAAAAACATACTATTTGTTTATTTAAACCATGGTATAATCAACAAAAGGAAGTTGATCGAGTGACATAGCGTGTTAGAGAAACTTGAAAGCTCAAGTTCAGAAAGTCGCACAGTGCTGGAAATAAAAAATAAGTTGTCAGATATCAAAGTCGCTGTGAAAAGGCGAGTCATAGCCCACTGTCTGAATGTCATATGAAAGCTTATTAGGGTACAGAGAACAAAAGGCACACAGTGGGGAAAAAGCACGAAATGTCAACTTCAATCTCGAAATTTCCACTTTAATCATGTTTATTTTGTCATTAAAATAGAACATCATAAACTTCATCTTAAAATCGTTTAATTAACCAGTTTCTCAAATCTCATCATAATTAAAGTAGCACATTAAATGCTTTGTTTTGTATGTGATCTTCTATGTGCGCTATGTGTGTCAATCACTACTTGCTTCTTAAACCGGCTCTCTTCCTCCGACTGGACACAGAATCCATTACATTTGTGATATTACAGCTCTCTGAATAACTAAAATACTGAGATGTATACGTGATATCATTTTCATAATGATAGGAGTTAAAGCACGTTATTAAACATGGGTTTCACGGCGCAGTGATTGTGCATGACCTTCGATGAAATTATTTATTGCAGCAGTACTCATGGGTGGCTCTAGGCTTGTGGCGGCCCTGGGCAGAGAAAGAATGGGTGGCCCCTTTGCCCGCCAATGTCAATATGGTATCTTATGCACAGTGGATGGCCATGTCCGTTGCAGACACTGCATAGCCGCCTCATGCTCATGACACAAGTGTTTAACTTTTGTCGAAATTTGCCACTGCGTTTTTAGCTGTGTCGTTATTTTCTCTTTCTGTTTTATATTCAATATATATTGGCATGGCCGCCCCTGCAGTCCTTTCTTTTCTTTCTCCAAGTAACCGATCGCCACACAATCAGCTCTGTAATAGATGTTAAGCCATCTGTAAGCTTAGAGCGCTGATTCTTCAAAATGTTTAAGGAACATTGAAATATCTTCGTAGTACATGTTTAATTATTCTATCCTTCACGCCAGTCCCAATGAAGAATATAGATTATTTGAAATTAAAGTTTTATCTGTATAATATAATAAACATATTTTGCTGCATTTCATCTTAAAAATGATATCGTCATCATATGTAAATACGCGCTTTATAAAGTGGCACAGGTTGTGCAATATTATAACTGTCGTGCAAGTTTACAGTGAGGTAATTGTACTTATAAGTACAGATAGTTCTACAAGGAGCAATTGATTGAGTGCGTTTAAAGTTCTTGGGATGAAACTGTTTCTGAACTGCGAGGTCCGTACAGGAAAGGCTTTGAAACGTTTTGCCATGGCTGAGACAGCATGTGCTTGATGCTGTATACCGATAATTCTCTTTCCGATCAGCTGCTGCTGTGATTCACACTCAGATACAGTGATATAAATAGTCCGAGTGGTGCAGTGAGAGTAATATGGGAAAAGATGATCCTCTGTGGCAACTCCTAACGGGAGCAGCTGAAAAAAGAAGAAGAAGAAGTTGCAGTGAGAGTAACAACGCTAAAGCAGTTATGGTATTTGGAATACTATGGCTATTCCCTGGACCATTATATTGTTACAAGTTAATGACAATCAGATGCATTACACTAATAAACAATATGCGGTTAGTTTCAGTGTATTTATAAAGCAGCGTCAGGAAAATAAAGAGTAACCACACAGGAACAGTAGCACTGCTTTGACGCTGGGTGCCGCTAGTCTGCAAAACCGAGTGGAGAACTTGCATACGACAAGGTATGAGGTACCGAGGAAAAGTGCGTGGCTTTACGCCAAATGTAGGTTTTATACATCGTGATTTGAACATGGAAAAGTTCTTACGCAACATTTCTGTGCGTACGCACCGTTCATGCATGAGGCCCCTGGATTTGGGGATTTTCAGCCATTCTTCTCTGCAGATCTTCACAAGCTTTGTCAGGTTGGAAAGAGGATAATCTCACGGGGTCAGACGTGATTCTCAAAGAACAATGCACATCTGGAGACAACTTATTATAAAGTGTGTAGTGATTTCCGGTGAAATCCTGTGCTATAAAGGTTACACCAATAGGGCTTCTTCCTAAAACATCCATCCCCGGTTTCTCCAGTCCATGCCTTTTAAACCACCACAGAAATTTGAGAAAGAGAGCAAAAGATACTGAACAAAAGACATGATGCTGAGAAATAAAAAGCTAAAATTGCTGTTATCCATTCAAGAGCTCAGTAGCACAAGGTAACTGAAGTTTAAGAATTAAATTGCACATTTTAATGAGCACTGGGGCAGTGGAGACAGACATAGACCACCACAGCAACTGGGCTTCACATGTTTGAGAAGTGCCTCTGTCTGCTACAATATCTTTCTGTCAGTTTAACTAATGCATCAGTATATGTATATACTGTATATCAGTATATGCTATATGGTTGCGAGACATGGATGCTATCCAGTGACCTGAGACGAAGACTGGACTCCTTTGGTACCATGTCTCTTCAGAGAATCCTTGGGTACCTCTGATTTGACTTTATGTCAAATGAGCGGTGGCTCTTGGAGTCCCGAATGAGGTACATTACCTTTATAGTGAGGGAGCATCAGTTACGGCAACTATGACCATGTGGTGTGATTACCCGAGGGTGATCCAGCTCGCAGGATCCTCATTGTTGAGGACCCAAGTGGCTGGACCAGGCTAAGGGGACACCCACATAACACCTGGCTGCGGCAGATAGATGGTCATTTCCAGAGGGTTGGACTGGGCTGTGTGTCTGCCCCAGGATCCTGAGCTGTTTTGTCGTGTGGTGGGTGCAGCAATGCATTGTACCAGTGCAGGCTCCCCATCCTGACCTGATCAGTATATGATATATAGCATATACATATTATATAAGCATCGTAGTCTTATAGATATACAATATACAGCTATACTGTCAGTTAGACAGTAATGTTACATTTCTTTAGTTATTCATTTAGATGAGCAGTCAGAAGGTGGATTTTGCGCACCCTCATCTGTGCATCTACTGGCTTTGTTAGGCAGATTTGCTGATTCTGATTTTCTGAGTACTAAAATCTGCTAACTCCTGAGGATCTTCATTATCAGCTCTCTTAAAGGCAGTCCTTTTGACAGAATTTGACACACCATTTACTTCAAATGCATATATTGCGGCTAATGTTTTCATGAATAAAGCTGCCAATTCTTTCAAGCTTACATCGACTCCTATGATATCTTCGTAAAAACCGAACAACAGAGAGAACACACAGCACCTGTGAAAACATACTGTTCATGTTTACCATTCATCCATTGATGTTGATGGAGTGTTTTCCGTTGCATCAGATTATGTGTATTTTCAGAACAGGTTATGTTTATTTTTAAAACGTGCAATGTGCACTCTGCACTCGTGACCCACATTTATATGTCTAAAAGGGTTTTTGAAGGATTCTTTTTGGCTATAGATGGTTCATCGTATACAGATCCTTGCTGTCTATCGAACCAAGTTAACAAGAGCATGTCTGATCTTTGCAGTTCAAAATCACCGCCTTCATAAGGCATTGGATTGGTTTAGAAATATGACACTCAGTGAGCCGTCTAATTGCTCCCAACCAGTTTTAACTAAACTTTGCTCATGGATGTCTCTAGATGTATATTTTATAAATCTGGCTCAACTGAGACTAGAAGAAGACCATTGGTGGATATCTGTTCTCTCTAAAGGTGTTCATTTGGGTTCAAGTCCAAGCTCTGGCTGAGCAGTTCACTCACTAGGCCACTCCTGAGTTGCCTTCTTTGTAATTAGGGTCATTGTGTTGTTGGAAGATAAATATTTGGCCCAGGTTGAGGTCCAGAGTGCTCTGAAGCAAGTTTTATTAAAGATATCCTTGTACTTTGCTCTGTTCAGCTTTCCCCCAAACCTGACTAGTCTCCCAAACCCTGCCACTGAAAAACAACCCCAAGGCATGTTGCTACCACCACCATACTTCACAGTTGGCAAAATGCTCAACCAGTTTCATTGTCAGACTGAAGAGTTTTTATTTTCTTTGTCTGTTTTTTTTTTTTTTTTTCAATTTCAGAGCATATTGAATAAATGGAATACAGAAGTTGAAGAAGTGAAGAGTGTGCCAGAGTGACTGCTGTTGCTAACCTGCAGTCTTTTGTCGAGTCTTTTTACTGTTACTGAATGGAATACACACAGTCTGTTTGCCAAAGTTCACACCTATGCATGTGCAGATATTGGTATTTTACTGTTATGATCACAAATTTGTACTGTTCTGGTTTATTCTTCGATTTAGGGGCCTTATGTTATGGAAAACTGATTTGTGTCATTTATTTGTCATGTTGGTTTTGTATTTACTTGCTTAATATTTATTTACATCATTGTTTTTATGCAAAACCATTTTTCTTTTTGTTGGTGCTGCCATTTTGTGCTTCTGGAAGTGCTTGAAATGTGACATCCTCATCACAACATCATGCTTCACAGACATAATGTCAGTCTTGGTTTCATCACACCAGAGAATCTTGTTTCTCACAGTTAGATGCCTATCTGCAAATTCCAAGCTGGCTACTACAGTATGTGTCTTTTACTGAGGAGAGACTTTTGTCTGGCCATTCTATCATAAAGCCCAGATTGTCAAGTTTTGCAGTGATAGTTGTCCTTCTGGAAGTTTCTCTCATCTTCACACATATTCTGTGGATCGCTGCTAGAGAGACCACCAGGTTCTTGTTCACCTCTTCTATCATGGCCTTTCTCCTATGATTGCTCAGATTGGCCAGGTCTCCAGCCCTAGAAAGAATCGCGGTTGTTCCAAACTTCTTCCATTTAAGAATCACGAAGACAACTGTGCTCTTGGGAACCTTCGATGCTGCATACATTTTTTGTTAGCTTCCCCAGATCTCTGCTTTGGCACAGTTCTCTCTCTAAGCTCTGCAAGCAAATCCTTTGACCTCATGATTTGTTTTTTGCTTCGATACTCATTGTCAGCAATGGGACCTTCTATAGACAGGTGTGTGCTTTTACTGATCATGTCTAATTAATCAAATTGACCCCAGGTGGATTCCAAACAAGCATTAGAAACAATAATCAATAAAACAGAATGTACC
This sequence comes from Polypterus bichir lapradei, assembly GCA_026402145.1. Classification (NCBI taxonomy): domain Eukaryota; kingdom Metazoa; phylum Chordata; class Cladistia; order Polypteriformes; family Polypteridae; genus Polypterus; species Polypterus bichir. Next base: position 45,868,921 of record JANRMT010062861.1, on the reverse strand, counting down.
TGAACCAGATATCAAGTGTCATAGCAAAGGGGCAATGTGATATTTCAAGTTTTTTTTAATTTTTTATAAATTTGTCAAAATATTCTATTTTCCATATTGTGTGTTGCTTGATTGAATTTAGCTCAATGCTTCAACAAGGCAGAACGTGAAAAATATGAAGGGGTCTGAATACTTTCTGAATCCACTGTACAGGTACATACTTTTTAAGGAATGTATGGGGGAACATGAACAGCTGGAGGATATCCTTCCTGTATCTGAGGATAGTTTGGAATTGAACCCAGTCTCCTGAAGTTGGCCACATTACACAAACATAATGAATTTCACAAACAAGTGAAGATTATTCAGTCTAATTCCACATGGTCATCTGAAACTTGCAGGTCCAAGGTTAAGACTGTGTAGCCTTGTAAATTATAACATGCTATGAACTGCTGTAAAGTGAAGCTCATCACCGTGAAAAGTTATATGGCATTCCCTCATTTGTTAAGGACGTCTCACCTCGTCCCTTGGTTGAAACATCCAGTCAACAAAAAATTAGAAAGACTACTAACAAAAGATTTGCTGCTTGTTTTGTTCAATAGGTTATGTAGTTGCTATTAAACCAAAATAATATATCTTGTCTAGAAACACAGCTTGATATCTGTTTTGCTGGAAGTTGGATCAGTGGACTGGAGAAAATCAAAACAGGTAAAAGGGAATGATAAAGGAAGAATGCACAACTTCCATAAGTTGCTTTCAAATAAAAAGAAAATAAAATAACCTCTGCCAATTGTCCTAGGAACAGATGACACATGTGCAAGGACTAACCTCCTGTCACCCTTTTTGCCAACTGAAGTTGCTTTATATTAACAAGGAACTCCAGCATTGTGTAGAAAGTCAATTGCATGCGTTAAGGAAGTGAGTGCAGCGGAGGTGCGAAGCCCTGGAAACGGCTGCTGTGACTTTAATTAAAAAAAGCCCATCATCATCCCTTTTTTCCCCACATTCTTTCCCTCTCTGAGTCCTTGGGGATAGCAAATTGCGCACGCCCTGCTGAGATGAAAGAAGCGTAACAAGCCATGAAACAAAGCAAGCTGTCCACCCAGCACCAGTGTTTATTACCTCCAAATGAGAAGGGGTGTCTTCCTCCAGGCTCGACGCATGTTAATTAAGGTTATTTTCTTATTTAAATCCAGCTTTCTGCTGAGTTCTAACAAGCTCTTCTACAGCATTCTGAACATTAGAATGACTGGCAAGCTTTCTGTGTTTCATTCCTTTTTTTTTTTTTTTCTTTTTTACTTTCGTCTTTTCATTATTGAAAAATTGCCAAAAGGCTTAACCAGTTTCACTGTCAGGACTGAAGAGCTTTTATTTTTTTTGTCTGTTTTTTTTTTTTTTTTTTCCAATTTCAGAGCATATTGAATAAATGGAAATACAGAAGCTGAAGAAGTGAAGAGTGTACCAGGGTGATTACTGTTGCTAACCTGCAGTCTTTTGTTGAGCCTTTTTGCTGTCACTGAACGGAACGCACACAGTCTGTTTGGCCAAGTACACACCTATGCGTGTGCAGATATTGGCATTTTACTGTTATAATCACAAATTTGTCTTTAATTTATTTTACTCTTTTCCTTACCTATTCTGGGTTATTGTTTGATTTAGGGACCTTTTATTATGGCAAATTGAGGTGTGTTAATTATTTGTACTCTTGGTTTTGTATTGACTTGGTTAATATTTATTTACATCCTTGTTTTTAAGCAACACTGTTTTGATTTTTGTGGGTGCTGCGATTTTGTGCTTCTGGAAATGCTCAAAAAGTGAGATCCTCATCACAATGTTGTAAAGGTCAGTGTCTTTCACTTCCAGATTATGGATTCCAACCCTTTTTGCTCAATGAATTTGTGTGTGTGTTTCTAGTATTTAGGTGACAATCTTATGGCAATGAATTCGAACCTGGCTTATTGCTTAACGGTTTGAACAGTGACTAAAGAATTTTGATTACCTGGTTTTTATTCTGACTAGCTTACATTTACAATCCTTGTCCTGATCCACTTTCAACTTTGTTTTGGTTTCATTATTCAGTCTCTGTGAGAGAACGTTTATAACCGTTTGGTAAGAGAGATTTCTAGCATATAGGGGGTTGGAGCATCAGACCAGCTTGGCAAGGATGACTGTGATTGGACGTACAACCCATAAGTCAGGGGTGTCCAACTCCGGTCCTACTGGGCCACAGTGCCTACAGGTTTTCATTCTAATCATTTTCCTAATCAGCGAGAAGTTTTTGCTGCTAATTAACTCCTTTTCCCTTCACTTTAATTGCCCTGTTTTTAAGGATTCAGTCCTCTGAATTGATTTGTTTCTTCATTAAATGACAGCCAAACAGAAATGAGATGTGAAACGAGCCAACAGATGACCGGCTATATTTGAACATCAAACTCCAGTCAATTTCACTCTAACCAGTGTCTCAATAAGAAGCCAATCCTAGCTGTTAATTAAAGCTGTTATTGAATATCGTGACTTGTTGCTGCTCTCATTCTGCCACAGCAGACTGTTGATTTTCTGTTTTTCTAAAACCACCGTGAAGATGTTTTGGTGACCTGAGCAGGCCAACATGACTGAGACCTTCACCTTTTTTTATTTTCAGATTATGTGGTCATGTGGTCACTTGTTTTGTGTCTCATTATTGTTTGGATGCTCATTAAGGAAAAAGAAACAACTAAAGGGTCTGAATCACGTCAATTACAACTAAGGCAAATCAAGTTAATCAGCAGCAAAAATGGCTCACTAATTAATAAGATGGTTAGAATGAAAATCTATAGCCACTGCGGCCTACCAGGACCGGAGTTGGACACCACTGCCATATACCATCCACTGCAAAAAGGCCATAAACTGAGTAAGCAAAGCAACTGGGGGATGAGCTGTATGAAAGGACTTTCATGGGTAACTGATGAGAACGGGACAAATAAATTAATTGCATTGGTCTAAAGTATGGCTGTTTATGATTGGCTTTCAACTGGAGGCCATTCTGTACTTCAACACCCCATAAGTTTGTGTTTTGTGATAAGATTGGTATAAATTTGGTCACCTTACCTTTACTCCTCTCTTTCACTCACCATCTGGCCATGAAGAGAAGAACATGATTAAGACAACTCTGTCTCTACAGCCATAATGAGACAGGCAGATGGCCTGTTTCAGCACTCCAGTCAAAGGCCACATGGTAGCAAACAAGACTGAAGGTAATGTCAGAGCCAGCTATGGACGCAAGAAGCCTCTACTTAGGCTGTAAGGGTATGGTTTAAATATAATCACATAGTATTCTGTTTCCTTAAAAATTTGGCCTTTTTATCAATAATACATAATTAAACTTGGAAGTTAATCCCTGCCTGTTTTTTACTCTGTCTAATTGCCTGAGGTTACAGATGTAGAAATGAAGGGGAGAGGAAATGCTAAAGTACCTGATCACATAGTGGTAAGTGTATGGATTTTTAGACATTTTATTAAGGCCTACACAATAAAGAGTATAAAATGTGAAAATAGAGTCACTATAAGACCCTACAGAACAAAACAAATCAACGTATTTGAATTTTATATGTGTTTTTGTGTGTTGATCCACATAGGTAAGTGCGTGCATATGCCATTTAGCATGAATCTGTCTGTTTTCTTTATTAATTGTAGACATTTTGAGTTGTCGGGTGTGATGCCTGTTTTGTCAATTGTTCTCCAAATCATGGCAGTTGCAATTTTGAAGATGTTTTAGGCAGACAAGATATTAGGTATTAGCTGAGAATGTGCTCATAAATATGACCAAATTGGTCACATAGGTTAATTTCCCATTATTGGTTTATTTAAGCCTGCTACCTTGTTAGCTTTTCCAATGGGAGGGCTCAGTGGGGAGATCTTTAGTCTCACAGTAACATACTGTAGCACTGGACTTCCCTCTATTGTGCCTAAGAGAGTTCAAATGCTTATTCTGATCTGCAGGAAACAGGAATGGGTGATCTCTAAGGAAATAGGATGGTCAGGCTTCCTGTGTTATGGTGTTTCCAGCTGAAAAAATGCACTAAAACACACAAAATGTGTGCTTTCATGTGTCTGGCCTAATCTTAATGTCTTCCTTTCACTTACATATGGATGCACGGAAAATAAGAAACATGTCATGTTTTTTATTCTTCCATGTATACTGTGTAGTGATACGAATGTTATCAGCAGAATAAAGTTGATTTTGCTGGTGTACTGCAGATTCCTTGAGTCACACGGATGCTGAAATGACTTCAGAAGTGTGAATGTCTTCAGAATTCTTGTGTTTGAGTAACTGTGCCATGAAAGTATGTGTCCGTTTTTGAGGGTGTTCATATTATTGTGCCCTAATTCAGCAGATTGCATAGCCAAATGCATGCATCATACCTTTAATACAATAACTGTATCATCAATTTGACCAAAATGTGGAATAAACAAAGAGGTACTTAAGAAAATGTATTACACTATCACTTTACAGCTGTTTTAAAATAACCCATTTGTCATCATTAAAGAAGCAAAATGTGATAAAAGTGTTGGAGATAAAAAGTAAACAGCAGGTATAAGCAAAGGACAGAAAGAATGGTAAACAAAGAAAGTAATCAGACTTGTTAAGATTTGGCAGTCTAGTGATACTGTATGTGCAGTGCCAGGCCAAATGATGAAGTTTATTATAATAGTAGTTAGTTACATTTTGACCAACATGCAATACATCTGCACTCTCCAGGACCATGATAGCCAAGAATAAATTAAAATACTGAACTTCATGTTATTTAATAGAAGGCACACATAATCTTACCTGATATACTCCTTAGAAAAGCACTGAATAAAATAAAGGCTTGCTGTTTGACTGGAAGCGTATTTCTAATGTTTAATAATTAGGTGGCCTTTTTTATGCTGCATGGCACCTTTCTAATTGAATGCTATTACAAAGTTGTTTAGGAGATAAAGATATGATGAAAATCCATCAAACTCATTCTGTATTGACTTTCTAATACAGCCTGAATACTTTCCTCTTCCTTCTTGCTTCTATTTTTATGCATTTCAACAGTCCCCACTATCACTGAGACAGCACTGACACTGCCACACTGTACACCAGTTTAAATTGTACTGCTAGCTAGAGTTTACACATTTGTATCTGGGCAGTTATTTTTTCTGTAAGAATTTTGCATTGAAAATAGTTTTATTTATACAGTTCATTCATATTCTGCTATGACAAATGACAAATATTTTGTTTTATTTATACTATACATCGTTGGCCATTTAAATTACAACACTAAGAAACACATGATAACATATTAGAAAAACAGGAGATATTAAAGTGATATCTGCGTGGCATGTTACTTATTATACACACACACACATTCAAACCCCACATCAGTATTTGGTATATACAACACAGGCAGAAATAACCACTTCTACACATTCTGGCATAGACAGGAAGAGACCATGTATGTGTGTTTGTTGATTGTCATGCCATGTAGCCTCTACACATGCCCACTGTCCATCTGTGGTAATAGCTGTTGGTCTGTGGCATAACACATGCAAAGAACATGTGGGCCAGGGACAAAGTGACACTAGAAAGTCTTCCCGGTAACCTTAGGATGTGTGCCATATATGATTGAACATTGTCCTATTGAATTATGGCACTACCGCAGCCTCTAACACCTCTGTAATGTATCACTGGCTGGTCAAAGTACTGGAAATACATATGAGATAAGAATGGATGTGGTACCCACTTTTCCCTCAGTGCCTTCATCTATGGCTTCATTCACCATGGCATAGTAAATTAAATTGGAACACATCTCAAAAACACACAAAAATGCCAGTCATCCTGCCATCTGCAGCGTTATTGACTTTGCAGTTGCAGATGTCTATGTTTGAGGGTAAAGAATATTTGAAGCAATGATTGGTGAGCAAAATGAATCCACTGTTGATGTGTGGCAGATCCCTACTGTCGGGCTTGTCTGTAATGTTGCTTTTCAGACCATTACAGCCTTGGGCATAAGATGTTTGCCCTCCTGTTTTTGTCTTTTTTTTAAAATAATTTTTCAAAATAGGGCAAAAGGAGTGAGAAAAAAGTAAATATAAATAGGCAGCTGGATGGTTCCAGAATATAGAACAGCTATTCCAAAAATCAAGAAGATAAAGTAAGGCTTTCAATTGGACTTTTAGTGTTAGCTAAATTGTCAACTAATTAGCCAGCCCCTTCAAGTCAAGGAAGCCATTATCTAACATCTGGGGGGTATTTTCCGTACGTCGCTTAAATCTTCCGTGATCAGGTGTCTCATCTTGGATAAGTTAATGCTGGCACTCATTCGGGATAGGTCGGTTTTTCAAACGCAGGCGTGTAGTAGATTAGTCCAGATGGATCTAATCATCTGAGATGATTGCGCGCGCCCGCGCTGATTGAAAAGCCCATATATATTGAGTCTACAAAACATGATAAGCAAGTCTTTGATAGACTGCAACAAAATGATGAAAGAACGGGCGCATTCTTTGACACAAGTGGAGCAGGACCTGTTACTCGAAGGATATGAAGAATTTCAAGAGTTAATATATACAAGGGGTAACACTGCAAAAGCAGCCCAAACTAGAAAAGATGGTTGGCAAAAAGTGGCCGACAAATTAAACGTGCAAGTAGTGTGCATTGTATTTACTGAATGCAGCGTTTCATTTCCTATGTGTCACATTAATTATTATTTAATATGTCATAATTCCAGATCAAACGTGAGCACAAAGAGAACATGGGAACAGGTTAAAGTGAAGTACAAGAATATACTTCAAACTGGTAAATATTGGTATATAACTATTTAAAGAATTGTAGACATAAAGAATCATATATAATAGAAAAACCATTAATTTGAAAGCTAATAAGAAGAAGGCAGACAAGCAAAAAACAGGTGGAGGTCCACGCGGTCCAGACCTAACCCCTGCAGAAGAGTTGGCTCTCCAGCAAAATGCCCATCGCCCGGTTTCTGAGGGCATTCCAGGGGGAAGCTCCTCCTCAGAACCAGTAGCAGGATTCAGTGGTAACTTCATTTCAGGTAAAAGATGGTCATTGCATATATTTTGTCCTCAATGTGTGCCATAGGTATGTCCCATTTAGCCCTCTTTTTTTTTTTTTGTTTTTTTGTTGGGTCAGTTGCAGGGAATGTCATATCCCTAGAACCTGTGTCTGACCACCGAGCTATTGACGAATGTTAAATATTTGATGAAGACACTGTGTCTGATTATTCATCAGGAGGAGAGGTAAATGTTCCAAATGTTTGAACAAACTCCACATGTCCCATGTGCTAATCGTGATATAACTGTGTTGCAGGAACCTGTAGCCAGCACACATGTACCTTTTGGAACATCCACATCAAAAAAAGGAGATGGTGAGGTTGGTTGAGCCATCTGTTGTACTGGATACAAAATGATTCAAAATGATATACTGTGTATACAATATAGAGGAAAAAAGGCATTTGTAATTGTGCACTTATTTGCAGAAAAATGTGAGGGCTCTTGTACAAGAGATATCTTCACCAGAAAGTCACGTACAGGAAACTAAAAATGAGGAAAATACAGCAGGACATGGAACTTCATGAACTGAAGGCAACCAAAATGAAGTTGCAGATAAAAATACTAGAAAAACAATTGGTAAGAAAATTCTCTTCTCTTTCCCATGATGTGTATGCATGAGTGTATCCTTAATTTATGTTCTCCTCCTTACAGGCTGAAGGTTCGTAATATATAATAAATCAGTTTTGTGTGAAACCACTGTTGTCTTTTTAATTGAAAATGTTGGGCCACAGTTCTGTCTCTGGCAGCTCTGCCACTGGTTTGCTCAAGGTGCACTGGGTCAAGGTCATCATCAGGCTGCACCAAAACCTCAAGGACTCTCTCTTTTCTTATGGTCGCTATGTTGTGTAAGACAGAGCATGCAACAATTATTTTACATGCTCTGTCAGGTGCAACCCTCAGCTTTTTAGACATTGAAATCTCTCCTTCAGGTGGCCAAAGGTCATTTCAATTTGTGCCCTTGTCCTAGATAGAGCTGCATTATATCGAGTTTGTGGCCCAGGGTTGGGGTCAGTAAAATGGGTCATTAGAAAATTCCTACAGGCATATCCCCTGTCCCCAAGCAGGATTCCATCATGATGACCTGTGGAATATGTAAAAATTGTGAATACAATACACACATCACCATGATTAATAATTAGATTATTACCTTGTTCAAATATCCGATACAGGTGTGACTCCTTAAAAATTCTAGAGTCATGAACAAACCCTGGCCATTTAGCCTCCACATTTGATACAAGGTAGGATGCATCACAGATCATCTGAGAATTGATAGCATGTAGGTCAAACAATTTTACTGTCAACATACCTATTGGCTATTTACAACTCTTTCAAAAAGTGACATTACCTGCACGTTAATACTGTGGAAGCCTTTTCTGTTCACGTAATCTTGCTCATTTGGACCTGATGGGGCCTTTATTCGGATCTGTGTACAATCCAGTGCCCCAATCACATTTGGAAATCCTAGGTAATGAGAATGTTAGGCTGATTGTGAGATTCTTTATGAAACTGTGGGTGTTTTTTCCTGTGTATTACCTACCTGCAATGGCATAAAACGCCTCTTTTATGGTCTGCACATGCAGGTGTCCAGGAAAAACTATGAAAACCTGAAGGAAATGTTTCAGAGCCAAACAGACTTTACGAATTGCCTGGCAAACTGCACTTTTTGATAGATGTTCTGTATCGCCTACAGTATATAAAAAAGTGCTGCTTGCAAGAAACCTCAAAGCAATGCATACTGTCTGTGTGGTTGTGAAAGCCCGACTTTGCCGAGTTTGACTTCGAATAGAAGGAGCTAATAAATCTTTGAGGTACAATATTCCCCATCAGCTAAAGCGGTATCTTTCGAAAAGAATTTCCTCCGGGAGCAATTTTTTTTTTTTGCCAATCGTGCAAAACCCTCTCTATATGAAATTCTCTTCGTATAATTTGCGCACCAATATCAATTGGTCACTCATTCATGAACGGCGAAGCCATGACTGGATGAATTCCACGTACCGTCACTGATTACGTTTGTGAGCTAATCCTTGTTTACATAGAACAAACCTGCTCCGAGCAGGTTTGAGGATTAGGATGTGCTGCTATGACAACACTTCCAGCAAGAGTTTAAAAAAACCGACAGATCCAGGATCAGGCTAAATCGTCAACAATTAAATCCGGCTAAGCAAGTAATCCATGTACGAAAAATACCCCCCTGCTCTACTGTTATGACTTTCTCAGTTGTTAAAACTTGATTGTGTGTTCCTTGCAATTCAGAAAGAACATTGAAATGTTTGAGTCAGGTGAATAAACACTAAAATACCTGAAGCCTGCGAAAAATCTCGTAATTCCGGCCTACCTTAAATTCCTTCGCACCTCTCCATCAGCGTCTTTTGTTTTGTAATTGCGTCGATCAGCACAAGCAGCAAGCAGCCTGCTATCCCATTCCCCCAACTGCCGCAGAAAGGGCAAAAAGTTCTCCCAGCTCAAGCCAAGGCTCCTTATCTGCGTGTGAGATGCCTTGAGTTGTATAGGGTAAATAATACAGTACATCCTTATTTAGAAAACATGCATTTCATGTGTGTTCCCTGTCTACAAAGGTCTGGGTAAGTGTAGGATGAAAGGAAATGTGAGAAATGCAAGAAATGCTGAACACATACCTAAAGCAGAAACTTTTTCGATGTTATACTAATAAATGTGAAGTGTATAATGCGTGAAGACCTAAGTCCAAATATCAAATAAACATGTGGGCTTTTATTCAAGAATATAACCAAAGAAAAAAAATAATTCAATTTACATATTGTTGGCAATGAGTTACAGACCCAAGCTCAAATGTCAATCGACAGAGAGCTAATACATATTCCTGGATGGAGCAGAGGTAAGAACTGCTGCCTTATAAACCAAAAGGTTACTGGTTCGAGACCCAGTGTTTTGAGTAGTGAGCTGCTGCTATTATTATTATTACTATAATATAATAAAAGCATACATTTGATTTGAGTCTGTAACACCCAGTGTAAATTTTGGCTACTTGTAAGAGTTAACGCTTTTTTTTTCATTCACTTTTATTCTCTCAGTGACATTCTAATACATATTAGATTTCTGTCGATTCACATTTGAGCTTGGGTTTGTAACTCATTGCTAGCAACATGTAAATTGAATTATTTATTTATTTATTTTTTACTTTGGTTATATTCTTGAATAAAAGCCCACATGTTTATTTGATATTTGGACTAAAGCATTATAAACTTCATGTCATTATTAGTATAATATAGAAAAAGTCTCTGCTTTAGGTATGTGTTCAGCATTTCTTGCCTCGCATTTCCTTTCATCTTACACGTACCCAGATCTTTGTAGACACGGAACACACATGAAATGCATGTTTTCCAAAAACCAATATACTGTATTATTTACCCTATAGAACTCCAGGCACCTCACTTCACACACAAATAAGGAGCCTTGGCTTGAGCTGTGAGAAATTTTTGCCCGAGTTGAGCTCCGTCAAGGGGGGGATGGAACAGCAGGCTGCTTGCTGCTTGCGCTGATCGACACATCTACAAAACAAATGATGCTGATGGATAGGTGTGAAAGAATTTAACGTGGGCTGGGATTAAGAGTTTTTTTGTAGGCTTCAGGAATTCTAGTGTTAAATTAGGCTGGTAATCACAATTGTCAGGAACCTAAGGAAAGGCAATTGTGCCAAAATAAAATAAATAATAAGGCAACTAGAAAATAATTACATAGCAAACAACTGAAGGGTTCTAATGACTGCAATTCTGCCACCAATCCAAGGGTTGATGCTTTGTCCTAATGCCTTTCTCTTTTCCTTCCACTGCAGACTGGTTGGCTAGAACACCTCTGACATCACTTTTAGTGTCCATCCACTTGGATGAACAGCCCTGTTGGGGATCTTTGGTGACGCTGGGGGGAGCTATTGGACCATGGTGACCCTACGGTTAATGCCTGCTGTCCCACCCATCATCCACGCTGCCTATGAATATCTCGGGTCTTGTGAGTCCTATTGTATGGATTACAGTTACTTCTGGCTGGGTTGTATTAGAAAGCCCTTATTGTCAATGTACCGGTAAAATTAAATTGTAAAAGCTACACCTGTAAACGGTCCAAGTACAACAAATAAAGACAAACAAATAATATAAAAATCACACCTCTTATAACATAGTTACGTTTACAATTATTTGCTTGGAAGACACTTTTTTCCAAAATGACTTACAGAAGAGGAAAACATAATCAAGTAACATTAGGGTAGGGCCTGTTTGTTCAGCTAGTGTAGTAGGACAAAAAGTTGATTGCCACAAGTGAAAAAGATGTAATAACTAATAAATATACAATCATGGATTACAGTCAATAAAGCAATTAAACTTAGTCTAACAACAAATTAACTAACAATATTAAATATCACAAAGCACTGTTTATTTTTCTATCACTTATATTGATTTTTGCAGAACAGATGGGTTTCAATTGCTTCTTACATACATTGAAGGAGTCAGCAGTTCAAATGGAGGTGGGCAGCTCATGCCACCAACTAGAAATTACACAAGAAAAACATCTGGATTGAGACATGATACCACACAGAGGCGGCATCAGAAGATGCTGTTCACTGGGAGACCTGAGTGGTTGAGAAGGGCCATTGCATGTCACCAATATCTCCATGTACGCAGATGCTCGCCCACTCACTACTCTGTAAGCAAGTACCAGGGATCTGAATTTAATGTGAGCTGCTAAAGGGATCCAATGTAGCGACCTGAAGGGAGGAGTGACATGTGCCTCAGATGGTTAAATACAAGACGGGTTGCAGCATTCTGGACCATCTGCAGTGGCTTGATAGCACACGTGGGTACTCCTGCCAGAAGTGAGCTACAGTAGTCCAGACACGACACGACCAAAGCCTGGACCAGAAGTTGTGCTGCATACTCTGTCAGATAAGGTCTAATTTTTCAGATGTTGAACAGCGTGAACCTGCATAAACGAGAAACAGTAGAAATGTGGTCAGCAAAATTTAACTTCTCATCAATCACCATCCAAAGGTTGCGTACTGACTTGGCAGGTGTTAATGATAGTGAGCCAAACTGTACAGAGATGGGGAGTTGAAGAGACTGAGTAGCCGGGATCACAAAAAGCTTGAATTTTGCCAGGTTGAGCTGTTGATGGTGGTCCTTGATCCAGGTTGAGATATCAGTAAGACATGCAGAGACTCTAGAGGATAATGTATTGTCCTCCAGAGGGAACGACACATACAGCTGTGTATCATCCACATAGCACTGATAAAAGAAACCATGGGATTGGATTATGGAGCCCAGTGAGATGGTGTAGAGAGAGAAAAGCAGAGGACCCAGCACCAATTCTTGGGGCATACCTGTGTGCCTTTGACAACTATCCTTGCTAGGACACACACAATTCATGAACCTCCTGGACTCTTTTGATTTGAGCCAGCACATTAGTCAGCCTACACATAAAGCAGGTCATACGTTAGATTTAGTAATTACTAAAGGACTAAAAGTTGATGTGAAACAGATCATTGACATTGGTCTATCAGACCATTTTCTATTACTATTTAATATAGTAATAATGATAGAAAATATTTATAAGAAGCATATTGTTAAAAAATGCTTCTTTGATTCATCAGCAGCTTTAAAATTTACAAACATTCTAAGCAACCAGTCCGTTTGTAGTGTTTACTACAATAATGAGAATAATGTAAATAGTAAAGTGGAAAATTTTAATATTAAGGTGAGAGCTGCTGCTGACATAGTTGTACCTGAAAAGATAGTTAAAAAATCTTCTAGTACTGTTATAGTGTGGAAGACCCAAAGAGTGTCTGATCTTAAGAGAACATGAACTGACTGTCCATTATGAAATTTTGAAGGTTAAAATAACATAATACAACAACATAGTCCGTCTTGAGAGGCGCTGTTATTTCTCTAGAATTATAAATAACAATGCTAGTAATCCCAGAGTCTTATTCTCTATGATTGATCGTCTGCTAAATCCAGGTCACTCAATGGAATGCCTCCAAAAAACTTCCAGTGAAACTTGTGAGGCTTTTGCTCTATTTTTTAATCAAAAAATTAATGATATTAGAAATAATACAGTACATCTCCCCAATACTGAACCACTTAAACCCCGGGACTCCATTTTAAACAAATTAAATTCTTTCATCAGGATAGATTTACCTGATTTATATAAAATAATTTCTCAACTGAGACCTTCCACCTGCGTCCTCGACCCAATACCAACAAGTTTTTTCAAAGAAGTATCGGGTGTACTAATTGATAGTATTCTTAACATAGTAAACTTGTCAGAACTTGTTAGATACGGGATCTTCCCAGACTGTCTTAAGAATGCTGTAGTTAAACGCCAGCTTGAGAAAAATAATCTTGACTCCTCTGCTTTTGAAAATTTTAGACCTATTTCTAACCTGCCTTTCTTAAGTAAAATTCTGGAGAAGGCAGTCATTATGCAGCTTAATGACCACCTCAATAAACATGCTATTCTTGATAAGTTTCAGTCGAGTTTCAGAACAAATCACAGTACAGAAACTGCACTCGTTAAAGTAGTAAATGACTTGTGGGTAAATGCAGACAGAGGCTGTTTATCTGTTCTGATCCTCTTACAGTAGATCTGAGTGCCGCATTTAATACCATTGATCATAATATTCTTAGAAATTGCCTTAGTCAATGGGTGGGCAGTGTCTTAAATTGGTTTGAATCCTACCTGGCAGGTAGAAAATTCTTTGTAAGTTGTGATAATTATACTTCAAAGACCCATGATATTCTATATGGTGTTCCACAAGGATCTATCCTGGGTCCACTGCTCTTTTCGATTTACATGCTTCCATTAGGTCAGATTATCTCGGGGCATAACATGAGCTACCATAGCTATGCTGATGACACACAACTGTACTTATCAATAGCACCTGACGACCCCGACTCTCTTGAATCACTTACACAACATCTTACTTGTGTTTCTGAATGAATGAGTAGTAATTTTCTCAAACTAAATAAAGAGAAAACAGAAATTTTAGTGATTGGCAATAATGAGTATAATGAGGTTATTAGAAATACACTTGATGCATTAGGATTAAAAGTCAAGATGGAGGTAAAGAATTTAGGGCAGTGGTTCTCAACCTGTGGGGCGGGCCCCCCTAGGGGGGCACGAAGATGTGAAAAAAAGAAAACAAGAATCAAAAATATGAAAAAACATCTGTTGAAACCAAAACAAATTAACTTAAACTATATTCTGATACTAGAACAATAAATATAGAGTTAGGTAAATGTCGATAAAAGTTAAGTAGGTATAATAAAATATGCATCTACATTTCAAAAAAATGTTAGGGGTGGCGCGATTAAAACTGTTATGAAAACTCACAAATACTTAAAGGTTGAGAAACGCTGATTTAGGGGTAACTATTGACTCTGACCTGAATTTTAAATCACATATTAATCAGATTACTAGGGCAACATTTTTCCACTTAAGAAATATAGTAAAAGTTAGACCTCTTTATAACATTGCAAAATGCTGACAAATGTTTTCAGTCGACTAGACTACTGTAATGCACTCCTCAGGACTACCCAAAAAAGAATTTAATCGGTTGCAACTTGTGCAGAATGCAGCTGCTAGAATCTTAACTAGGAAAGGAAAATCCGAGCACATCTCTCCAGTTTCTGCGGTGGGCTGGCACCCTACCTGGAGGTTAGTTTCCTGCCTTGCGTCCTGTGTTGGCTGGGATTGGCTCCAGCAGACCCCCGTGACCCTGTAGGTAGGATATAGCGGATTGGATGATGAATGGATGGATGGATCGCTCCATTTTTGATGTCACTACATTGGTTACCTGTGTCATTTAGAATTGACTTTAAAATCCTGCTTATAGTTTCCAAACCTCAAATAATCTGGCTCCATCTTATATTTCGGAATGTCTTACATCTTACACTCCAAATCATAACCTTAGATCTTCAAATGAGTGTCTGCTTAGAATTCCAAGAGCTAAACTTAAAAGATGTGGTGAGGCAGCTTTCTGCTGTTATGCACCTAAAATCTGGAATAGCTTTCCAATAGGAATTCGTCAGGCTAATACAGTGGAGCATTTTAAAAAACTGCTGAAAACACATTACTTTAACATGGCTTTCTCATAGCTTCATCTTGGTTTAATCCTGATGCTCTGTATATTCAACTAATTATCATTATTATTCATGGTATTCATATTCAAAATCCATACTAACCCCTACTTTATCTTCTGTTCTTTTTCCGTTTTTCTAGGGTGAGGACCTGCACCACCACCACCTGATCAAAGCACCGTGATGTCCCTACATTAATGGATTAAAGGCCAGAAGTCCACATGACCATCATCATCAAGTTCTTCCATGAGAACCCTGAATACCATGAGGACTGACTAAGGTGATTTATGTTAGGTAGAATGCCTAGAGGGGGCTGGACGGTTTCGTGGCCTGGAACCCAAACAGATTTTATTTTTTTCTCCAGCCATCTGGAGTTTTTTTTTTTTTTTTTTCTTTTCTCCCTGGCCATCGGACTTTACTTTTATTCTATGTTAGTGTTCCCTTATTTTAATTCTTATTTATTTTGTCTTTTTTCTCTTTCTTTATCATGTAAAGCACTTTGAGCTGCATTTATTTTATGAAAATTTGCTATATATTAATGTTGTTGTTGTTGTTGTTGTTCTAGGATCTCAAACCATCTGAGAGCAATCCCAATGATGCCAAGGTCAGAGAAGGTGGCAAGGAGGATGTAATGGTTGACCATGTTGAAGGCAGAGGAGAGATCTAGCAGGATCAGGACCAATGAGATGTAGCTCTAACAAGTTGTAGCTGGTCAACCATAGTTAGTAAATCCGTCTCAGTCGAGTGATTCCTCTTGAAGCTGGACTGGTTGGTACTGAGCAATCCATTCTGTAAAAAGAAGGAAAAGGCCTGGTTAGAAACAGCATGTGCAAGTGTTTTGGAAAGAAAGGAAAGGAGTGATATAGGCCTGTAATTATTAAAGTGAGATAGATCAAGTGTTGGTTTTTTGAGAAGTGGGGTTATCAGAGTGTGTTTGAAGATGGTAGGAAATGTACCTGAGCTGAGTGAAGTGTTAATGATATGTGTAATTGCAGGAATGATACTATGAATGATATCATGCATAAATAAATAAGGGGTGGAAATTATTATCCACTACAATTCTATGAGTTCTTAAAATTTAAAATTCTGATAGCCCAATTTTAAAAACTATCTGTAAATTTTCTTTGTTCTGTTTTTAATGCTCTTGTATAGCCTAACAGAGTGCACTAGTGTGAATAATGAATGGACAGGATGGTAAGGGTCTTTAATGATTTTCCTACCTAGACAGAGGCATTGGTCTCTGGGAATATCTTCCAAGAAGGGCAGGGAGTAGTCAATGATTTTCTCTGCTGTGGATTTTACCCTCTGCAGAGCTTTCCTGTCTGCTGCTGTACAGCCAACATACTATGTTGAAATACAGAATGCCAAAACACTCTCGATGGTTGAGCAGTAGAAGGTCAACAGCAGTTTCTCCTTCATTTCCACTTTCCGGAGAAGTCTCAGAAAATGCAGTCGCTGCTGGGACTTTTAGACCACCGTCAAAGTGGTGACAGATCCTTAGAGATGTAAGCTCCCAGGAACTTGAAGGTGGTGACCCTCTACACCAGGTCCGCATTGATGTAGAGTGGGGCTGCCTCTGATCTGTGCCTCAGGACGTCAATGACCATCTCTTTAGTTTTCTGGTTGCTGAGTGAGAGTTTGTTCCTGAAACACCACACTGACAGCTTCTGTAACCATGAACGCCTTCATGTCTGACTTGTCCTCTTTGTTTAAGGTAGATAGTTCATAATGCTTAAGTTATGAAAGAAAGATGAAAAGGTGGGTTATAAACAACAACCTTTTAATTCTTCTTTGTTTTGTGCTGCACTTCCACTCTCCATCAAGCCTCCCGCAGCACACCACTGCAAAAACATATGATACTCTTTTCATATTATGTTAGATAAAAGCAGCATGCAACACAGCATTGCTCAGATAAGTAATGTTAGGCTCTGGCTATTTTGTTTGCTAATCTGGCTTCAGTATGTACGAATGCTTCACTTGCTCTGAGCCTGCAGGTGTCACTGTAGCACCTCCAGGGTCAAAACTTTGAGTTTCAAAGTAGTCTGAATTGTCTGCATGGTCCTGGAGAGCAACTATGAAAATCTGGTCCAGATCAGTCAAAGGGTGCAGGATTATATAAGGAATATACAAACAGACAGACAGACTGTCTGTTTATATATATATATAGATTTTGCAGTTTTTAAAAAGTTAAGTAGCATCAAGTCACTGAGACTTCTGGGATATTGATCTGGTCAGTTAAGTAGCAGATGGGGTCGTTAATCAGTTTTGGCTGTTTTGGTGTTAATGAAGTTAACAACAGGTGCACTAGAGGGGCAACAATGAGATGACCTCCAAGGGAAAACAGGAAAGGCTTAACAGGTGGAGGCCACTGACATTTTTCCCTACTCATCTTTTCTGACTGTTTTTTCACTACTTTTGCATTTGGCTATGGTCAGTGTCACTACTGGTAGCATAAGGTGATACCTGGACCATACAGACGTTGCACAGGTAGTCCATCTTCTCCAGGATGGCACATCAATACGTGCCATTGCCAGAAGGTTGCTGTGTCTCCCAGCACAGTCTCAAGGGCATGGAGGAGATTCCAGGAGACAGGCAGTTACTCTAGGAGAGCTGGACAGGGCCGTAGAAGTTCCTTAACCCATCAGCAGGAATGGAATCTGCTCCTTTGGGCAAGGAAGAAAAGGATGAGCACTGTCAGAGCCCTACAAAATGACATCCAGCAGGCCACTGGTGTGAATGTCTCTGACCAAAAAATCAGAAACAGACTTCATGAGGGTGGACTGAGGGCCAGGCACGACATCCTCTGGTGGGCCCTGTGCTTACTGCCTGGCAACGTGGAGCTCGATTGGCATTTGTCATAGAATACCAGAATTGGCAGGTCCACCACTGGCGCCTTGTGCTTTTCACAGATGAGAGCAGGTTCACCCTGAGCACATGTGACAGACGTGTGTGTCTCCAGAAAGAGTCTGAAGAAGCCGTGGAGAACGTTATGCTGCCTGTAACATTGTTCAGCATGACTGGTTTGGTGGTGGGTCAATGATGGTCTGGAGAGGCATATTCATGGAGGAACGCACAGACCGCTACAGGCTAGACAACGGCACCTTGACTGCCATTAGGTATTAGGATGAAATCCTTGGACCCATTGTCAGACCCTGTGCTGGTGCAGTGAGTCCTGGGTTCCTCCTGGTACACGACAATGCCCAGCCTCATGTGGGGACACTATGCAGGCAGTTCCTGGAGGATGAAGAAATTAATACCATTAACTGAGCCCCAACGCTCGCCTGACCTAAATCCAATAGAACACCTCTGGGACATTGTTTCGGGCTATCCGACACCCTCAGGTTGCACCTCATACTGTCCAGGAACTCATTGATACCCTGATCCAGATCTGGGAGAAGATCCCCCAGGACACCATCCATCATTGTATTACCCGCATGTCCCAATGTTGTCAGGCATGCATACTGGCATGTGAGGGCCATACAAACTACTGAGTATGATTTTGAGTTGCTGCAATGAAATTTCAGCAAAATGGACTAGCCTGCCACATCATTTTATCACTTTGATTTTTGGGGTGTCTTTGAAGTCAGCCCTCTGTAGGTTGTTAATTTTCATTTCAATTAAACGATGTGGCATCTTTTCATTCCTAACACATTACCCAGTCTATATCAGTATAGATATACAGCATTCATTTTTTTCCCATTGAGATGTGATGTGTTTTCAAATTGTTCCTTTAATTTTTTTGAGCATTTTATATACAGTATATTGCTGTAGTTTTGAATATGATTTTATTTGATTTCTTTCTTTTCGCATTTTGACATAAATGTCATGCCATTGGAGCAGGGTTGAGCAGCTGTGCTACAGTCAATGCTATTGACAGAGTCAGCTTGAATAATCAAGTAAATATACATTAGAAGTTATTACTTGATCTAATAATTATATTTCAAAAATACTGTAACATTTGTCTTTTTAAATATAGAATAAACGAGAATATCACAGGATTGTGATTAAGGTAACATACTCTATGAATTTGACACTTAAACATATTTTCAGACATTAATGAATCTGAAAATCAGCCAGGGACATTTTAAGCTCTTCCTGGCTCAAAAGGGTTAGACATACTGTCAAGTGGGTTTATATATGCTTTACAATGTTCTGAAATAAGCTTCAGTTACAGTAGATACGGCTATACACTGTATTTAACAGCACCAACTCTCCACTTATCAGCTCATCTATTATAGGCATTTCTACTGATGACAGTTTGGACCTGCATTCATGTGCACCACCTCAGCTATGCAAACCAAATAAATCTGAGCAAATAATCAGAGATTTGGAATCGTATATATTAAACCACAAAATTGCCAATAGACAATAACCAAGGAGTGCAATATATGTCAGATGGTCATAAATATGATTTACAGAAAAAATTATGTCAAACCAACAAAAAACTACATCTGCCCAACAACTTTTCTTTATGGGAGTTCACACTCAGTTGGCTTGAAAAATATGGTCCCTTGTTGGTGTAGAGTACAAAACATGATGGTGCCTTCAAGAAGGAGCCTGAGTTGCCTCGAAAACTTGCATATTGTAACTTTTCTAGTTAGCCAATAAAATGTGTCATTTTGCTTAACTTCTCACTACATCCATAATGGATAACATGGTAAAACACCCTACTACTCAAGAATTATAAGAGACAAAGCTATGCACTGACTAGAATACAAAATAAATGTGCATGTTTCAATATCTAGGTCTGTCATGCATCTTGATTTATTTTAACCTTTCACAACAAACAGTTGTGAAATTAAATATAGTTAAATATAACATACTGTATAGTGAAAATAAACAAAATGATAAGCTAATTAAAAAAGAACAAAACAGTTTTTGATAAACAAGACCCACCCCATCTGGGATTCTGGTTATGCCACATGACATCCCTTGTTACAACAACAACATAAACATTGATTTATATAGCATATTTTCATGGAGAAAAAAAAGCTAAATCTGCAGGGGTTCAAAGGCCATGAGACTGCCCAGCCCCCTCTAGGCATTCTACCTAACATAAATGATCTCAATCAGTCCTCATGGTTTTCAGGGTTCACATGGAAGAACTTGACGATGACGGTTATGTGGACCTCTGGCCTTTAATCCATCAATGTGAGGACAACACGGTGTTTTGATCGGGTGATGGTGACGCACATCACCACCACAGAAAACCGGAAAAAGAACAGTAGAGAAAGTAGGGACTAGTATGGATTTTTGTCCCACAAAAAAAAAAAGATAATGAAAAAGCTATGAGAAAGCCATGTTAAAATAATGACTTTTAGCAATTTTTTAAAGTGTTCCACCGTATTAGTCTGGCAAAGTTCTATCGGTAAGCTGTTCCAGATTTTAGGTGCATAACAGCAGAAGGCTGCCTCACCACTTCTTTTAAGTTTAGTTCTTGAAATCATAAACAGACTTTCATTTTAAGATCTAAGGTTACAATTTAGAGTGTAAGGTGAAAGGCATTCTGAAATGTAGGATGGAGTGAGATTATTTAAGGCTTTGTAAACCATAAGCAGTATTTTAAAGTCAACAGAGCTGTCATTGGTTATTCGGTTTCAAACTGCCTGCTTTGAAACTGTTGGTCACAAACCTGTCCTTGAAACGATGAAGGGTAACTGGGTAGCATTAGAAGCAATTGGGCAGCATCTTGAGCAGCAATACACAACTGCAATATGCAGAATATAAAACAACAGTAAATTTTATTTTACATTGGGGCCAGTCTTTTGTAAAACTGCATGAATATGATTGTATTTGTTACCTAACACATGAAAAAGTGTTATGGGGTGTGCTTTCATGGATCATAATAGTCGCGTTGGAAGCTGTGAACAAGGTGGGTCCATTTTTATTGCTGACAGAGGAAAGCAAAGCTCAGAACGAGGTCGATCGAAGGATAAGTTCATATGTATGTATTACTTCTAGTAACTGAAACTGTATATGCAAAGTACAATCATTTCTGTTCGTGTATTATCTCTAGCTTCAAGATGGCCTGATATTTGTACTGCATGAATTTTGTTCCTAAAGATTCTTGTAACGGTAGCAATAATAGAAAGATCTTTCAGAAAATTGAAATTAATAAAAAAATATTTGAAATTAACTATGTCACAAATGAAACTGTTAAGCTTGGCAATTCTCTCTATTGAAAAAGAAACAGCAAAAAAAAAAAATACAAAGTCTCGTCAAGAAATTTGCCAAAATGAAATCTAGAAAATTATATTTAACCTGATTGTTTAATTAGTTTTCCTGTATATCTACAATTTATGAGAACAATTACCTGTTTTTGATTGTGATATTCAAGTTATCAATTGAGAACATTAAGGATAGGAATATGAATAAAAAAGATTTTATTTATGTGTTATAACAGTAGCATTTTTATAAAATCTACTGTAAATCATACCAGGTGAAGTATAGAAATAATAAATTCACCTGATATACAATTCAATATATCCTTTCTGTCATTGATATTATCATACACAGTAATGAAATTCCACCTTAATAAAAGGACAAGTGTGTGTATGCCTGTGTGTCTGTCCCGTTGCTATGTCTCTGCCATTCCAAAAGTCAAATAATTTTAGAAATAAAATGCATTGCATGCAGATGGCACATCACAAACATTAGCACTACTTTAACAAATCCCATATGAAATGGCATATTACAGAGAAATATGCAATGCATGGTGCACTGATGCACTATGACAGATTTAATTAAGTAAATAAATAAATAACCTACAAGTATTTTATCTAGTATTTTAATTTTAGGATGCTGATTCATGTGTCAGAAATAATGCATTTGCAGTGTTGTCATCCTCTTACAAAAAAATACAAATTTAATGTCCAAAAACTTATGTCAATGAAGCTCTATATTGAATTAAACCCACTTACATTTTATTAGACTTTTCCTCTTTAAGTTTTTATATTTCTTTTCTTCGATATTATACGGAGGCCCCTTTGATATTTTTTCCGGTGGGCCCCTGATTTATTAACTATGCCACTGGTCCACTTATGCATACATTCACACTCTCTCACTCTGGAATCGGCAGTTCAAGTCACGTCAGCTCAAGTGGCTGTATTGGCATGCTATCGATACATCATGTTGCAATATACAATGACACAAAAATAACATTTCCCATGTATGTTTTGTCCTGTGCAAAATTGTGAGACAGGTAAAGTTGTGTACCATACTCCCAGTCAATCCCAGCCAACACAGGGCACAAGTATACCATACTATAATAGGTAAGTGAATACAGAAAAATAATTTTAAACAGATAATAAATAAATAATAAACAATAAAAGTAAAGATATTAATAAAAAACAACAGTTGTGACAAGTGTAATAAATGTGCTGCATAAAAATGTGCTACTAGGGGCAGATCTGAAAGCAGTGGGGCTGCACAGAGTTTAGAGCCTAAGGGGTAGAAGCTGTTGTACCTGGCAAAACTGGCTTGGATGCTGCCTTCTGCCAGATGAAAGTGGGACAAAGAGATCATGGGAGGGGTTGGAGCAATCCTTCACAATGATGTGAACTTTTCACATACAACGCTTTACAAAGATGCCTTCAATGGAGGACCCAGTGATCTTTTCTGCAGTGTGTACTATGCGTTGTAGGACCTTACAGTCAGGGACAATGCAGTTCCCAAACCAGGCAGAGATGCAGCTAGTGTCACACACGCATGTTTAGGAGACAACTAAAGGGCTTGAATGAATGTAATTCCATGCAGGGCCAGGGGGGTGGTGAAGTGTACTAATTCTCTCTCTCAATGCCTTTCAGACCATTCTCGGGAAATCCTGCCTGTTTCTGGGGCAGCCAGCGACGTCACTTCCGGTTCCGGACCTGATGACATCACTTCCCTTACTGGCCTATAAAACCGTCATCTTGCCTTCAGTATATCAGTTCTGTTTTGGACTCAGTTGTGTGAACATGTCTGTTTGTGATAAGCATTTTTGCAACGAAGAAATATGTCTTTGTGTCATTCTTGTGACAGTGGCGTAGTCAGCAGGATGAAAGAAACCCTGAAGAGAACGGGACCGGACCTGAATCATGACCAGGTGGGAGAGTACTGGGGCTGAGTTTCCAGGTGGAAGGTTTGTCCCAAATTTTGGAAAGAACCGGTGCAGACTTCACTCATTTTGTCTAGTTCTGGGCCACCTAATACAAGTGGGGAGAGTGGTGATGGGACATAAAAAAAGTGGGCTGGTCTCTGTGTGGGAAGTGACAGGGACGTATTATGCTCTCTCGGAGGAGAGAGCTGTCCTACCCGTGGGGGCCAAGGCCCCAGAACAAAATGGAAGGAAGGAAATGGAGACACTGTTGTGCCTTCTTGTCTATGGAGGTGGTGCTAATTCGACACGTAAGGTCAGCTGCCAGGTGCACACCAAGAATTCAGTACTCTTAATCAGTTTCACTCCTGAGACCTCAATGTACAGTGGGGTATGAACAGCATGGGCTTTCGTGAAGTAAACAATCAACTCCTTCATCGTCTATATTAAGAGACAGATTGTTGCAGTTGCAACTGTCTGCCAATTGTCGTACCTCTATTCTGTAAGCTGATGAGATCCACCACAATTGTGTCATCCTCAAACTTAATGATGGTGTAAGAACTGTATGCAGCCGTACAATCAAAAGTCAAAAGAGTAAACAGAAGTGGGCTGAGTACACAGCCCTGGGGTGCACCAGTGCTCAGTGTGAAGGTACAGGAGATGGCATTTCAGATGTGGATTGCCTGGGGCCTTTCCTTTAGGAAGGACCAAGTTGCATAGGGAAGTTGTTGTAGCCTAGCAGATCCAACTTCATTATGAGCTTCTGAGGGACGATGCTGAAAGCTGAACTGAAATCAATGAAAAGCATCCTAGTGTAAGTGTCTCTGGGACTGGTCCAGTAGTCAATTTGGCATCTTCAGTGGAATGGTTTGGGTGACAGGCAAACTAGAGAGACTAAAGTGATGTGGTAAGTCTAGCTTTCAAGTGGCCCAAGACAAGTCAGTTGAAGTACTTCTTCGTGACAGGTGTGAGTGCTATAGGGTGATAGTCATTGGTGCAAGAGACTTCTTCGGCATGAGTATGATGGTGGTGGTTTTGAAGCACTTGGGGATGGCTGCCTTCCTCAGGGAAATGTTGAAGATGTCTGTAAAGATATCCATCAGCTGATTTGCACATTCCCTGACCACTTACCAGGTATGTTGTCTGTTCTAGCAGCTTTGTGTGGGTTTACATATAATGTTCTTTTCACATTAGCAGTGGACAAACAGTACTTGCTGTTTCTGAGTAGGGATGAAACTCCTGGCAGGTATGTCATTCAAGGCAAGGGAGGCATCACCACTGCTGACAGTTGCACCGCAGACCAGTCAACCTAATGTGCATGTCTGTTAATGATGTGGGAGGAAACCGGGGTATGCAGAGCAAACCACACATATACATAGGGTGAACATGCACTCGCCACATGTACAGCAGAAAGAAACAGGATTTGCACCAAAACCACTGAATCCATAAAGTTGGAGTGCTACCCACTGTACCAGCATGCCACCCTGTAACACTGCATGTTTAATTTTAATTTGAGTTCTTTATACCAGTTACCTTTTAGCATCCTTTTGTTCTCAGTTGCCTGTCACAGGTCAATAAGCAGAAGGTGTTGTGACAGGAAGGTCTTCTGCGTTACCAAGGAATGCAGGACAACATGATCTGTGATCAGGAATCAAGTAAACAAGCTTATGTCAAAGTGGGCCATTCGAGTTCTGACTGGCATAATGACCTGGCATGAATCAAAATCATGACCAGCAAGAATTCTACCGATCTGGGAAGCCAACATTTCCACTAGCAGGATGCAGAAATTGATTGCAATCATGCAAAGGCAAATCTTTTCAGTTTTGATCTAACCAAGCAAGACAGCCATAAAGAAATCATTTAAAGTGAATATTCAGGTTGGCGTTTAAGCCTAAACTTTAACAATCTGCAAATTTTCAAACATTGATTGAAAGCTTTTTTTTATCATCACTGCTAAGGGAACAGCCGTTTATCAGAGGTGTGTAGCACTTCTACTCCAAATCATAGCTAAAACATGCAAATGAAGAACAATGAAGTCGTTTGCCTCGCTTTATTGAGGCAAGACTGTCAGTTATGAGCATCTGTTTGACCTCTCATTTTCTAAATGAAAGAAAATAGCAGCTTTTACAGTGCTGGATAATAGGCAGCCTGCAACTTTATTTCTTTTTGTCAGGTTAGGTTTAATTCAGTATAATTTTATACTCTTTAAATCAAGAGTAGCACTCTCCTAATTTACACATCCATAATATTCAAAAATAGCTCAGATGGCTTCTACTTGGGGTTTAATGAGAATATATTCAGCCACATATTGTATTGATGGATTGTTATTGCTCTTCTGCAGCAATGGAAAAACAAATAAATCAACTCCAAAACACCTCCAGCAGGAAGAGAAACTGCAAAGTGCAAAAAGCTGACCAATTTAGCCAAAGCTGCAAATTGAAATTCACAATATGAATTGATTCTCTATAGGACTTGAGGAAAAAAGGCAGCATCACGTCACACACTCTTATCATGGTAAGTTAAGATAAAGTGAAGTATGGGATAACACGGCCCTGCACTAATATACATAGAGTGTGTGCTTCTAAATTTGCATAGAGAGTCATCACCCACCTAATTTTGGGTCACTGTGTCAACCATGCTGGAGTCGTCTTTGTTAGGTATTTACCTTTTTCCTGAGCTATTGTGGTGGCGCAGTAATAGGCAGTAATATATTGCTCAGATGTTCAACCATGCTGGAGATGGACTGGTGGCTAATGCAAGGCATCTCTGACACATGTGGCGGTTAAGGCCTGTATAGGTCTGGGCACCACCTTATAGGCTTTACATGCCGATAAGGTAAGCTGATCATCTGTGTGATATTGTGTTGCTACCTCACAGATACAGCATGCTGGCTTTAAATCACACATCTTATCCATATTTCTGTGAAGCTTGCACATCATCCCAGTGTGTTTGAGCTTTTCAGCCCAAGTCCTCCTGTTTTCTTCCCATATCCATAAACTTGCATGATATATTAATTGGAGAGTCTAAATTGGCCCAGTGTGATTCTGCATTCAAATACTTTTAATGTAGTTGGAGGCTAACTTTTGACATTTCCCCTTCCCACTTCAGTGCATTTACATGAATGTCCAGGTGGTCCTTTTTCAGAAACGCAAGGTTGCTTTTGATTTTGATTTGCAAAAAAATCAATTAAGGACAACCTGTTTTTTTTCTTGAAAATAAATACCAAACTAAGTATTACACTGTGTATCACTTCACTTCAAATACAATATGAACAGAAAAATATTGTTTCTGGCTGTCTGTGCTATACTTTTCATTTTATACAACAGACTAAGGTATATGTTTAACGTTACATTAAAATTTGAAGAATTCAGGAGACTTTGGTTTCTCCAAAATTTCAAAGTTTTTAGGGTGTTCATTTGGAATTTCCACCCAGGAATCTCCTATTTACCTCCTGTCTGATAGCACATGAACGCAGCTTCAGTGTGGGTGAGATGTCCCTGTGATAGACTGTGCTGATTCCTGTCTTGCACTCATCGTTTGTCCTGCACTGCAAAAAAATAAACATAAGCCAAGTGAAAAGTATCTTAATCATGACATCAAGTCTGGTTTTCTTTATTGTAAGAATTATTGACTTATACAAAAATTTGTATTTACGATTATTTACTTTAAGAAATCTTGTCATGTAAATTTTGCATACCCTTTTGCCAGATTTTTTTGCTAAATACAAGCATGTGCATTTTTGCAGTGTAGGTGGTGAGACGAAAATCAGAATGAGAAAAAAAAAACATAAACATACAAGATGGATGAACACAAGGAGATCCAGGACAATCACACCTTAGTACACCTGAGCTAAATCAGATAGGATACTGAAATCCATGGAGCACAGGTATTTTCATAACAACAGGACTGGCTCCCATGTCTCTGGCTGTAACTATTACACCATTCTGAGCAAACACATTTCATTAAATAATATAAAAATATATTTAATAGCAAAATCTATTGCAGTCAACCAAATCAAATTATGAAAGTTTAAAAATTACATGACCCCTTGTCATTGTTTTTGTGATTGCAAGTGTTTAAAAGTGTAAAAGTTTATTCTATGCTACAAATTATTATTATTATTATTATTATTATTATTATTATTTTATCTTGCTTGTTAATGCCATATGTATGCTCAGTTGTGGACTTTGAACACAAGGCATGTGTTTCTGATGGCTGATGGGGTAGAGAGGCCCATCTTAGCTTGACCTGCAGAACCTTGCAGTCGGTATTGTTTTGTGTTGTCTAAATACTGTACATTATGTAGATTATGCTTCAGACCACAACTTTAATCTCAGTTTATTGCTTTTTGCTGTTACACTGAAGCTATACATTCTATTAAAAAATAAAAAGATTGTACAGATAACATCCACAATGCACAGCATGTCGGATTCTTACAGGTCTAAGCAAGAAGCTAATGGATAAAATGTATTAAAATTCTATCTTATATATAAACGTCTCCGCAAGGGAGTGTGTGTCTGTCCGGCCTGGAAGTGAGAGGTGGAGTCGGGATAAGGGCTCCACCTCTGAAGAAACAGAAAACTAAACATCTACATGTGGAAGTGTGTGTATCTGTCTGTCTGGCCCAGAAGTGTGAGACTACTACAGCATGAATCTCAGAGAGCCCACAAGTCGGCCCGATGTTAACAAGTCGGAAGAAGAAAGCGACTCTTTTACCAAATTAAAACCGCCTAGAAAAGAGAGAAGCTCTTACGCCTGCAAGACGAGCACATTGGTAAAACGGTATCCCTTTTACTTTTCCTCCCGCTGCTAATACACAAGCAAGGTGAATACTTCAGCACAACATGCTTTTTACAGCACAGGCTTACACAGCTAGTATATATACTGTATATATATATTGTACTAGCAAAATACCCGCACTTCGCAGTGGCAAAGTACTGCCTTAAAATTTTTATTAAGAAGAAAAGTAAACCTTTTTAAACTGAGGGAAAATATACCAATAATTATTTGTTAAGGATCTCTTTGTATGCCACGTTGTCAGTTCGGCCCTCCGGTTGTAATATAACCAAGCTGTGCGCTGAGCTTACTCTTGAGCATGCAACGTACAGTTGGCCATGTGAAAAGCAATCTTGCCTCAAATCTCACAGCTTGGATTGCTGCTGTCACAATCGGTTTGAGTTTCATGGTTTGCTTCAATTACGTTGTAATTTGCAGGACTTGTTGTGTTGAAGTGACATTCGGCATCTGTCAAGTGTTGTAAGCATACAACCGGTTTCATCGATAACTTCGCATCCAGCTTTTGAGAGTTTAAACATTCATAAACATCAAAGTGTCCACTACTGAAATCGTCACCTGTGAATCTAAGATGTTTAAGAGGCATTGGCGGTTGTCCAAAGGAGTAAAATATTTGCCCATTTCGGTACACTTGAAAGTGACAACCGAACAATTCAGTGGCAGCCATCAACTCACATGCAGAACCATAGGTGAAGGGCTTAAGCATTTCACTCTTATAGTGCTCCTGTGTAGTATAATTATCTCCTGTACCGTCATCAGTCCACACCTTGAACCTGTCCCAGTCATTCAATACATAAGACACAATGTTCCTCCGGATATCAAGAGTGAGCCTGATATGGCCATGCAATATGTAACAAAGAGAATGGAAAAGGCAGGTGCCATCTCCGGGCATGGAAACCACTCGGTAAGTGACAGTTCTTTGATCGATGGTGATCACTTTGATAGACATGTTAATGGGGGTACGGTTGGAACGATAAAGGAAATGGGTGCCTGAACAATGTAAACTAAGTCTAAAATACCTATACAATAACTATAATCGTAATAAACGAACAATAAAACAGCGGAGAAGCTGTGGATTAAAAAAAAAAGGCTGCAGTTATCAGCAGGGAGACGTGAATACCGTGGCGAAGCAAGGAAGAGAATGAAGAGACCGGAGTGATGGATATAGGCAGGCAGCAAACAACGTGGGAGGTGTGGAGATGTGGGACCCAACGCCGCCTCACACGGCGACCGAGCTGCAGGCTATGGACTTATATATGTACGTAAGTAGGATTCAGTTAGCGTTGGGAATTTGCATACCAAATTTCTTGAAGATGGGCCCATAGGTAACAAAGGCCGTTGGAAAGTTCAATATGGCAGCCGACAATGGTGTCATACCACCAAAATAAATATGTACATCGGTTTCGGTTAGTGCAGGGAAACCGCCTACCAAATTTCATGAAGATGGGACCATAAATAAGAAAGTTTAACATGGCGGACGTTGTCGACCGTTATGACCGTTACGCATAGAATTTCTAAATGAAACCTGCTTAACTTTTGTAAGTAAGCTGTAAGGAATGAGCTTGCCAAATTTCAGCCTTCTACCTACACGGAAAGTTGGAGAATTAGTGATGAGTGAGTTAGTGAGGGCAACAAAGACAGTTGGAAAGTTCAATATGGTGGCCGACAGTGGCATCATACCACCGAAATAAGTACGTACATCGGTTTCGGTTAGCGCAGGGAAGCTGCCTACCAAATTTCGTGAAAATGGGGCCATAAATAAGAAAGTTTAACATGGCGGACGTTGTCGACCATTATGACCGTTACACGTAGAATTTCGAAATAAAACCTGCTTAACTTTTGTAAGTAACCTGTAAGGAATGAGCCTGCCAAATTTCAGCCTTTTACCTACACGGGAAGTTGGAAAATTAGTGATGAGTGAGTCAGTCAGTCAGTGAGGGCTTTGCCTTTTATTAGTATAGATATATATGGCAAGATGTTAAGGTATTTTCTAAGCAATACTTGCCAATAGTGTGGCCTGTCCTGCAGAATTGTGGGTTTTAACCTTTAATCAAGTCTGAATATTTTTCTTTACTTACGGCTTCATTGTACTTTTGTTTTTTTATGTTAGTGATAGAATAAGTGTTTTGGAGCAGGTAGACATTGAATAAAGCCTGATGTCCAGGCCATCTTAGAGACCTGGATCTACTTTTCTCTACTCTGTAGGAAGAAAACCGCAGATTGTTTGTTTTGTAACATGTCTATTTCTGAACATCATCCTCCCTCTGGCAAACAACTATCCTAACTCTGGCAAAACTCTGTTCTTCCTCCATACCTTAGACAAAATGCTACCCACCCTGTAAGAAAACCCTCTCCAGCAAACATCCAACCACCCTCCTACCACTGTCAAACTGGTATCCAAAATTCCCTTCCATGTGTCCACCTCCGAGAACATGCTATCCAATTTCCACTGTGCAACATAACACCTTTTCCCATCCTAACTCTGACGTCTGCTAAAATCGCTCTCTCCTCTGTTGTATCTCAAATACAACACAAGAGAAACACAAGAAGGGGGGCTTCAGAAAGGGGCAAGGCAATCATCAATCATTTTTGCATTGAAGAAACTTAACCTGCCCAACTTTTTAAAACTGCCCAATGGTTACCAATTGAGATACACATATGTGAATCTTTGTTTTATGCTCTGTGTTTTCTCTTTCTGTTTATGTGGGTGGGAATACATTTTAGAAAGCCAATCGCATTTATCCCCTGTTTGCTTTCTTTTTGAAGTATCATTTTATGCTTTTGCAGTACATTGTGAAGGGTGCGCTTTATGATTATGCTTAAAATATTCTTTCTTTATTACAGGAGATAATACAATTGACTCTCTAAAGTGTACTCCCTTCTACATAAAGAAAGAATGTGTAGAATAAAATAAAAATTGACAGATGTGTGTAATGATTGGCTGTGCGAGTTAACTGCCTTCAACATAAAAATGATTGACAGCTGCCTGGCCCCTTTCCAAAAATGCCTGCTTGTGTTTTTTGCCTGATGTAGGACGGAGAAGAGAGATTTTCGTGGAGGAGAGTGGGGTTTTATTAGATGGTAGAAAGGGGATGGGAGGGGGACAGCAAATTTGTTAGAGGATGGATGGTGTCATTTTAGCAGCGGTAGGAAGGAAGGATGAAGTTTTGCTGGCGGAAGGACAGAGTTTTGTCAGAGGGAGTAGTATTTCCTAAAATGGACACTGTATGGTCCTTCCATGATCAAAATTCTTTAAGCCTTCGTGT
This sequence comes from Polypterus bichir lapradei, assembly GCA_026402145.1. Classification (NCBI taxonomy): domain Eukaryota; kingdom Metazoa; phylum Chordata; class Cladistia; order Polypteriformes; family Polypteridae; genus Polypterus; species Polypterus bichir. Next base: position 45,837,629 of record JANRMT010062861.1, on the reverse strand, counting down.
TACTAAATTCATCCATTCATTTTCCAAGCCTGCTTTGCCAGTAATATATTTTAATCAGAAACGGATCCTGGATGGGATGCCAGTTAATTACAGGGCAGTGTTTTTATAGCAGCAGCTCATATGCAATGTTTGTTTCTTTACTTCTGTAAAGCAGGCTATTGTAGTTGCTTTCATTTCAATGATTAAATATATCTAATATTTCACCAGTCTTGAGTTACATTAAATTAAATACTTAAATGGAAATATTAAAGTCACATTTTCTGCATTCCCCAATCCCATACTTCAAATGAAATTCTCTTAGCATTATAATGACTCTCATTTGTCTCCTCTGTGAAACAGACCCACTGAACAAAGCTGACGGATGACTGAGATTATTTTTTGCACGAGTGCTGCCAGCGCCCCCTGCTGGGCTTTGTAATGTTAGACTCTACCTCATTAGCATTCCAAAAAGCACACTTAAGGTGGGCACGGATGGGTTTTCAGACAATATGCACGCCACAAAGGGAGTTGCTTAAGCCTGACAACATATTCAGATATAAACCTGCACCATATTTAACACCTAAGCAGCTGAAAAACACACAGAAAGACGGCATTTCAATTCTAGCCAGAGCAGCACAAGCCCAATATATCCAGTGGATGTGCATCTGCATTACTTTCAGTGAATTATAGCTCCTCATCTCAGATCAAATTGGCGCCTCGGTTGTTGCTGTAAATCACTTGTCAGTGTCATTCCCTGATAGCTCTTACTTATTGATTTATTTTATGTGTACATCTGATATTTATAAACCTGCCTTTCTCAGTGAGATTAGCTTCTGCTTTTGCCGAGTCCTGTCATACACTACAACAATTATATTAGACTACTTGTGAAGAAGATGACAGTTACAAGACAAAAGCGGGCCATGAATGACTGTTTACTGGTGTTTCAGTCACCTTGAAGATGTTAATAAAAAGTAAGGAAACCATAGTTAAACTTGGTAAAAACTACATATAAAACTATACATTTAATACTACATCTATATATAGTAGCAAAGGAAGATTTTATGTAAAACTTATGTATTAAGCAAACATTATGGAGGTATAAATACAGAGAGGACACAAACTGGCCAATAGGATAAAACAGCAAAGCTGATGACTAACTGGTTCTATTAGACTGATGACTAACTGGTTCTATTAGGGGTGACTAGTCAAATTGCCCACCTTTAAGTGCATTAAATACTCCTGACCTTACCTCCTGTCTCTCTTTGTTTATAATCTTACCCGCTTCTTTCTCCTGAAAGTTGAGCTGTTGCTCCAGACTCACCAATTCCACGATAAGCATGTCTGTGGGTTATAGGTAGCTTTAATGACTTCTCTAGGTCAATACTTGCTATGCTCTGTCATTACTTTTGGGTTCAGTTACAATGCAATCACCTCTGGTAGCCACTTATAGTGGTGACTCTGTCAGAAAACAGGGCTGACACAAAGAGAGATCAGCTGATGTCATCAGAAAGTGCACCACTCACAGTGTTCAGAATCGAGCTTGACATGGCTAAGTGATGGAGATCTCCATTTAGCTCATGCTATAAATTGCTCACTTCTGAACACGGGTTCACGGCTGGCCACCGACAGTACACCACAGTGCAAATTTTCCAACTGAGATGCTTTGTGGTGTGATTCCTCTGCATTTCACCACTGCTGTCCTTTCTCCCTTGCATTGTCAAACCCCTTAAGAGGACCATTTCCCGGGGGTAGTCTTGCCACTTAAATGGGCAACTCAACTTGTAATTTGTCATGCCCTGCGATTGTAGTCATGTAATGTGACATCTTCATATCACATGATCAGCAAATATCGTCATCAAGTTTGCCATAACCGGATACCAGAAGTTATGTAATGTGCCAGCGGCCATACTTGCATGTCCAAACAACATGTAACAAATGACCAAAAGTGTTCTTTTAGTTATGATAAGGGGTTTATGTGCCACAAAACTGGAAAGAAGTGAAATGATCCAAAGATGCTTTCATTGGATCCTAAATCAATGCACAGTTATCATGGTCAAAGAACTGGAGCTTTATTGACAGTTATTGCTAGCTGATCGTGCTTTTTTTCTTCGCTTTCTAAGCTGACATTACCAGAGCCATTACACATCATTTAGTTGAGCAGGCCTTTTAACTGAAGCACATGCCAAACAAGTTCCAATAGTCAACCCCCCTTTCAAAAACGCTACTGAGATGTCTTCTTTGAGCCATGGTAGCCAATATAATGAACCACAGAACATGCTAATCATTTTAGACATGATGGGATGTTTATTGCTTAATAATCTTATATATAGGCATCTATCAAATGCATATAATCTTTTTGCCTGTTAAATAATTATTTTAAAATATCTGAGTCAATTAGACAAGTGATCTTAAAATCCAGAAATTTCAATCAATAGAGAAACATAAGGAGGCGTTCAGGTAAGCAGGTAGCAGAATTAACTGCAATATATTCCAATCAGCAGCGAAAGACCCCGCTTTGTTGTAGAGTAACAAACATGAAGGGAGCATCTTACATCTGGATACATTATACACACTTATTGTGTTTTTAGGGAACCTCCAGCCTGTGACAAAATGTCACATTAATGATTAGTTTACATGTCTCTGTTTAATAATAACATAAATTGCCTTGGTGGAACAGAATACACCATGCGATAGTGGCTGAGTTAGTTTCCATAGTTCACCCATGGAAAGGCAAGACAACCATGGAAAGCTCGCCGGAAGGGGCGTGGATTCACTAAGCCGCCGACAAGTGAAACACCTATGGCGCACGCAGGAAGGAGCTACGCCCACCAACTCCAAGACCATTGGATACGACGACAACTCACAGAACCACTCCCACCAACTCGGACACGACGACACAGAAAAACCGGCGTCATTTATATTCGTCTGTCGTAGAGGTCACATGCAGCTCCGACCCACATTGACTGTTCATGGATGCATGTTTCTCGCAGAGGTGAATCGCCATATGCAGCGTGTAAAACTGTTTGCGAGGGGTATCCCATGGGATCCTTAAAACATTCCTTTACAACTGAGGTTAAAACACAATGAAGTGAGCAGTCTTTAAAAACCGAGTTTTCGGTTACAACGCACGACCGCGTGCACCATAGCAAACTGTTTTACATGCTACATACAGCAATTTGCATCCGCGACAAACATGTGTCTTCTTAGATGCTCCTGCACTTTGTACACACCCCCCTCCCACCTCGCTACCACCGTGGTCGGGTGTCTTGGTGGATTATATATAGAAAGGCAGCCAAAACCGCACAGAGCAATGAAAAGTCTACGTGAGTCACAGGTGCATCTGGACTGTGCAAAGACGACAATGACTCGAGTGACGAGTTGGAGGTGGGCACATGAGCAGGCAGTGCATACTGGACGAGAAATCAGCAGACTAGCATGACAGAGGGAGCGAGTGGACGTCCTTCTCCTCTCCTCCCATTCCACCCTCCGCGCCTGAGCGCCGCACGGACGATTGCGTGTTGGTTCGTTCCGTGCCTTGTTACAATATTGCTTTTCTTGCTGATTTATTACATTACCGATTTTTCAAATGTTAATTTTCTCCCTGTGCTTAAAAATTATTAAAAAACCGGCCTGATTATGCGGCGTATGGTACGCCGCGGGTTGGGTAGTGTTTTATATTTTTGTGAACATTCTCAAAACTATTTTTTTTTATACTGAAATTCTTCTGTTCTTCTATATATTGTGAATTTTGTTTAATGTGAATGCAATCAGTGTATCTTTTGTATATAGTTCCTGTTTGTTTGTTGTAGCGGGGGGGAGGGGGTTTAATTAATGTAACACCCATAGGACGCACATGTAGTGTACAGCAGGCTCCTGGCAAAAGCTAGATGACACTTTTGCAGGCAAGGCGCTTCTCAATACTCTCCATCTCTCGTGTAAGCTAACAAGTTTTGAAATAGTGTTTTCTGTTTGAAACTGCATTGAAACATCACGTCATGTAGTTATTAATGTATTTTGAGGTTCTGTCGTCACTTTTGGTCGGAAATGGATTTTAAAAGTGTTTGGTTTAACGGAGATCCAGCCTCATTAGTATATTGTTTGGCTTGCTACAGGAGACAGAGAGAGCGCCTGTTGCTGCGTGTGCTGACTGTGTCCTTTACTGCTTGTCTTGTAGTTGGATGGCATTGTTGCAGAATAGACGGCAGAATCCGGATATTGGTGTGTCTGTCTTCCTTTAAAGAATCAGCAACTATTTTAAAGCCGCTACACGATCAGCTGACACCTGGTGCAATACTGGTTTCTGTCTTTACAACTATTGCTAAAGGATGACCTCTGGCTCTCCAGAACATTAAAATTACATTAGCTGTGTTCAGTAAATAGATAAACTTGATGCCAAGAATTCCACCTTAGATGCACATTCCACCTTAGAAGTTCCTTTTGTAGGAAATACAATTGTGATTTGTTGACAGTCATTGAAGAAGCTGCCATCTATTTTCAGGCCTCGTTTTTATAACTTTTCAAGTGTACGTAAAAGTGTTCCACTCAAAGTTTAATAAAAGATTTGCACAGTAAATGAAATGTATTTGTATTCAATTATCTTTTGACAAGGCGCAGTGCTAATTAAAGGAGCAGCTAGTCGTTATGCTGGGCCGGATTTATGAATCTGGACATGCATGACTTCTTTTCTAGGGTATTGCAAAAACTGACCAAAGAGTATCTGCCAAATTATGACTGAAGCTTGAAAAGCAGCCACAGATCTTTGGGTAGATTGTTTCTTTCTTTGTGCTTATTGCGCCAGCATAATTTACAATATGTGAAGAAGAAAGGGCCAAGAGCTTTGTCTCTGGAAATTAAACTCAGCAGGAAGGGGATTATTAGCCTTGCAAGACAAGATCAGAGAGAAATGGAACATCTCTTAGCAGGCTGCCTGTGTCACAAACGCTGACTTTTGCTTTGCATTCCTTATTACTGCACATTTGCATTCATTAGACGTCCTGGCAGTGTGGCAAGCAGCTAGCAAACGAAGACTGTTGAAAGATGAGCAGAAGCTGCTCAAGTGAGTGTAATAGGACCCAGCATCACATAGGCAGTGGTACTTTGGGTGGACCATCATCCAACTTCAGTCATATAAGCAGGAGTCGTGGACGTAGGTGACAAATAATATGTCAAATTTTAACTTAACTTGTAGGAATGCAGCTATGGGTGTAGTTATGGAATCCAGCAAACATCAAACTTAATCTGATCAAGATATGGCATGTGAGGACACGCAACACTCTTGGAGCATCACCAAGCCCTGAAAGAAAGCCAAGCACCTGTAACCTTCCAAAAGGGCATTCACCACCTCAATAATATCTAGCAGGTTCTCGCATATGCTGTAAAGGAAACCCCTTGCTGCCTGTATTTGTGCTCCCATCCAAGACCCCAAATATACAGACACAAGCCTGAGCTTAGTTCTTGATTTGGTACAGCAATTGGAAGAAAGCTGACAAGACAATTTGAACCAGAAATAAGAAACTGACACTAAAGGCCAGGTAAAGTGAAGGTCTGCAACCTGCAATGATACAAGTTGAGGGTCCCTTATCAAGTCACACTCTGCTCCTTACGCTCCTCAATAGTAATATGAGTTGTCAGTGTTTAATGAGTTGTGAAAAGGCACAATATAAAACACTGGTTAATGGCAGTTATTTGGTGCATAATGGGAAAAATGCATAGGCACGTATATAGTGGAAAGTTTTCACTGTAAAGTGTTACTTTTTTTTTCCTTTTTGTTTTTCCTTGTTGATATCTAACATAAAAGCAATTCCTCTTTTTCTTATAGTCATATCTGGTCCTTTATTCCATTGGATAAGACAAGAGAATAATAAGACAGCTCCTTGTAGGCGCACAGTAATCGGCAACAATGCATTTCTCATTTTCTGATTAGAATTCTTTATGCCGTAGTTGATTGCTTGAAGATAGAAATTCTCCTGATTACCGTGCACACTACTCACAGTCAGTTTGAATCCATTTTTTGACAGTGAGGACTAAAGTGACGAGTGCTCAAAATTTCTTGTCAGTCTGTTTTATTTAAGCAAAGAAATCAGTCAAGCTCTGCATAAGGAGCCCCAGAAGAGCAGCGCGCATTAACTCTTTGTGCTCTTTTGTAATACTGCTAGCCGCTTAATGCCAAGCACCTTTTTTACTTGTTTATCTTGATAAAAGTCATTTGTTGATTGTATAGAAATTCTTACTGTGGAGTATCATTCATGTAAATATCAGTACTGAAGCCGAGAGAGACACCTAAGGCTACTTCTCTTCAACAAATACACCCATAACATAGATAGTACATAGAAAATACCCCAGAGACATTTCTTTTAGAGGAACAAATCCTTCTTACTTTGAAGTAAATGACACATTTTAAGTATTTTCTTATTATGCTCTTTTCTATCAGTTATATATTTATTATTTTCACGCACACACACATACATATAGTGTACACTAAATGATCAAATTATTAGAACCAATATACTACTATTGGGTAGGGCTTCCTTTCACACCCAAAACAGCCTCAGTTCTTTATGGCATGGATTCCAAAAGATGTTTGAAATATTTCTTTGAGATGCTGGTCCATGCTGACATTACTGTATTCCATCACCTATTTCCTGCAGATTGTCAGCTGTATATTCACGCTAAGAATCGCCTGTTCTATCACATACCAAAGGTGTTCTTTTGGATTCATTGCCAGTAACTGGGCCACTGATGAACACTGAATTTACGGTCATGTTCATGAAACCAGTTTGAGATGACTGCTGCTTTGTGACATGGTGTATTACCATGCTGCAAGTAGCCATTAGAAGACTGGTAAATTGTGGCCATAAAGGGATGCACATGGTCAGCAACAATAATCAAATAGGCCATGAAATTTAAACCATAATTGATTGGTAGCATCGGCCCAAAGTGTACCATGAGAACTTTCCCAACACCACCACACCACCATCACCAGCCTGGACACAAGGCAGACTGTGTGCATAGATTCAATATGTTGGTATCTTATTTTGACTTAACATCTGAGTGCCTCAACAGAAATCAAGACTCATCAGACCAGTCTTTGCTGTATAGTTTTGGTGAGCTTGCACACACTGCAGCCTCAGGTCTCTGTTCTTGGTTGACAGGAGCATAATCCAACATGGTCTTCCTGCTATTGTAGCCCATGTGCCTCAAGGTTTGTTGTATTGTACATTCTGGGATGCTTTTCTGCTCACTGCAGTTATGCAGAATAGTTATTTAAGTTACCATAGCCTCTCCAGTCTGGCCATTCTGTCATCAACAAGGCATTCCTGTTCTCAGAACTGTCGCTCACTTAATTATATTGTTTTTGCACCTTTCTTAGTAAACACTAGAGACTATTGTGTATAAAAATCCCATATTATAAGTAGTTACAGAAATGCACAAACCAGGCCGTCCGGCACCAACAATCTTGTCAAGCGCTAATACTAAATCACCAAGATTTCATATTTTCCCCATTCTGGTGTTTGCTGTGCACTATAAGTGAAGCTTCTGACCTGTACCTGATTGATTTTATGCATTGCTCTTCTGCCACATGATTGGCTGATTACATAGTTGCATAGATAAGCAGGTGTACAAGTGTCCCTAATAATTTCCTCTGTGATTGTATATATTAAGTTTGTTTGCATAGCTCCACCAAACCAACACACAGGGTCTACTACAAACATTTAGACTCAGCTATAACATTACTAGCATTATCATTAGTGATTCTCTAGTAAGCCCTCTGTCGCTACAGTGAGATATTTGGAGAAGTGTCATGAACAAATTTATATGGTTCAAGAGAATGTAGCACACACATGCTTCTGGTTAGCAATCTCTTTTCAAGTGTCTGAAAAATATATGGGCACAGGCCCCTTCTATGTGTCAACTTGTGTCTAAAACAAATTCCATCAAAAAAAGGCAAGTAAAAACTTTAAGTGATTAATATTATCATCATTATAAAGGACAGAATTAAGGGGGAAAAAAACTAGGCAACAAACACACAGTAGGGAAGCCCCAAGCTATACTGGCGCCTTTCCAAAGTGCTTTGGCCAATGTAATTTAATGTAATTAATCAACCTGATCTCTGTCCAATCACCCAACTCACCTGTAATGCTCTCTAATCCTCTTATTTCTAAACTGGCCATACCACCCACTGCCTGGCTGGACATCTGCCAACACTGTACACCAAACTATGAACTCACAGGCTATCTTGTTTTAAAACATCTTGGCAGCACCCCAGCCGATTCTGGAGCTGGAAATGCCTTTCTGAAAGTAATGTAGCCTTTTCTACAGATCTTCCTCTATTAGCCTAAGGTCTCCTTGCATTCCTAAGCAGTATATGTTTATAAGTAACTTATTAAAAATAATGGTGTACATAAAGTGAGTGCTATCAGCCATCGTTTTCAGCACACAATTTGTATGGTCACCTTGATTCCTGACATTAACTCTTTGCTTCCTGCAGTGTTGTCCCTACCTCTTGGTGACCACTACCTTCACACAGTGGCATTTCTAGTTACCTGCCAGTGTGAGATTCCATTTTAACTAAATATTTCAACAGATACCACCTTCTGCCATTTACAACCATCAGGTATTCACCCCCATGGAAGTTTTCACATTTTATCGTTATATAACATTGAATCACAGTGGATTTAATATGGCTTTTTTCACACTGGTCAAGCCAAAAAGACTATTTAATGTCAAAGTGAAAACAGATCTCTGCAAAGTGGTGTAAACTGATTACAAATAAAAAACTCAAAATAATTGATTGCATAAGTGTTCTTCCCCTTTAATATGACACACCTAAATCATCAATGATACAGTAATTTGGTTGTAGAATTTACATAATTAGTTTAATGTAAATCACCAGTCTGGGTTTTCAACTGACTGCAGCATAAATCTGGGAGGTCCAAAATGTGGTGGGTCAGTATCAAGGCCTAACCGATACGATGAAGACACAAGAACACTCCAAGCAACTCCACGAAAAGGTGACTGAAAAACACAAGTCGGTGAAGGAAAGAAGAAAATAGCCAAGTCTCTGAATATCCCTTAGAGTCCAATTAAATCAATCATTAAGAAATGGAAAGAGTGTGGCACAGCTGTAAATCTGCCTAGAGCAGGCCATCTGAAAACACTGAGTGATCAAACAAGATGTAAACTATTGATGGAGGCCATCAAGTGAACTGTAAAGCTATAGTGGCTGAGATTGGAGAGACTGTGCATACAACAACTGTTGGCCTGGTGCTTCACCAGCCATAGCTTTTTGGGAGAAAGCCACTGTTAAAAAACAAAAACACACACACATGAAATGTCTGCAAGAATTTACTAGAAGAAACCTGTAAGACCCTGAATTAAGCAATGTCTGATTAGTACAAAACTGAGCTTTTTGGTTATCAGACTAAACACTGCACATTACCAAAAACACACCATCCCCATCATGAAGCATGGTGGTATCAGCATCATGCTGTGGGAATGCTTCTCTGCAACAGGCTGTGGCAGGCTTGAGAGGGTAGAGGGTAAAATGAGTGAAGAAAAATACGGTGGAAATCCAGGAGGACAACCTGATGCATTCAGTCCGAAGGATTTGAGAGAAGATTTGTCATCCAGTAACATAAAGTCAAAGCTACATAGGTATGGCTTAAAAACAACAATATTAATGTCCTGGAGTGGCTGAGTCAGAGTCCAAATCTTAATACAGTAGACAATTTGTGGCTGGACTTCACAGTGGCTGTTCACCATGATCCTCATGCAACCTGACAGAGCTGTGAGCAGTGATGTACAAAGCTGATAAAGACCTGTGCACAAAGACTCAAGGCTGTCATGGCTGCCAACTGTGCATCTACTAAATACTGAAGTGAAGGGGTGAATGTGGCCAATTATTTTGCCTTTTACATTTGTAATAGATTTAGACCACTTTGGAGAGATCTGTTTTCACTTGTAGGCAACTGTATACATTATATGTGATGTTAGTAGCACTATCACTTATACAGAGTATATTAAAATTCTTACCTGCATATTCCAAGCAACATGCAACCCATCACTACTCTAACAAGAATGTAGCAAATGACATAACATCACTGTATGGAATAAAAAGTACAAATTGGCTTATTTGATGTACTTCTTACCTATCTTTCCATATCACTTATTCAGAGATGCTCAGAGTTCCTGAAACACTGTGAGGAAAAGCATTGAGAAAAACACAAGCATGGTCAGCACTATGTAATTGAGGATGTAGTAAATAGCTGCTGGGAATGACTTTTCTTCTACAGATGTGATGGCACGCAAAAAGAAGCTCAACGCATATATTAAATTCACATTTATCATTTTGTCTAATTGGATTATTCCTTTATGGAGGGCCATGTGTCTCACTATTGGTTCAGGAACTGAGCCAAAAGGCTGCAAATTTCATTCTCCCATCTGAGTCACAGTGTTAGTTGCCTTTGTTTCAATTGTGAAAGTGTATGCAAAGAATTGGACTAGAACTCTCCATCTGTAAAGTGCCCTGGGATGATGTTCACTAAGCAAAGGTGCCATATAAAACAGAGGTTGTATGCATGATTGTTTACATTTATTTACATGGTGCTTTGTTTTAAGAGGAGGTAAAAATGCATTTTTATTGGCAAATTAAAAATCTGGAGGGCAATCTGTTACTTCTTTAAACAATTGCCACTAGGATTAAGATTTTTTTCATCTTATTTCTGGCTGAATTTTTCATATTTTATTCATTTACTTCCAAACTAGGAGACACTGATATTCATTCTTGTAACAGGCACTATATCAGTACTTTTACCATTTTGTTATAATGGAAAGATATCTGGAACTGGGCAATCAGTCTCGTCATTTTTATATTTTAAAAAAATGCTGCCCTACGGTGGGCTGGCGCCCTGCCCGGGGTTTGTCCCCTGCCTTGCGCCTTGTGTTGGCTGGAATTGGCTCCAGCAGACCCCCGTGACCCTGTAGTTAGGATATAGCGGGCTGGATAATGGATGGATGGATGAAAAAAATGCTGCATAAAGTGTGTAAGTAATCAGGCTGGCCTACTGCCTAAGGCAGATTTCTGACTTAAAACTAATATTTCTAGTGAAAGAAAATTAATGGATCAAGCGGCACATTGGACTGAGGATAGAATCTGCAAAAGCGAGTGGCAAGGTTGTTTTGTTTTAGTGGGTAAATACCTTCACCCCGAGGAAGGATACATTTTTTAAAAAATTGGAACAACAGTAAATGAACATATTTGCTTAGAGTCCCATAGTCAACTAGAGATGGGAAAGAAGTAGCAACGCTATACTTTAAGTACAGAGCATTCATTAGTCAGTGGGCCATACTACCCATACTACTGTATGCCTGACAGCATTGTTCTCAATGATTTTTTTGTTTTTCTTTCTTGTTTCAGGATGAAGGTATTCAAAGGTGTTTTTGATACAGCAGCTCAGGGAGACGTAGTGCTGATTGTAGCTGTCAGCAGGGCCAAGGTATCTGCAGAATTAATCTGCAATTAATACTGTCAATATTTCCAGCTGTGTGTCAATGTTACATTGTTTAGTTTAGAATATTATTGAGAGAGTGCAGTCAAACACAGCTGGCCACCAGTCAATATTCATTTTTCTTCAAGCTTACCGACAGTCTGTAATTAAGTATGAAGAAGCGTGCAGGTCCACAGGATGATATACCAATAAAACGACAAGGATAACAGAGCCTTGGCTGAAATGTGATTTTCCTATCCTCAAGGTAACAGGACACTTTATTCTTGCCTGTGTATGTATTGACTATTGAAATTGGTCATTCCTTCTTTTAAAATATAACATCACTGTGAAACCCTTTCTGCATCTTTAGGTTGCATCAACCAATAAAAATGTCTGCAGAGGGCTGGCAAGTGCATTTTGGGGTAAAATGAAAAGTGAAATTGCATTTTGCATTTTTCTTTATCTATCTATCTATCTATCTATCTGACCTAGTACATACAATATCTTGAAGCAGTGCTACTTAAATTGCCTACAACTCCCAGCAGCCCCTGTAGTATTTCACCATTGGGCAACTTCAGAAGGTGCAGGGGTCGCTGGGAAGAAGGATAATTAAGCACTCTCACTGAATAGGAACCAAAAAGGTGCCAAGTGGATCACGATCATGTGTTTATTTGCTTCTACTCTTCACATTATAATGGATTATAACTACAACCACTCTGGATTATAGTTTCTATCTGGATGTTTCTGCTTGTCCTGTGCCTGCTTGTTCATATTCATTTTGTCTTGGTTGCATACATGTTTGTCTGGGGATTGTCCCCAATCATGCCAAATCTAGTAGGAGAAAACTTTACATTTCAATCAGAGAGCTGTTCTCAGGGGGTTTTCATTCCACACTTCATTGTCGTCTGCACTATCTATCCTGGATTGTGTTTAGACTTTATTGTAAGTATTAATTGTTAATACTGTAGTGCCTAGTGTTTCGTTCGGTTTCTGTTTGAATTGGGGAGGGCTGTTGCATATGTGTTGTTTGTGTAATAATTGTTTTTTTGTCTTGTTTATTTGCTTAATAAATATTTTATTGTCTATTCATTGAGCCTCTTTATCAATGTTTCTGTGTATGAGCGTGTGCTTGCTAGGTCAAGGCTAAGTGTTCCTGGGGTCCTCGTAATAAAATAAACAAATCACCGTCTTCAGGCGGTGTGAATCTCAGCACCTTGTGACTGCTACAGTCTGACGATTAGTAACAGGGTATTGTGGAGTAGCTTCTGAGAACTCCACAGTTCTGGATAGAGTTTAGCCATACAGTCCCATTGCCTTCTTCTGTTGGCCACTACACACAGACATCTTAGAATCATGCAGTGGCCTTTTAAAGCAATCATGAAACTTGAAGGTAGCACATACTAAAACATTTTTGGAAATCATGAAATGCTAAGTGCTGATTGCCAAGTCAAACTGGTAAAACAAAGTTAACAAGCTCATAAAGACAGAAGGAAAGATGGACTCAAGTGGATTGTAACAAATAAAGCCAACTCATCAATCTAATCACTTGTAATTCCTGTTTTTTCATTAATTTATTTTTACTTTTAAAGATCTTGCTTAGAGCACTCCTTTTCTCCTCTCACTTAAACAAACCCAGAAAAGCAGTGGCAAGTGCTGCCTCTGTGAACTTTGAGATGATAATTACTGGATTAGCTACTTAAATAGGAGCAAAATCAATGTATAATTTAAGGAGAGATTAGTTATTGAAAATGGGCTTAACTGACAATGCCTGTCATTTGTGACTGAAGTGTCCACTATGGGTTTTATTGACAACATTGGCAAAATGTTATTTTTTTAAGACAATGATTGATTTGAAAAGATAATATGGCAGCCATCTAGTCAAACATCAGTAAAAGGTAAGATAGAAAAAAGAACTTTTGGAATACTGCCTTTGTGGAATTCAGTAGACAAAGTATAAATGCCTTCATTTCTTTAAATGCACAGCCTCTCAATGGATACGAGTAACCAGAGAGTAGGAGGTCAAAAGCAAGCATCCACAGTGGAGATGTGCTCCAGTTTGTTACCTATTGACTGTTGCTGGCCACCTGTTGAGACCCACAACCAACTAATAGATTGGGACCGACTGGAACCAAGGTGGATTGATAATGCAAGCAGAATGTCCAAGGCAAGGATGATGGCAGATATTATATCAAAAAGAATTGAAAGCTTATTCAAAACAGTCACTTAAAAAGAAGGGACAGAATGTAATGATCCAAATATGTACAGTGAAAAAAGAAAAAATAGGCAAAAATTACAGATGTTCAAAAATATCTAAATAATCTAAGTGCATACATGAAAAAAGTTGCAACAAGATCAAAATTTAAGGTTCTTTCCACTAATTAAAGTCCAGGCTAATTAAAGAAAAACAAAAAGAGGAGATAACAAAAAAGGGCTCTGCAGCAATCCCTTAAACTAAAGAAATTCCAGACTCCTCAAATAAAAGGCTGGAGCCTCCACTGACTAATAGGAGTACCTGGGGATTCCTACGCAGCAGCCAACTTCAGCGCCTTTCAATCTCCCGTGTTGGAGTGTGTGCTCTCCTCCGACATCACTCCTTGTGATCCCCCTTCTGGCTAGAAGCCTCAGCCTTAAAAAAGAATTTGCCATCTCAGGACAGAACAGGCTTTAATCAGACACAACCATAACTTCAGACCAGGGAGAACTCAGATGACTCCTTGTAAAACTACTATACTCACTGATTTGTGAACCCAAATGAAACGACTGAAGGCTGACTCCATCTGACATTGCAACAAAAATAATATAACAGAAATAAACAAAGACATTAAACTAAACCTACTATAAATACCCCAAATAAACAGCCCTTTCACTGCTTTCAAAATGTCGGCATACCTTCCACACACAAAGAAGGCAATGAATGGGGCAAAAGAGAAGACCCTTTGAGGAGTTGTTGGAAGTGAGTATAATTTACTGGTTTGCTGTATCTCTGTAACTGTTATGCCTGCACTTTAGTGATGTGACACTTGGTGCTGTGCACCGATTGCTGGCAGTGCTGCTCCCGGACATTCGATACTCTGCATTAACTCAGATGTGAGGCTCACTGCATCACACTGTTGCCTATCATTCCCTTACCTTTTTAATTGAACTCAGGGGCACATTAGGTTGAGGCCTGTCCTAGCAACTTTGAGTGAAAGGCAGGCATCCCACCACACACACAACCACAGAGCCAATTAACACAGTGTGGCTGTCATCCAAACCAAAAAGGACCACTGAGATTAAATAACTACATAATCTTTTTATTTTATTATCGTAGTAAAACAACAAGGAATGTTTTAAAATACGGAACAAACAAATTACAAAACCAACAGAGAAAACAACAAACCTATATCTTCCTAAACAGCTTAGTGACCCTACTACTCTATGCTGTGCTTACTGCGCTTCTCCACAGTGTTCTCCAACAAAGCAGTCCTTAAATTTCTTCACCTCTTTCACTACTTCCAGCCTCACTTTCTTCCATTTCATGTCAATTCAATCAGTTTATTTTTTATAGCCCTCTTCACTGAGTGTGTGCATTACATTCTCAAGTAAAATGCAAATACATACTAATGATATAATAAATATACATAAAGACACAAATTTGTGTCTTCCTTTTTAGTACAAATCCACCTGACTCTAAGCTCAGAAGCTTTTGGGCTTTTTTTTTTAAGTGTCACTTAAGCCCAAGCCCATTAGTGTTTCTAGGGTCACTTCCACAGATCATTATATAAATGACCAGACATTTGCAAGTAACTTTGATAGGAAGCCAGGTTAAGATCATTAATATGCAATATTTATAAAGACCCAGGCACACTACACAATGGGGGCACCTTGATTAATCTTTTTAAAAGGACCACGAAGAACTGAAAAACATGACTGAGCACTCAGCCACAATATCTACACCGTGGTGCTGAGATGTGCAAATAGAAGATTTTGATTAATAAAATGACAGTCACCCCAGATGGCTGCTGTTGTAATGGAATCATTTGAAAAATGTTTAGGCTTGTATTTTCCAGCACACATTATGTCCAGAAGTGATTTAAGCCTCTGATATTAAACCCTGAACACTATAGATGATAAGGATTTAATCCATCTGCCAACAATAATACAGACTGCATCCTTTCCATTCAACTATATTACAGCGATATTTCTTTTTCTAATTGCAATATGAATATGCAAATATTAAAATGCTGCAAAACTATTAGATTTTTCTCACATGCTAGGTTAACCAGTCCTTAACAACTAGTTTTAAAAAGTATCATTTTGTAAACACATTAAATATTAAGCCTATTCTGGCAGCAACAAACCCTGGGCACAGTGCCCGTCTATCACAGGGCACAATGACCCACAATGAGTGAATTTAGAGTTGCCTATTAACCTAGCATGCAAATCCTTAATGTTTGGGAGGAAAGCTAAAGCACAACCCACACAGACGTAGTGTAGGGAGAACCTGCAAAACTGCATACAATTCATACCTGAGCCAGAATTCAAGCTCAAGACGACAGAGCTGTAAGGCGGCAGCACAAACCACGTATCTACCTTTAACTCTTACATTTAACTCAATGCTTTTAAATAACCATACAAGCAGTGTAAATAATGACACTTCTGTGATCGAGTAACATTCAATCCAAATGAACAATTAACAAAAATTGTGTCTCACCCTGAAGGGCTCTTAGAAAGCAGATGTGAGGGGCAATTGGTGAAACCCAGAAAGTAGCCATTAAAATGGTGGTGATAATGATTAACACCCCCCAATAGGTGGTATATAAGGTTGTGGATGCTCGTAAAAGAATGATATAGCTAGAGGAGTAGGGAAAGTGTGATTTAAAAAAGCACATGGGCTTGCCTATACTGCCACCCAGCTGAACTGCTAGCTTTTTTCTAGAATTGAGTTTTCTTTCCTGTCTTGTTTCTCGAAGGCAGAATAGCTAACAAATAATATCATCATTCAAATGAGGATAAAAATGCAAAATATTTACAGAAATGAATTCAGAAATGTTCAAAACACCAGAATCACAACAGGTAGGACCCAACGCATGATGGCACAGCAGTCTATAACAGCTCATACAAAAAGGGTCATTAATTACATTAACATACATGTCATTAGAAAAAAAAAGAAACACAGCAATACAAGCAGAACATGAAATTTACACACAGAGGGAGTGAAAACTGAACCACTGCGATGTTTGATGTGAGTGGTGGAAATCTAGCAAGGCAATAGAGTTTCTGTTATTGTGTCTGCCAAACCTGACAGAGTGTGGAATAAAGGACGAATGTGGGTTTAAAGTTTGGGGGGACCAATCTGATACCCCATTTAAATAATAATAATATATGGTGGAAAACAAAAATAACCAGCTTCTGCTGTTAACAAAAATAGAGCTCTCTTAATGAAGTGTGTATCTACAGCATTCTCTCTGGGCTGCTTAAATACTGGTCCAAAACAAAAACTCAGAGTACTGCTGGGCAGCTCTTTATATATCCCTTGGCTCAGGAGGATTGAGAGGTGTGCTCAGGCCTACACCTCCTCCTTTTTGGAGCTGTTGAGGGCAAGACAAAGTTCTTAGTGACAGTGCCCCCTCTCTTATAAGAGCCATGAAGGTGTCCTCTATGCACACGTATGTGACAGTGACAACTTTTCATGTAAGGGTAATTTCCAAATCCCTAAATTTTTTTGGTCAGCATTTATTTTTTGGTGCAGTTTTAGGATTGGTGTGAAATACCAAACTTCTCTCTTAGCTCTCTACCAACAGGCCAGATAGCACGAAATTCCATTTTTACTCTAGCTTTTTTCAAAATTAGTAAATATAAAACATCTCTGAAGGTGTGATGGCTGTGATATTCCTGTGAATAAAGAGAGGCAATATTCTAAAAAGGTCCTATTGTGTTCACTCTGTTAGCTTCTTCTAGGGCAGGGGTTCATAACAAAGGGGTCCGTGAGGGTCAGATAAAAATGAACATTTATATTCACTATATAGCCCGGTACTGTTTAGAGTAGATGTAGTAGTAGTAGTAATTGTAGTAGATAACATAGTAGTACTAGATCTGTTTTAATTTACACAAGAGAATTGTATTTCGTAATCATAATGAGTGACCATTACCTTTTGCATAAAAAGGAGAGTATATTTGTGTATGTCATATATGTATGAGACAATCATATCTTGATAAATAAAGTACATTATATTCATTGCATGCAAAGTTGTGTTTATGTGAATATTTCTGGGGAAGGAGGTTCATAGCTTTCATCAGATTCTTAAAGAGGTCTGTGACTCAAAAAAGGTTAAGAATCACTGTTTTAGGGGCTTCTACACACTTGTAAGGGTCACTTCTTTCAGTCAAAATGGCATACACTAAAGACTTTTTTTGGCTTTTTATAAACTGTTTGGTCTGTCTTTTTTTCCCCAGGAAGCTCATTTTCGCCATGGGTCTCACCTTAGTTAAGGTCATATTAAGTATAATCTGTGTTTATTTTTAGATGCATATTTATGTGAACCTCACTTGCCTTAAACTGTTAGATGAAGCAAAAAAAATCATTATTAACTGTACCACACGGCAACTAGAGTAAAGTGATTAAGAAGTTGTCAAGTGGTCTTGAACAAAGAAGTGTGCTCCTTCATGATACATGCACATACAGCTAGCTATATACAGCCGCTGGAGCCCTCCAACTGACAGCCAAATGTGACCGAGCACAGCTGGCTAAACACCTCTTTTTATTACTAATAGATGGGGAACAAGTTACCTCCGCCACATATCAGAAACACTTTACTGGCAAGAAGCAATCTGTTCAAGCAGGAGCTCTGCATTGAGCATTGCAATCTGCTGATACAGAGGTCACAGGGCTGTTTACCGAACCGCGAAAGCTCTTCCTTTTGCCAAAGTAGTTAATTCTGATGCCACTCTTAACTCTGGGGAGAAATAATACTTATGAGGTGCACTTATTAGAAAATCTAGTTTATTAACTTTTATTAATTAACACACAAGGCTTGTTGCAGAGGTGAGGAGAGGGTTGCATGATGGCCTCCTGCTGAGCTGATATTAAAAGTTAATGCAGGCTGATTAATTGTGAAGTGAACATTAGCTAATTATGAACTGTGCATTCATTAACGGTTTCACGAAAGCACTTCATCACAACTATCATCCTATAGGGCTGTCTGCAAAGCATTCAAGCAGATGCTGTTAGTGTGTTTTTTAGGCCAAATGTTTTTTCTTAAACTTCACTTAATTTTTAACTTTGAAAAACTATTTTTATTTATTAGTATCCCATTCTGGGCAGTTTCACATAAAAAACTTAGTTTATCTACGGGGCCATGTAGCTTGACTTGAACGATCAGGGATAGGGCACAGAATGTAAATTATCGTCAGTTTGTCTTTATGCATTTGCTTCACAGTAACTCACATGTTAATGATACTGTCTCGCAGCCCTGGGAGACTTTTGTTCAATTCCAGGTCTGTCACAGTTTATGTGAAGTATGCCTATTCACCCTTTTGTGTCTACTAGTGGTGCACGACATCTGAGATCTTTACAATGTTATAATCAAGGTTAAGGCAAAACAATATATTCTAATCCCCATGATAAATAAAAAGGATAGTAAAATTCTATCTAAAAACAATTAACTAATTACATGTATATAGTAGTTTCCTAACCTTCTCAAAGTGCTTTAAAAAGACAGTGGGGAACCACTTCAACCACCACCAACATGTACAATCCACGTGGGTGATGTGACAGAAGGCATTGTTGCACCAGTATGCTCACCACACATTAGCTATTAGGTGCTGAATGGGGAAGAGAGAAAATTAGTCAGTTACAGACAAGAGCTGATTAGGTCAGTGCCAAAATAACCAGGCAATGGTGAGCTGTTAATCCAGGACATCAGGAATCTCCCTACTCTTTTTTGAAGATGCCTAGAAATTTTTTATGACCACTGAAAGTCAGGGCCATGGTTTTATGTCACATACAGATGGCAGCAATTTTTATAGCACTGTGTCCCTGACATTGTACTTGGGCATTGGGGTCCGCAAAACAGACCACAGTGTCAGCACCCTCTGATGACCTCACTAACACTTCTTCCAGCAGTAACCCAAGTTTTTCCTAGATGGTCTCCCATCCAAGGCTCAAACATGCTTAGCTTAAGGTGTTTAGCTCTTTCCTCTGGTTTCTATTTCTTTCATATGTGTCAGTCCACAGAAGTAGGTGGAAGGGTGGGTATACTACTGTACAAGATGTGAAGTTTCTCAGCACTGGTTAATGTATGCAGTTACACTTCTTTACCCTATTAACATTATATTGTTGTTTTTCACCACCCTTTACATTCACTATAGACCTTCCACAATGAGCTGGATGGGATTATCTTCTCTCTTCCAGATCATGGCTGTCCACTTCTAGTCCTCACTGGCCTGAAAGTCCACCTGGACAGTCCTTCCTCTACAGACATTCCTTCTTTTCTTCCCTGTTTCAGCATGACACATCTCCACCACATACTTGCAAAGCTGGTAAACGTCTGGATTTCATTCTCTCAAGGAACTACACACTTATAAAAATAACTCACTCCACTACATATATGTGGTCACTTTTTCATTCAGTTCTCTCCTCTTCCCTCTTTTTCCACTGTTATTCCTTCCACTGTATCCTTCTTTCATAACCTCTACTCCCACTCCCCCTCCCAGTTCTCTTCTCAAGTCTCCTCTGCTGTCCCTCCTCCTGACCACTTCACCTCTCTTGACACCAATGCTACCAATGACTCTCTTTGTTCAACTTTATCTTCTTACCTTGATACTGTTTGTCTTTTATCCACTAGGCCTGCATGTTAAAGACCCTCAAGCCCTTGACCTTCGGAAGCTATATGGAGTCTACAGACAAAGCTTAGAATAGCCTAAAAGAAACAGAGGAACTCAAAGTCCTAGGTTGATCTGAATAAGTATGAGTCTCTTCTGTCTTCCTTCTCTGTTGCTACTACCAGTGCAAAATATGATTATTAACTCTTCTGACAATTGTGGCTTATTCTCTGCTTTCACCTCCTCCACCACCTCCTCCCTCAACCTCCTCGACCGTTGATGACTTTGCAACCATTTTTCAAGAAAAGGTAGCTACCATCAGCAGTCAATTCTCATCACTGTAGAAGAAGAAGAACTCCCTTTACATCACTTGGATAAGCTACTCTTGTTGTGTGTGAGGCAATGTGTTCATGGACAGCCTCTCCATGTAAGGACCTGAAATGGGGAATAGCAGGTTGTGAGTGATTTCTCACTTGTAACAGCTGCTAAGATAGACTCTATCTCTGTGCAACCAAATAAAGAATAAAGCCTTTTAAGCTGTTGAGTTAAGAAATACAGCCCAAACGAAGTATGTTATATTATTTTATTTATGTCTGCTTCCAACCTTTTCAAGATGGAGAAACATTTCCTATTTCTTTGCAGAGCTTAATTTAGTTGACAGAGCCAAAATAACTGCAGTTACACTACGGAATTACCTGCTATTGCTTGGTTTCAAAAAGCTAGGAGCATTTGCCTCTTTTGTGGATTATTTAAGAATGTTTGCAAATGTGCCACAACACTGAGAAGAAGCTTTTTAAAATCAGAAAAAACAATAACACTAATGTCAGTAATGAACTAGTAGGTTATACGTGGTATTATCTCAGCCCAATGCACATTTAGAAAATGTAACCTATCCGTGCCAAATAAAGTTCCAAACAAGATTCAATGTTTTTATTTATTCTTATTTACAAAAGAAAACATGAAATTTGCCTTCATAGTTACATCCAATAACAGACAGAAACAAAAAGACTAGAGAAAAGATGGGATAAAACCTAAGTATAAATTGTAATATACAGTTATGTGAGAAAGTAACTACACCCCAATGGAGAAAGTTGACATATTTGAATAGGCAAACAGTAGATCTTCATTCAAACTGTACCTACAGATACAGGTGACATGCTTGAATAAAAACACAAATAATATTTGTCTTTTCAATCATTTCTTCAACAAAAAATCCAACATAATTTATGGTCTACTGAGGGCTTCAGAAACTGATCTTTCTCCTCTTTAGCAGAAATGACTTCTTGTAGGCATTTTGCATAACTGCTCTCTAGTCTTTAGAATCAACTTGGTGAAAATATTAACCATTCCTCCATGCAGAATTCCTTCTTTTGCAAGATGTTTGTGCTTTTTCTTACATGTACTGCCCATTTCAAACACCCTACAACCTTTCAATGGCAGTTAAATCAGGGCTTTAACTAGGCCAGTTCATAACCCTCCATTTTTTTCTTTTTAAGCAATTCCTTGGTGGATTTGTTAGTGTGCTTCAGCTTATTGTCATGTTCAAAAGTAAATTTCAGGCTCAACTTCAACTTTTGAACAGATGCCTCACGTTCTCCTCAGTCTTGATTTGATGCAAAGTTCATAGTTTATTTGATAACTACGAGCTGCCCAGGACCCGAGGCAGCAAAGCAACTACAAACTATAACATTTCCATGCTTCACAGTTGGTATGAGGTTCTTCTCCTGAAATGCTGTCTGTGATTAACACTAAACAAGTCTACTGTTACTGTGGCCACCCAACTCTATCTTTGATTCATTTTTCCAGAGCAGATTATTGCAGAAGGTCTGGTCTTTGCTTATATGTTTAATGACAAACTGTAGTATTGCTCTAATGTTCTTTTTTTTTGGCACACCTCACATGAAGGTCAAATCTGTGCAGTCTCTTTCTGAATGTAGATGCATGCACTTTGACACCAGCTATTGCAAGGGTTACCTGCAGATACAGAGATTAAATTTTAGGATTCTTGGTGACTTCTGTTAGTATAAAATGGTCGGCTCTTGGGCTGAATTTGCTGGGCTGGCAGCCATGAACAAATTAGCAGTTCTTTGAAATGTATGCCAATGTCTGAATTAAGCCCTAATGGTTGACTGTTCAAATATCTTGAAATAGTCAACAATTTCCATTTGGGGTGCTTATGTTTTCCTTTGACTATATCTACATCATTTGAAAACAAATTCTTTTTTAACTACTTCTATCAGTTAGATAGTGTGTTTTTTTACTAAGTGATTACATGATAAATATGAAAAACTGTACACTTCTGGAAATTTTTATATCTCTGATATTTCTTAACGCAAAAATGTATGGCACTGAGAAGAAAGGAACTTCTGGAGAGATCTGTGTGGGTCCTTAAAGCGATAATCTTTTCTGATTTAGTTAAGTTCTGTGTGTAATGGGTGTCTGTAATCATTGAGTTGATTTCCAGTTTTTTCAACATTGCCTTCTGACAGACACAAACCAAATCATTCACTTTAGCCACTGTAACTTTAGGTGCATGTTTGGTAATCTGCAGGAGCTTTTTTCAATTTTGATTTGTCAGACTACTAAACTAGGCAATGAAAATAAAAGTGATGGCAGACTGGATTACACAACAAAAAAATGTCAACATAAAGCCCTTGTCTACTTTAAATTGTCTAAGTTTGTGGAATTCAATTTTGAGTATACACCAGTCAGTCACAACATTAAAACCACCAGCCCAGTATTGTGGTGATCCTCCTCACGCCACCAAAATAGCTTTGACCCATCGAAGCATGGGCTCCACAAGACCTCTAAAGGTTTCCTGTGGTATCTGGCACCAACATATTAGCAGATCTTTTAAGTCCATTAAGTTGCAAGGTGGGGCCTCCATGGATCAAACTTGTTTTTCCAGCACATCCCACAGATGCTCAATTGGATAGAGATCTCAGGAATTTGGAAGCTTTTTCTCCTTTTTCACAAACAATTCCTGAAGAATTTTTACACTATGGCAGGGTGCATTATCCTGCTGAAAGAGGCAACTGCCATCAGAACATACTGTTGCCATTAAGAAGTGCATGTTTTCAGAAACTTTAGGTAGATGTACTTGTCAAAGTAACATCCACATGAATGCCAGGTCCCAAGGTTTCCCAGCAGAACATTGCCCGGAGCATCACATTACTTCCGCTGACTTGTTTACTTTCCATAGTGCATCCTGCCGCCATCTCTTCCCAGGTAAACAACACATACACACCCAGTCATCCACATGATTTAAGAGAAAACATGATTCATCAGACCAGGCCACATTCTTTATTGTTCCAGGGTACAGTTATGATCTTCATTTGCTCATTATTATGGTTTTTTTTTCATTAGCTATGATGCACTGTGTGTTCTGACAACTTTCTTGTATGGCCAGCATTATGTTTCACAGCAATTTGTGCTACAGTGGCTCTTCTGTGGGATTGGACCAGATGGGCTAGTGAGTGTTTTGGGGGAAAGTATTTCACTCTGCAGATTTTAGAGATATAATGAACATGAATCTTCTACTGTAAGTACAGAACTCAGAGCAGCCTCTGGGCCATCAGGCACACATCTGAAAATTAACTGACTCAGTATATTGGCATTAAGCCCATTTTAATGGCATTGACCTTCCAGCTATAAAATGTTTATGCCTTCACCTTCCTGGAAATGACTCACAAACTTATACTATATATGTGTAAAGCCTATTCAGTTGTTACCTGTACTGTCAGAGCTAGAAATGGCCGCAAGGGAAAACATTGAAAACAGGATCGGAAAATAACAGAGTAGAATCATAAAATGTCCTAAATACTAAAAAGATTTTTAACAGACTAAAAAAGGCTTTGCAAAAGATTAGTATTTTATTCAGCAACTTGGACACTGCTAATAGTATATTGCCATTGTTCATAGATGAGCCCAGCCGGGACGCCCGAGGGGACTGGAGGAGGGCTGGTGCCTCCTCCCGACCACGAGGGGGCGACCGCCCTGGTTTTATTGGTGGCCTCGGGTAGGGGGCTTGGAAGCCCAACCCTGTAGGGGCCCGTGGCCACCGCCAGGCGGCGCCCCGGTGCCTGAAGAACCCTGGAGCCCAGCACTTCCGCCACACCAGGAAGTGCTGGGGGGAAGAAGAATGGGGACACCCGGAGGGCTTCCGGGTGCGCACCTGGCACTTCAGCCACACGGGGGCGTGTCCAAGGAGGAGTGCCGGGAAACAGCTGGAGCCCGTCCGGGGTGGTATAAAAGGGGAAGAAGAAGAAAGGCGTAAAAGACTGTGAAAGGCCCGGACTTTTGGGGGATCGGTGCTGGTGGCACTGGGATGTGCACTAAAACTGTAAATACTGTAAATAGTTGTGGTGGAAATAAAAGTGTGCTGGGTGAAAAAACGATGTCCGTCTGTCTGTGTCCGGGTCCCGTTCCACAGTACGTAAAACTATCTTGTATGTATGTGAAAACATCTCGTACGTACGTGAAAGTATCTCGTATATGCAGATATTTTCACGTACGTACAAGATAAGGGTTGTCCCATACTTTTTTTCACTGTGTGGTTCAGAGCTACCGTAATAAACAGAGTTGAAGTAAATATTTAAAAATAAAGACAGCCATTAGAGCTCCCTAGGGTTGAATGCAATATGGACAATGAGACAGCTAACTGGTTGCAGATAACAATTGTGTATCTGCTTTTGACATTTTTTCTAGGTGCATGACACAGGTGTTCTGGTAACATGATAAAATGCTCCAAATTCAAATTACTCCATTATTTCTTCATCCATCAAACGTTTACTATTTATTTGTTCTTTGCAAAAATACATTTTCTTTTGTGCAGTTTATTATTTCATGGCAACCAGCCTTTTTGATAAGCAATAAATTGATACTAGTGACAAATGTCTTTACAATTAATTTGAAATAATAATAATAATAAAGTGTATCAGCAACAAAAACTTGAAGTTGATCAATAATTGCAATGCATTAAATTCACAGTTTGCAATTACCATGTTCTGTTGGAAACAATGAAGTCCCTAAGAATATATTTGTAAATAAGCAGCAGAGATTTCAGAAGTCTTTCGTGTTGGGCTGAGCAGAGAAAAGTCAAGGGCACCAGCAGGATTCGATACACAGGAGTCATTTTATCTTTTCAACATGCTACAAGCACTAAAATAATCTCAAAGTCAAAACAACATTAATTAAAGAACAAAGGCAGAATGCTTTCCCTAAGTGATTTTGTTTTTTCTTTTGATCGCTTGAGAGCTAAGTCTCATGTGAGGGTGCTTCCCTTGTTAGTCAAAGTTTGGATGTTTTTCTGTGCTAACCATATTGCCTGACAAGATGCATCATCTGTACACATGAAAAGGTGGTACCTATTTAAAAACATCGAAAATGATAAAAAAAAATGTAAACAACATATAAAAAATAATAACACGTCAGAACCCAACAGGAATGTCAATAAATTAAAAACTAATGCCTTCCTAACCAAAATGTTACCAGAATATAGATGAAATGCAAGAATAAACTCCCGATAACACCTGCTCTTTGGCACATATGGATTGACATGAACAGAAAAATGGATCACTGTGTGATTTGGATTTGGGCTTAAAATTGGTAAATTTTAAAGTCAATAGTCCTAAGTGATAAAAGAGTTAATGATCATAGAGGGGACCATAAGATTCTTATATTTTAGGCACATGTGTTATCTCTGGCTTATGTAAATTTGTTTTATGAGTTACTTTAACATTATGTTGTAAAATATTTTTAATATTATGTTATCACTCTTGTTGTTTGTCTTGGTGCATTTGTTTTGTTAATAATATGTTTAGTTATGTGCACTGTTCTATTAAGATGGAGTCTCTGGAGGATAGGCCACTATGTTGTTCAGCTGGATGACTGCCTTTCAGTTAGAGGGTCAGGCTGTCCAGATCAGCATTGGGTTTTGTAGAGAATCATTGTGAGCACATGTTTTGTGGATTTTTTGTTTTTTTTTTTGTTTTTTTCTGGCTTTTTTTTTTGGATTACTGGTTTTTGTATTGTGGAATTGGCTTTGTATTCTCTGTATTGTCTTTTTAGGCACACTTGTATTGTTTTTTTTGATATTTTGTTATGCTACATGATAAATATTCATTGTTGTGTCAAAGAGCATGAGGTTTTACAGTTTCTCTCTCTGTTAATTAATCTTTGGATTTTGAAAATATAAAAGAGTGTTTTGTTGCTAGTCTCATTTTCTTTAATGATATTTTGTGGCTGTATATTACAACAGAAACACCATCCACTGAACTTCTCCAAAGCAAACAAAATGAGATGCATCATTTATATCTTGTCATGTCTGTAGTACTAGGGTGTTGTACCATGTTAGCCGTTATGAATGTA
Organism: Polypterus bichir lapradei; assembly: GCA_026402145.1. Taxonomy (NCBI): domain Eukaryota; kingdom Metazoa; phylum Chordata; class Cladistia; order Polypteriformes; family Polypteridae; genus Polypterus; species Polypterus bichir. The sequence goes on along the minus strand of JANRMT010062861.1, from coordinate 45,810,993 downwards.
GAGAAAAGCCAAGCAAAATGACACCTTTTATTGGCTAACTAAAAACATTACAATATGCAAGCTTTCGAGGCAAGTCAGGCCCCTTCTTCAGGCAAGATGTAATACAGAAACTGAATTTGCCTGGGTTTATATCCACACACTAGGACCAGAAACAACATTGGTAAATCTTTAAATGAAAAATCTTAAATGTAAAAAATTAATAGGTTCATTCAGGCTAAGATTAATTTACCAAGAGAGAGAAGAGCAATCTATCTTATCATGCTCTTTTTCTTACTTCATCGTAATTAGGGTCATGATGATCTCCTTAATTCCGGCTGCTATTTCATTACCTGAGGTATCAGTTGCATTCCATTCTAGAGTTCAAACAGAGTTAGCTGTTTTTGCATGAATCTGTTTTATGGACCAAATATTTGATTTACAGACTTTGATTTTGCTGATCATTTGTAAGCCATTTCTGCTGAATCAATCTACCCATTTTAACTGAGTGCTTCTTCATAACCCTATTTCATCTCCAAATGATAACATTGACATGTTACTGTTGCAGAGCCTCAGTTTTGTTCAGAAACCGCTTCTTTGTTGCTTCTAAATGTTGTGTAGCCCTAGAAAACACTATTTACATTTTATATAAGGCATATCATTTCTCAATGAATGTTGCCATCATTATGCTCATTGTGGCCCAAATAAAAGAGTTCCTTCTTTGTGCTCAGAAGGTCTTTTCTATATTCTCTATTTCAGTGAGGTTATTAAGCACAATTATCATGTTTTTTTATTGTATTTTTAGTGAGAATTATTTTGTCTCCTTCATACAACAGGTTTTTAGTTATTAAATTTAGATTATACAGTATGTGATTATGAAATTGGTACCTGCATAATGTATATCTGTTCATCTTTTACCTTTTACTTTTTCTTTCCCAAGATCCTCCAGCATTACATGTTTCAGAACCCAGTCTATGACAAGAAAAAGAGGAATAGTGACACATGTTTTCTTGCTTTACATCTCTTACGATGTTAAACAAAGGGAGTAACAGCCGTGATGGACGGTTGGCAGCTCAACCTGGACAAAACCCCCAGAAAGCTAGATGGCGACTTTCCTGCAGCTTAGCGGTGCCCCAGATTCCCGCAGGGCATTGTGGGAGATGGAGTTCAGCTTCACAGCCCTGCTGGGTACTGTGGGTGCCGCCAGTGGACGCTGCAGGGAGACACGGGGACTTCTATTTCCAATATAGCCCAGAAGTACTTCCAAGTCATGACTCCGGGCTGAAGAAAATACAAGTCTCTATCTGACCCGGAAATGCTGGTGAATCATATGGACAGAAGGATAGAAGCACTTCCGGGTCAAGGACTATATAAAGGACTAGTGGAGACCCAACAAGGAAGCCGGAGTTGGGAGAGAGTGTGACAGAGCTGCTGGGAGGAGAGGAGGAGAATTATTGTGTTATTATTATCTTTGTATGGTGGTGAAGGTGTTTCGAGACACCACTATATGTAAAAGAAAGGAATAAAAGATCTTTTTGGTGCTTTTACCTGGTGTTTTGGGCGTTTGTCTTTTGGTTTTGAGGAGCGACATCGCCCTCTAGTGTCACACAGCAAGCCTTCGTTTTCACTGCAGTTCTCCAATTCTACATACAGGTATTTTATTCTTTCAGTCACCTGCTGAGGAATACCATATTGTGGCATTATTTTACAGATTGCTGGTCCTATTTGCAGGGCATGCATTTTTTGATTATTTAGCAAAAACTTTTGGCACCTACTTGCCAACAAAAATTAAGAAAATACCTAACCCTACAAACTGTTTATTGCTACAAAATTTCTTCTCTAAATATTACACTTAATTTCACAGTAACGTTGCACAAGGGCTTAATAAGTTCTGAAGCACTATAGATGCTAAATAATGCTAAAAAAATACATATCTTTCTGCCGTGATGTGGTAGTTGTGTTAGATGTGCTTTCTGTTCTTTAAACATACGTAACATACATTTTATCACACTTCCAGGCAGAGCTGATTAGAACAGCTACAATAGTACTTTAATAATACAATAGTCAACAAATTGTTAATACTCTAGTTCAGGGGGGTGGGCAGTGTTGGTCCTGGAGGGCAGCAGTAACTGCATGTTTTTGTTCCAACCCAATTGCTTAATTAGAAACCAATCCTTGCCAGCCTCAGACCTTATTTAATGTTATGGCTTGTTAGTTTGCAATTGTTCTTATATCGTAGATTTTTTTCTTTCCAGGGAAATCATCTAAATGGTTTGAAGCTTAAAACGAATAATTTTTTGTCTGTCACATTTTTCTCTTAAGTGTTTTATTAAACCAAATAGTGCATGAGGAATCCGCACAGGTCTAAATGGAAACAAGTTAGATGGAGAACTGCTGGCTCCTTTGTCATTTGCATCTTATTGCTAACAAGAAGCCATTAAAACAGTGAATACAGCTGTTTAAGACTGAAATAAGCAATGTAGAGTGGGGAAACTTAATAAGTCAACAACTAAAATGAAGGATCAAAATGTCAGTTGAGCTAGAAGTGCTTCGTTAGCAGCCATTGACGTCTCATTAAGAAACTGAGTTGGGACAAAAACCTGTAGCCACTGTGGCCCTTCAGGACAGACCTTTATCTCTACCAATGCTTTCTTCACAAATTCTATAACACGAAAACTTATTATAGGCATTTTATACACTTTTGTGTTTAAACTTAGGAGAAACAATGAATTTCATTTAATTGCAATTTAACTAGGATTTTTGGAAAAAAAATTAGCCAAATGTCTTTTCTAGATTATAATATGACATCTTGTTAATCATTGCTGAGGTACAGGGTAATAAGGTGATGATGCGTTTGAATTAAGATGAGCTGTTAGTTGTGACAGTCATCATATATTGGCTATTATTATTGTGAGTCCCTTTCATTAGGGACCTTAACTGGTCCCCAAGACATCTAAAGCTAATATCATCACCATCTCCTTTAATTATCTAAGAAAATGGTTCAATCTATTTAACTTGGGCTTTGTCCTTACAGTACTTTGTCGCTCTTGCTGTTGTATTCTCAAAATAGTCATGGTGGATTATCCCTGAGGAGCAAATGAGACCAGAGAGGCAAAAAAACATAAAAGGTTTTTTAAAGACAATAATGCATATATAAATGATGGTTATTATACAACAGCAAAAGGAGAGTGTAAAGTACAAAATAAACAAAACAACTGACAGTTGGCCTACTATTCCCTGTGTCCAATTACAGAGGATAGTCCTCCGTTATCGTACTCCACCTCCCCTGTTGTTTAATGCACTAATATGTCCTGTACTTCCTATTGAACTACTAGCCTTCTCTTCATTTTACCTGATGCCAGCAAATGTCCCCCAGCCATAACTTCACCAGGTTCTGAGTCTAAAGTGTTTTTATTTTGCCTTCTGGAGTCACATTCAGTTCTACCAGTAATTACTTCTGAGTCAAGGACAGGACTACTTTAAGACCAGTGCTTGAAAGCAGCCTTCCTGTTAATGATATGACATCCTGACTTCATTTGTACCAGAACACTTTATATTAGAAAATGAGATCATATATAACAGTTAACTTTGTGTTTCTTTTCTGTGATTACAGTTTACATATAACATTACTTATTCTGTAAACTAGATGTTTAAACATGACTTTTAATGAACTATATAACTATTTTGGGACCTTTGGATGTTATTTAATGACAGAGGGGTATTGCTTGAATTTACCTTTTATCTGAATGCTCTTTGGTGGAATTGAAATGTTTACCCGCTAGTATATGTAAATGAACCTAAGTGATAACAGGAGATGTCATCTTAAGACTAATCAGACTTACTATGGAGAGCCTTGCTGCTCACGTAGTGAGCCTCCAGCAGTTTGGTATAAATAAAGGATGTTCTTAGATTTCATTTACAGCGATGACTAAAGATTTTTTATTTATTTTATTTAAGTATTTTCCGCAACACCAGGATCACCAGAGGGTGTCCTTGATGTACTAGTCCCACTGCTTTGCTTAAATGGAGACACACAGGATACATCAATCTCCTGTACAGTTTTATATATTATACAGACAAGACACTAACATAGTTCTTTTCAGGTCATGATTCCTTTGGCTTGACTGAGCCCTGAATGGCCTTGTCCCTTACCCTGCAGCATCCCCTGAAGCCTGTAACACTGATTTCATTCTGTCAACCCACTTCAACAGTTTAGCCTTCATTATACAATCTGTGTGCAGCACTGTTTTATAGCCACTGCTATATTAAATGTAATATCAAATGAGTACAGTGAATTGAAGTGTGATGTTTTAGTCAGTATAGCTGTGTTGTCAAATAACTAGAATGTAACATGACTACAAAGGATGCTGCACTCTTCCTTTGTCCATCCATTGTTAAAATGAGTCTTTTTCTTTGCATAGCATAGCCCCACTTCTCAGTGGAAAAATACTACCCAGCTTTGACTGCAATGGTTCCATTCTTGTTAATAGAAGGAGACTGACATTACATTACTGTATGCGCCCCTCTTGCTTGCATTACTGTTCTCTTGCAACTTTATAAGTTTTCTGTGTAAAGGTAATTACTTTAAATGTGGAAAGAAAGGTGCTGCTCACTCTTTTGCTCTCCCAGAAAGTTCATGTCTGATCACATTTACAATTTCAAATATTTATTCAATGGTTTTGGGGTGATGCCTCACAGCTCCATAATCTTAGCTTTAAATCCCATCTAAGTTGCTGTTTGTGTGGAAGTAGCACATTATACCATTGCCTATATGTCAACTTTCTTTTTCTGCCAACCCTAAATTTTGAGTCTGTTACCTAGCAATGGCTTGGCATCTCTCTCGCCATTAGAATATGTCTTGTGTTCTGTGATGCAAGGATAGGCTCTGTCTCTCTGTTATCCTAAACAGGAAACTGTAGTTCAAAAATGGATAGATGTAACTTTAAAATTCTTCACACATTAAAGACAAAGGAGTGTGCGGTACATGGGATATTTGGGCATCTGGGTCAGGTCGCCTTGTAAGTGGAGTTCTCATCATTCTCTAGTCAAGTTTGAAGGCCTGCTGTCAAGTCGGCTGAACAAATTTTTCACCTCTTTCTATGCAGACCAACATTTTGTTCAAGGTAAAGTCTTATTTTACCTATTATAATCCTGTTCTGAAAGTTATAATTGCAAATTATCTATGGAAATAAAATGAAATTTTTCATGAACTTATAGTTCCAAGCATCCATATATAAGGTCTGTTTTATGCATATAATAAAGGGTCTGGAAGCTACAAAATGTTGCCTTTTCTTTTTTGTTATTTGAAGGCAGCAAGGCCCTCTTTTGTAGCTTGTGATCATTTTAAAGGCAGTGCTAATAAATGATGAGCCTTATTTGTTCAAAATTACAGGCAAACTTTCATTTCCTCAATTTTCCTGTTATTATGATTCTAGGTGTCTATTATGGGATTGGTTCTGCTTTGTTGCTGCAGAATCAATGAAGAGAGAAATGCTGTGGTTCACAATTTGCTAATCTTTACAAATAACACATCATTACCAAATAAATAAAGCATTAATTTCCTCCCTTCACTGAACTATCTTTTTCTGAGCTCATTTTGACTCTGTGATAATAATTATTCAATTTTGATAGCTGTAATCACTAAGTCATGTGGGAGTTGGCAGGAAGGTTAAATGTAGAACGCTAGTAGTGAAACCGGGTTGATGAATCATTACTCTCTTCTTTTCCATTTTCACAAATTTGTATTTCTAACTTTCACAAGTTATCTGTCACACTGACATGTCACAAGTGGCACAACCCCAACTTCCAATCACATTTTGCGGGAAATACATTGGTTGTTGTAGCCACATGGATATTCCAGATGGAAGGCAAGTTCACTTCTCAGTGTTTCAGCGGCTTCAGGTTTCAGTGCAGCCAGTCTATTAATGTCTAAGCTAATCCAGAGATAACAGGTAGAGCCATCCCTGTAGTGCATATCCACACCCTAAGTAATGCAAGAGGCCAACATATCCATAAAAGCATGTGTGATAAAAAAGAAAGTAACTAAAACTGCAGTCTATCTCAGTAGGTCTTCAGACTCATCTTGTAAATGGTGTGACTAGAATGAAGCACTCCCTTCACCTGCTGCCTAGTTGCCTGTCCTAGTCTCTCTTTCAGTTGAGAGTTGAGTCCTTGCCCCATCCTGTTCTATGACTCCAGACTCCGAGGGCCACTGGCAGTGAATGGCGACTAAACCCCATCTAGGAGTTAACCCAGTTAACCAATAAGCACCTTTCCCGGTTTTCTGCCAAATTATCCTTATGCTTATGAGCTCAAAGTGATATTACCTTAAATAAACATATCATACCACCACACAGCGGTGCCCTTTCTTACACATGCCAGCACATACCTTTCTTCCTTTCCTCGAACTAACCTCTATCCTAGAACTATGTTAGATATCATGCTTTTACATCACCTATGCATGTTCAGATTTGTAAATATGATGTCCATACATCCATTTTCTGGAGATGGTCATTGAAAATTTGAGCCTTGAACTGGAGCACTGGACACAAGGCATTAACCAGTGGCAAACAGGGCCTGGGTATATTGCAGGGTATATTCAAGCACCAACCCCCAATCAAACCCACTTCTGAGCTAACAGTCAACATAATGTGCACTACTTTGGGATGCAGGAAAAGTGCATGAAGAATATACTGTGCAGACATTGGGAAAACATTTTCTTCTTACTTAACTTTATGGGGTAAAAATGGTCTAGAAAAGGCAATAACAGTTTAATTATGAAAACACTTGCAATTTAGGTTTAACAAAAATACATAATTGAAGCAAAAGACAGAGATATGTCAGAGGAACATATGGAGAAAAGCAGAGGTTAGGAGTGAAAATATAACGGAAAATGTACTGTTTGACTAGGACATCCTGACATTATTTGAACCAGCACATTTACATTAGATAAGGTTATATATAACATCTGTCACACATGGGCATCAGTGGATGTCCTCATGGGCTTGATCAAGATATGTGATAACCGGCCAGGGCAAGAGTGAGCACTGTTGCTAACATTCTCTTCTGCTTCTCCCCCTGCAGCACCCAGACACCACCCAGTGAGGGCACTTAACCCTGCTCTTTCTGGTTTATGCACTATTAGAAGCTCAACTGCCTGAAAGGAGGTGTCATTTTCCACTAAGAGCGACCCACTGGACGGCACTCCAGGGAACGACCCTTATTTTGCCAAGCCTAGAGTCTGTTGCCTTGTAATAGTGCCAGAAAGGCTATTTACTTTATTGCCAGAAGGCTTGTCTTTTTGTTTTTTGGATTAATGTATTAAATGGAGCGACACGGTTGGTTTTCCTTTTTGCTTGACCTGTCATTTCTGCACCTGGGACCTTATGTATAAACAGTATGTACACACATAAATGCTGCATACGCCCATTTCCATGCTCTCTTTGAGATGTATAAAAACTAAACTTGGTGTAAAGCCATGCACATTTCTACAGCAGCCTCAGATTTTGCGTAAACACGTTTTTGCTCGGTTTTGCAAATGGGCGGCACCCAGTGTCAAAGCAGTGCTACTGTTTCTGTGGTCTTTCTTTTTTAGATTCACATCCATGATGCAGGCTGTATCAAATACACCAAAATTAATTGCATATTGTTTACAAATTTAATTCACTTGATTGTAATAATTTTGTAACAATATAATGGTTCATGGAATGGCCAAAGTATTCCAACTACCATGACTGCTCTAACGTTGTTAGAAGACATGGCACATGGAAAAACTGGAAGAGAGTGGGTATTTACAGATCACACTGATTTCCTGTCCCTTGATGATGACTGGCTTCTAAGTCGATTTAGATTTCCAAGCACTATTCTCTTGGAGCTGTGTGCTGTTGGAATACTAGGATGTATACTTGATATTTTTATAATGAAATGCAGTATAAAAGTATGTATATTACATTTTACAGATATATTGTTAACTTCATTTAAATAATGTATTCTGTTAATAATTAAACATGTCAGGACGCTGTGGTGCAGCGAAAGCACTGATGCCTCACGGTAACAGGGTCACGTCCCTGGTATCCCCTGCCTGAACTTTGTATGTTTTCCAGGTGTGTTTCCCTCCTCCTTCTTTGGTTTCCTTCCAAAAGTATGCAGGTTAGGGGACTTGGTGATGCTAAATTGATGCTACTAGTGTATGTGTGTGCTCTTAATTACCCTGCGATAAGCTGACGCCCCATCCAGGGATTGTTCCTGCTTCACGCTCAATGCATGCTGGGACTGGAGCAACCCTGGTTGGATGAATCAATGGAAAAATTAAACATGTATAACAAATATTTTTCAGTGTTTCTTAAAAGTTTTGGAGAATCAGTGTTCTAAGCTTATAGCTGGTTTTACATTTATTACAGACACTTATTGTGTGGCAATTGGTTACGTGGAGAAAGGAAATGGATGGACAGGAAATGGGGGTTGGTACATTTGACAGAGACAGTACTGCTGCAATACATTATTCCATCAAGGGTCAGGAATAATCCCTGAACAATCCCAGCTCATTACTACTGCTGTGCCACCATGCCCCCACATGTTTAATGCATGCTTTAATACATTTCATCATGAACATGATATCAAGCATACATCTTAGTATTCTAAAATGTTCAGAGACCTGTTATATCATTAATGTAATGTGTGCTGTGTGGTGACCATTGCCTGCACGCTCCTGTTGGTGTAAGAAAAAGCCTGTTTACAAAGCATGTAGCGATTAACGACTGGATTAGGGAACACTTAGAATACAAAGCACTTAACATGCTACTTTCAGTACTCTTGTAAATTAAACATCAGTTTTAAGATGAAGTTTACAATGTTATACTTTAATTACAAAATAAACTAAGAGATTAAAGTGGAAATTTCAAGATTAAAGTCGACATTTTGACTTTAATCTCGACATACTTTTTTCAAACAGTGGGCTATGACTCACCTTTTCATGTCAACTTTGATATGTGACCACTTCTTTTTTATTTTGGGCATTGCATGACTTTCTGAACTTGAACTTTAGAGTGCCTCCACCATGCTGTATTATTCCATCAATTCCTTTTTCTTGCTAACACCACTGCTTAAGCCAGAAAATAGTATGTTTTTCCTTGCTTACACTTCACTTTCTTTTTTGCACATGCTTTTGCCATTGTCTTTTAACAAAACACAGAAAGGAAAAGGCTATGTATATTGATTTGCATATTCAAATAGGTGCAATTCTGGGAGGAGTCAGGGTGAGACTGTGGGCATGTGCATGTATGTTAACATTAACACTGATTGAGATTTATAAAGGCAAAGTGTGTAGAACTTTGCTTACACACAGTTTTATGCATCTGAATTTTTTTGCATACCCACATTTCTAATTTTGTTAATACGCCATGTTTTAGTATGAATTCTATTCAAGGCATTATACATGAGGCCCCTAGTCACAACATTTAACTTTATGTTTTGTCCCCTGGTAACAGTTTACATATAAGAAGTAATTATTTCTTTGAAGCAGATATTTCTACCCAAGACCTTTAATGATTAACTATTTTGGGACCTTTAAATTATATTTAATCACAGTGGCATGTTACTAGAATGTACCATTTATTGGTATACTTATTAGTGTAAGTTAAAATATATTTAAATGTGTTATGTAAATGCACCTAAATGTCAAGACTATTCTGTTAGTTTTAGCCAGTCTGCCATGTTACATTGAGTTTATGTAATAAAAAGACGTCTGTCTTGGATTTAATTCATAATTATGGCTGAAGACTTTTCTTTATCTATTATTTTCCACAACAGAGCCTAAGTCAATTGCTGATTTCCTGACTTGGGCTCCAGAAAATGGATTAATGGACTTTTGTCACTATATTTTGAAGTAGATAGCCTCACTGTGATTCAAAATAATGATCGTAATTCACATTCATATGTGTTTCTGGTGCTAGTGCCAAACCATGCACAAAAGTAGTTTTACTTTTGTCTAACTAAATCAGGAATGACAGCGCCAAAAAAACAGGAAAATTTGGGGCACCAACCGGGTTGTCCTGTTAAATACTCAACACTTCAACAAAAATGAACTCTATCTCTGGTGTACTTGCCCTCAAATTATCGGGGCTGAAAGCAAATAACATCAATCAATTGGGTAGCCATGAGTTTGGGTCTGTTTTGTGGTAGAAATTTAACATCTCATTAAAGAAAGAATCATCCTCTAACAGGACAAATCAGGCAGGAGAACAGCTGTTCATTATATCTTTTAATTACTCCTCGGCAAAATGCCTTAGAGGGAGCATTCTTCAAAAGCAGTATATTACAGCGTAGTCAGAATGATCAGAGAAACAAAGAATAGAGGTTAATCTTATAAACTGCTAAATTTACATACAGTGTCAATCAATGCATATATTTTACTCTGGTTGGTTTATTAGTTTACAGTAATCCCTCCTCGATCGCGGGGGTTGCGTTCCAGACCCCCCTGCGATAGGTGAAAATCCGCGAAGTAGAAACCATATGTTTGCATGGTTATTTTTATATATTTTAAGCCCTTATAAACTCTCCCGCACTGTTTATAAATATTCCCCGCAGAGTTATACAGCATAATCCCTTTGTATTCTCTTAGATATTAGGTAAGATTCATTGAAATTATGTATATAAACACACTGTTTATATACAGTAAAACCTAAATATTATTTTAAAGATATTGAGTGTCTCCGATATCACATATGTTACAGCCATTACGATAGACAGGTCACCAGCAATAAATACGTACAATGCAAGAAAAATAGTATACAGTAAATGTGTGTACAGTGACACTAAACGTACGTACATGTACTAAGCACTGTAAGAAGAAAATTAATTATGGTTACTCACCAACAATGACACGATGACTTGTCCGATAACAATGAGTTTGATTTTACTGCACAACAAAGGAGAGCGTTACAGCCCTTGTAAAGGAGCCACTTCAGGCGATTGTGTAGCACTGCCGTTGTTCTTCTTCTGACAGTCTTCAATCCAAATCCCTAAAGCAGATTCCATCCAGACTACTGCCTTATTACATCCACTTACAACTCGTTTTGCACCCTGGTTAAAAGGACACTGCAGCCGTAGATCTTATATTCCTTTCCTACTTTTTAAATAAAAAGAATCGTAGCCTTCAACAAATCCAAAACGTTTACCTTTTCGGCAATCGTTAACATCTTCTTCTTGCGCTTGAGCACGGCCCCTGAAGCAGTAGCAGATTGTTTTGGAGCCATAATTAAGGGCTTGACTATGCACAAAGATAAACACTAAAGAGCACAACTCTTTACACAGCGAAACACGTTGATGCTGAATGAGTGAGACGAGGCTTCCTGGTTAACACTGCATTCAGCACGCAGGAACTCAACTGCGTGCTCTGATTGGTTAGCTTCTCAGTCAGGAGAACTTAACTGCGTGCTCTGATTGGTTAGCTTCTCAGCCATCCGCCAATAGCGTCCCTTGTATGAAATCAACTGGGCAAACCAACTGAGGAAGCATATACAGGAAGTAAAAAGACACATTGTCCGCAGAACCCGCGAAGCAGCGAAAAATCCGCCTTATATATTTAGTTATGCTTTCATATAAAATCCGCGATAGAGTGAAGCCGCGAAAGTCGAAGCGCGATATAGCGAGGGATTACTGTACATCCAAATGACTTGTATAAAATAAGTCAATTATATTATACTGTATTCTGGTTCTTCTTTATACCCTTGAGTTAAGCCACCACCCTTGAAATTTCTGTGCATATAACAACCATCCATTCTGGTTGTTTACAGGACATCTATTTACTTCTTAGTCATCGCTCAGTACATTTTGTTGTTCACTTGACCTTTACCTTTTTTCAACATTTATTAACTCTTTATTCTTCCACACTGCCCCCCTTTGCGACGTTTTAAAATCCCACTATAACCGTAAGGACCAGTTTCCTACTGTAAACCCCATTCCTAATCTGTATAAAACACGTGTATACTAAATATGCCCCCCTTTGGGGTTGAAAAGAAGTAAAAGATTCCTGGCTAGCTGAATTTGGGGAATAACTGAAATCAGTGGAAATCATTAATACCTAAGATAAATCACATAAATCAATAATAGCTAATAAAATCAATAACAGTGAACTTAGAAAATCAAGTGAAACAATAACATGTATCAAAGTCTTTTTTTCTTCAGAGTATACTAGCATTACATGATTTCCCCTATAAATCTCAGATTTGTGTCCCATAACCTCATAACTTCTATGTATGATGATAAAACATTGACAGCATCTATTTGATTTCCTTCATTTTCAGCAAACATTAGCTATCTTAATTCACAGAAGTGCACCTAGGCCTATATTTTTCATCAATGGTCAGATCATTTATTATTGTTGGTGGCGACACAGACAGCACAAGTATCTACCTGAAAACTTCAAGGTGTGTCTAGTGTATGTTGTCAATGATGCATACAAGAATAACCAGAGATCGAGTCCTGATACACACAACAATGCTCACATCCTTATGCTCTCATCCACAAAGTTGCCCCTAACTACATCCGGCTGTGGTGTTAAATTAGATGATCACCTTTGCTGCATAAAAACAGCTATCTTGCTGAAAATAGATGTCAATCCTCCCTCCAGAAGATATCAGCACTACTCACATTAATGAAATTCACTGGCTCACATTAAAATAGCAAGCTTTGTACCCAAGCTTCATATTGATGTTAAAGTCTTCTGCCACCAGTTGGGATCCTTGGTTTGTATCAGTGCTTTCCAGTTTCACAAACTGCATGTGCACCACTCCTTACATAAGACACTCCATCTCTGTTGTGCTGAATTATTACTTTGTTTTGCTATCTTCTATGTTACTTAGCTATAATAATTATTTGTCCTACATTGCCACCAACTATTTCTGTCTATATGGCCCTAATTACCCCAGTTCCTAAAAACACTGTTAGCACTATCCCACAAACTTCATTTTAATGTTGTATCTAATCCTAATGCAAAATTCCTAATACATTAATATTCACATTTGATCAATTTTTCTGTATCAATTACTATTACACAATAAAATTCACATTTTCCATGACAAACAGTGAAAAAATGGTGCATTTTGCTTGTTTCAAGTCTTCTAGTCTAAACTACTGTATATGTTCACCTGTCCCTTTATGTTAACTCTATATTATTCATTCTGTTATTAAAATGAATAACCAAGAAAGCTTAAATTGGACTGACTTAACTGGTAATGCAGCAAGCTGATAAGCATGTGTTAAATTCTGATTAACAGTCCAAAATTACATACAAACATTAAAAGTATTATTTTTCATCAAGTATCAGACTTATTAAAAACATCTATCCAAAAATATTTACTCTTACAAACTGCCTTTACACTATGTGCTGACCACGTTATGCTAATCACATTTTCTAAACTTGTTCAATTATATTATCCCCAATTGCTATACAGGTTAAACCCAAAATTATTCAAATTCATAGTAATTGTGCTTTACTTCTTTTAATAAAACAGTAGTTATAAATATTCAATAAATACATTTTGATTATGAAAAAGAGTTAATTTGCCTTGCTGTGCCTGTAGATAATTAACTTTTCCTCCTACTGTATACCTTCAGTAACTCCGTAGTTCAAATGATGAATTTTCCTGGAAAGATGTTGCTGCAGAAAAATTGAGATTAGTTTGTGGTTCCGACTCCTAGGGCAAGAAGAATTTAAATACTTGGACAACAACAGTCATACAACTGCAAATGAGTAGATGAATTGTAAGGCAAATCAAGGACAGTTAAAGTGGGCTCTGGCAAAGAACATAGTACTCTGCACAGTAAAAGTGTGAATCAGGACTTGGGGTTCAATCACCACAAAGCAAAGGATAACAATATCCTGGAACTCTTGAACTAATTAGTAAGGCTCTGGTCTGGATGCCAGGCAGGCTGCCTTCTACAATTCTGGAACCACAATGATTTTTCAGTATTAATGGTCACCTGCACAGTTGAGTTTTTAGCAGCAGGAACCCATGATCCCTTGGACTGGAATTTATGAGTACATTGTCTAGTAGTCAGTTAGTTGATGGCCTGGTCCACGGCTTGATCCCCTCTCTGGTATGGCTTTTTCCCCTTGGAGTTGGATGATTTGTTTGTCTGCAGATCTTTGGAACAGCTCAATCTCCAGGTTCAAATTCAAATGCTGTCATAAACAATGTGATAAGAAAAAACGCTTTTACCTGCAGGTGTAAAGACTTAAAAGTTTTGCTCCATATTATTCAGCATTGCAATACTTCATCTGTAAATTTTTAAAAGTTGCTTATGGATCCCAAAATAGTGTCTCATGAAGTGTTAGTAAAATGGATGGTCATTTTATTCAGTCTCTGTCTCTTAGCCAATTTGTTTATAATGATCAAAAATGAATTCTGCAGCTGGTAAGCACAATGCAGAAGTTTCCACTCATTATAGTCATTATGCTCAAAAAACAGATCCCTCAATAAAAAAATTCCTCTATAGTTGTATCTAGTTTGGCCATTGTTGTGGACCCCACTCAATTAAAAGCATATTCATCATAACAAATAAATCACTACAATATAAAATAAAGTCAATCTTGATATATATATATATATATATATATATATATATATATAGTCACACCCGTGCGCTTAGGAGGCAGTCAACAGGTCCTCAGGTGAGTAAAGAATGGAGAGATGGGGGGTTGTACTGTGGTAATGATGCCTCTCTCTCTCTGACCTTACAGAAATAAAAACGACAAATAACTCTACAATACCTGCACCAGTTTGGAATTATGAAAATGGCGACTCATCCACTTCCTCAATAATATCACTTCTGGCTCTTCAAGATGACGTCACTTCTGGTCCCATTCTGATAATGTCACTTCCGGCTCTGCAAGACGACGCCACCTCCGGTCCCATTCTGATGACGCCACGTCCGGCTTCTCATGATGATGTCACTTCCGGTCCCCTGCAAATGATGTCACTTCCGGTCCTTCATGATGACGTCACTTCCGGTCCCATCCCGATGACGTAATTTCCGTGCTGATTCATTTCCTGCCGCCATTTTCTCATAGTATAAAAGCCATTGCAAAACACCACTAAAATGTTGTATGTTTGATCTGTGTTCTGCATATTTTGACCAACGGAATTACTTCAACAATATAAGGGGCTTATTCCTCAACCCTTAATATATCACAATTGGCGTAGCCGGCAGGATTTATTCATTGTTCCAGGATGTCAGAGGGACCTGAACGCTGTGTTGAACACCCTGATAACTGAATTGAAACAAGTGAAGATCCAATTAGGAGATACGAGGACCCGATTGGCAGAATCGGAAGCTCGAGCAGCAGCAGCAACAAGAGCAGAGACCCTCGCGGTCTGTACCACCTTTATTAACATATCTAACTGAAGATGATGATGTTGAAACTTACTTTCTTGTATTTGAACGCAATGCTAAACGTAATGCATGGCCGCAGATGGAATGGGCTTACATTCTGGCGCCTTATCTGAAGGGGGAGGCGCAGAGGGCTTATTATGAACTTTCTGAGGAGCAGGCTGCCGACTATGAGCTCCTAAAACAAGAAATATTCAAATGCTATGGTGTATCTCCGGCACAGCAGGCGAGAGAGTGGCGAGCATGGAGGTTTGACCCCGAGAGAGCCATTCGTACCCAAGTCTACGAAGTATGGGGCAAAGTGGGCCGATGGCTAAGGCCAGACGTGAATAGTGCCCAACGTATGGCTGAGTTGCTAACCATAGAGACCTTCATTGATGCTCTGCTTGAAAAACCCGCCCAGCAGGTCTGCAAACAGGAGGTTACCTCAATGGATAACCTCATCGAGGTAGTGGAGCGACATTGGGTGGTCTGTAAATCGGAGGGTTCAGAACGGTCCTTGCGTTCAACCCGACAGGTTTGTGTACTTTATTTGGAGCCCTCCCGATCTACTTCTGATGTCTCCGCAAGAAGAAAAGAAAGACAGAGCAATCCTCCACACTGTTTCAAGTGTGGAAGGTTGGGACATTTATTTACTGCTTGCCTGTCACCAGAGCCGATGGATTGTTCCTTAGGAAAGGGAAAGAGGTATTATGCTATTGTCATCCCTTTATCTTTTCCGTATACGGGAGCAGTAATTATTAATGGTTATAAGGTCACCGCAGTGTTTGATTCCAGGAGCAACATTTCTATTGTTGCTCGCCGTTATGTTTTACCGCGACAATGGGTGAATCATAAGATCAGTTTGAAATGCATACATGGAGACACCAGATATTATAGAGCCGGGGCTTGTATAATAATGGTAGATAATTTCATGAAGACAACTGTAGTGGCGGTTATGACCGATCCACCTTTTCCCGTTATATTGGGACGGGATTGGTCTTATAATAAAAGCAGTATAAACAATGCTGTTCCTGTTGTGAAAGAGGGCTTGGTAGTGGATAGAAAGGACGAAAATTCGACTGCCTCCACGCCATGTACAAGCTCCCTTAATTCCCCAGCAGATAATATAGCAGATGGAGACGAAGGAACTTCAGACACTATGAGAGGCAGCCCACCTCTGGTAGGACCCGACGCTCCTGACACTCCTCCCATAGAAATAGCACAGGATCCCCTTAGTGATTTAGTATCACAATTTAAAGTCACTCCCTCATCTTTCAAACAGGAGCAATGGAATGACGATTCCTTGAAATTCGCTAGAAATGCAGTAGTTTCAGTAAACGGACATCTGTCTGTAAATCCCTTACCACAAATGCCCTACTTTGTTATGAAAAATGACCTGTTGTATCACATGGCTGAACATGACAGGGAAATTAGAACTTTATTATTAATTCCCTGCACTTTTCGTCGTTACATATGTGAATTGGCTCATGCTCACTTACTCGGAGCCCATTTGAGGACCGAAAAGACCTTAGAACGTATTAAGTTCAGATTCTATTGGCCGGGAATAAACGAGGAGGTCCGTCGTTTCTGCGCTGCATGTCCGGAGTGTCAGATTCGACAGATTCCTAAAAGGGACCATGCTCCTTTTATTCCTCTTCATTTAATTGATATTCCTTTTGAAAGAGTGGGCGTTGACCTCGTAGGACCCATTGAACCTTCGCTACGAGGCCATAAATATATTTTGGTTTTGGTGGATTATGCTACGCGATTTCCAGAAGCTGTTCCTTTAAGATCAGCCACTTCAAAAAATATCGCACGGGAACTCCTAGGGATATTCACGCGTGTTGGGATTCCCAAAGAGGTTTTAACAGACCAAGGAACTCCTTTCACGTCGGAGACGTTCATGGAGATGGCTAAGTTACTGCACATTTCACATCTGAAAACATCGGTCTATCACCCCCAGATGGACGGATTGGTAGAACGATTTAATCAAACTCTTAAACAGATGTTATGCAAGGTAGTTAGCGAAGATGGGAGGAACTGAGATCAGTTGCTTCCCCTCGTACTCTTTGCTTACCGGGAAGTCCCCCAGACCTCTACAGGGTTTTCTCCATTTGAACTCCTATATGGAAGACAACCACGGGGTCTATTGGATATGTTAAAAGAAGGTTGGGAAGAAGAGGTATTGCCAATCTCCAATATTTTTGAATACATCATGCAGTTACGTGATAGATTAAATAAAATCAGACCCATGCTCAAAGAACATATGGAAAAGGCTCAAGTAGCTCAGTCGCGATATTATAATAGAAACACCACCCTTCGGGAATTTAGCCTGGGGGATCGTGTTATGGTGCTCGTACCTAATTCGCATTCTATATTATTGGCTCATTGTCAAGGGCCATACGAAATTAAGGAATGAAAAGGGCTTGTCGACTATTTAGTTAAACAACCTAATCGTCAGCCAAGCGAGCGTGTGTATCATATTAACTTGCTGAAACTATGGAAGGACCAAGACGCTGAGCCTCTCTCCGGTCAGCCACGCTCCCTTTTTGTGGAATATCAAACCCCTAATTTCGGTTCAAATTTGACTTGGCAACAACAACAAAAGCTGGAATCAGCTATCTTGTCAATCCTCGAAGTAGTCAGTAATCTACCTGGTCGCACTGTGCTGATTGAACATGACATTATTACAGACCCATGGGTGGTTGTCAGAGAACGCCCATATAGACTTCCTGAAGCAAAGAAAAATGAAGTAAAGTTGGAAATTAGACGAATGCTGGAGATGGACATTATTGAAGAAAGTTTTAGTCCATGGTCTAGTCCAATCGTCTTAATTCCCAAACCTGACGGGTCATTAAGGTTCTGTAACGACTTCTGTTGGCTTAATCAGGTCTCTAAGTTCGATGCTTATCCTATGCCTCGAGTGGATGATCTTATTGAAAGGCTGGGTAACGCTCACTTCTTAACTACACTTGACATGACGAAAGGGTACTGGCAGATTCCCTTAACATCTTCCGCAAAAGAAAAAAACGCATTTAGTACTCCTAGTGGACACTGGCATTATAAGGTCCTTCCATTTGGTTTGCACGGGGTACCTGCAACTTTCCAACGTCTGGTGGACACATTGCTACGTCCCCACAATTCATACAGTGCCGCCTATTTGGATGACATTGTCATATATTCCGGCACTTGGAAGGATCATGTAAAGCAGGTATTGGCCGTGCTTACCACACTAGCTTAAGCGGGGCTTCGAATTAACTCAAAGAAATGTTTCTTTGGCTTGAACGAAGCTAAATATTTAGGCTATCTAGTAGGTGGTGGGACAGTACAACCACAGTGTTCCCTGTCCGATTACAAAGAGGCAAATACAAGCTTTCTTGGGTTTGGCGAGTTATTACCGTCGTTTTGTACCTCGTTTTTCTAAAAGAGCTATGCCTCTTACTGATTTAACAAAGAAAAGGGCTCCTAATAAAGTGATATGGGATGAGAATACTGAAGCTGCATTTTGTGACCTTAAGTCGGCCCTTATGTCAGCACCTGTTTTGAAATCTCCTGACTTTTCTTATCCTTTTATTCTCCAGACCGATGCATCGGACACAGGACTAGGGGCCGTGTTAAGCCAATGCATCGACGGTGCTGAACACCCTGTGTTATTCCTCAGCCGGAAACTGTTGGATCGGGAGACTCGGTATGCTGCAGTTGAGAGGAAGGCCCTGGCGATTAAGTGACACAACTTCGTTACTACCTGTTGGGACGGGAGTTTACTCTGGTGACAGACCATGCCGCTTTACAGTGGATGGCGCTGAATCGGGAGTCTAACCCTCGTGTCACCAGGTAGTTTTTGGATTTACAGCTTTACAGATTCAACGTCACTTATCGTCGTGGTTCCCTTCAGGCCAACGCTGACGGACTCTCTCGTACCTTCGACTTCTCGGTGCAGGACGCCCGACCCGATGGGTCTGGGCTGAAGGGGGGGCCATCTCACACGCGTGCTCTTAGGAGGCAGTCAACAGGTCCTCAGGTGAGTAAAGAATGGATAGATGGGGGGTTGTACTGTGGTAATGATGCCTCTCTCTCTGACCTTACAGAAATGAAGACGACAAATAACTCTACAATACCTGCACCAGTTCGGAATTATGAAAACGGCGACTCATCCACTTCCTCGACAATATCACTTCCGGCTCTTCAAGATGACGCCACTTCCGGTCCCATCCCGATGAGGTCACTTCCGGCTCCTTATGATGACGTCACTTCCAGTCCCCTGCAGATGATTTCACTTCCGGTCCTTCATGACGACGTCACTTCCGGTCCCATCCTGATGACGTCATTTCAGTGCTGATTCATTTCCACCTGCCATTTTCTCATAGTATAAAAGCCATTGCAAAACACCAGTAAAATGTTGTATGTTTGATCTGTTTTCTGCATATTTTGAACAACGGAATTACTTCAACAATATATGGGGCTTATTCCCCAACACTTCTACTTTGTTTTGTGACTTTAATAATTTACAATATATATATTATGAGGGGCCGTTCAGGAAAAACAGATTGGTTCGGAAATATATAAATTGGTTCAGATATATATATTGGTTCAGATACATTGGTTTGAATACATCCATTCAGATGTATTGGTTTAGATATATATAAATTGGTTTGCATAGAATTGTTCTGATATATATACATTGGTTGAGATACATTGGTTTGGATATATACATTGGTTTGAATACATCCGTTCAGATATATACATTGGTTGAGATATATATATATTGGTTGATATACTGTACATTGGTTAGGATATACAGCGGTTCAGATACATCCATTCAGATATATATATATATTGGTTGAGATAGATCCGTTTGGATATATAGGTCGGTTCAGATATATACATTGGTTTGAACAGATCGGTTGGAATTTACAGGCAGGCACAGCGCAGCCACCTAAGTTTAGCATCTCCCCTTCGCTTCATCATTATTTTAATATTGATGTCATTATTGTATGTATTTTATATAAGTAGCATATGCCTGTCTGCCACGTATTGTTTCGTATGCCTTCTTGGTTGGGGGTCCTTGATTTCAAAGCACTTTTTTTCCTTTCATTATTTAAAACACTCGCACAGATACCTGCCTCCTCGCCTCACTCCATCCTGCCCTGACTCAATGAACCCGCCTCACTCGCTCCCTCTTGTCCCTCCCATGACAGATTCTTCTGAAAAGCTGAGTTACCAGGAAGCATTGATAGCAACCGCAGTACCTCCCATTTTTTCACCTCAACAGACGCTGGTTTATCATTGACCGAAAGCCGCCCAGTGATTTCTGTTATTCCGTATTGGCAGCATTTCATTAACACTAGAATTACCAGAGCCTACGAAAAAACTCGTAAATCCGTCCCACCTTAAATCGCTTCTTAAATCCCTTCACACCTCTCCGCCAGCGTCCTTTGTCCTCTAAATGTGCTGATAAAGAGAAGCTAGAAGCAGCCGGCTATTCCATCCCCCCACTAATTTAGAACGTGCATGAACTTCTCTCAGCTCATACCTTGATTGAGTATCTGGGAGTGAAGTGAAGTTTTAGAGTGGAAATAATAGATCGTTATTTGGAACACACGCATTTCATGTCTGTTCCATTTCTACAGTAATCTGTGTAAACACATTGCTAAAACAGAAACGTTTATTATATTCTGGTAGTAGATGACAAAATGTAGGCATAAACTATTTAATGTATAAAGCCTGAAGTCCAAATATCAAAGAAACATTTTCACAAAAGGTACAAATATAACACAACAATTGCGCTTTTATTCAAAAATATAGCTGCAGAAAAAAAAGCCGCCTTAACATGTGACATTGACACCTGCTTACTATGACTGCCTCTGTGGCGCAATACAATGAGCTAGTGACTGGGAATCAAAAGGCTGCGAGTTCGATCTTGCACCTCTCCATTTTGAGAAGTAAACTGCTCTTATTCTTACTATTTTAGAATAAAAGCATACATTTGATTTCAGTCTGTAACAGCCGGTGTAATTTATGATCCTTGTAAAGATTAGCTTTGTTTTTTTTTTTTTAATTCACTTTTCATTCTCTCAGTCGCGTTTAGAATCAATCCATACAACCCCATCTGTCACGGCTGTTTTCACATAAAGACGCGCTATAGCTCTGCAGTGTACTTGTGACTGCATTCTCGTACCAATGTTTGCAAAATGAAGTGTCTGCGTGCACTTTTCGTGGCATTACACGTGTATTTTTTGAGCATGCCCCTTTGAGCATGCTCAAACACAGGAGCATATGTTGGTGTAAAAGTATAACAAAACAAGTGCACTTTTATTCAAGACTACCTGTATAACCGAAGAAAAAAGAAAGCAAGTTACAGTAGGCGATTGATACGACAGCTTGCATGGTGCAATGCTAAGAAGTGCTGATTTCCATTCTGTGCTATATAAAATCATCACATTCAAATATTAACAGTTCCCACACACCCAAGGACCGTCCTTCCTATATTTACCACACGTGTACTTGTTGCAGTGTACACACCTCTCTGTGCTATGGCTCCTATTACGCTGAATATAAAAAAGTTTCTGTTTTAACAATGTGTTTACACAGATTACTGTAGAAACGAAACAGACATGAAATGCGCGTGTTCCAAATAACGATCTATTATTTCCACTCTAAAACTTCACTTCACTCCCAGATACTCAGTCAAGGCATGAGCTGAGAGAAGTTCGTGCACATTCTAAATTGGTGGGGGGATGGAATAGCCGGCTGCTTCTAGCTTCTCTTTATCAGCACATTTAGAGGACAAAGGACGCTGGCGGAGAGGTGTGAAGGGATTTAAGAAGCGATTTAAGGTGGGACGGATATACGAGTTTTTTCGTAGGCTCTGGTAATTCTAGTGTTAAAGGACGATCTGTTTCAGCAAGGACATTAGTCTGTTGAAACAATAGTGCTGTTTCTTCTGAATGTTTATCAGGGACCAGAATGATCAGAATATCCCTGCTTCACAAATAACGGGTGTTTAACTGTTTTTATAGTAAAACTGACAAAACCACACACATGCACATGTACACACGCACACACACACTCTAACTCACAAATTATGGGTCGTACACACTACTGATTAAGTGTATCTGTCAGGGGCAATCATTTTTTTCACCCCATAAAAGTTAGTTCAACAAAGATAGAAAGCAGCGCGGTGATTTCTATTATTCCTTATTGGCAGCATTTCATTTAAAGATGATTCACGTCAAGAAGGTGAAAGAGTCTCTTATTTTGACAGGACGATATTTTTTTTAGGTGTAAGCACTCACACATGCACATGCTGACACAAGAAGAGAATATGTAAACTGGCCTATCTGAATGGATTTATAGTGCTTATGCCTAAAGTGCTTATGCCTTTCACCTTCTTGACGTGAATCATTTGTGATTTGTGAGTTTGAGTGTGTGTGTGTGTGTGTGTATGTACGTGCATGTGTACGTGTGCATGTGTGTCATTTTGTCAGTTTTACTATAAAAACAGTTAAACACCCATTATTTGTGAAGCAGGGATATTGTGATCATTCTGATCCCTGATCACTGATAAACATTCAGAAGAAACAGCGCTATTCCAGTGTTTTTCTCCATAACAGCCTTTCAGCAAACAGGACTAATGTCCTTGCTGAAACAGATCGCCCTTTAATGAAATGCTGCCAATACGGAATAACAGAAATCACCAGACGGCTTTCGCTCAATGATAAACCAGCGTCTGTTTAGGTGAAAAAATGGGAGGTACTGCGGTTGCTATCAATGCTCCTGGTAACTCAGCTTTTGAGAAGAATCTGTCATGGGAGACGGAGCGAGGCGAGGAGGCAGGGTATCTGTGCAAGTGTTTTAAATAATGAAAGGAAAAAAAGTGCTTTGAAATCGAGGAACCCAACCAAGACGCCATACAAAACAATACGTGGCAGACAGGCATATGCTACTTGTATAAAATACATACAATAATGACAACAACATTGAAGCAATGTTGAAGCGAAGGGGAGATGCTAAACTTAGGTGGCCGCGCTGTACCTGCCAGTAAATTCCAACCGATCTATTCAAACCAATGTATATATCTGAACCGACCTATATATCCAAACGGATCTATCTCAACCAATATATATATCTGAACGGATGCATCTGAGCCGATATATATATCTAAACCGATCTATTTAATCCAATATATATATCCTGACCAATTTATATCAACCAATGTGTATATCTGAACGGATGTATTCAAACCAATGTATATATCCAAACCAATGTATCTCAACCAATATATATATATCAGAACGGATCTATGCAAACCCATTTATATATATCTCAACCAATGTATCTGAACCAATGTATATAGTATCTGAACGGATGTATTCAAACCAATGTATATATGTGAACCAATTTATATATTTACGAACCAATCTTTTTTCCTTGAACAGCCCCTTCATAATATATATATATTGTAGTTAAACCCCTACTCAAGAAAAATAATCTTGACCCCTCTGCTTTTGAAAATTTTAGACCCATCTCTAACCTGCCCTTTTTAAGTAAAATTCTAGAGAAGGCAGTAATTATGCAGTTAAACGACCACTTAAGTAAACATGCTATTCTAGATAAATTTCAGTCAGGTTTTAGAACTAATCACAGTACAGAAACTGCACTCGTTAAAGTAGTAAATGACTTGCGATTGAATGCAGACAGAGGCCATTTATCTGTTCTCATCCTCCTCGATCTGAGTGCCGCGTTTGATACCATTGATCACAATATTCTTAGAAATCGCCTTAGTCAATGGGTGGGCCTCTCTGGTAATGTCTTAAATTGGTTTGAATCCTACCTGGCAGGGAGAAAATTCTTTGTTAATTGTGGTAATCACAACTCAAAGACGCATGATATTCTATATGGGGTTCCACAAGGCTCTATCCTGGGTCCGCTTCTTTTCTCAATCTATATGCTTCCGTTAGGTCAGATTATCTCAAGTTACAACGTGAGCTACCACAGCTATGCTGATGACACACAGCTGTACTTATCAGTAGCACCTGATGACACCGGCTCTCTCGAATCAATAACACAATGTCTTACTGGTATTTCTGAATGGATGAATAGTAATTTTCTCAAGTTAAATAAAGAGAAAACTGAAATTGTATTGATTGGCAAAAACGGATTAAGTGAGGTTATCAAAAATAATCTTGACGCATTAGGATTAGAAGTTAAGACCGAAGTAAAAAACTTAGGGGTAACCGTTGACTGTAACCTGAATTTTAAATCACATATTCTTCAGACCACTAGGACAGCATTTTTTCACTTAAGAAATATAGCAAAAGTTAGACCTCTTATATCATTGAAAGATGCTGAGAAATTAATTCACGCTTTTGTTTTTAGTCGATTAGATTACTGTAACGCACTCCTCTCAGGACTACCCAAAAAAGACATAAATCATTTGCAACGAGTGCAGAATGCAGCTGCTAGAATCCTAACTAGGAAAAGAAAATCCGAACACATCTCTCCAGTCTTAATGTCACTACACTGGTTACCTGTGTCTTTCAGAATTGACTTTAAAATTCTGCTTATAGTCTACAAAGCCTTAAATAATCTCGCTCCATCTTATATATCGGAATGTCTGACACCTTATATTCCAAATCGTAATCTTAGATCCTCAAATGAGTGTCTCCTTAGAATTCCAAAAGCTAAACTTAAAAGAAGTGGTGAGGCGGCCTTCTGCTGCTATGCACCTAAAATCTGGAATAGCCTGCCAATAGGAATTCGCCAGGCTAATACAGTGGAGCACTTTAAAACTCTGCTGAAAACACATTACTTTAACATGGCCTTTTCATAACTTCACTTTATCTTAATCCTGATACTCTGTATGTTCAATTCATTATAATAACTATTCATGGTGGCACTAAAATCCGTACTGACCCCTACTCTCTCTTCTGTTTCTTTTTCCGGTTTTTCTGTGGTGGCGGCCTGCGCCACCACCAACTTACTCAAAGCACCATGATGTCCCAGCATTGATGGACTAAAAGCCAGAAGTCCACGTGATCATCATCAAGTCCTTCCGTGAAAACCATAAATACAAAGAGGACTGTTTCATTTATGTTAGGTAGATTGCCCAGAGGGGACTGGGCGGTCTCATGGCCTGGAATCCCTGCAGATTTTATTTTTTTTCTCCGGCCGTCTGGAGTTTTTTTTTTGTTTTTTCTGTCCCCCCTGGCCATTGGACCTTACACTTATTCTATGTTAATTAATGTTGACTTATTTTATTTTCTTAATGTGTCTCTTATTTTTCTATTCTTCATTATGTAAAGCACTTTGAGCTACATTTTTTTGTATGAAAATGTGCTATATAAATAAATGTTGTTGTTGTTGTTGTTGTTATATATATATATATATACTAAAGGAAAAACATTCAATTGTCTCAAAATATTCAAAGTATTGGCATATACCCTTTGCTGTCATGCAAATAACTTTACAAACTAAAGTTTCACAGGAGCTCCATCTAGAGTGTAACTTTTGCCCAAAACGACGCCTCTTTCTAGAAAACCTGAACTTTTATGGAGAGGGAATTGGACGGGGAGGAGTCAGTAACCCTTACTGGGCAGTTTCTTTGCACCATGGAGAGAGAAGGTGATGACAGTATTAGCAATAGTACCCTTTTCATCCTAGAGTGTTATTACATACCTCGATAGAGCTTGGAAAAAGATCCTCCAAAGTGCATGTGTGACAATATATAAAATGCAAAGATGACTGGCTGATTCACTCACTCACATATTCATCAACAAACAGTTTAGTTAAAAAGCTAACATTTTCCAGGATAGTATACCTTATCTAGGTCAGTAGGTATCCACTAAGAAAGAAGATATTGGTGTATTAATATTCAGGGGTAAACCCACCTCAATAGCAAAAACTAAATACCCCAAATTCCCATTAAGTGTTTTGTCTGATTTGATTGAAATTTGGTGAAAAAAAGAACATTATTAGATACTTTTTTCCCTCAGTATTTGCCAATTATAATGTTGTAGCAAGGGTGCTATTCTAATACAAATTGTCCTAAGAGCTGAGAAGTGATTGCCTAAACCTATGGGGCTTGCCATGTATGCAAATGAAGGCCACCAGATGAACTGCATCACAAGCAATGGGATGGAAGGAGTGAAGAAGATGATTTTCAGCAAAGGAAAAAGAGAGGAGATCTGGGCTTAAAGGGCTTTTTGATTTTGTATACTAACCATCAACATGCTGTGATCTCAATCCCCCTCACTCTTTGATATCATATACTAAAATAAATGCACTGTGATCTCCAAGGGGGACAACTAAACTAAAATGTCATGTAAAATTTATAACACATTACAAAGTGAAACAAGATGTTGACAAGACAGAGTATCTCCTGTATGGTTTCACTTAAAGCACTGGATGGGACAATATGTGGCATGATCTGTGAAGTTGAAGGAGGATGGTGGTTCGGTGAAGCTCAAGTAATATTGTTAAATTCTTGTCCACTAGTTGGGATAAAATAAAAATGATTGGATCTTTTTTGGCTGTGGCATTGGATAAACTAGCAATACTGGTTTGGCCCAGCTGAATATAAGCCTTCAAGTTGAGTTGATAGTCTGTCATAGATGCAGCAGCTTTACAATTTTGTTCCTAAATTTGTACTTGTAGTACAGCTGTTTATTCATACTACATCAATGTCTTCCCTTCAGTGATTTCATAACAAGAAGCAGACTCACAGAATAATCTGTCATCATTTCTTTCTTCTTCTTTTTTTGGGAGAATTGTGTAAAGCAATGGAAAGGTTTTTTTTTTTGTTCCTTGGTAGAGTTATTTAAGACATCTCATGATTGATAGTCTTTTTTCAAGTATAATTCAATTCATTTCAAACTTTACTGTCCCACTGGGAATATTGACTTGCCGGCAGAACTATTAAAAAGAGACATCACACATAATTTACCAATCATAATAAAATCATCATAAATAAACCCCACACAATGATGAATATGTGTACATGTGAAACAGTAACACATTGTAATGATTTTAAATAACAGTAAAAGCAACTTAAAAGATTACCCACAACAAAATCCATAGGGGACATAAGCTAAACCTGCAGAAGCATATTAAAACAAATCTTATTCAGAAAGTAATAATAGGGTAAAATGAAAACATTCAACCAGTTATTTTTTTTAATTTTTGAATTCTACACCTCAGAGCAGGAGCAGACATTTCAAATATAAGGGAGCGATGATTTGTAATTCCTTGGGTCACAATTTAGTTTTGTTATTTTTGTTGTTACCATGCAAATTCCGAAATGAAATCAATATTACATATATTACAATGAACTCAATAATGTTCTTTTTAAAGTGTCATAATATTAAAAAATTGGTGTACTTTAACAGAATGGGCACTGTTATTCTTTATTTCAGACTCTTTTTCTGCTCTGATTGACAGTAATTTTTGAATTTATGATTGTCCTCGTGATATGCTCTAATTCCTGGTCATCAGTTGTTGAATGCCGTTTCTTCAAAAATGTGTAACCATGTTCCCCGGTAAGGATTTTGGTATTAGTTTAAAGTATGGTTTTGTGCACCTCAGTGATCCTTAGATGTACATTGTTTGAAGCTGTGTGTTCTATAGAGAGTTAATGTATTGGTCTTGGGTAAAAGAAGAGGCCATTACAAAGAAAAAATCAAAAAAATTTTCCCAGATACAAGTCAAATCCTGTTATAGCGAATATCAGAATAATGATATTTTCAAAATAACAAATACTTTTTATTGGCCCAGACAAACATTCATATGACTTCATGTATAATGGACTTCATTTTAATGAAATGTAAATTTCAGCATAACAAACATTTTTTAGACCAAAAATGGCCATTAAACATAATAATGTAACGCAGACATACTTAATGCCACACCTACTCTTTCGCTGAGTCTCGGGAACCCTGCAACAGGCCGTCTCTTTCTTGTTAGACCAAAAGAATGTGACAGTCTGTTGGGAAATTTCACCCGCGGTGGATGCCGGGAAGGTGAAGGCCACTTGACGTCCTCCGATGAGGTCTTTCGTTCCCCGACGGGTCCGAACCTCCTGGAAGGGGAGGGGAAGGCGAGCGAAGCAACGCCAACACAAACAGCAGCTGAAAAAGAGGGATGGGTTGTGGCTGAAGGGTCTGCCGGTAAAACAAAAAAGGCAGATCACAGCCGGCTCGGAGTAGCCAGCCGTTCCTCTGAGGACTCCAAGACCCAGGAGCGTTTGCGATCCCAGCTGAACACGTGCCAGGGAGGGACATGCTCATTGGTTCCCGGCCAGCAGATACTCCATATCTCCTCAGGGGCTCTGTAGAAAAGTGTGTTTTATTTTCACCTAACAGTCTTAGCCTGGATAGGAAATATATATGTTGTTATACCATCACATAAATATCATCTACCTCTGTGCTCTATGTTATTTTAATTAGTGTGACCACTACTGTACATCTCAAACTCAGAAACCTCAAACACAATCATGTAGGCAACAGACCCAGGTTCAAATAAATATTTTTATTGCATAAATTATCTTTTCACAAGCTCTTCTACTACAATGCAATCACAATAACGTCAAAATTCTTATTCCTTTTCTTCTGCTTTTGCATTCCTCTCAAACGAGCGTTTGCACAGCAAAAGCACTTCTGGATCATGCAAAGATCCACAAGACAGTGAGTTTTTTTCTCAGCAGCGCCCTCTGGTGGCAACCCAAGGACCCCCAACAGGACTGCCTTCCCAAACTACAAGTCCAAGAAACTCTGCAAATGTCCAAACTGGAATCATTCTAAGAGAAATCCTGCTATCTATGATACAGCAGATAAACTGTTGACAAAAGTAATGAATAGTTTTTAATGGATAACTTTCTTTGAATAACTATCCCATCTCTATTCAATAGTCACAAAACTGTTGAAGTTTCATTAATTGGTTTAATTCAGAAATTGGGACAGTATCAAACTGTTACTACAGAGAAACACTGATAATACTGTACATAAAATTAATAAATGTTACAGCTGCTGACGACATCTCTCAATTTTAGATGTCATACAGCACATGTCAGAATTACATGGATATTATAACTGTAAATATAGAACCTAAACTCATCTAATATGAGACATATTGTGCCCTGCGATTAACACATTCATAAAGAATATTAAATGAATCTTTGAGGGGCTTGAATGGAAAACAGATGGAAAGAGATTAAGTCAGCGTTTCTCAACCTTTAAGTATCTGCGACCCGAGTTTTCATAACAGTTTTAATCGGGCCCCCCCACTAACATTTTTTTGAAATGCAGATGCATATTTTATTATACCTACTTAACTTTTATCAACATTTATCTAACTCTATATTTATTGTTCTAGTATCAGAATGTAGTTTAAGTTAATTTGTTTTGGTTTCAATAGATGTTTTTTTCATATTTTTGATTCTTTTCTTTTTTTCACATCTTCACGCCCCCCTTTTTGTTACTTCGTGCCCCCCTAAGGGGGCCCACCCCACAGGTTGAGAACCACTGGATTAAGTGGATAAACACAACCATACTTTCCACTGTGTCAAATCCTCTAAGACGAAATCTAACAAAAAAAAAAAAAAAAAAAACAATATAAACTAAGAACTTGTATTTAAAATAGAATGCCCAGTGGAGGCTGGGTGGTCTTTTGGCCTGGAAACCCCATAGACTTAGTTCAGCTTATTTTTTTCTGTCCACCCTAGCCATCTGATGTTATCATTGGGCTGTCATTTACAAACTTTACAAAAACAATTCTATATTTAAGGATTCTAAGTTCTCTTAATTATTTATTTTTCTAATGTAAGTGTGCATCATTTATTTATCATTTGTATATTATGTAGCGTATGGCGGGGGCCCTTGTCCAGTCAGGATGCCGCCATACTGAAAGGACTTGGAGAGGGAGCATATCCTGAGCATTATCTCCCCCGGAGTGCTAGGTGGCAGCTCTCCTGAGTTCCAGCGGTTCCTCGGGCTCCTATAGGGCTCCATGGGAGTTGGAGTTTGATACAGTCCTGTTGGGATCTGTGGGCACACCCAGATGGTGCTGCAACTGCTGCTGAGCCCTTATGGGCAGCTTTTCTGCCACACCCAGAAGTGCTGCCAGAAGTGGGTCGACAACACCTGGAGCACTTCTGGGTGCCTTATAAAAGGAGGCAGCAGCCACTACTCTGGGAGCCAGAGTCGGGTGGGAGAAGACAAAGCTTTCTAGGAGGAGTGGAGGAAGAGAAAGAAAAAAGAGAGAAAGAAGAAGAGTTTTATGCTGTGCTTTTGGAACTGTGCTGTACTTGTGGGAAACGGGGAAGGTGGTTCCCATGAGTGAAAATAAAAATAAAAATCCTGTGTGCTCATACTTGTGCCTCTGCATCTGTCTGTGTCGGGTTTGGGCAGCAGAAGCGCCCTCTACAGGCCACAATTATCTATTTGTTATTATTCTTATCTAAATTCAATTTGTTTTTCTTTGGGTGTAACTACTTCTTTGACATGTTGCAAAGCACTTAGAGCTACATCCTTTGTATGAAAATGTGCTATAGAAATGAATGTTGTTATTGTTGATTACTGAGGGAGAATAATTTTAGGGTAACATAGCATTCATCCTTAATAAATAGCATAAAGAGTTAATAAATGTGGGAAACCAAATAAAGGTCAAGTAAACAACAAAATTTACACTAAAATATAAGATTTGGTTTAGGAAAAATACTGAGATGGTCAAGTAAATAAAGAATGTACCAGAAGAAAAGTTGATGTAATATACAAAATGTACTGAAGGATGACTAAGAAATCAGCAGATGTCCTATAAGCAACGAGAATGGACAATTGTTATAAGCACAGAAATTTCAAGAATTTCAGTTTCTTCATGTCTCTGCCTCTCGCATTGTGAAGTGTGGGGCTGAACACACCCCAAGGAGACGTGATAGCTCAGCTGACACCCCCTCTTAAACGGTGATACAATGGGAAACACATACAATTTTTTTTTTTACCTCCTCTTTGCTCAATCAGCTGCTGGCTTGCTGCTGCTGCTGTGCCGTGTGATCTGCATTTTGTGTGGCGTACTTCTGTTATATCACCTATATCCATATATTCAATCTCTTTTCACTTTTACCTTTTCATTAATATTGCATTGAATTTTGATTCCGTGTTTGGAATTATATCGTGACAACGGAATGTATAACTGCCTGTGAGTAAGTATCGTTTCTTTCACTCTACAAGAAATGTGTCTGACATAACCACACAGGACTTTTCCAAATCTCTTTACATAAGCTCTTGTCTCACAGGGCTTCCAGCCCCGGTGTGGTTACATCACTTGGCACAAAGACTCATCTCACGGGATGTGAAAGTGTCTCTGAGACAATCACATCTCGTCTCCTTCCAAGATTTTTTTATAATAGTGAGATGTTAAATTTCTACCACATTACCTCATCAGGGGCCTGGTATAAACGGTGCGTATGCACAGAAATGTTGCGTAAGAATGTTTCCACGTTCAAATCGCAATTTATAAAACCTAAAGTTGGCATAAAGCCACGCACATTTCCACGGTACCTCATACCCTGTCATATGTAAGTTCTCCGCTCGGTTTTGCAGACTGGCGGCACCCAGCGTCAAAGCAGTGCTACTGTTCCTGTGTGGTTATCCTTTCTTTTCCTGACGCGGCTTTATAAGTACACTGGAATTAACTGCATATTGTTTATTAGTTTAAAGCATCTGATTGTAATTAACCAGTATCAATTGTCACAGATGGGCGGGGACACTGCCCGGCCGGGACACCTGGATAGTCCCCGACTTGGACAATGTTACTCCTCTGCCATAAGAGGGCAGCCGCCCGGGACTATTTGGGGGCCACAGGGACAGAGCTGGGATGCTCTTTATGAGAGGACGTGGCCACTGCCAGGGGGCGCCCGGACAGTTGGGGAATCCTGGATGGCAGCACTTCCGCCACACCAGGAAGTGCTGCTGGAAGTAATCCCAAGAAGACCCGGAGTGCTTCCAGGTGCTTTCCTGACACTTCTGCCACACCAGGAAGTGACGTCAGGGGGAGCACCTGGGGCTCATCCGGGTCATAATAAAAGGAGCCGACTCCTTCCAGTAGACGAGCCAGAGTTGGGAGGAAGGAGATGAAGCTTGTGAGGAGGAAGGAGGTCAAGAAAGAGAGAAAGAAGGAAGAAGAAGAAAAGAAAGGAGAGGGTTGGTCATTGAAGGCATTGTGGTGCAGTGAAAAAGAAAATAAAGAAGTGTGTTTTGGACATCCTGGTGTCGGTCTGTCTGTCTCT
The DNA here is from genome assembly GCA_026402145.1 of Polypterus bichir lapradei. Taxonomy (NCBI): domain Eukaryota; kingdom Metazoa; phylum Chordata; class Cladistia; order Polypteriformes; family Polypteridae; genus Polypterus; species Polypterus bichir. The sequence continues at coordinate 45,778,367 of JANRMT010062861.1, read as the reverse complement.
GAGGGTATGCTTTCCACACAATATAATGGTACATGGAATGGTCAAACTATTCTAAATACAATAGCTGCTTTAGCATTGTTACTGTCACTAAACCTTCTTCTTCTTTCAGCTGCTCCTGTTAGGAGTTGCCACAGCAGATCATCTTTCTCCATATTACTCTCACTGCGCCACTCGGAGCAGCTGATCGGAAAGAGAATTATCGGTATACAGCATCAAGCACATGCTGCCTCAGCCGTGCTTCCTATTTCAACTGCTCTCATACGACAAATGCTTCAAACCTTTCCTGTACGGACCTCGCGGTTCAGAAACAGTTTCATTAAAGGACACGATGTTGCTACGCTAGCAAGGATCTGGCGCTCTGCTCACGATTGTTCCTGCCTCGCATTGTATGCTTCACTGGGACTGGCATGAAGGATAGGATAATTAAACATGTACTACAAAGATATTTCAATGTTCCTTAAAAGTTTTAAAGAATCGGCGTTAAAAGCTTACAGATGGCTTAATGTCCATTACAGAGCTGATTGTGTGGCGATTGGTTACTTGGAGAAAGAAAAGGAAGGACAGGAATTGGAGGTTAGTACGTTTGAAAGAGACAGTACTGCAGGGGTGGCCTTACGCATGTGCAACCTGTGCACCTGCACAGGGCCGCCAAATCCCAGGGGCCGCCATGCCAATATATATCGAATATAAAACAGAAAGAGAAAATAACGACAGAGCTAAAAATGCAGTGGTAAATTTCGGTAAAAGTTAAATGCTTGTGTCATGAGCACGAGGTGGCTATGCAGTGTCTGCAGCGGACGTGGTCATCCGCCATGCATAAGATACCATATTGACATTGGCGGGCGAAGGAGCCACCGATTCTTTCTCTGCCCAGGGCTGCCACGAGCCTAGAGCCACCCCTGAGTACTTCTGCAAAAAATTATTTCATCGAAGGTCGCGCATAATCACTGTGCCACCGTGTTCACATGTTTAATAATGTGCTTTAACTCCTATCATCATGAAAAAGATATTAGGTATGCATCTCAGTATTTTAGTTATTCAGTGAGCTGTAATATCACGAATGTAATGGATTCTGTGTCCTGTCAGAGGTAGAGAAAGCCGGTTTAAGAAGCACGTAGTGATTCACACACATAGAGCACATAGAAGAACACATACAAAACAAAGCATTTAACGTGTTACTTTAATTACAATGTGATTTGAGAAACTGGTTAATTAAACAATTTTAAGATGAAGTTTATGATGTTCTACTTTAATGACAAAATACACTACGTGATTAAAGTGGAAATTTCGAGATTGAAGTTGACATTTCGTGCTTTTCCCCCAATGTGTGCCTTTTTTTTTTCTCTGTACCCTAATAAGCTTTCATATGACACTCAGATGGTGGGCTACCTTTTCACAGCGACTTTGATATCTGACAACTTCTTTTTTTATTTTGGGCACTGTGCAACTTTGTAAACCTGAGCTTTCGAGTTTCTCTGACACTCTATGTTACTCGATCAACTTCCTTTTGTTGTTTATACCACTGTTTAAGCCAACAAATAGTACGTTTTTCCTTGCCTCCACTTGGTATTCGCTGAAATTCTTCCATTTTCCCTCTTGCTTTTCCCATTGTCTTTTCACACAATGCTGAGCTTAAGGGATATTTATATCTATTTGCATATTTAAAGAAGCGTAATTCTGGGAGGAGACATGGCGGGACAGCAGGTGTGCACAAGCGTTAGTTTTCACGCTGACCGGGATTTATTTAATGGAAGAACGCAGAAGTTGGCGAACACACAGATTCCTACATCTGGATTTTTCTGTGTATAAGCACATTTCGGCTTTTGTGCTTACGTCATGTTATAGTGCGAATTCTATGCACGGCGTTATGCATGAGGCCCCAGGTTATTACAAGTAAAGGGACCATTACCATATTTACATTACCCACCGATGGGAATATTTTACAATCAGAACTTAATCCAGACTGCTCTCAGAATTAGGGAAATCGCTGAGAAGTGAAAGGGGCACTTCAAGGAAATTTTAAACAGAGTGGATACCTCTTACTACTGAGATTTGGTGTTTATTAGCTAAACTTGTCGCTTTAATGTTGCATTTAATTCGGACACAATGCCTGGCATGGTGGTCCCCATTTTTAAAAATGGTAACAAGAAAGTTTATTCAAATTACCTAGGGATCTCTCTCCTCAGTCTTTACTTAGATACTGAAATCAACAAAACATTGGGAGAGCTCTATGACTTTGCATAGATATTTGAGGAGTCATGGACATTTCCCAAATTATGGTTTGTTAGGGCAAAGTAAGCTTATGACAGTGTATTCCAAGGTATGATAAGAGTAGGGTGTGTGCATTTCACATCTGTACCTGCAGAGGTTACAGTTGTGTATATTAGTTTTAAATGCAATCTGTTTAGGGGGGGGGGGGCTGGAAGTCTGCTAATGGTTTATTTGTCTATACTTGAGTCCTTGATTTTCACCCACTTTGGAAGCCTAGGGGTTGCATGTCTAATTTTAGCAGACTTCCTCTATTAAACAGTTCAAGGCTTTATAAAGCATCACCTAGTGATTATTGCCGGCATCGCTTTTCTCCTAATACCATGCTTTAAGAATGGTGCAGTGTTTATGATAACTTTTTCTTTGATCCAGTGACCAGGATTCAAAAACTTTTGCCCAGTTGTCCTTTATCTAGACTTCACACAGTCCCCAACGTCAATGTTTTAACAATGTTATTTGATGTTACTTTGTTTTACGTTATTGTACAATTGAAAACTGCACAGTCAAGCCCACCCCTCCCTACTTTCTGGCTTGAGTAGTTGCTATGTTATACTGTTACCAGGGCTTCTGCTAATTTAGGTGATTCATTATGGCAGTGTATAGAATTCTAAAATATTTAATTTTTAATGTACTGATACATGTTTTATAATTCCTGTGCTTCTAAGTTGTTATCTTGACAAATAAAACACAGCTACAAGGTTCTTCAAAGTGCTCCCTATTTGGGGGAGGAAAGCGCAAGGAACATTTTGAACTGCTTTAAATGCAATAATTTGCCACTTAAGATAGATGATACAAGAGTCTCAACCTCCAGCTTCCCTACACAGCAAAATACCTATACTGAGCACAGTGAATCATTATCATATTGTGCAAATTGCGGGTCATTAGCATAAGCACACTCACAGAGTCACAGACCAAACTACCCATGATATGCCAACATGCACGGAGCCAAAAAACCAACAGAATTATCCGATGATTTATGAGATGAAACTGCAGTGCTACAGGCCCATCCAGGGGATTGTAGCATTTGCCTTTCACTAAGCTCCATTGCTGGATCCAGAAGCGTAGACACATCCAGTAATTAGCAGTGCTCTCTGACCTGCAACGCTGACTAGAGACTTTTTTTTAGACTTGCTCATAATTTTAAATGTATTCAGCCTCTTGACTACTCTCATTTCACAATGGCAACATGTCATATCACATTAGAAATCCTTGCTCTTAAATGTTCGACAGATAGCAAAAGGAATATATGCTTGTAGTCGGCTTTCACATATTAATAAGTTCATTTTAATAAAAAAAAAAGATACATAGCGTTTACGATAATTAAATTGGTCTCAGACTGTATAATGTAAAAGGCCACACTAGCTTGTCATGGACTGTGATTAGCGTTCCTAGTGCACTATTTTCCAATTTGCAATTTCAATTTTTTTGGTATGTTTTGAAGTATTTTTGTAGGTCAAAAGGAAACCTTTTGATATTCAAAAGAGACAAATAATTATATGCAAAGACTAAATCTGATACTGGGAAATAAAACAATAAATATGTGTTAACCTAATTGTAATAATTATTCAATGTTATACAGATTTGACAACATTTTCATGTTTTCTGTCAGCATTTATGAACAATTTATTTGTCAGTCCATTTTCTAGAATGGATCATTTTTAAAGCTTTAATGATATTTAAAAATAGTTGCAGGGTCAATTATGACACAAATATGCATACATAAAGATTCTTCTGTAATAGCTGAGCTAACATTATTGTCAAATAATACAAAATGAGTAACAACTAAGGACATGTTGCCAATTTCTAGATACCTCTGCTGACTGCCAATCACACACTCTCACACTAAACTGCGTAGCCTATGCACTTCTTATTTGTTTTGTAAGTAAGTGACAGCTTGGTGGTGCAGTGGTTAGCATCCTGGGTTCAGTTGTTGTTCATGTGGTGTCTGCATGCTTTGCTATGCACTTCAGCTTTCCAGCCACATCCCCAAAGACATTTTTTGATACCTTGTGCCTTTTCACCACGTGGCACAACCTTGAATACAGGGAAGGTGTGTTGCTGGCTTTAGAACTTATATGTTAGATGGTTGCACGAGGGTTCCCCTATGGCATTTTAGTCATCTATGAGTGTCAGAACAGTACACAGAATCGGAGGAAGAGGGGCTAGGATCTCAATGATCAGGAGTTGGAGATCAGGGGCTAAAGCCACGGAAGCCCCCATTTCACAATGCCACTGACTCTGGGTGGTGTAGTTCATGACTGGGATGATTAGTGATAGAATGAGACCAAAATGTTAAATGGATAAATTAGTAAGGCTTGTCACACACGTATGCATAGGAGGCAGTCTAAGGGCTTAACCGGGGGTAAGATGCAGAGTGTGGGGGTGACTAATCGCACTAATGTCCTTTCTCTCTTTTCCATAGACCTCAAGAAGGAAAGCTTGCCTAGGACTCCTCCCACTTCTGGCAGCAACTGGCACCCTCCTTCTGAGTCCATTTCCACCTGAAGACCCACCTCTTGATGTCCTACAGCTATAAATCCCGAGCATTCCTCTCCTTTAACTAGTCTTGTATTAAGGCTCAGTCTTGAATAATTACTTGGTTTTTGAATTCTTTGTGTTTGAATCCTAGAGTATATGGGGTGGGCCCCACAAATCTTTATCTTGTTTCTGCCTACCTTTACAGGCTTTATTTATAGTTTCCACAACAAAACAACAAAAACAAGGACATATATCTTTACCAAAATAAATTCTTTCTTCTTTCTTTTCACAATCAAAGTCAAGAAAAAAGACAAAGGTCTTTAAATAATTACAAAAAGACTGGGCCAGCTTCTTACCAGTCCCTCTCCTTTCCTTTATTCTAGGGTTTTCCCTCTATACATATTACTCTGGGGTTCCTTACTCTCAGATTAATGCTTTCTTAAAGACATCTTCACTCACTGCTTACCCTGGATTTACACGGCTATAGGGATCGCTGTGGCCATTCCCATCTGTCGCCATCTCTCATCCCCTCCAATGAGGATCTATACCATGGCACTATCCACACACCATGCTCCAAAAATGAGACTTTGCACGCATACACACGTGCCCATCTGCCACTGATGGACAAACTGCTCTTGTTCTCACCCTCTGGTAAGCTTTTCCACTTTTTCCCAGTACCTCTATCTCTTACAGCTCTCTCACAGTTCAACTCTTCAGCTTCCAATGCCTCACGTTCTTTTCTACCTACAGGTGAGTGCCCTTTCATAAGTATTTACAACAGAAAAACACCCAAGCTATAAATAGTTATTTTTAGCTCCATCACCCAGTCCAGGGATATGACCCATCACAGACATACTGTTCATGTTAGGTTAATTGGTAGGTCCAAAATGGCCCCATGCAAGAGTACCTGTGTGTGTGAGTGGGTGCTTGGATAGATTTGCAAAATGCTGCAGGAATAGGCTCTGGTACACCAACTCCTGCTTTGAGAATGTAATGTTACATAGGTATGGAAACCAAAACTCAGAGACACCTTTAAATGGCAAAGAGAAGATAAATCCACTGTAATTTAAGGAAAACTAGTACAAAACATAAAAAAACAAAGCTTTCCTAGGGATATATTTTCTTAATCATTAGGTTTTGCTTGGTCTTCATCACAAAGACTGATAGTGATTCAGGTATATCTGTTATGTTTCGGCAAAGGTTTGTACAAGCAAGGAAATGGGTGGAACATGACAAACACAAAGAGAAGACCAGAGACCAAAAGGAAACAAAAATCACTAATTTAAACATAATAAAAGCAAAGGCAAGGAACTAGGGAAAATGACAGGTACAAAGAAAAACAAAAATAGGATCAAAGCACATAGATTTTCATTTCTGAAATATTTTACTGTTATTGTAGGAACAGTTTTCCTCTGCCACTTTATATCTTAATGGTTGTTTAACGCTCATTTCCTGTCACGTTTTCATCAATGGTATCATGTAGCCTCTGTTATGAAAGATTGCTACAGTTAACATGTGGATTCTGAACTTTAAAACCTCTTGAGGAGGCGACATGTGAGAATCTTGTGCTACAAAAATACTCTAAGTTGGAATCACTACTGGCTTTGATTTTCATTTAGTTTTGACATAAAATGTGGATTAGTGATTAGGTTTTTGTGAAAAGACATGATTCTCAGTATTATGTACCTTAGAAATGACTTGTTAATCCTTTAGTACTAGGTTGTTGTAGTGTGTTAGCCATTATGAATGTAGTAAAAAGTCAAGCAAAATGACAACTTTTATTAGCTAACTAAAAAGATTACAATATGCAAGCTTTCGAGGCAACTCAGGCCCCTTCTTCAGACAAGATTAGCCAATAAAAGGTGTCATTTTGTTAATCCTTTGAAAGAAATATTCATACAAATCTGCTACTCTAGTTTTAAAACCAATCCATTTGTACTGCCATTTTGTTTAAAGGGAGCATGACAAAAAACGAGCTAAGTCTAAGAGTAAAATATGTAAGAATAGCTAAAATTACATATACTGTATTTCTGTATATCCATTTAAAGTGTAAATTACAGGGTAGTGGTAATTGTTGATTATAATAACTGCACTCTCAAGATTTAGTGTGTTTAATCGGCATTGCTGTATTATAATGACCTCTAAATAATGTGTGCATGTGACTTTAAGGTTCTCAACTACTGACCTTCTTTGTTGTAAAAGTTGCATTTTTTGAAAACAGAATTTTCTATGCATGCCATTTAATTTACTTCAATATGTATTACACCTTAATCAATTTAATATAAACAGTGCTAATTCATCTGTGGTAGGCAAGGATGTGAAGTGACCCCAACTCCAAAGGCATGAGGCACACTCTTGGCTCAATTGCTGTCCGTGTGTTGCCTATCCATTATCCCCTTGTTCAAGTGGGATTTTCTCCAGGTACTCTGATTCACCTCCCTACCAAATCTGTATGTGTGGCTGACACAAGATGGCCATGTATCTGATGCTGCTGGGATCAGTTCCAGTTTCCCCACAACCCAGTTTTAAATGATCAGAATCGGTTAATCTGTCTGTTTAGTATTTCATTATATTAGTATGACAAAGTGAAGAGTAAAGATGTAGTACTGCAGGTTATTAAAAAGAAAGATGAATTGCATTTCAGTGACAAGTATAATAAGAATGGGAATTTCAAAATCATTGTCTTCTAAAAATGATATGATGTTTAGCTGTTTTTGTAATGGAAGAATTCCCATTGTTAATTTTAAAATTAACTGCAATTATTGGTTCTCTTATTTCACTAAAACACATGTTCAGTGCAAGAGAGAATTTTGTTAGTGATCAACTGCTCTGCTTGTAAATTTATAGTTCCTAAAGTATTTCAAGCTTCAGCCCTCTGTAAACCAGCCCTCAACCTTTTCTTTCCCTGTCATCTACTGTATCACTGACTGAAAATTAATTACCCTGTAAGTATAGTTCTCTGTCATGTGTTGTACTTATACATTCCATTGTCATTTTCGCTAGTTATTTCCTGACTTGCTAAATTACTCCTATGTACTTTAACTGATAAACAAGAGAAAAGCCAAGCAAAATGACACCTTTTATTGGCTAACTAAAAAGATTACAATATGCAAGCTTTGAGGCAACTCAGGCCCCTTCTTCAGGCAAGATGTAATACAGAAACTGAAGTTCCCTGTGTTTATATCCACACACTAGGACAAGAAACAACATTGGTAAGTCGGTATGACACGGTACAACACCCTAGTACTACTGATAAACAAGGAAAATTTCATAGGTTTCCTAAGCGAATCTTTGATATAGTGCTACATCCTAATTAGAACATAGGGAAATGAAACTGGGCTTTCAAGCAATATCATTACCACCAAAGTATTTCTCCAAATAATGGGTCATGAAGGCAAAGTTTAGACCATACTGTTTTCCTCTTGCTTTTTTCCTTTTGAGAATATTCTTAATATCTGCTAGTGTATAATTAATTTACATTTTCAAAAATAACATTTACTTCAGATTTTCAACAATGATTCAGTTGCCAATTGTATAAATTAACATTATTAGCTAGCATATTCAGAAAATATTCAGACCCCTTCACTTTCTGTACACTTTATAGTGTTGTAGATGTAATTTTAAATTAATACATTTCCCATTTTTGCCCATCAGTCTACATGGAGCAACTCATAATAACTAAGTAAAAATGTGTTTTCGGAACAAAACTCAAAATCTGAAATCTCTCACTTCAGTCGGTGTTCATACCTTTTGCTCTGGCACTCCAAATTGTTTTAAGGTGCAATCTGTTTGCTTATATTAGCCTTGAGGTATGTCTAGGTACATCTTGGAGTCCTCCTGTGGCAAACTGAATTGATTGGACATTGTGTATATGAGGTCACACCATTCTCACTGTCAGGACAAAAACCAAGCCATGAAGTCCAAGGACCTCTCTGTAAACTTCCACCAAAAAAAAAAAAATATTGGGAGGCATAGACCAGGGCAAGGGGATAAAACCATTTCAAAAGGCGCTTTTCCACTGCATAGTACGGCACAGCACGGTTCAGTACAGCTCACCTTGGTTCGACTCAGTTCGGCTTGGTTTGCGTTTCGAATGCAGTTTAGTACCGCTTTAGAGTGGGCGGGATTATTCACGTGTCGTTATAGTTGCGCGGCCTCTACTGCCGTGACATCATCGTAAACGCGCCACAAACAAACACACAACAATGGAGCATATCGACGGAATGGTGTTCTTCATTCTCGGCATGTGGATGTTTTTAACAGCAAGACGCTCCTCGGCTACCAACGAGAGGAACGTCTGTACTTCCTCAATAGACCACGAAACAGCCATTTTTGGTTAAAACAAAATGGTGCGTCCGAACCTTCGCTGGCTGTGCTAAAAATCTAGTGGGTCTGTTGTGTCTCGTGTCGCAAGTTATGTGACGCAGTAATGACGATTTTCTCCAGCCAATCAGTGACCAGCAGAGTTTACACGTCACGTTTTGGTAACGGTTCGGCGTGCTTGGAACCTCAGCTGAGGTGGTACTAAAAAAAGGACCAGGTACCAGGTACTGTTCCCAGTGGAAAACCCCCCAAAAGTGAGCTGAACTGAACCGTGTCGTACCGTACTATGCAGTGGAAAAGCGCCATAAAACTTTGATTGTTCCCAGGAACACAGTGGCCTCAGTAATTTTGAAATGAAAGATGTTTGGAGCTATCAGGATTCTTCCTAGAGCTGACCTTTCTAAGTAAGTGGGTAAGAAGGGCCATGGTCAGGGAGGTGATCTAGAATCCAATGGTAATTCTAACAGAACTTTAGCTGAGATGGGAGAACCTGTTGGAAGGATAATCATCTCAGAAGCACTTTGTCAGTTGGGCATTTATGATGGAGTGGCTAGATGGAAGCCACACTTCAGTAAAAAGGCACGTGAGAGTTAATGGACTTTGAAAGCATTAGGAAAACGATTCTTTGGTCAAATATGACAAAAATCAAACACTTTGGGCAGAACCCCAAGCACTAAGTCTGACAAATGAGCATGATGAGCAGGCACTGCTCATCATCTGCCTAATACCATCCAGCATGATGATGTCCTGAAGCCAACATAACACTGGAGTTCTTTCAGGACAAGTCTCTGACTGTTCTTGAGTTGTCCACACAAAGCCCAGATTTAAACTGCATGGGAAATCTGTGGAGAGACCTGAAGATGGCAGTTTACAGATGCTTCCCAACCAATCTAACAAAGCCTGAGTGGATCTGTCAGGAAGAATGGGATATACCTGCATAGTACTTCCCAAACCCAGGTATGTAAAGCTTGTAGGGATTATCCCAAGAAGACCTGAAGCTGTAACTGCTACTAAAGGGGCTTTTACAAAATACTGAGTTAAGGGGTCTGAATACTTACATGAATGAGAGATTTCAGTTTTTAATTTTTAATACATTTCTAAACCTTTCTGAAAGTATGGTTTCACTGTATCATTATGGGTTGTTAATGCAGAAAGTGCAGAGGACTGAATCCTTTCTGCATCCATGGTAGTTCATTAATAAAAAATAACTAATACAAATATTTTTTGACAATTAATAGAATTGAAAATATTTTCTTCTTAAAACAAATGTGTATTTCCACACAAGTCAAACAATTCAAGTGGAAAGATTAGTATGTCTGTCTGTATTTCTATAAAGATATTATATATTGGCTTAAAAAAATGCAACTTCGTTTTTTTCTGGACAATTTAAAAACCACTTGCAACTTTCTAATTGTATTTCCACAATATTTTATAACATTTCAATGTATTTATTGAAATAGCGGTGTATGCACATGATGACAAATATGATCCATATGCCTGTAAGCAGATCAACAGGGAAACAAACTGAAATGTATTATTATCATTATTATTTTTTAATGCAGAATGATCATTAGATTGGTAATGTTTAGTTAATTCAACTGTCATATTGTACTGAACATTAGTTAAATGCTATCATTTTATTTTGGTGCTTCATATCAGTAGTGATACGGCGGTAAGAAGTCACACAAGAGAAATAACTTAACTTTGTTTAATGTTGGCTTACAGTGCATATCAGACAAATTAAGCCACTGACAAAGCCCGGTCTGAGAGTGGGGGGCACGAGGCACAGAGTCTGTCAGTGTCATCAGTGCAGTGGAAGGCATTTTCAGGAACAGATGACGGTATTTCCCATTCGCTCGTTGGCTTCAAAGGTGTGCCGGGCAATGTTCCAAAACTTTATACTCTTTCTTCACATGCACGGCCCCCATCAGGCGAACATGCAATTCCAAACAAGGCAATGGTACTTAAATGAGGATACAATTCCATGCTGATTTAACAGTCAGCAGTTGTTCTAATCTGTCTTATGTCATACTGCTTACCTAGCAGTTCTGTGTGGTGAACCCCTGTCCTTAATCTGGCTATGTGCCAGCTGTGCATGTGAGCAGAAAAAAGCAGATTTATAAGATATATTTACACAGAGAACAGTGATATATTAAACATATGCTTACAGTATATCTAATAATAAATGCCATGTCTATCTCCTAATCTATTTTATAGATCTGTCTATCTCATAGTACTTCTCATGTCTATTTAATAATCTATTTATAGTGCCTTTTAGATCTATCTGTCTCTCTATGTAAAATGGGCTGGTGTGAAATTCCATAAATGTCATTGCAATTCAGTTCTTACGTTGGCTGTTTAATTTAGTTGTATTGACTTTTTTTTACTTGCTTTAAATCACAGATACAGCATTCATCTTTCTTTTTGAAGCATTCATATGAGGCACTTATATGTTCAAGTGCATACTAACGTAAAATCAACAATTAAAATAAATTTGTTCTCGTAGTCCCAAAACACATACATCCCAATAAGTTTGAAAGCACTTCCCAAAAATCCCCGGCTAGTAATAAAGGCAAGTACTGAATCTTTATTAAATAAAAGATGGATTCTTCACAATAAATATTATAATCTCTATGAAGCTCAGTGGAGCAAAAAGGCAAAATGGATTTATCTGAGGAACAAGCCAATTCAAAGCAAACAAATCCCAATACAGCAAGTCAAAGAATCATCACAAAAACAGAGCAAAAAAGTGAAAAATCTAGAAATCCAATTAATCACAAAAATAAGCTCAGGTACACCTTGGCATGTTCAAAATGAACCAACAAGAGATGCACGAGACCCTCCCGATTTATAGGGTGTAGGGACGTTTCTGGGGGTGATTGGCAGGTGGCCCCACTTCTTGAGGGATCACCCACAAAACACATGGAACATAACACAGGCATAGTGTACAAAGCACACAATATATCAAAGTAGCATTAACATAGCATAATGGCCTAGAATTGAACAAAAAATACATAAAAAAAGAACATGAGCCCCAGCCTGGCGAGGAACCTTGGCTGAAATATAACAATATCTACTTTCTGTTTTTTCATTTTCATGTTAATTTGGATTTTTTATAACATAGTACCCTTGTTAACTAAACAAAAACAGATGAACTGCAAAGTGCCTTAATCTTTTACAGAAAAATATGTCTTTTGGAAAGCAAAACTATTTGCAACACTTTAAATACCTCCGCCAAGTTCCAGAGCAATGTTTCAGGCTTGAGTAGCTGGGATAAATTTTAAATCAGATGTAGTTAGAAACACAGCATTGATTTGGAAGAAAGTAATAAAATAGTAGTATACCTCTTATGAACTGACTGCACAAAGCTTTGACAAGTGCAGCAGTGAAGAAAGATGGGATTTTGCTCGGCTGGAAAATATTAGCAATTAGGAGGAGTGATTGTGGAATATATCACAGGAGGAGGAAAAACATATAGTTTGATTTTTTTTCCAAACTCCTGTGCTGGCTTGGGAATCAAACAACACACATTTCAAAACAGTTTCTTTAGTGTTTTCTGCACTAATTCATCTGTAGCCTTTTGTTTGCACCAAGCTGATTAAAGTGGGTGTGGACACTATACATAGGAAGTGTAAAATGTGGATTTTTATTTATCTGACTGCATCAAGTCTGCTATTATCCACAGGAAGTTGTGCCTTCAAGCAAATGGATTCACACATTAAAGATAGTGTGCTACTCATGTAGGAGTAGTGGTCACCAATGAGCTAATAATAGTAATAATAAAATTCCACAAGCCACTACAAGGCAGGATACAGTAGTGTACCAGCAGCCATACCACATGCATTTCAGAACAGGTAATCCACCTGAAGCTAAGCATTTTTTGGACCTGACCAATGTTTGAATGGGAGAGCATCTAGGAAAAGCTTGGGTTGCTGCTGGAAGAGGCGTTGGTGAGGCCAGTAGGGGTCGCTTACCCTGGGGTCTGAATGTGGATCCTGATGGCCCAGTGCATTGACATTAACACCGTAAGGTAAATAAAGTGCCGTCCTTCGGATGAAAAGTAAAACTGAGGCCCTCACTCTCTGTGGTCATAAAAGATCCTCGGGCATCCTTCATAAAGAGTAGGGTGTATCCAGATGGTCTGGCTAAACTGTCCACCATAGCCTAGTTGGCTATCGTTCTCACCACTTCACCACATAACAGCTAATTGTGATGAGTGTACTTGCGCAAAAATGGCTACTGTCGCATCACTTAGGTGGATGCTACACATTAGTGGTGCTTTGCAGCACTTTGAGTAGTGAGAAAAGCACTATATAAATGTAAATAATAATAATTATTAATAATAATAATAGTAATAATAATATTGCCCCAGGTTTAAAAATCCTACATATTGAGCTTGGAGTTAGAAGGCAGCTGTTGAGTAAGAGTTCAGCTGATAGAAGTGAGGAAGTCCAAAGAACTAAAAAAACTGCAACTGCTAGTAATAATTTTAAATGAAAAGGGAATCAGAAGTTGCAAAGTCAAAATAATACTCCATGGGTCTTAACTGTGAAGATGTGAATTGATGTGAAATAAATCAACAAAGCTCAGAATGGTAACCAAGAATTGAAGTCAGAAAGCAGAGTAGGATTTTGAAAGCATAAGAGGACAAGTAACCAAAGCCTAACTGAGGACATGTTAATCATATTCAAGCAACATAAACATGAAACGTTTTTGTACGCAGAAAATACTAACAAGAGTGATCACCAAAGATTATCTTATGGCGAATCTGAAATCTCTAATGATCAGGAAATGCATTATATTAACCTTTATACAGTTTGTGACACGTGAGTCACTGTCTTACACCCCAAAACATGAGGCTGAATCTCAGTACTTTAGCAAAAGCAGCTTTATTCTGCTTGAAACTGGAATAGCATGGCTATTTATTGTAGCAGGATCTACCACTCTCCATAGACACACAGACCAGGTAAGTGGGCAAGTAATACCACTCCCTGCATTTATAATGTTCCTTGCATCACCCGTTGATGACAGGCACTTATAGCGCGACAGCAATCGGCTCATAGTTGTTTCCGTGTCACTCTGCTGCTGCGCTACAAACCTGCAGTTGCCTAGGCAATGGACAAGCATCCCTCCACAGACGCGACAATCGTGCTTCGGTGTGTTGTCCTGTTTTTTGGGGTCCCAAAAGAGTTCAGAAACTTCACAAGTTGCATAAATGACTTCAGACATTGTACACTCCTAGTTGTCTCACCTGGGGCCTCATGCATAACGCCGTGCATAGAATTCACACTCTAACATGGCATATGGACAAAAGCGGAAATGTGCTTACGCACAAAAAAATCCAGATGCATAAATCTGTGCATTCGCCAACTTCTACGTTCTTCCTCTACATAAATCCTGGTCAGTGTGAAAAGTAATACACATGCACACGCCTGCTGTCCCGTCCCGTCTCCTCCCAGAATTACGCCTCTTTGAATATGCAAATCAATATAAATAGCCCTTAAGCTCAGCGTTCTCTGAAAAGGCAATGGCAAAAGCACGAGGGGAAACAGAAGAATTTAAGCGAATACCAAGTGGAGGCAAGGAAAAACATACTATTTGTTGGTTTAAACAGTGGTATAAACAACAAAAGGAAGTTGTTCGAGTGACATAGCATGTTGGAGAAACTTGAAAGCTCAAGTTCACAAAGTCGCACAGTGCCGAAATAAAAAAGAAGTTGTCAGATATCAAAGTCGCCGTGAAAAGGCGAGTCATAGCCCACCAACTGAGTATCATATGAAAGTTTATTAGGGCAAAGAGAAAAAAAAATAGTCACAAAGTAGGAAAAAAGCACGAAATGTCAACATTAATCACTAAATTTCCACTTTAATCACGTAGTTTATTTTGTCACTAAAGAAGAATATCATAAACTTCATTTTAAAATCGTTTAATTCACTAGTTTCTCAAATTCCATCGTAACTAAAGTAGCATGTTAAATGCTTTGTTTTGTATTTGATCTTCTATGTGCTCTGTGTGTGAATCACTACGTGCTTCTTAAACTGGCTTTCTCTTCCTCCAACAGGACACAGAATCCATTACATTCATGATATTACAGCTCTCTGAATAATTAAAATACTGAGATGTATTCTTGATATCATTTTCATGATGATAGGAGTTAAAGCATGTTATTACACATGGGAACACGGTGGCACAGTGATTGTTCATGCCTCACGCAAGATGCTTGCTGCGCCGTGTGCTACCTTCGATGAGATCATTTATTGCAGCACTACTGTTTCTTTCAAATGTACTAACCGCCAATTCCTGTCCTTACTATTCTTTTTCCAAATACCCAATCGACACACAATCAGCCTTGTAATAGACGTTAAGCTATCTGTAAGCTTAGAACGCCAATTCTTCAAAACTTTTAACAAACATTGAAATATCTTCATAGTACATGTTTAATTATTCTATCCATCTACCCTTCCAGTGTCGTGCCAGCAACAACAAGAATACAGTGCGAGGCAGGAACAATCTGTGAACGGAGCGCCAGCTCCTTGCTAGCGCTGTGACACCGTGTCCTCATATGCTTATTTAGTAACAATATAGATTATTTAAATTAAGATGAAATGCAGCAATTTATTTTGCTGCATTTCATCTTAAAAATCATATCGTCATCATATGTAAATACGTGCTTTATAAGGTGGCTCAGGTTGTGCAATATTATAACTGTATTGCAAGTTTACAGTGAGGTAGTTGTATTTATAAGTACAAACAGTTTTATAAAGGGGCACCTGATAGACTGATTGAGTGCGTTTATAGTTCTTGGGATAAAACTGTTTCTGAACTGCGAGGAAAGGCTCTGAAGTGTTTGTCGTTTGAGAGCAGTTCAATAGACAGCATTGCTGAGGCAGCATGTGCTTGATGCTGTATACCGATAATTCTCTTTCCGATCAGCTGCTGTACAGCTGTGATTCCCAACTCAGATACAGTGATATAAATACTCCAAGTGGTACAGTGGAAAAAGGTGATCTGCTGTGGCAACCCCTAAAGGGAGCAGCTAAAAGAAGAAGAAAAAGGTGCAGTGAGAGTAACAACGCTAAAGCAGCTATTGTATTTAGAATAGTTTGACCATTCTGTGGTCCATTATATTGTTACAGGTTAATTACAATCAGATGCATTAAACTGATAAACAATGTGCAGCTAATTTCAGTGTATTTATAAAGCCACGTCAGGGATGTGGATCTAAAAAAGAAAGGAAAACCACACTGGAACAGTAGCACTGTTTTGACGCTGGGTGCCATCAGTCTGCAAAACTGAGCGCAGAACTTGTGTACGCCAGGGTTTGAGCTACCATGGAAATGTGCGTGGCTTTATGCCAAGTTTAGGCTTTATACATTGCGATCTGAGCATGGAAATGTTCGTATGTAACATTTTTATGCATACGCACCATTTATACATGAGGCCCCTGGTAATGAAATAGCAACCATCAACAGAAATATCTAAAAGAAAACATTACAGAGCAGTGGGTGAAGTTAATTCACTTTCAACATTGTTAAAAACAAGGTGCTATAAAAATTAAATGTAATCAATTTATTCTTTAGTCTTCAGAAGAAACGGAAACAATGTTCAAAAAATTTAGAAGACCAAGGATCAATCAAAAAAAATTAAAGTTGCTAGCCAGTTCATGACAGAGAGGAGAGTGGTTGTGGTGAAGGTGAGCCGAGGAAGTGGTAGGCAGTGGGTAGTAGACCAGCCACCTTCTGGATAGTGTGACAGATAAGGGGGTACCACTGAACCCCAAACCCTGGACACAACCAACACAAATGCAGTCACAGCTTCAAAACAGAGGTTTATATTACAAAAATACCCTTCTAAGATTTTTAGAAACGACTGAGCAATTCTTCTTTCCTTGACTTTTCTTTTCATCCACCTCCCTCCAGTGAGTGATGCCATCTTTCTTCCTGACTCATCTTGAGGAAGTTAGACGGCTTCCTTTTATATAGATGGAAGCACTTCTGGATTCAGAGGAAATCCCGAAAAACAAGGATTATGAATACCTTCAGCACCCACTAGTGGTACTAATGGGACCTAGCAGGGCCAGTTCATGGCACTGCAACTCCCATTCTGCCCCGCAGGTGTCCATATGGTTACCAAGTCCTGGGAAAATTCTGGAAAAGGAGCCTTCCCCCATTGCTCCTTTGTTTTTTCCAATCGTCCAGGTATAGTTCCCATACCCAACTCTGACAGGATGCCAGTCCATTGTTGTCCTTCCATTCTGGTTTCCTTTCAATGCAAGGGTCCCCCTTTTACAAGGCCTGGCACTTACAATAGATAGGCACATTTTTTGTTTATTTAAGCCTTAAGGCATACATTTTGTTATTTCAGTCCTTTTATGTGGTGTACCTCTTTCCTGTAATCCCATTATTACTTCATTTGTCAGTAAATGCCCTTTTTATACATTGGTCTCCTAATTCATAACTTGGGTTTGAGTTTGACTCTGGAACATCCCCTAAAGTCCACAATATGCCAATATGAAATGTTTTTGCCATGTTTTCATTATTTGTTTGTTCATGTATTTATTTGTTTGTTTCCTCTACCATGATAACATTGTGCACATTGCAGATGTTATTTGAACAATAAAGGAATTATTCTGAAACTGGAGATCAGCCATTGAGAGCTCTGCCAATGAATAAGAAAGCATATTCAGCTGCTGCTTTGGAAAACCTATAAGCAAGTCCTGCATCTGTTTAAACACAGCCTTGTTAAACCTTTTGGGATTGAACTGCTTGTATCTGGTTGCCTGCTACTGTAAATATGTTTTGGTAAGTTAGAGAAGCAGTGATGTTTAGGAGAAAAAAAAACTGCATTTCAGTTCAGTAGTACTGGGATATTCTGTAAAGTGTGACACCAGACCTGAGTGACTTTCCATGCATATTACTAATCACGAACCTAAAAAGACATTGTAGCCGCTGGTGAGTAAGGCAGGGTCAAGCACAGGTCAAACGCATGCCAAAAGAAATGTCTTGAGTCCAAAAGTTCATTTTAAAAGATTTAGTGAAAATTCAAAGCAAACAGTCCACACTGTTAACAAGAATAAAGAAAATGGTTGTACATATGCAGAATAAAAAGCAAAAAACAACTCAAAAAATTTCTCTTCTGTAAATTTAGCTTTTCTTGTCAAACTTCAGTTGTTTCCATTAAAAAAGTATTTGCTTGAGACAGACTTTAAAACAACTTAGAAAGTATCTAACCAAACAAGCAGAATGAACAGAATAGACTCGTAAGGCCTCAAGTATAAATGTTGTATACACACAAAAATGTTGTGTATGCCTGTTTCCACGCTCTCTTTGAGATGTATAAAAACTAAACTTGGCATAAAGCCATGCACATTTATATGGCAGCCTCACACCATACATACGCACATTTTTGCTCTGTTTCACAAATGGCCAGCAACAAAGCAGTGCTTATGTGTCTGTGGTTTTTCTTTTTTAGAATTACATCCATGATGTGGACTGTATCAAATGCACTGAAACTAATTGCATATCATTTACAAATTTAATTTGTAATAGCAAAAACATCAGTACTGAACGTGAAGTTTAACCTAGATCAATTGATATTGATAATTTGACCTTAGCCTATGTATATGTGTGTATGTGTGTGTTCTCTCATTGATGGACTGGTGCCCTGTCAAGGAATCATTTCTGTCTTGGATCTGATGTTTGCAGCTGTCCTGCTATCCTGCTCTCCATAAGCAGGTTAGGAAGATAGTTAACACTAGAATTACCAGAGCCTACGAAAAAACTCGTAGGTCCGTCCCACCTTAAATCGCTTCTTAAAACCGTTCTCACCTCTCCGCCAGCGTCTTTTGTTAATCTAAATGTGCTGATAAAAGAAAAGCTGCAAGTAGCCGGCTATTCCATCCCCCCAACGACTTAGAACGTGCACAAACTTCTCCCAGCTCATGCCTTCATTATCTGGGAGTGAAGTGGAGTTTTAGAGTGGAAATAATAGATCATTATTTGGAATACAGTACACGCATTTCACGTGTGTTCTGTTTCTACAGTAATCCGTGTAAACACATTTTTAAAACAGAAACGTTTTTCATATTGTAGTAGTAAATGAGAAAATGTAAGCATAAACTATATAATGTATGAAGCCTGAAGTCCAAATATCAAACACATTTACAAAAGGTACAAATATAACAGAACAAGTATGATTTTATTCAAAAATATAACTGCAGAAAAAAGCCACCTTAGCATGCCACATTGACACATACTTACTACGATTGCCACGGTAGCATAATGGTATCAGTCGCTGACTAGTATTCAAAAGGTCATGAGTTCGATCCCACGCGATTGAGTTTTGAGACGTAAACTGCTGTTATTCTTACTATTTTATAATAAAAACATACATTTGATTTCAGTGTGTAACAGCCGTTGTAATTTATGATACTTGTAAAGGTTAGTTTTTTTTTTATTCACTTTTCATTCTCTCAGTCGTGTTCAGGATCCTTCCCTACACCCCCCTCCCCAAATTGAGAATGCTGTTTTCACATAAAGATGCGCTATAGCTCTGCAGCGTATTTGTGACTGCATTCTCGTACCAATGCTTGCGAACTGAAGAGCCTGCGTGCACTTTTCGTGGCATTACACGTCTATTTTTTTGAGCATGCCCGTGTCGCTCAAACACAGGAACATATGTTGGTGTACAAGAATAACAAAACAAGTGCACTTTTATTCTAGACTATACGTGAAGAAAAAATAAAGCAAGTTACAGTAGGCGGCTGATACGACAGCTTGCGTGGTGCAATGCTAAGAACTGCTGATTTCCGATCCGTGCTATAAAAAATCATCACATTCAAATATTAACAATTCCCACACACCCTTCCTACATTCACGACATGTGTACTTGTTGCAGTGTACACATCTCTCTGTGCTATGGTTCCTATTACACTGAATGAGCACCTGACATTGTACTTTCTTCCCTATACAAATAACATTCGAGTATAGCGCGTCTCCAAATAAATCACATTCGAGCTATATCGCGTCTCCAAATAATTCACATTTGAGTTATAGCGCGTCTTTATGTGAAAAAAAACAGTGTCAGATGGTGGGGGGGATCGTGGACGCGACTGAGAGAATGGAACTGAATTAAAAAAAAAGCTAACCTTTATAATTATCATGCATTTACACTGGCTCTTACAGACTGACTGAAATCAAATGTATGTTTTTATTCTAAAATAGAGCGTCAGATCGGGTTTGAATACACGCTGACGCTGTTACAGAAGGAGTATGCTTATTCAGTGCAGCAGTTTCAACGCACAGTACATGCAATATTATTTGAAAACGAACAGCGTCAGATCGGGCGCATATTCAAACCCGATCTGACGCTGTTTGTTTTCAAATAATATTGCATTAGTGCGATGATGTTTTTACATATATTGTCTCTTTCATTCATCTTGCGGTTTGTAATTAGTAACCGCGTGTTTTTTCCCCGATCTTGCCAGTTCGCACATGTTGCTGTATGGTGGTGTTTCTTTTGTACTGCAGGACATGCAGAAGACAGAATAGTACAGAGCAGTAAGTTCAGCGCTATATGCAATCAGACAGACAGACAGGCAGAGAAGGCACTAGATATATAAATAAACAGGGAAGGCATTGTATAATAGATATATAAAAAACAGCTAAGGGGATAGATATATAGATAGGTAGGAAGGAAAGGCACTATATGATAGGCAGACAGGGAAGCTCCTATATAATAATAAAATTACTGTTATTACTATATAGATAGACAGGGAGCTCAGGCAGGCAGAACGGCGAAGGTTAAAAATAAA
>JANRMT010062861.1:45716215-45757386 GCA_026402145.1 Polypterus bichir lapradei | reverse complement strand
GGGAGTTCAGGCAGGCAGAACGGCAAAGGTTAAAAATAAATAAATAAGTTTTCTCCCAAGCGGAGAATCGAACTCGGATCTTTTGAGATACAGCAAGTCTGCTATGCTCTAAATAACAAAATCTTACCAGTACGCCACAGAAGCTGTTGTAAAAGTCCTGAACCTTTTATGAAAGTGTATTTGCTCTTTGGCTGTCAGGTTTCATACATTTTATAGTTTATGTCTACATTTTGTGACATTTATTACTAAAATATGAAAAAGTTTCTGTTTTAACATTGTGTTTACACAGATTACTGTAGAAACGAAACACACATGAAATGTGTGTGTTCCAAATAACAATCTATTATTTCCACTCTAAAACTCCACTTCACTCCCAGATAATCGAGGCATGAGCTCGGAGAAGTTTGTGCACGTTCTGAGTCGGTGGGGGGATAGAATAGCTGGCTGCTTGCAGTTTGTTTTTATCGGCACATTTACAGGACAAAGGAGGCTGGCGGAGAGGTGAGAGCGGTTTTAAGAAGCGATTTAAGGTGGGACGGATCTACGAGTTTTTTCGTAGGCTCTGGTAATTCTAGTGTTAAATGTATGCCTAAAACCAAGGCTTGAAGTGAGCTTACCGGAGAGCACAGGAGCCACGTGCTCCAACATACACCAACCTCCAAATGGAGCATTTTATATACTATTGTCAATGCACTATGATATCCAAAGGAGGGCACTTAAAATTAATAAAGTATCATGAGGATGACCAAGATTCCAACCGCACAGAACAGTAATTTGGTTCCAAACTGCCTATAACATCAGTTCAGTTCTTGTTGCAGGCTACGAACATGCTCAATATTCGCTCTCATTGAAGCACATGTGTCCATATCAATTCAGAAGCAGCATATATTTGTGAAATAATTAATAAAATTTAGTATAACGAAATAGTAAGTTATTATGATCTTTGACTTTTTCAGTTATGATTGCTTTATTGTCTATACACTGCAATTCATGCCTGGGCATCAATATTCAATGATGTTGCTAATGATGCTTACTTTCTGAGGCGAATCCACACCCCATAGACTGAAAGGTTGCTACAGAGGAAGATGACTAGTCTAGTAATGTGGACAGCCAGTCTCTTTTTAAAATTGCTGAATATCACAACAATATCCTTCTTTTTGCTCTTTTCCTTCCTATAATGACAAGGATATGCTATTTTGCTATACTGTAGGTGTATAATCTTAAGACATGGTTCAGTAATATTGTTTGGTGTGAAAAATAAATGCATTTGGTAAGTTTTAACACTAGAACTCCTGAAGCCTAATGAAAAAACTCTTTATCCCAGCCCACCTTAAATCCCTTCACACCTCTCCATCAGCTTCTTTTGTTTTGTAAATGTGTAAATAAGCATAATGTTTTTGTAAGCTTCAGGGATTCTAGTGTTAAGGCTTTTCTTTCATCTATGGACCAGTGTAACTTCAGCCCTATTGTAAGCTGCAAGAATGGGCAAGGTATTTTCAAAAGCTCTTTGCTTTAGAATACAATTAAATGTAGCAAATTAATATGTAGCATAAATGTGCAGAAATAACTTTGATATAAAAATATTGAAGTTATCCTTTAGCAACATTTAGATAATAAAGATAATGCTCAAAAGAGTATTAAATGATTAAAAGACAATTCAATGCAGACAAGTTCCAATAAACAATCCATGAGCAAAATCAAGAAACAAGCTTGAGAAACAAGAACCCAGTGAAAATAAAAAGAAAATCAATACTTTGACATCAAAAGAAACGGAATGCACCACTGCTCAGTTTTTCTTTCTGGTTCATTTATAAAGGCAGAGGGAGGATCCAGCAGCAGTGATTTCAAGGTGAACCCCTCCTTGGGTTTCACTAACAAAGTACAAGGAATGGCAGAAACTTTAAAGATATATATAGTACACTTAATCATAGACAAGATTAACAGAAATGATTTAAAAATGTGAAAAACAATGATTAAAAAAAAACAACAGAACAGAAACACTGACCTCCAAAAGTCAAGCTAAAAGATTTCCCTTGGGGAGTTAATAAAGTATATATATATATATATATACACAGTGCATCCGGAAAGTATTCACAGCGCATCACTTTTTCCACATTTTGTTATGTTATAGACTTATTCCAAAATGGATTAAATTAATTTTTTTCCTCAGAGTTCTAAACACAACACCCCATAATGACAATGTGAAAAAAGTTTACTTGAGGTTTTTGCAAATTTATTAAAAATAAAAAATTGAGAAAGCAAATGTATATAACTATTCACAGCCTTTGCCATGAAGCTCAAAATTGAGCTCAGGTGCATCCTGTTTCCGCTGATCATCCTTGAGATGTTTCTGCAGTTTAATTGGAGTCCACCTGTGGTAAATTCAGTTGATTGGACATGATTCGGAAAGGCACACACCTGTCTATATAAGGTCCCACAGTTGACAGTTCATGTCAGAGCACAAACCAAGCATGAAGTCAAAGGAATTGTCTGTAGACCTCCAAGACAGGATTGTCTTGAAGCACAAATCTGGGGAAGATTACAGAAAAATTTCTGTTGCTTTGAAGGTCCCAATGAGCACAGTGGCCTCCATCATTCATAAGTGGAAGAAGTTCGAAACCACCAGGACTCTTCCTAGAGCTGGCCGGCCATCTAAACTGAGCGATCTGGGGAGAAGGGCCTTAGTCAGGGAGGTGACCAAGAACCCGATGGTCACTCTGTCAGAGCTCTAGAGGTCCTCTGTGGAGAGAGCAGAACCTTCCAGAAGGACAGCCATCTCTGCAGCAATCCACCTATCAGGCCTGCATGGTAGAGTGGCCAGACGGAAGCCACTCCTTAGTAAAAGGCACATGGCAGCCCACCTGGAGTTTGCCAAAAGGCACCTGAAGGACTCTCAGACCATGAGAAACAAAATTCTCTGGTCTGATGAGACAAAGATTGAACTGTTTGGTGTGAATGCCAGGCATCACATTTGGAGGAAACCAGGCACCACTCATCACCAGGTCAATACCATCCCTACAGTGAAGCATGGCGGTGGTGGCAGCATCATGCTGTGGGGATGTTTTTCAGCGGCAGGAACTGGGAGACTAGTCAGGATAAAGGGAAAGATGACTGCAGCAATGTACAGAGACATCCTGGATGAAAACCTCCTCCAGAGCACTCTTGACCTCAGACTGGGGCGACGGTTCATCTTTCAGCAGGACAACGACCCTAAGCACATAGCCAAGATATCAAAGGAGGGGCTTCAGGACAACTCTGTGAATGTCCTTGAGTGGTCCAGCCAGAGCCCAGACTTGAATCTGATTGAACATCTCTGGAGAGATCTTAAAATGGCTGTGCTTCCCATCCAACCTGATGGAGCTTGAGAGGTGCTGCAAAGAGGAATGGGCGAAACTGGCCAAGGATAGGTGTGCCAAGCTTGTGGCATCATATTCAAAAAGACTTGAGGTTGTAATTGCTACCAAAGGTGCATTGACAAAGTATTGAGCAAAGGCTGTGAATACTTATGTACATGTGAT
This sequence comes from Polypterus bichir lapradei, assembly GCA_026402145.1. Classification (NCBI taxonomy): domain Eukaryota; kingdom Metazoa; phylum Chordata; class Cladistia; order Polypteriformes; family Polypteridae; genus Polypterus; species Polypterus bichir. The sequence goes on along the minus strand of JANRMT010062861.1, from coordinate 45,753,868 downwards.
TTCTCATTTTTTTTATTTTTAATAAATTTGCAAAAACCTCAAGTAAACTTTTTTCACATTGTCATTATGGGGTGTTGTGTGTAGAATTCTGAGGAAAAAAATGAATTTAATCCATTTTGGAATAAGGCTGTAACATAACAAAATGTGGAAAAAGTGATGCATGTGAATACTTTCCAGATGCACTGTATATACTGTGACAGATTTAGGGTATGCTCGCACCCTTGTACCCTCGGACCACACGTCAGACACCAGATAAAAGTCCAAATATTATTTATTATAATAATAAAGTGCACAAAGCACGCTCCTCTCCACAATTCTCAATAACAATAAACAAATCCTCCACTCCCAGACGCTTAGCCACCCTGCCTCCCAACTCAGTTCATCCGTCTGGGATTTCCCATAGTCCTTTATACTCCTTGACCCAGAAGTGTTTGTCCCTCAGTCCACGTGACTTTCTATCACTTCTGGGTCAGGTAAAACTTCTCTTTTCTTCAACCTGGAAGTACGTCATTCCTCCCGTTCACGTGACCAGGACGCACTTCCAGGTTATAGGGCACATAGCGAGGCTCGTAGACTCCTATAGCGACTCCTTGTGGTCCCCAAGGTATCCAGCAGGGCTGTGTGTAAAAACTACAAAGTCCATGAGGCCCTGCTGGAACTCGGGGCACGTCCATGCTGTCGGGAGAGCTCCTCCTGGCGGTCTGGGGGTGAGGGCCGGCAACTCTTGCCGGACATCCATCACAATACATATATATATATATATAGTAAAAAACGAAGCAAAAGACAGCATAAAGGTTTGGGGTTTCCGGCCCCGTATACTGTAGAATTATCCACAACAAATAAATCAAAAGGGTCAAGTACATGAAAACAAAACTTTCACACTGCACGACACCGAAGATGGCGTCGGCGGCCATTTTATGGAGGAGGAGCCGGAAGTGGAGGAATGCTGGGAAGGAACCGTGGGGGAAGATGGGATCGATGACGTCAGGAACAGTGGACGGAGGAAGGGCGGAAGTAACGTGCTGCGGGAAGAAGGAGGCTTATGGCGGCGGAGCGTCTTTTTTTCTGCAAGAAATAAAAGAAGAAAGGTTAGTACCCCGCCTATCCCTGCCGGCGAATGTCTTCCCGAGCGTATTAAGGTCCGTCTGCGGTCCCCTACTCGCGCGTTAGTGACACGACCCCCCCCCCCCAGCCCAAAACCGTCAGGTCGGGTGGACTTAACCGAGAGGTCGTGAATACGAGAGAGGGCATCGGCATTGGCCTGAAGGTTGCCCCGACGATAAATGACGGCGAACTTATACGGCTGCAAATCCAGAAACCACCTGGTGACTCGGGGATTCGACTCTTTGTGTAGGGACATCCACTGAAGAGCAGCGTGATCAGTCACCAGAGTGAATTCGCGACCCAACAGGTAGAAACGGAGATGTGTCACCGCCCACTTAATGGCCAAGGCCTCCCTCTCCACTGCCGCGTACCTGGTCTCCCGGTCCAACAGTTTCCGGCTTAAGTACATAACGGGGTGCTCGACACCATCGACGCTTTGGCTCAACACGGCGTCCAGGCCTGTGTCCGAAGCGTCGGTCTGGAGAATAAAAGGAAGACAAAAATCAGGTGTCCTTAATACTGGTGCTGACATTAGGGCCTTTCTTAGGTCACTGAATGCATGTTCCGCCTTGTCGTTCCATACCACGCATAAGGGAGCGCCCTTTTTAGGTTAAATTGGTCAAGGGTGCTGCCCTTTCGGAGAAACGGTGTACAAACCGGTGGTAGTATCCCGCCAACCCCAAGAAAGCCTGCACCTGTCTCTTGGTATTCGGACGGGGCCATTCCAGGATGTCTTTAATTTTTGAACATTGTGGCCTCACCTGTCCTCGTCCCACTAGGTAGCCTAAATACTTGGCCTCTTTCAGCCCAAAGAAGCACTTACGGGGATTTATGCGGAAGCCGGCTTTTGTTAGTGTCGCGAGGACAGCGGAGACCTGCAATAGATGCTCCTTCCAGGTGCCGGAATAGATGACTACGTCATCCAGGTAGGCGGCACTATTGGACCGGTGGGGCTTCAGTACTCTATCCACCAGACGTTGAAAGATCGCCGGGGCCCCGTGCAGCCCAAATGGGAGGACCTTGTATTGCCAATGTCCGCTAGGGGTGCTGAAGGCGGTTTTCTCTTTGGCAGATGCCGTTAAGGAAATTTGCCAATACCCTTTCGTCATATCAAGGGTAGTCAAGTATCGAGCCGTACCCAGCCGCTCCAGAAGGTCATCTATACGGGGCATCGGGTAGGCATCGAATTTGGAGACCTGGTTTAGATGTCTGAAGTCGTTACAGAACCTCCAGGAGCCGTCCAGCTTAGAAACGAGGACAATAGGACTGGACCAAGGACTATGGCTCTCCTCAACAATATCCATGTCCAAAAGTACTCGGGGTTGTCGCCCATATAACAACTCAAAAGGGGAGAAGCCCGTAGAGGCCTGGGGCACTTCCCGGTATGCAAAAAGCACAAGTGGTAGGAGTTGATCCCAGTTCCTGCCATCCGCGTTGACTACCTTGCGTAGCATCTGTTTCAGCGTCTGGTTAAAGCATTCTACCAACCCGTCTGTTTGCGGGTGATAGACAGACGTGTTCAGGTGCTTTACACGGAGTAATTTGGCAACCTCCCTGAACGTATCCGAGGTGAAGGGGGTACCCTGGTCTGTGAGGATTTCTCTGGGAATACCCACTCTAGAAAATAGGCTGACTAATTCCCGTGCGATGGTTTTAGTGTTAGTGGAGCGCAGGGGAACCGCCTCTGGGTATCGGGTTGCGTAATCCACCATGACCAGTATGTATTTATGGCCACGTTTGAGGTTTCTAGGGGTCCTACTAAGTCCACCCCTATTCTATCGAAAGGAACATCGATTAGGGGAATGGGGACGAGAAGAGCGTGGTCCCTCCTAGGAATCTGGCGAATCTGACACTCCGGGCAGGATTGACAGAAATGCCGGACCTCCTCGTTGATCCCAGGCCAGTAAAAGTGGAGCTATATCCTCTCCAAAGTCTTCTCGGCCCCGAGGTGGGCGCCTAAGAGGTGAGCATGAGCTAGTTCACATATCTCCCGCCGGAAGGTACGCGGAACTAGCAGCATCTTACGCACCTCGCCCTTGTGGGTCGCCACCTGATACAACAGATCGTTTTCCAGCACAAAAAAGGGCTCGCGTAGTATGGAATCGTCAGCTTGTGAGCTACCGGGGAGAACAACCGCATTCCGGGCAAACCGCAGGGAATCGTCATTCCACTGCTCTCTCTTAAATGAGGCAGGCGTGGACTGAAACTGGTGATCCAAACTATTCAAAGGGTCCTGTGAGTTGGTGACAGGAAGAGTACCCTGGCTCGTTCCCTCCCCGGCAGATATTTCCGGGTCAGGGTCCGTCGCCGGAGAATCGTCCCCCTTGTGCCTGCGCCATTAGGCCCTGCCCTAGAGCACGGCGTGGGGACCGCAGGAAGGGCGCCTCGCCCCTTCATAGCCAGACCCAACGAGGCCCCAGGAGCGGTGTGCATCTTACCGCATTTTTTGTGTGACCAGTCCTGTCCCAAAATCACCGGATAGGGGGGTTCGGGAAACACCGCGACCACCAAGCGAGTCAACTCCCCGTTCCAGGCGATATAGCATTGTGTGGAACGATAAGATCTGGTCTCCCCATGCACACAAGTGACTTGCAGATGTTGGTTTAGCCACTGTCGCAGTAAAACATAACGGCGAGCAACAATGGTTATGTTGCTGCCGGAGTCAAACAAAGCCACCACCGAGTGCCCATTCAGTAACACCACTCCCATATTTGGACTCACCAAGGGATGCGACGGGGCACAGTACCTTTCCGCCGTAGCCCAAGTGCAATCCATCGGCTCCGTGGTCACATTCAAGGGACAGGTCGGCAGCAGGTGGCCGGTCTCGCTGCACTTGTAACAGTGCGGGGTGGTCGGCTTTTCCTTGGATCTCTGCGGCGCTTCCGCAGCGCGTCGAGTGGGCTCGGGGGTGGCCGCACGTCCCTGTCGGTTCCCGCGAGCTTGCCTGTCTGACCCCCCGGCTCGGAGGACCGCGAGCTGACGTTCGAGGACTTCCAGGAGCCCCGGCATGTCCTTATAAGGATGGCGCCGAACCTGCTGGGCAAGGGTACTGGGCATGGCATTGACCAAGCCCTCACAGGCCACCTTCTCCACCACCTTCCAGGCTTGGGGTCCTTCGGGCCATAGCCAGCGCCCCATTTTGCCCCAGAAGTCGAAGGCCTGTGCTCAAGCTGGCTTGTCCGGGTCGAACTGCCAGTTCCGCCACTCACTGATAGCCCGGCGTGATGCCGTTGCGTGCCAGGATCTCCTGTTTTAGGAGGTCGTAGCTCGCGGCCTCCTCCTCGGGGAGGTCATAATAAGCCCGCTGCGCGGGTCCCTTCAGGTAGGGCGCTGCCACTAGTTCCGGGTGGCCATCCTTTCGAAGATGCCCAAGTACGAATCGACGTCGTCCGCATCAGTCATGGGTACAAGAGGCAGAGGCGTCGGTCGAGGTTGATTGGGTCTTACCCTCTGCGCTTCTGCCAACTTGGCCTTCGTTTCCTCCAACTCCAGGGTAGTTTGCGGCCTGCGCTTGCTGCAGGGACAGGATCTGAGCGTTCATCCCTTGCAGCACTGTGTTGAGGTCTTGTCTTTCTGTCATAACTTCGGACTTAGTATCCTGCCGGCTACTCCACTGTAAAAAACGAAGAAAAAGAGAGCATAAAGGTTTGGGGTTTCCCGCCCCGTATACTGTAGAATTATCCACAACAAATAAATCAAAAGGGTCAAGTACATGAAAACAAAACTTTCACACTGCACGACACTGAAGATGCCGTCGGCGGCCATTTTATGGAGGAGGAGCCGGAAGTGGAGGAATGCTGGGAAGGAACCGTGGGGGAAGATGGGATCGATGACATCAGGAACAGTGGACGGAGGAAGGGCGGAAGTAACGTGCTGCGGAAAGAAGGAGGCTTATGGCGGAGGAGCATCTTTTTTTCTGCAAGAAATAAAAGGAGAAAGGTTAGTACCCCGCCACTCCCTGCCGGCGAATGTCTTCCCGAACGTATTAAGGTCTGTCTGCGGTCCCCTACTCGCGCGTGCGTGACTATATATATATATATATTTGATTTAGTACAACATGTCTACATCCTGTGCTTTTTTGTACCATCCACACCCTACCAATAATTAAAGTGCACTGATGTCCAGACAGTCCAAGTTTTTAGCCAGTAAACTGAACTTTTGAACAGTATATTTTGACATCACTAGAGATGGAACTGGTAATATCTATCTAGTTGAAAAAGCCAGGATTACTTGAAACAGCAGGCCAGGGTGTTCTTCCTTGGCTCCATTCCCCACAGCATGGGCTAAATAGCTTTTTTTTCTCTTCAGTTCCTCACTGCAGGATTACTGGCAAACCTCGGAGAACTTATTTAATTTCTTCTCCCTGTAAAACTGCTTATTGCTTGCTACACTTTTAATTAAAATAAGATTCGAAGTGTTTGCTGTATATCTTTTTAAATGCTTTTTTAACCCTATGCCCTTTCTGTTGTTTTTTATTTGAGAAGTGCTCTCGACCGCACCATAATCGTAAAGGATGCTTGCAATGTAATGTTACTTTTTTTGTTAGCTGCCATCCTGTCTTTTCTTTCCCTCTTGCAGCACACCATTTCAATTATGAGGTCAACTGGGAAAATTAGGTAAAATTATAGCATGGCATCAGGGCAGGGATACCTCAGTGCAGCAAAAGTAATTTCCATGAATTAAGAATTAGGATGTGAAAATGTCAAGGTGGGACCAAGAGGTGTAAGACAAGGACAGTAGAGGCTTCCATTTGCTACCTGTTCGGCACTAAGGTATTACAGGCAAATATTACATATTCTTTTGCTTCAGCACCACATGTGACAAACGTACAGAGATGTTCAAAGATATAGTTGTTTCAGAAAGTATTCAGACACCTTCACTTTCTAATCATTTTATTGTGTTGTAGAATGAATTTTAAATGGATAAATGTGACATTTTGTTCATCAATCTACACTTAATTGTGCATAATGACAAAGAGAAAAAACGTTTTCAGAGAGGTTTACAAATTTATTACAAATCAAAAACTGAAATCTCACATTCATATAGGTATTCATACCGTTAATGAAGTGCTTTTTGAAGCCCATTTAGCAGCAATTACAACTTCAGGTCTTCTTGGGTAAGTCTTTACAAGCTTTGCACGCTGGGATTAGGGCAGTTTATCCCATTCTTCCTATCAGATCCTCTCTGGCTCTATTAGATTGGATGGGAAGCATCTTTAAACTGCCATCTTCATAGATGTTCTATGGAGTTTAAGTCTGGGCTTTGGCTTGCAGTCTCAAGTACAATCAGAGATTTGCTTTAAAGAAACTACAGTACTGGGTCATTATCATACTAAAAGGTCGAACAATCGCCACAGTTTGAAAATGTATGCACTCTAGGGCAGGTTTTCTACAAGGTCCTCTCTGTATTTGGCTACATTCCTCCTTCTCTCAATTCTGACCATTCTCCCTGCCCCCACCACCGAGAAGCACCACAATAGCATGATACTGCCATTACCATGCTTCACCATGGGGAAGGTATTAGGCAGGTATTGAGCATTGCTTGGCTGCTTAGAGTTCCGCCAAAAGAGTTCAGCTGTTTTTCTCATCTGACCAGAGAAACTTTTTCCTCATGCTCTTAGAGTCCTTTAAATGCAGTTTGTCAGATTCCAGGTGGGAGTTAGCCACTCTTCCATAAAAGCCTAGTTGAAGGAGGTCTGCTGAGATGGTCATCCTTCCGTCTGGTTCTCCAATCTCAGCAGGCCACTTCTGAAATTCTTTTAGAGTGACCATAGGGTTCTTGGTCACTTTCCTGACCAAGGCCCTTATTGCCCAGTTACTTACTTGGCCAGACACCTATCTCTAGGAAGAATCCTGATTGTTCCAAACATCTTGAACTGTCAATCCCCAGGGCCGTCTTAACAACATTATTGGCCCCTAGGCAAAGTAGTGCACTAGGCCCCCCTACCTACACAACCACTCAGCAAGTCACAACATACATAGATTAGCATGGGCCCCTATCCTCGTGGTGCACCCAGGCAACGGCCATCGTGCCCATGCATTAAGACGGCCCTGTCAATCCCGCCACCCAGTGCTAGGGTCGCACAATTTTTACATTTTCTAACCGTGTATTTACACATTAATTGGTATGAGTGAGTGTCAGTGAGTTTACTTACTCATGCACGTTGTCTTCAGTTCTTTTATTGGCATATTTTCTGGAAGAGTGACTCATATTGAATTAATAAAAAGTCGTTACTTGGTTTGTGGCAGTTCAATCTGCTCTACCGCACACTCTACCTTTTTAAGAGAAAGGGTGGCTTGAAAAAATTACAATTTAGTGTAGTCAGTTCGCTTCAGATTTACAGTATTGTTATTTGTACAAAGTACAATGAAACTCTATCATGCTATTTTCATTATACTATCAGTGCGAATCCTGCATTGTGAACTATCTTATATATAAACTTTTATGTGTGAAAGTGTGTGTATGTGTGTGTCTGTCTGTCCGGCCTGGAAGTGAGAGGTGGAGTTGGTGTAAGAGCTCCACCTCTGAGGAAACAGAAACTTGCATAAGCAAATACACAAGCGAGGCGAGCATGTCAGCAAAATGAAACCTTGGAAGGAACAGACGCTTGCTTAGCCGCTTAATACACAAGCGAGGCGAGCACATCGGCAAAACGGTATCCCTTTAACTTTTCCTCTCGCCGATAATACACAAGCAAGGTGAGCACGTCGGTAAAATGAAACCTCCTTCGAGAGATGCCCAGAGTAGTTCGTTTCAATTACCTGACATCTCTACATTTCGTTTTTTTTTTCTGATGATTTCAATGGTTTCTAGGACCCTGGGCTTTTTACAGCACGGTCTTACACAGCTAGTGTAAAATAACAACAAATTGTAAAGGGCAAAATATCACTGCCATTTAGGAAACAAAATAATCGTATGATGTTAGCGTGCATCTGTCTGCTGTTACAAGGCATAGCAGAACATAACTTCTGAAAAAACATAAATACAGAAAAAAAATAATTGGGAAAAGGGGGTGGAGGGTTTGTCATAACTCCACTCGCAATAGTGGCTATGAGCAGACAAGTCAACAGGAAATGTATTCTCACCTTAAGAAAAATAGGACTAAAAATCTGTCATAAAATAATTATTTCTATTTTCCTTTTTTATCACATGGATGTATCATAAACGAAGAAGGCAGATTTCTTGTGGGATTTGTATCTTCAAGCCAGAGTTTGACAGTATCTCTCCCTTGTTACATATTCTTCTAGTTTTGGATTTTCATTATATTTTTAACTTTTAAAGCCAGCTTTTTCTTTTTGGGCTGGTGTTGGAAAACACCAGAAGATAGTATTTAGGGACTGGCTGATTTGGATTGAGCCTCTTTTGAGCAGGTTAATGAAGGTGGCCTGCTTTATGGTTTTTTAGAGGCCTCACAGACATCTTTACACCATGCTTATGGCTCTACATTACAAAAAAAGATGTGAGTCAGTAATTTTGTGCATTCAGTATGCCAGCATAAAGACATTTCCTAAAATATAGGACACTCAGGAGATGCTGTGATTCCAGACTGATTTTTCAGCACTAATGTATTTCAATTAAGTTTATTCATATAAAGCAAACTTCAGTTTATAAACTTAGTACATTAGACACCAATTTCAAACACATTATGGTTAAAGCACAAAACATAACTTTGATTCACCAGCAGAAAAAAAAATGCAATGGAATGAGTACAAAAAAAAACATTCTTAAACTCAACCTCATCCAATTCAGAGTGACGGAGCCATAGCTGGGCTCAATGCAGGTAGCGACAATGGACATGGTACCAGTTCTTTGCAGAGCAGATGTCCATGGTAAGGCCTACTTCAAGTTGCCAGTTTATCTATTCTGCAGTTCTTTGGGGATGTGGAACAGAATTTAGGGCATGTGGAGGATAACCCAGAAAAAAACATTCTGAATTAGATTTAGGCTGATCTAAGATTTTTGTTATATGAAAAAGCTTATTTAATTACACAAGATCTTTAATTTAAGATTCCACTGTCCTTGGAAAGCCACATTCTATAATGGATCATAGCACTGGCCAAAAATGACAAGGAATACCATAAAATCGAGATAAATAAAGCCATCAATGTTGACAAGACAGACACTCCATTGTACACCAAATGCCAGTGCAGTTCCATTAAGAAATAAATGGCAAATACTTAACAATTAATTTAATCAATTGGCACAAATATGAAGAAGCAATTTGAATAGACAGTACAGCAGATTTTAAAAGTTTATACTATGGTAAAATATTGATTAAGATCTATGGAGTTTCTCTAATTTTAGTAGGATGGGTTTGACTCTGCTTCCAACATCAGTTGTATTCATCCCGGGGAATTTTGGGAATGTCTGTATCTTGAAATTACAGGAGCATATGTCAACAGGAGGATTTTTTAACTGGTTCTAAAGTTAACTGGAAGCCAGAGTAGTCATATAAAAACTGGGGTTATATGGTATACATTACCTGGCTTATGTTAATTATGCATTTTCTTGTTATTTTTGTCATTTTTGCATTATTATTCTTCATGGTTTTGTTATTATGCAATTTTTGTCAAAGTTGTTTTATTTACAAATTGTGTTTTTAGGTTGTTTAAATTAACTCCTTGTGTTTTGTGGGTGGAACCCCAAGAAGCAGAGCCACCATGATGTTACTGCTGTGGGACCTCTAACAGCCTTTATATTTAGACTGAAGAGATGCTTCTCTTTGAAGGTCACTGGGGTTGATGGAGTAAAAATTATTCTGAATATGGTTTTGATATTTAGTCTGGTTTCTGGATCTAGGTTAATTGGATCCTGGACTTGCTTTGTTTATTTTTGTGTTACTTTCTTGACTGATGAATTTCTATTTATTAGCCATTAGGTTTTTGTAACCTAGGAGTTTTAACTTGCTTGTGATGATTATTTTTCTAACCTTGTCCAGTATTGCTTGCACCCAAACAGTCCACCTGACTGATGTTTACTTGATTATGGTGATCTCTTTGTAAGTCATATCAAATAAAAATGCTAAACAAATAAAGGAAAATGTAAATATAAATGCATCTCCTTTTTCCTTCCTATTGTTTCCTTCATTTTTCGATTTTAGTGAATACATTTTTTATTTATATAAAAATTGCTTGTTGATCTTGTCTTTTAAGCCAGAGGTTTCATGTTTTCCTCTCCTTTTAAGATTATTTTTTGTGTTTTTTGGACATTTATAAGTATTTTTGATGTTTAAAAGCCTTTTGCATTTGGGGTCTGGGTGTTTGAGGTGAGACATGTTTCTGAGCTCTGTGTAGGTTTTCATTTATTTTAATCCTGTTGAACCTTTTAAGTGATTTTGTGTTGCTGCATCGGTGGGTTGCTATTATACACATAAGGGAAAAAAATGGGTTGCGAATAGAAAAGTTTTAAGAGCCATTGCTTTTAATAATCAGTGCTGCTTTAGTTACTTGTAGATGAAATGGTAGTTTTTCATTTGCCTGCAAATCACGAAACAGTTAGTTTCACAATATTTCTATACTGGGAATGTAGGATTTACAAAGTATGAATATGTAATGACTGTAGGTTAAGTCTATGTCCAAAATAACACCTAATCTATGGGAGGATTAAGACAAGATAAAAATTGTAGTTAAGAGTGTTTCCCACTTACAGAATTATCACCCACTATGTTCTTCTCCATATTGGCTCAGCAGGCTGATGTTCTGGGTTCCTCTATTGTCACTCTTAAAAGCAGGCATTTCAAAACATATTAATCCTGAGCACTCACAGCCAGTTAGACTGACCAGCACATGTTGTAAACTGTCTCCTAAATCCCAACTAAATTGCCAGTACCGAAGCTCTGATTAATTGATACTTTTCAGCAGTGCATTATGTGTTCCTCTTTTTGCAGCAGAACAGCATCTTTCCTAGAGTGGTTTGGCTATCCAAGAAAATGAAGAACTTGGCATTTAAAAGAATCTTTTTTGAGCTTTTTAGTTGTTTAAAGGTCTGAAAAAAAGGAAAAAAGCTGTCATTTTAAATGTGCTATTAAAGAAAGTGCACTGCTGCACTACATTCAACTTAAAAAGAAATCACTTTGCAAGCTTTAATTTAAGAAATATATTTGTACACAAAGCCCACCAAATCAAACTACTGTATAGGCATGCAGTGGCTGGCCAAATTTTTATTTCCTGTTGTGAGCCTCACTTATGCGTCCAGTAATAAAATCTATGATGGTGATATTCAGCTGGAATTATCCACCTGGCCATCCCTTTTCTCAGATTGATTTCTTCATTGATGGTATTTGGAAGCCAAAGCCTTTGTCAGCATCATCAGGCACAAAACAAATCATGGATGTGAAGCAACAGCACACTCACTGATGCATGCACTCATTCATACCAGGCCAGTTCAAAGACACCAAATAACCTAACAAAATATTCTTTGTATTTGGTGGAAATTTGAGGATTGTGAGGAAACCCACATGGAAAGTGGAAGAACATGCTCCACACATATAATGACCCAGTGAGGAAATGAAGCCAGGCCCCTGAAGGTGTTAGGAAGCAGCATTAAACTTTCAGTCGTCATGATGCCCAAGGTTTAGTCATGTATTTGCAAATTCTAGGCACATTTTAAACATCTTAAAATTAATAGACAAGTTTCGCAATAATCTAAATATATCTGAAATTTCACAGGGGTTATGTAAAATTTTAATTATACAGGATTCCAGTGTTAATCTCTCTGTTTTACTGGCTTTAGCATATTTCATGTTAAACACCAAACACCATTGTAAAGTGCCCTACATGAGACTCCCATGTTCTGGTCACAAGGTCACACTAGTGACTCAAATAGGGCTGACAGCCTTGGGACATCAAGTCCTCATCATTAATAACTGGAATTGCTGACACCAGGCAAGAATAAATGGAAATATTATGAAATGGCAAAGATCATGGGAGTTACATACACCAGAGAATGAGATGACTGATAGCCATACTAAAAATTTCACCTCAAGAAATCACATTAAGGACTGCTGCTGTTGTTATTGATATTTGTTAGGAGCCATGCGCTGAGTTCATGGACCCCTTTTGTAATTGCTACATTTTGTCTCGATTAGACCATCCATTTTTTTCTATGTCTGAGTAGAGTTTTTGGAGATGAAGACATTAAGCTCTTTCATTCATTCAGTTTATTGGTTTGCTTCTTTAGACTTCATTTCAAATTAATCGATTGATTGTGTTGTCTAATGTTCTCATTGGTCATTCATTTTGAAGTATCCATTGCCTTTTTGTCAATACATTCATATGGAATAGTGCAGCTTGAAATCTTGGTAGCTTCATTATGATGGATTACTTTCGTAAAAAATCGATTGATTACATTTTTTTCTCATCAATGAGTGTCATCTGTCAATAGAGCTGTTTTCCAACCAAGTTTAAATGTAAACATACTCTTTTATTTAGCACTTTGTAAAAATTTAGCAGTGTCACTACAGTAGTAAGCCTTATGATATATGACAAAGTAAAGATCAGCAAAACTGCTACTCTGTGTGTGCAGACCTTAGTAGGAGTATAGGTGTTAATTTCAATTTCAATTTGACCTTTTGGAGTTTCTTTGTGCCAACAACATCAGAAAACATGTGACCTGGGATGAATGTTGTTTATATGGTCATCTGAAAAAAAGCAAACAAAGCAGTAGCACTTGCAACCAAAACATTTTACAAAGTAGAGCATTGATGGTGTCACTACTTGTCAGTTTGAGTTTGATTCCAGAATTAATCTTTGTGTGTTTCTACAGTGATACATGGGAAATCATGACACAGACTCATTTAAAAATTGGTCCCACTCATATTTCCAAATCTAACTTTTGGATCCTCTCAATTCAAAGAGCTTGTTTTTACTGTTATGGAAACTAATGTGAACTTCTAAGAGGGCCTCAGCAAAAGAATGTTTTTGTCTTCGTTTAGGTCAACTATAAATTCTATATTTAATTCTGCTGGTGTAATCAGCCGGTAATCCAGATCCCCACCTCCCTTTAGACTAACAACCTGACCTCTAATATTTGTAATTTCCTGGGTGGGCAAGCTCAGTGTTTTACCTTCTGATGTATGATTCCTCTTATCATGATCACCACAGTCTCTAGCATAAAACCAGAATATTACAAATGAGTCCATGCAAAGTACAAGTACACAAAAAGTAAATAGATCATTGAAATCAATTCTACATAGGGTGGCAGTTCATACCTGGACATATTCATGCCCTGTAAGCATAAAGTTAGTATGTCACTGTGCTCTATGAAAATATATCTTATAAAACCTGATTTTTACTCACATAGCCAGATTAAGTACAGAAGCTGACACACAGAACTGCCAGGCAAGCGGTATGACAAAGATGGATTGGGACAAATGGACAGTGTGCAGTCAGACAGTGAGATGCAGTAGCTGTGTGCTATTTCTGTCTATTAAGTCAGCATGTAATTGTATCCTTGATTTAGCATCATTGCCTTGTTTGGAATTGCATGCTAACCTTAAGGGGTCCCTGCACATGAAGAAAGAGTATAAAGCCTTGGAACATTTTCCGGCACACCTTCGAAGCCAGCAAAAAGATGGAAGACGTTGACATCTGTTCCTGAAAATGCTTTCTGTATCTGCAATGACGACACTGACAGACTCCATTTCTTGGGCTTCCACACCTGACTGAGTCTTGTCACTAGCTTTATTCGTCTTTGTACTATCTGCAGTGTAAGCCGACATTAAACAAATGTTATTTTAATTAATTAATTTAATTAATTTATCATCTTTTATGTTATATCTACATAGATTCAGGTTAAGTAACATGCCGCAATCACAAAAAAAGTATTTCCAGGGAGCAAACGTCCCTGCCTGATATATGCACACACCCACATTCACAGACACTGGGCCAGTTTAGATTCTCTTTACCTACAGTATTGTAAACACCTTTGGAATATGGAAGAAATAATGTTCAAACTGCACTCAGAGACTGACTGAAATGAAATGAGGACAAGCAGCCAGGAGACTACAGCACCACTATACTTTAGAAAGGATATAAATAATATATTGGGAAAACATAGATATTAGCTAATCAAATGAGTTTGATGGACCATGTGATATTTTCTCAGGTGTCAAATGTCTTATATTCTTATGTTCTTATGCCACTCAATTAATGAATATTTTAAAATAAGAAAAGAAACACTGCAATAAATCAGTGTCATAGAAACATGACATATCGAAGATTTGGGGCCACTAAACATTAGGCATTTTTTTACTGTTCATTTGTTTATACCTTTTACATGTGTAGTATTTATGTATATTTATATTTTAGATATTGCATGTGCCATAGGTATGATAACTTTGATGTCATTTTGTATTAAAATGTTGACAAAAAGTGCACTCCTGGACCATTTAATTAGAAACCCGCAAAATGAACAGAACTCACCCTTTAACAAAATACACTTGTTTACCAATTTCTGCATAGCATGGTGCAACTTAAAAATTCTACATTAAATACACCTATCTCTAAGGTCATTCAATCAGGGACAATACAGGAACTGTGAACAATGTGATCAAGAGCCTTCATGGCTAAGTCATATATTTTGGGAGTATCATACATTGTGAATATACACTCACCTAAAGGATTATTAGGAACACCTGTTCAATTTCTCATTAATGCAATTATCTAATCAACCAATCACATGGCAGTTGCTTCAATGCATTTAGGGGTGTGGTCCTGGTCAAGACAATCTCCTGAACTCCAAACTGAATGTCAGAATGGGAAAGAAAGGTGATTTAAGCAATTTTGAGCGTGGCATGGTTGTTGGTGCCAGACGGGCCGGTCTGAGTATTTCACAATCTGCTCAGTTACTGGGATTTTCACGCACAACCATTTCTAGGGTTTACAAAGAATGGTGTAAAAAGGGAAAAAAATCCAGTATGCGGCAGTCCTGTGGGCGAAAATGCCTTGTTGATGCTAGAGGTCAGAGGAGAATGGGCCGACTGATTCAAGCTGATAGAAGAGCAACTTTGACTGAAATAACCACTCATTACAACCGAGGTATGCAGCAAAGCATTTGTGAAGCCACAACACGCACAACCTTGAGGCGGATGGGCTACAACAGCAGAAGACCCCACTGGGTACCACTCATCTCCACTACAAATAGGAAAAAGAGGCTACAATTTGCACAAGCTCACCAAAATTGGACAGTTGAAGACTGGAAAAATGTTGCCTGGTCTGATGAGTCTCGATTTCTGTTGAGACATTCAAATGGTAGAGTCAGAATTTGGCGTAAACAGAATGAGAACATGGATCCATCATGCCTTGTTACCACTGTGCAGGCTGGTGGTGGTGGTGTAATGGTGTGGGGGATGTTTTCTTGGCACACTTTAGGCCCCTTAGTGCCAATTGGGCATCGTTTAAATGCCACGGCCTACCTGAGCATTGTTTCTGACCATGTCCATCCCTTCATGACCACCAAGTACCCATCCTCTGATGGCTACTTCCAGCAGGATAATGCACCATGTCACAAAGCTCGAATCATTTCAAATTGGTTTCTTGAACATGACAATGAGTTCACTGTACTAAAATGGCCCCCACACTCACCAGATCTCAACCCAATAGAGCATCTTTGGGATGTGGTGGAACGGGAGCTTCGTGCCCTGGATGTGCATCCCACAAATCTCCATCAACTGCAAGATGCTATCCTATCAATATGGGCCAACATTTCTAAAGAATGCTTTCAGCACCTTGTTGAATCAATGCCACATAGAATTAAGGCAGTTCTGAAGGCGAAAGGGGGTCAAACACCGTATTAGTATGTTCCTAATAATCCTTTAGGTGAGTGTATTGGGAAAAAATTAATTGTATATTTGTTCGACAGTTCTAGATTCAGAGTTCCTTGAAATCCCCCAACCGTATTATTCATCTAATGGGATAACATTCTGCCATGAAATGTCTGCTGTAATAACACTGAACTGCTTTATCTTATCTTATTCAATTAGACTAACACTTACCCACTTTCTGTAACACAATATATCCATTTTATTTAAAATTGAAAATAAAATGATCTCTATGTTGAAGGCTGAAGTTTTTTTCTTTTTTTAGAATTTGGAAAAAAAATTAATACATGGTAGTACAGTACTACCTCACAGATCTAGGCTTTACATTTTTTTGCATGGACGTTGACTGTATGAACTTTGCACATTCTCCCTGTGTCTGTTTTCCTACTACATTCCCAAAGATGCAATGCTTATGTTAATTATTCATTCTAAATGGGCCCTGTGACAGAGTGAGTGTGAGTGGACTCTGGGATGGGCTGGGTCCCTATACATGTGTCTCTCATGCCTTGCTACCAGCGCTGCAGATATAGCCTCCACCCCTTCACCCTGAGTTGATTAAGTAGGTTTCACAATGTTGTGTTACAGTACTCAGTGTAAATGAGTACACCCCAAACGATTTATCAGAAAATCATCTGTCTCTCTTTAGTACTGGTACTTTCTATGGAATCCTATACCATAAACAGTCCAGCAAATCTGGTTTATTGATTGTAAATGAGATTTGTCAATACAAAAAGAAAAACTGAAATTTTTTAAACAAAATGTTTTAAAATCAAAATGAGTACATCCCAATGAAGGCCTTAAAACTTGAAAAAATACTAATAAACCAGAATTCAACCACAGATGAGTATAATCATTCATCACAGAATTGACCACCGGATAACTGACAATTAAGGGTGGTATTTACCAAGTAAAAATCCCATTCCATTAAATATTGACAATAGTGTAACCCCATGGAAGAGAAATGTCACAAGATTTGAGAAATAAAGTAATTTCTTTACACAAAAATGTCAAGGTTACAAATAAATTAGTTAGGCATTGGTTATCAGTTTCAATACAGTAGGAAAAGTGACTCAGAAATTGTAAAATGATAGACTTCTGGCAAGCTCTCTGAGATGTCCAGGCCATCCACAGAAGCTAACACCTCAACATGTGCATTTTTGATGAAAATTGTCAGGTAAGTTCATTATAGATAGCTAAAGCAACAGAAGGCTAAACTGGGGTAACTGTTTCCCATTGCAATATATGACATATGCTGCAGAAGAGTGACATGCAAGGGTGTCGTCCATGAAGGAAGCCACTGCTATAGCCAATGCACAAAAAACTGTTTACTATTTGCCAGGACCAGTGAAGACTACTGGGACTCTAAACTTTGGAGTGATGAGGCAAAGGTAAATATTTTTGGAAGTAATAGCATTCAAACTGTATGGTGTCAAAAGGGTGAGGAGTACAATGAAAAATGCATGGTACAGAGAGTAATGCATGGTGGTAGCAGTGTTCTTCTGTGGGGTTGTATGCGCGCTGCATGTGTCGGGGAATTGCACTTCACTA
This sequence comes from Polypterus bichir lapradei, assembly GCA_026402145.1. Lineage (NCBI taxonomy): Eukaryota > Metazoa > Chordata > Cladistia > Polypteriformes > Polypteridae > Polypterus > Polypterus bichir. Next base: position 45,736,398 of record JANRMT010062861.1, on the reverse strand, counting down.
ATGGCATCATGAATTCACAGATCTGTAAAATAGTTAAAGAGAAATGTTACCATATCTCAATATCCTGGGTCACATGGCACTCTTTCAACATTATAATGACCCAGAACATCCACTCAAGGCTATTGCTGCATTTCTAAGGAAGAACAGGGTGAAAGTGACTCAGTGGCCAAGCTTGTCACCTGACCTCAGCCCAATAGAGTCACCTGTGGGGAGTTCTGAAAAGACAGGCTGAGCATCATTTTCCATCCAGCATCCAGGCTTTGAAAGAGCAAATTTTCCAATGAGAGCATGTCACCAACTTCTTCATTTCATGTCTAGAACATTTGGTGCTATTCTTAAAAATAATCAAGGATATACAAAATATTAGATTTGGTGAATTTTGTTGTAAGGTATATTCATTTTGGCAACACCTCATTTAAATAAAATATATTATTTTCTTATCCTAATGATGTTTGTGACCAAGCTTTTATGTTGTTAATAAAACTTTTAAAAATTCAGCTAATTTCTGTGGTGTTCACTGATAAATGAATAAAAAGCTTAATTTTCAAAGAGGGTGTACTCATTTAAGCTGATTACTTTATGTTCTCTTATTAATATTATTCTATAATAATCAAAATTGGTCTCTGTTAAACATTTTGATGAATCAATACATAGGAGGTACTTCACATTGGGTTATCTGAACTTAAATAGTTCTGAAATGTTCAACTATAATGAACAAGTAACATAAAGAATACTTCTTTTGATCTGACTTTCTTGAACTGTTTCATCCATTGATATGTTTGTGTTTTGAATGAAAGTTAATCAAAGAGTAATTAAGAGGCAATGACAAAGAAAAATCCAAAATGGAGAAAATGTCAAAAGTGTTGTATGCCCAATATTCACCCATTAAGGGCTACAGCATGTGAAACAACATCAAATCAGATTACTATACTATAAAATCAAGTTTAACATTAATGATCATTTTCATTCAGCACATTGTAGTCTTAATATTGATAATGTACAGGTAATAAATTAATCATGTTTTATAATCACCTAGGCTTTGATTAAAACTGTTACAAATTTCTATTTTTGATGATCAAGGAACCAACAGATCAAAGCACAGCCTTTTTTTATTATATTTTTTGTTGCATTTTACACTGTTTTGTATTTGATGTTTCCTAGAATGACAAACAAGATGAACTTCACTTTAATGCTTAGCATGCTAAATTCCACAGTACCAGAATGTTTCCGCTTCCATTTATTGATAAGTAAATGTGTGATATCATCAAAGCTACCTCAAGGCTCAAACATGTTTTAGATGGATTACAAAAAAGATCAGGAAAAGACCACTTGTGTAATGAATAAAGAAGAAACACTTGAATCTGGAATCCTCATCCGGACAAGATCAGTTCTTAAAGAGAGTCTAAAAGAGACCATGTGATAAAAATTAAAGAGAAGCTGGTCCTTTACCCCAATGACTCTGTTTTAATTTTGTATTTTTATGTCCTACACATTATGTTCTTTGAAAGGAGCCAGCAGCTTCTCTGAAGCTATTTTTGTTACCCCCTGTATCTTCAAATCATTCCTCACAGACAAGAGGTGCGATTGCTTTTACATGGGAGGAGTACATTGAGAAGTTATGGGGGGACAGACAGATGGAGAGAGCTGGGGTCAGTCTTGTGTTTGGTTTTACACTCAAAGTGGTTTGTCAAATGAAACCACACATGGTTGATGAATAAATGGAAGGAGAAGCAGTGTGTGAGCAGTCTGTGACAAGACAGAAGTGAAATTAAATCAGAAAAGCTGGCAGTAAATATTGTAATTAGAATTCAACTGAAAATCTGCATTTGAAGGCCTTTTTTTTCGCACTCAATATATTTATGTATTTCCACCTAAGGCTGATCAATGCCTTGTCCCCGTTGCTGCAAGGGAAGACACCAGCTCCCCGTGACCCTGAACTGGATACGAGGATCAGAAAGATGCATGAATTACCGTAGTAGTAGTAATTATGGTTTGCATTCTGTGGAATTCTTCTTGTGGAAATGTTTTGGTTATTAAGATAAGACATATAGGACCAGAGAAATGTACAGAGTACTTTGTTAAATGGTGCGACTCAAACCACCTATACCTGAACACCAGCAAAACCAAGGAGCTGGTGGTGGATTTTAGGAGGCCCAGGCCCTTCACGGACCCCGTGATCATCAGAGGTGACTATGTGCAGAGGGTACAGACCTATAAATACCTGGGAGTACCTGATAAATTGGACTGGACTGCCAATACTGATGCTCTGTGCAAGAGAGGACAGAGCTGACTATACTTCTTTAGAAGGCTGGTGTCCTTCAACATCTGCAATAAGATGCCGCAGATGTTCTATTCAGACGGTTGTGGCGAGCGCTCTCTTCTATGCGGTGATGTGCTAGAGAGGAAGCATAAAGAAGAGGGACACCTCATGCCTGGACAAACTGGTGAGGAAGGCAGGCTCTATTGTAGGCACGGGGCTGGACAGTCTGACATTCGTGACAGAGCGACAGGCGCTGAGCAGGCTCCTGTCAATCATGGAGACTTCACTGCATCCAGTGAACAGTATCATCTCCAGACAAAGGAGCAGCTTCAGCGACAGACTGCTTTCACTATCCTGCTCCACTGACAGACTGAGGAGATCGTTCCTCCCCCACACTATGCAACACTTCAGTTCCACCCGGAGGGGTAAATGTTTATTATTTAAGATTATTGACTTATACCTGCCTCACACTCTCCACCTTGCATTTTTTTTAACTTGCACTGCATTTTTATTTAATTAATATTGTTCTTTATCAGTATGCTGCTGCTGGAGTATGTGAATTTCCCCTTGGGGTATAATAAAGTATCTATCTATCTATCTATCTATCTATCTACTGTATCTATGATGTACTTATGAACTGGAGTGATAAATAATTGTGCGGAAGCAAGTCAAATATGGGAACAAGTAAAGAATAATGCAAGCTAGACAAAAACAGCAACTGTACCATTTTTATAAGGGGCATTAGTAAAAGTATGTTTAAATTCTAGAATTCAAAGGAAATCAAAAGATGGTGTTTTGCTTCCAGGCAATTAAATAATATTAAATACATACTCATCTTAATGCACAATAAACAGAACTATAGAAAAAACAGTGAGACTATCTATTTTTTAAAAAGTTGTGAATTTTTTTTGTTATGTCTCATATGTAATGCTAACAATTATGCTTCTGCATCTATTTTTATATACAAAACATAAATAAGATCAAGATGAAAAAGGCACAGATGGAGTTCAACCCATGAGCCTACTGACTTTTACTCAGACCTGCTACCATCTGCGCTTTTCTGAAACCACCATAGGCGCTAAGACACTTCTTTCCTATTATTAAATGCAAAACATCATTGTGGATTTTCTTCAGTTTTTTCAAGATGAAATGAGTTTTTTTCTGTGAGGTTTATTTTTATAGATGGAGATTGATCCATCAGTGAAAAACATTTTTCCTTGGGTCAGTAGACACCAAGCCATTCTAACCATAAGATCAGCATTTGAAGTCAAAACAAATCAAAAAACAAATATCATGCATATCTGACATAGGCGATCCAAAGCAGGTTTGCATTTAGCTAATTTCCACTTTAATTACAAACACATACATTATCCCTGTTTATTTACTTTAATCAAGATACTGAAAAGTGCTGACTGTCATGGCATTAACGGCCAATGAGATGGCCATGGCTGCACAAGTGCTTTATAGGTCATGATGTGTAATCTAAGCAGAGAGTCTTAGATGACCACCCAAGAGACAATATGTTAGGATGGTCTCCTTTCACATTTGTCCACACATTAAAAACTCTAGTGCTCCTCTCCCCCCACACCTTTGCATGTTTTCTAATTAGAGAGCGTTGAGCCTTTCGCATTTGTAGTTTGTATATTTTGCTTTTGTTTTTGGTTTTAGCAGTAATTTCTGATAGTAGAATTTCAGGAATTAATGCAGCATTGTTATTGCATTTGCATACCAATTTTCTATTCAGCAAAGTAATTTGCTATATGCAAATTGCTATTTTTGAGCGTTTCCAATTTTGTGTATCGTATTTGCAATATTTATAAGTTGTTTTACATCTGCTGGCAGAATTATTCATTGTGCTTTCACTCTTTCCTACTACTGGATATTTTTATTTGTTAATTATTACTTTGCACATTTTTTGTTTTATTTTCTTTATTGCATTTACTGGATACTGTTTATATTTATAGTGTTTCATGTGTTAATGTATTACAGGGAAAAAAAAACATTAAATAGCAGTTCCAAGATGTCATTTTAAATTGTTTTTTTTAACTGTTTTAATTCCAAACACACAGTTTAAGTTATTTTTTCCTAATTTGTTAAATTTGATTTTTCACCCTTCATTTTTCCTATTACTGTCTATCAAGGCCACAGCAAATAATAAAAAGCATGGCACATCAGGCACATATGCCACGTTCTGTTTTCCTTGCTTTTGAGTCCAACTGCAGTAAAATGGGACAGAGCAGCAGAGAATGGGGGAACACAGGTGTCAAACTACATGACTTTTCCTGTGAATTTCAGTCATACTCTTACTCCATGGCCTTAATCTTATCATTGTTTTTTTACTGAGTCTAGGAAAAATAATAATCTAACATTACAGCTTTTTCGTGGCTACCTGTTCAGTTAGTGAACGGCCACTGACTCACAGCAAAGTGCAGTGTATCCTCAGAACAATGCACAGTATGGCGTAAAGCAGGGGTATCCAACTCCGATCCTGGTGAGCCGCAGTGGCTGCAGATTTTCATTCTAACCATTTTCTTAATTATTGAACCCTTTTTACTGCTGATTAATTTGTTTTGCCTTAGATTTAATTGACATGACTCAGACCCCTTAGTTGTTTCTTTTTCCTTAATGAGCAGTCAAACAATAATCAGACACAAAACAAACCACCACATGACCAGCTGACCTGAAAATAAAGAAAGGTGAAGGTCTCGGTCATGTTGGTCTGCTCAGGTCACCAAAACATCTTGACGGTGGTCTTAGAAAAAACAGAAAATCAACAGTCTGCTGTGGCAGAATGAGAGTGTGACATTGTGGGTTCAGCTCCATGCTCCCATCAGCTGTTCGGGAGCCCTTGAACCCAACACTGTCGATAATGTCACCGAGATGAGCTAGACAGTGGAGACAACAACATAGCAAGGGGATGATGTAAAAAGTGCAAAGTGCTTTTATTAAAATAGTCAAAACAAAAACAGTGTTCAAATAAAGTGCAGTGCAGTTCATTCAAAAGTTCCGTAAAATAATCTTCATTAAATAAATAATCCATAAGAAAACGTGGAGGTTAAAAACAATAGAAAAAACAATCCTTTAAAACGAGGTTAAAACGTTTCATAGGAGGCAGTTTTTAAAACAAACGACAATGCCAAGCTCGGTGCTTCTTTCCTGTTAGCGTTAGCTTTAGTTTTAGCGTCTCACCTGATTCTCCCATACGGGCCCTTCAACAGGCGAGACGCTCTCTCTGCAGCTGCCCTTTTCCACATCACATCCACACGGGTCTGGAGACCTCCCGATCCCTGGTGTCGGTCTGGCACTCATCCCAGTCCCAAGACTTGGTTCACATCCAACGGCTAGGACGCTCACATTGGGGAATCCACCACCAAGCCTCCCGACTCCAGCTGCCTTTCTGACCTTACGCGGCCAGTCGCCTTTCACTGGTCACTCCCGCTACCTGATCGCTCAGCCGGAGCGACTTCAACTCCAACTCCTGGGTGTCGGCCTAACACCCAGGCTTCCTTGCAGCTGCCCACGAGCGCTCGTTCGCTCGCTCGCCCACACGCTCCGTGTGTCTATCTCTCCGTCTCTCACCGACTTGCTCCCTCGCTCCCTGTAACCTCCGTTCTTTACCTTCTTTCATTTTTCACTGATCTTTCTGTTCTTCTAACCGACTTGCGCTTCTTTTATATTGCGAGGGGCCATAGCAGCTGCAGCACATTAGCCACGGGAACAATCACGGATGTGGGCAGTCCCTCACCTGTGCACTAGGTGAGAAACACCCACACCGCAGATCACCCCGTGGCTTGCTATGGCCACCACGCCCCCTCACTAAGCCGCCGCGAGTGCACTGATTATTTATTTTTAAAAACGGCCTCTGCTGAACGAGATGTGGACCCATAACACCACAGAGAGCAGCAGTAAAACATGATAGTCAATAATGGCTTTATTTAACAGCAAGAACTGGCTTCTCATTAAGAAACTGGTTGGAGTGAAATTGGCTGGAGTTTGACGTTCCAGTTTAGCTGTTCATCTGTTGGCTTGTTTCACATCTCATTTCCATTTGGCTGCCATTTAATGAAGAAACAAATCAATTCAGGGGACTGATCCTGAAAAACAGGGCTATTGAAATGAAGGGAAGATAAGTTAATTGGCAGTGAAAACTGCTCACAGATTAGAAAAAGGGTTAGAATGAAAACCTTCAGCCACTGCGGCCCACCAGGACCGAAATTGGACACCCCTGGCGTAAAGCCCACAGTTCGTTACAGTTCAAGCTTAGTTTACATACAAATGACAAAAAGGACCCTATAAACTTCTCAGTGACAGCATTTTCACATTGCTTTTCAGCTCTGGGGATTCACCAGGCTAACACTGAGGATCAATTTTTAAAAAACTCCTAAAAACCCACTTTTGTGTATCTACATTTTAGTTATACTCGTAATGGAATGTACATGTATGGAATTAGTATATTCTTCAGGGATTTGCAGTCTTTACTCCCATTTACTTCCATTTTTCTCTGATGTCTTTTACAGTTTCTCTTTGGTGATGTTTTGTGCTACCACCACCTGATTGAGGCACCATGCAGCCACCTGAGATGCTCGAATGAAGGCAGGTACCTCAAATGACCATGAGACCTCATCTTTAGAGACTTAGAATGCAATACAGTAATCCCTTGCTATATCGCGCTTCACTCTATCGCGGATTTTATATGAAAGCATAACTAAATATATAACGCGGATTTTTCGCTGCTTCGCGGGTTCTGCGGACAATGTGTCTTTTTACTTCCTGTACATGCTTCCTCAGTTGGTTTGCCCAGTTGATTTCATACAAGGGACGCTATTGGCGGATGACTGAGAAGCTAACCAATCAGAGCACGCAGTTAAGTTCTCCTGACTGAGAAGCTAACCAACCAGAGTACGCAGTTGAGTTCCTGCGTGCTGAATGCAGTGTTAACCAGGAAGTCTCCTCTCGCTCATTCAGCATCAACGTGTTTCGCTGTGTAAAGAGTTGTGCTCTTTTGTGTTTATCTTTGTGGATAGTGAAGCCCTTCATTATGGCTCCAAAACAATCTGCTACTGCTTCAGAGGCCGTGCCCAAGCGCAAGAAGAAGATGTTAACGATTGCCGAAAAGGTAAACGTTTTGGATTTGTTGAAGGCTATGATTCTTTTTATTTAAAAAGTAAGAAAGGAATATAAGATCTACGGCCGCAGTGTCCTTTTAACCAGGGTGCAAAACGAGTTGTAAGTGGATGTAATAAGGCAGTAGTCTGGATGGAATCTGCTTTAGGGATTTGGATTGAAGACTGCCAGAAGAAGAACAACGGCAGTGCTACACAATCGCCTGAAGTGGCTCCTTTACAAGGGCTGTAACGCTCTCCTTTGTTGTGCAGTAAAATTAAATTCATTGTTATCGGACAAGTCATCGTGTCATTGTTGGTGAGTAACCATAATTAATTTTCTTCTTACAGTGCTTAGTACATGTACGTAGTTTTAGTGTCACAGTACACACATTTACTGTATACTATTTTTCTTGCATTGTACGTATTTATTGATGGTGGCCTGTCTATTGTAATGGCTGTAACATATGTGATATCGGAGACACTCAATATCTTTAAAATAATATTTAGGTTTTACTGTATATAAACAGTGTGTTTATATACATAATTTCAATGAATCTTACCTAATATCTAAGAGAATACAAAGGGATTATGCTGTATAACTCTACGGGGAATATTTATAAACAGTGTGGGAGAGTTTATAAGGGCTTAAAATATATAAAAATAACCATACAAACATATGGTTTCTACTTCGCGGATTTTCACCTATCGCGGGGGGGTCTGGAACGCAACCCCCACGATCAAGGAGGGATTACTGTATTATATATTAGTCTAGTCTTCTACTAATTATGTATATACAGTATGAATGGAAGCAAAGGTCTGTGATATGGTGTGCATATTTGTAGCTGGAAATCCACAAAGGGAGAAAATGAATCACATAGGTTAAAAATGTTTTTATTCCTAAGCTGTCAACTCCTATTAGGAATCATCATCACAGGAAAATGACGTACAAGAATTCAAGGCAATATATAGCAGATAAGGAAGGGAAGGTAAGTGGATGTGTTTGTGTGTGTGGGGGGGGGGAGGGTTTGATTAATGAGGTGGGGTTCAGAGGGTGTCTTATTTATTATTTGCATGTTCTTCATTTCAGGCCTGTATATGCTGAATTCATGTCCAAATGTCTGTAAATGGCATTTTCATTGGATAACCACATTTCACCCAGTTCTCTGGCACTTTTAGAATTAGCCTTGCATTTTACTTGCACTGAGTCCTATGGAGCCTTGTATTAATTTATTGTTTATCGCTTATTCATTATTCTTGCCTAATTAAACTTATTTCTTTTCTTGTAACTGTTTCTTTGACAGCTACTCCTTTGTATGAAAATGTGCTATAGAAATAAAAGTTGCTTTTGTGCAGGAAATGTGACTAATCCTAGTCCAAGAAAACATGTGAATATGTCAAGAGTCCATTTTGAGAGTGGAAGGTACTGTAAATGGGTCAAGTGTTGTGCTTGCTCTGATTGGTTGATATGTAATTTGAGTTTTGTTATACCCACACACATTGGTTCTTCTAAAGGAGCGCTTTGCAAATGTCTGTCTTTGCCAAGTGTCATGTGTACGTACATTTTTATGTATTTATACATTTTTTATTGCTTTTAATGCCTAGTTAGTGTGTTTTATTGATTTTTTTGTTTTTGTTTGCTTATTTGTTGCTGTTCTGAAGTCTGTTATTCTGGGGATGCACTGTAGCTATAATGAAAAAAGTAGCTTAACAGCAATCACCTAGCAATGTCTGAAAGATCCAGCTATTGATAAATAAACATGGAGTAAATAACAGAAAAGCAAGGCAATATTGCCTGGATGGCATTAAAATCAAGGCTTAGGTCATACATGTCAGGCTGGAGCTTTCTCCAGCGATCTGCTTGTCCTGGAATAAAATGAACCCTGTTAGGAGTGTGTTGGTTTTATAGTTGCTGGATCAGAAGGGGCGGAGTCAGTTGCCCTCACTTTCTGGTTTCTTTGGGCTGTGAGTTGGGTGGAAAAACAGACAATGTAGTCAGCAACAGCACTCCATCATGTCCCGGAGTGGTAGTGCTCACCTCTGTTGAGCCTGCAAGGTGCATGCATGACACGATATAATTTATATACTGTATGTATGTATATGTATGTACAGTGTGTGTATATATGCTGCAAGAGGATGCAGCAGCCCTTCAGAAACCCCCTCTTAAACAGTTTTTCAATGGGAAGCAAACTCACTTTTACAGCTCATCTTTGCAGGATCAGCTGCCGGCTTTGAACATTTAAAAGACTGAGCTGCGGCAATCCTGTGCTCTCTTATTATCCTGTCTCTCTTCCCTCAGATTCCCTCTGCTCCAGCAGCTACTACCGGGCTGCTGGACCCCCTTGATGAAAAAGACTTTGTGTTCTTTTGAGCAGGAGTCAGGGCCGATGCGTCATGTTTGACAGCTGATCCTTGTGAGGCTGGATCGCCTCTGTAAGAGACATGTGTTTGTACCTGGCAGAACAACAATAAAGTTTCTATTCCTTGGAAAACCTGATGAACTCTCCTATGCAACTTTGTGACCCAAGCTTGACAAGTGGTACCAGGTGGGATGTTGCACAGATGGATCCTCAGTACGCTCCCTACCTCTGGACCCAGAAGATCTGTCACCTCTTCCAGCTACTCACTCCAGAGACGTGCTTGTGAAGATGGGCCCTAAGGATGACCCAGAGGGTTTTCTCCTTGGCTTTGAGTACACAGCAATGTTGATGTGCTGGGACAGACGAAACTGGGCTGGCATCATCACCCCAAGCCCGTTGGCTGCCCCCTACGCACTCATGTGTGACAATATATATAGTCATTTCTCATATTAAACTGTTAAGGGCTGCTTAGACTTCACATATCAGTCTTTTGACCATAGTAAGGAAGATATTGAGCTCCTGACCCACTTTGCCACAATTCTGTTGACTTCTGTTGAGATATGGACCATATCAAGTCCTTGTTTCTTGTCCCATTTATCTCTATATATACCAAACTGGCCCCCTGTCACATCCCTTTGGAGTAGACTACTTTGGTCATCAACTTATAGTTTACTTAGTTTTGTATATGAATCAACTAGCATTAGGGCTACAATTTTCTTTTTTTCAGCATCTCCTCATTACATATCAGAAGTGTTATACTACTTGAAATTAGGAAAAATTAATTTACTAAGCAGTGCCCTTTACCAGCAACCCTTAAACGAGCCTCAAGCCCTTGATCCTGCTTGAATGCTTTTCCTTTTCTTACTGCCTTATTCAACTTTCAATGGACAAGATAAGTTGTAATATTATGTGTGATTACATGTTATGAAGTTTCATACAGTATACACAGTATACATATAGTTTATAAAGCACTGTATTAAATCAGTTAATCAGTTAGTCTGTTTTAACTCAAATCAAATACTACAATAAGAACAGGAATTATGTTATGTCATCTGTGTCAAAACAAAACCAATATACTGATTGAACCAAATATTAAATAATTAAATGGAGCAACACTTAAATTAAGACAAGTCTTACCCTCATAAAAATAAACACATTGGCTTCGTGTTTTGAATTCTAACTGCCTGAATGTTGCTATTACTTACCTGATGAATCATAGAAGCACAATGCTTTAACTCTCCCCACATCTTTTATTTTCCTGAATTTCTTCTTCTTTTACGTAAGGCACAATAATATGTTTTTCCAGCCATTGACTTCAAGGCAATTGATGATTCCAAAAAATAAGAATTTTAGTATGGACTTCTCATTGTTTTAGGTTTTCTGTTTTTTAATTTTGTTATAAATTGTTTTGTAAATAAATATAAAATTACAGCAAAACAAAACCATGAACTCATTAATACATACAGTATAAAAATATTCACCACTCAGCGTCCACCACAACTTAGCACACAGTGTCAAGTAGGAGGAGTTAAAGGGTATCTGTACTCAAACACACAGAATTATGTGATTATCTGATAACAGGTCACAGCTCCCTTCCAAGTAAGTCGGAGCAGGTTGTATTGTACTTGGGATTTCCAAGTAGAAATATTCAAGTGACCTCTAATTCTAGCAGCAGGAAGTTCAAGAAGCATAAAGACAAAGAAAGAGGATTTCCAAAAACAAAAGGACAGAGTCAAGAGATTTTCAGTTCAAAGCTAGGGCTAATTTTCCTGCAATTGTGCCCAAACAGAACACTCTCTTCTAGAATGAGGAACAAAAAAGAGCCGAAAGATCCTAAGCAAAAGAAAACCAGAGGAGTAAAAGGGTCTTACATGAGAGGACAGAAGAAATAAACTGAGACACAGCTCACCAAAAAGCTAAGAGTTCAGGACATTCCCAGTACCTATGTAATAAAGTATTGGGGGTTTAAAAAAACACAGAAAGCAAAGGGGATCATTAAAAAGGCCTATAGCAAACAGTTATGGGGTTGAAATACATGTGATTCAAAAATCTGAATTGACGGCTGAGATTTTTAGAAGCATAAGTGATGCTATTAAAAAATTGGTCCCAATCAGGAAGAATAGACAGTTATAGATCAGATTGATTGAACAGATAAGAGCTCAGAGACAGGCTGACATCAAAAGGCATAATTAGCAGAACAAGGCTTCTACTGTTAAACTGTTAAATTCTAGCCACTCATAAATGGTCCCTATTACATTTTTCCTTGTGTAAAATGTCAAATTTCACAGCTTTGATTTTTTGAACTTGCTGAGCTTTTTTCAGGCATTTTTTGTGGGGTTTTAAAGGATTAAAATAGTAAACAGTATTGCAAAGAAAAAATATATATTTCCCATGAGGGCCCTAAGTAGTTTTCCAAAAAAGATAGAGAAAGAGAAATAGTTAGAAAGCACATACAAAGCATTTGCTCTCAACATCATTTTGCCAGCAGCTGCAAACATTACCCAGCATTTTGTCATGCGCTTATTTATGGATGTGTGCAGTAAAAGCTAGATGAATGGCACAGTAAATACTCCTTGTCTGAATAAAACAGCAATATAGCTTTCATCAGCTCAATAAAGTCTTTATGCGACTGGGTAAAAAGTATAATAAAAATCACATTGAAATACATACCAGCTAATCGTGGCATTGTGTTACCTTTCTTCTGCTTCTGAATTGTGTAAATTGTGGAGATACATTCTAAATTTGTGGCATCTTCACTTGAGAATTTCCTCCTGTTCTAAAATGACTTGCCCAGCACAGCATGTGTACTTTAGTATAAGCTTCATACTTATATTGATTTTTGGATAACAAAAAAAAGGTACTTTTAAACTTTAGCTGCTCCTTTGAACTACCTTTTCATAACGTGTAATGACAAAGGTGTTTAAATGGTGCCTAACGTCCTGCGCTGGAATTCAGTATCTCCTGAATCTCAGCAGATCGATGATGTTCAGTACACATATTTCTAAGACTTGCAGGCAATTAGCAAAATCTGCCATTTATGACTGAGCTCAACTTACACCCTTTTTGTCCATGCTTTACACATCAGCTTAGCTTTCACTGGCACACAACAGATATATATATAAACACCTTTGGAAGCAAATCTATGTCTTTTAGTAAAGCACACTGTTAAAAAATATGACACAACTTTATGATTGTAATTAACTATAAATTAGATCAATTTCCTTTTAGGGTTTAGGAAGCAGTGTTATCGGAATAATAGCATTAAATGTGTGCCAGATAAATAAGCTAGGCAGCTGTCACCAATCTACCAATGAGTGCAGTATTCATGCTCAGCAAGAAAATGTGGACTTGGACTTTCTGGTGGCATTGTGTTCCCACGGAAGAAAAAGAAGCTGGACAACCCCAAATCAGAAAAAAACTGGGACAGCATGGAAAATGCAAAAAAAGGGCAGTTTTACTTTGACTTAGTTCATTACAGACAGTGTGAACCCAAGATATTTCATGATTTTTCTGGTCAACTTCATTTCATTTGTTAATATTCATTCATTCCTACACTTTAAGCCTGCAGCACATTTCAAAAAAAGATGGGACTGGACAAATTCGGCCCAATAATGAAGTAAAAAAAAAAAAAAACAATGATGTGACTTCAAACAGGTGATGTCAACAGGTGATTGTAATCAGGATTTGGTATAAAAGCAGTATCCACGAAAGGCTGAATTTCTGAGGAGCAAAGAAGGGAACAGGATCTCCAGATCCTTCAGACTCACAAATGAGTGAGAAAATTATTGAAATATTTAAAAACAATATTCCTCAAAGAAAGATTGGAAGGGATTTGCATATTTCTTCCTCTACAGTGTATAATATCATTAAATGATTCAAGGAATCTGCAGGAATTTCAGTGCATAAAGGGTGCAAACCTAAGCTGAACACTCATGATCTCCAATCCCACAGAGGGCACTGCATCAAGAACTGTCACTCATCAATAGCTGATATAACCACATGGGCAAAGGATTACTTTGGCAAACCTTTGTTAAGCAATACAGTATAGAGTTACATTCATAAATGCCACTTAAAACTTTAGTGTGCAAAAAAAAAGCCTTATGTTAACCATGTCCATGACTAAATAACAATAAATATATCCATAAAAAGAGATTAAAGTTCTAGGCAAAATTCTGTCCTTTAAAACAAATCTGAGCCATGGTGCTTTCATTGTAAACCCAGCACCTCCTTTGCGTACCCTTTAGGAACCTCCACAACCAAAGGAGTCATCCACGAACAACCTTTAACAGTCTCAGGTCCCTGCCACCGTCTTGGGTGTTCAGGAGGGTGCTGCCCTGAACCTTGTTCCAGTCTCCAGTCTCCAATCACTGTTTTTTGGCCTTCAGCTGGGAGACGTCTGAAGAGGTAGGTTGCTCCTGCTCCCAAGTATGTTCAGCAAGTGTGACCTCTGTCTCTCTTGAGTACAGGCCAAACACTCCTCTTTGGGCAATTTCTTAACTGCCTGCTTTCTTTCCTCAACTGCACTGGCTCTGCCATGATTCTGTCTTGTCTTTGACTTTCACTTTCATCTTCAGTTAACCTCTGATTTTCTTTCTTTCTTTCTTTCTTTCTTTCTTTCTTTCTTTCTTTCTTTCTTTCTTTCTTTCTTTCTTTCTTTCTTTCTTTTCTCTCCTCTTCTGTCCTCATCTCAGCACCTTTATCTTGTCCCCCATTTCTTGCTCAGGCTTTATATTTTATTTTAACAGAGGTGCTGCTATAATAGACCCTTCCTTTAACAAGGAAGTTGGCTGCCACACCCATCAGTACGTGAATACAATCTACTTTTCAACACTCTTGAACCACTTAGCTATGATAGCATGTGCACCTGAGCCTGAGCGTTCCTTTATTTATTTAAAAATCATGCCTAACCAAGGACTACTACATGACTATACTACATGGTTAAGGTTCAATAAACATTTGTTCATGATAAAGTTTTCTAATTCAATCGCATAATGTGAAAGAGGTTTAAATATTTTTTTGGGACATTTTTTAGTCTATGGTGTGGTTCTTCAGTGGCTAAATGTTATATTGTGAAACATGTGCTTGTGTACGTAGTCCCAACCACCAATTCATTGTGTTACACCTATCAAAGCCATGTAACTTGACAATTTTCCACTTTAATAATTTAGGAAAAATATATATTTTTGCTTGTGATACATCTGTAACACAAATTAAACAAAACCAAACCAGGGCAGGACCTCACTGATCAACCTCAGAAACAGGCCTCACCCCAGGAAGCCAGACCCGAAAATCAAAAGACATACTTTAAGGCCTGTATGGGTTGAAACTTGAGGCTCAGACTTTTAAAAGTTCAAAACTCTCAAAAATGAATGTAAAAGAAGGGGATAATTATAAAACCCCTGCCTTTAAAAGGCAAAGACAAACTAAAGTTCCTTAATTTGAAGAATTTATTAATTAATAAAACAAGTACAGAAAAAGGACAAAACAAATCAAAAAGACATACACGAGTCCAAAATGGTTTTCTTAAAGAGGCAAAACAAGGCTAACAATAAGAAAATGTACATAATGACAAAAGCACATGAAAATGAATTATTTAAAATCAACAAAAATGAGAATAAAAGGGACAACTTACATAATGCAGGAACAAACCCTGGCTGAAATATAACATTTGCTCTCTTTATATCTTTGTGTATTAATAAATGAATAAATAATTACGTACAGTGCTTACATGCTGATATTAATGCATTTTCTGCAAATACTTGATGCCTTCTCTTTCATTACTTCTCGGATCACTGTAACCATCTAAAAGCTACAGGTATCCTAATAAAATATAAATAAAAAAAAATCCTTATTCTGATAAAGTGTCTATTCACCATAAAAACCACATCCATATGGTCTGACTACCGCTCTCCTCTGATATGTTCCTAAAAGACACATGAGAAACAGCAGTGCAAAATAACTGCTTAGGAACCAAGAATAATGCAGCTGAAGTGAAATTTATTTCTCTGAAGATGATCAAGCATGATAAAGTTCATTTTGTTCTTTTTCTGCAAGGATTTTCATTTTTCTCACATCAGGCCTTCTGCAGCTAAAATGCTGAGCCATCAAATGTCAGAGGTAACCCAGGTGACAAAAGATTGAGATGGGGATATGAAACATCCTGCTATGAAAAACTTGCAAAGAAGCCAAGAAGATGAAGTTTTCTGAGAAAAATTGCTGCTGCCTTTAGAGTTATCAGGCACTTAATGAGCTCCATTCCTTAATGTGTCTGTGCTCTAGCTGGGAGGCTCATTCCAATGACTGCTGTTCAGAATTCAACTCCATTAAATATGCTTTGAAAAAACACAGAAGGCCGGTTGTGCTGTCTTTTGTTTTTAAGTAACTGACTACACAACATTCAAAAGATATTTTATCACTTAAATATTTAGTGGAAAATTAAATTTGGTGCATATATAGTGAGGCACATGAACATAGTGATTTCTTATTGAGTTCTCAACTGTTGAGCAAATTCTAAATCTAGCAAAAGTGAAACTCTTCAAGTATTAAGCAGCTTTGGGAAGCCAGCCACTACAAAATAAGGAAAGCTCTTTGGGAATAGGGCAGACTCATGAGGCCACTCTGCTTGTTTCTTTATAACATTCAGCATATGGGTTTAAACAAATGTTTGAGGAAATATTTCTTTAAAACACTCTAGACAAGAAAAGACCATTCAGCCCAACAAAGCTCACCAGTCCTATCTACTTATTTCTTCCAAAAAAACATCAAGGTTTTGAAAGTCCCTAAAATCTTACCGTCTACCACACTACTTGGTAGCTTATTCCAAGTGTCTATCGTTCTTTGTGTAAAGAAAAACTTACTAATGTTTGTACGAAATTTACCCTTAATAAGTTTCCAACTGTGACCCCATGTTCTTGATGAACTCATTTTAAAATAACAGTCTCGATGCACTGTACTGATTCCCTTCATAATTTTAAACACTTCAATCATGTCACCTCTTAATCTTCTTTTGCTTAAACTGTATAGGCTCAGCTCTTTTAATCTTTCATCATAATTCCATCCCTGTAGTCCTGGAATCAGCTCTTTTAATCTTTCCTCATAATTTAATCCCTGTAGTCCTGGAATCGGCCCATTTGCTCTTCTCTGGACCTTTTCTAGTACTGCTATGTCATTTTTGTAGCCTGGAGACCAAAACTGCACACAGTACTCAAGATGAGGCCTCACCAGTGCATTATAAAGGTTGAGCATAACCTCCTTGAACTTGTGCTCTGCACATCATGCTATATAAACTAACATTCTGTTAGCCTTCTTAATGGTTTCTGAACACTGTCTGGAAGTTGATAGCTTAGAGTCAACTATGACTCCTAAATCTTTCTCATAAGGTGTATTCTTGATTTTCCGACTGCCCATTTTGTATTCAAACCTAACATTTTTACTTCCTATGTGTAATACTTTACATTTATTCACATTAAGTTTCATCTGCCACAAATCTGCCCAAGCCTGTATGCTATCCAAGTCCTTCTGTAATGATATAACAGATTCCAAATTATCTACTAATCTACCTATCTTAGTATCATCTACAAACTTAACCAGCTTGTTACTTATATTCCTATCTAAATCATTTATATATATTAAAAATAGCAGCTGCCCTAGCACTGACCCCTGTGGAACACCACTCTTAACATCGGCCAATTCTGAAGAGGTTCCTCACACCATCACCCTCTGCTTCTTGCTGTAGTATATGTCAAACCAACTTGTTCTGTTTATAGTCTTGGGCAGCATGCTGCAGGGTGTGACTTAATCCTTTTCAGGGTCATAAGTCGCCAAAGCCTTTTTCATCCCAGGACCCACACACACAAACTCACACATCGAATCAGGAGAACAATTTACCTGAGAAAAACCCTGCAGAGATTATAATGAATTTCCACACAGACTGCAACTGAATGTGGAATTAAAACACATGACTCCAAATCTGTGAGGCAGAATTGCCAACCACTGTTGCACCTTGTAGTGTCACAAGTAATGGATGTACCCACCTTTAACCAGCAATTTGAATGGATACCAGCCAATTTCAGACTTCCACATTGGACTGATACTACTGCACATTGATTTGACTCATGATGTACTGAAAAGGCCCTGACTTCTTTGACTTTTCTTTGGAATACTAGGAAATATAAACTCTTCAAAACAGAGTTTTAAAGTAATCAGCAGAAGTTGGGACACCTGTGCAAATTGCTTGTGTCAACTTGCAAGGCTTAATTTACTTGAACTTCTGCAGACCATTTTTAGGTTGTAACCTGTGTCACACACGTGCGAGTAGGAGGCAGCTAAAGGGCCTGAGTAAGTGTAATGAAACATCTGACCACGGGGCGGCGGAATGCGCTGATTGTCTTTCTAAGTTCCCTACAGACCTTTCCCGGGAAATCCTGCAAAGTTCCGGTGCCTCAGAAGACGTCACTTCCGAAGCCGGCCCCTTTGCTGACATCACTTCCGAAGCCTGCCCCTTTGCTGATGTCACTTCCAAAGCCAGCCCCTTTGCTGACGTCATTTCTGGTTCCGGCCATTTTGATGACATCAGTTCCTCTCCAGGCCTTTAAAGCCTCCATCTTGGGCTACTATAGCCAGTTCTAGTTTGGACTCTGTGAAATGCACTTTGTATTTCTGATACAACAAACCCTTTTGCAGCTGGGAAAAACAATATATGGGTGGCTGCCCCAAACTTTTATGATGTCTTTGGCATATTATTATCACACCTGTTAGCTCCCTGAAGAACAACAATATTCTGATATTTATTTTTTTTCATTTTTTGCTAACTTAAACTTAAATTTAAACCTCTGACAGTTTACTTACCTTTTCACAATTTTAGGTCATTCATTGCATTTCAACTGATTAAATGTAAAGAAAAACTGTAAAAACTGAAGTGTTCTAAAACTTTTGTCTGGTAAGTGTATGTGTATAGAATAAGTCAACGCTATAAGGTGGAAGGAGTTGCGGAAGACAGCACACTGTTTTTTTCATAAGTGAGAAGGAAAGGGCCTTGAAAAAGAAGATTAGCTCCATCCTATGTGCACCTTATAAGTTGGGTTGCTGATAATTCTATGGGTAATACAAATAACCTAGGATATGAAACAAAACCTGACCATATACAAAAGGAGAGAGTGAAAAAGAAAAAGGAAGAAAATTAGATATAAAGAGGACCACTACCACCAATTCTCTTCACTTGATCTACTGCCTTTCAACAGGAGCACTGAATGAAGTGTTTCTCCTTTTCAATTCCCATTCCCATAAAATGTTCCCATTCATGATGTGCACATGGGCTGAGCAGATTGGTATTCTTATGTCAGGAGAGGCCTAAATGGTTGTTAGGGTTTTCTGTGCACATCTGGCTGAGGTTTCCATTTGTGATGAGTTCAATTCCTACCTCCGAAAGACCTTCTCCCATGTGCAGAATGAGGTCAGGAACTTTGAGTCTGAATGAACGTTGTTCAAAACCTCAGTTGTGGAAGTGGATACCATAAGCTGTGGTTTTAAGGCAGCTGGGATATCTCAGTGGTTTTAGAAGGAAAACTTCAAGCATGGGAGAAGTTTGGAGTGGTCATAGAGAGAGACTATTGGATGTCCTTCAGGCTGTTCCGGCAAACTGTTCTATGCTTCAGGAGGGAAAGATGTGACCTTGCCTAGACTGTGTTAAACAGAGATAAAGAGGTGCTGACCTCTTCTGGGGAAATATTTTATTAATGGAAAGAAAACTCTGAGAAACTCCTTAATCAATCTTTATGGTGGGTCCAATGATTCAGTAGTTGTAGCCTGCTGGAGTGAATGAAATCTGAGCAGAGATGTTGAAAGTGCTAGACATTGTTGGGATAGTGTGGTTAATGTGCCTATTTAATGTTGCTTGGAAGGTAGGTAAGGCACCCTTGGAATGGCAGACTAGTGTGGTGTTCCCCATGCTTAAGAAAGGTGACTAGAGGGTATGTCCCAACTACAGAGGCATCACTCTCTTCAGCCTCCAAGATATGACATATGCATGGGTGCTGGAGGCAAGAATCTGTCCAATGGTTGAGCCAAAGACACAGGAGGAATAATGTGGATTCCGTCCTGGCTATTGAACAGTCACCCAGTTGTTCTCCCTGACGCAGTTGCTGGAAGGTGTATGGGAGAATGACCACACAGTCTACATGTGTCTTGTAGATTTTGAAAAAGCATATGACCATGTTCCTTGGTATGTGTTGTGGGAGTTGCTGCAGGAATATAATATAACAGGACTGTTCTTGCATGCTATTCGTTGAATGCAGTGAGAACTGGGTTTGAATATTTGCCGTTAAATCAAATTCATTCACTGAGGGTGTCAGACACTGTTAACACTAGAATTACCAGAGCCTACGAAAAAACTCGTAGATCTGTCCCACCTTAAATCGCTTCTTAAAACCGTTCTCACCTCTCCGCCAGCGTCTTTTGTTAATC
>JANRMT010062861.1:45549047-45715815 GCA_026402145.1 Polypterus bichir lapradei | reverse complement strand
TACGAGTTTTTTCGTAGGCTCTGGTAATTCTAGTGTTAAGGCTGTGTCATGTCACCACTCCTGTTTGTATTTTTCATGGACAGGATATCAAGGCACTGCCAAGGATGTGAAGGTATTCAATTAGGGAGGTTACAGGTAACACCATTGCTTTATGGTGATGATGTTGTCCTCTTTGTCTCATCTAACTGTGACCTTCAGCATGCACTGAAATGATTCATTGGTGATTGTGAGTCAGCTGGGATGAGGATCAGCACCTCCAAATTTGAGATCATAGTTCTTTCTCAGAAAAGAGTGGATTGGTCTGTAGGCAGAGGAAGGAAAAATGCCCTTCGTAGAGGAGATAAAGTATCATGGGATCTTCTTCACAAGTGATAGAAAAAGGAAACGTGAGATCAACGAGCAGATTAGAGCAGCTGCTGTTCTGTGGGTGCTGTATCAGTCCATGGTGGTAAAGGGGAAGATGTGTCTAAAGACAAAACTCTTGGTTTACCGATCGATCAACATCCCTGTCTTTACCTATAGTCATGAACTGTGTTTAATGACTGAAAGAATGAGATCATAAATACAAAATGGAAGAAATGAGGGACTGACACTCTACAATAGGGTGAATCGAGACAGCCTTCTAGTCAAGTTGCTGCTCCACCGGCTGAGGCGGAAACCCCATCGTGGACCAAAGAGACACTGGGGGGACTATATCACTCAGCTGCCTCTGTAATGCTTGGGAATTCCCCAAGAAGTGCCAAAATCTATAGCTGGAGACAGGCAAGTCTGGACTGACCTCCTTCTCCTGATGCCACTGTGACACTCACCAGGGAAAGCGGTTAAGAAAATGAGATGAGAAGTTGGTTATTCACTTATAAGAGAGTAGACATAAAAATTAGGTATCTGGTTAGTGGCTCCATTCCTATTAGATTCCAAGAGAAAATAGTTCCTCAGCGAAACTACAATGAAACATACTTATGATAGAAGCTTTTCAATGCACATTCACACACGAGTAATAATAGCAACAATAAAAAATATATTTCTCTATTTTGAGTTTATTGGCTATATCACCCCAGTCCAATCCACTGTTGCTTGGGAAGTAAGACATGAATTACTGCTGGTCATTGTTCTTGTTACCCTCATGATTTAGAGAGGTCATGTAGGCATGAACCACTATACCTAGGCAATAACAGACAGTGCCTACTGCATCTTGGGTATGTCAGTTATACACAAGAATGAATTTATCATCATGCACATTGATTATGTTTACATTTGCCATTTTTGCCACACTCCAAAATTTTTACTAAGATCAGTACTCATTTAATCACTACACAGTAGAAGCAACACATCCTACCCTAATGCGATAAAATGTCATTTTTGGCAAAGAATACTAGCAAATAAATAAGTCCAAGTAAATATAATTACATTAGATTCTGTATACAATCACACGCGACACAGATAAGCACTAATTCAATTTTAATGGTCCCTCTTCACATTTGTACCAGCATCCCATTACATAAAGAGCAATCAGTCAGAAAACATATCCAAAAAAATCCATTGGTTTGTTTTTGCATAATTATAGAAATGATATTTCTTTTTAGTGCTCTAGGCTGAACTTGTAATTATATTCTGCACTGTGTTCTTGGGACTCTTTATTGCATTGACGTGAAATGTTCTTGGTGTAACGAGTACTCTTAGGCAAATTATAGAGCCATGCTTGCTTTAACCTCCCATTCAACATAGTGGCATATCATCTTAAAATTTTCCCACTAACGTGCTTGTTTCAAAACGAGTAAATTAATTTTCCAAAAAGAAAGAAATAAAAAGCACTCTAATGGTTATTCTTCATTTAAATGTATTCATTCATTTGTGGAGAGGTTCTAATCAGAAGTTTGCTGATTTATGTTGAAATGTGCTCATTGTGCTGAAGCAGAGGGCTTTTCTATCCATTTAGTTTTCAAACCAATTAAAGCAAAAAAATTTGAAGAAAAAATCTGCAACTTAATTCAGTTGAATAAATGAAAAGTAAAAAATGAACTTTTTATTATTTTCTTTCCTGAATGAGTTACCCTCAGGAGTGGGTATTCATGCTCTTCTGTTTGTAAGCAACCCAAGTGGTGTATTTTTAAAAAACTGAATTCAACACATAGCTGGTACAAAATTTAGTCTCTTTTTTCATTAATGTAAAAAATTGTCTTCCTTATATGTCTGTAGACAGATGCATGGCATCATACATCCATTCATGGAACACAGAAACATGTAAAGTAAAAGTGTGAAGAAATGCTGTGCATTCAAAACTGCATTGCAACCTGATGCTGTTGCTTATCAAGAACATTAGTGTTTAATTCTGACTATTGTTATCAAAACATTCCAAAGCAGCAATTAATAAAAATAAAAAGTTTTTCAAGAAAATATTTTCAAAAGAAAGCAAAATATCACAACGCTTTAAGGTGAAGCCTGAAGGAGTCGCAATTGGGAAGAAACTACCTGGTGGGCTTCATTTACCCCACTTTATATAATAAAGCACTACAACAAGGGTAACCCTAATCATAAACAGGTCTAAGCATTGGCTATTGGAATTGAAAAGACACATAAAGAAAAAGGTATGTAAAGCTATGGGAGAATTTCCAGCTCATGTCACACTGTTGAGATTACTGAACTTCGATTTCTGCTTTAATATGCTGGGGCTGTGCTATTCTTAAATGAAAAAATTGATTTTGAAATGCTATTTTAAATAATTTGGATAGTATTATAAATAACCAAGATAGCTAAATTGGCAGATAATCTAGAATCCACTAAATTATTACAGAGGGACTTAGACAGCATACAGGTTTTGACAGATTTCTGGCAGATGAAATTTAAAGTATTGCACTTGGGAAGTAAAAATGTGATGTCTGAATACACAATGGGGGGTCTGAAAATCGAAAGTGCACCTTATGAGAAGGATTTAGGAGTCATAGTGGATTTGTCACTATCAACTTCTAGACAGTGTTCAGAAACCATTAAGAAGTGTCACAGAATTTCAGGTTACTCGTATACCACCCTGATATGTGGAGTACAAAGCAAAGGAGGTTATGCTCAAGCTTTATAGTGAACTAGCGAAGCTGTAACTGGACTACTATGTGCAGTTTTGGCTACAAAAATGATATAGCAACATTAGTAAATATCCACAGGTGAGCGAGTAGACACATGGAGTATGTTACCAAGTACAGTGGTTGACAGTAGAACGTTAGGATTCTTCATAACTTGACTTGATGGATTTTGGAGAAATTAAGAGGGTAGGATTAGTGAGCTTGGTTGGGCTGAATGGCCTGTTTTCATCCAAATTTTTTTTAACATTTTATTAATTTTATTAGAATCTAACAACAATCCATACAAGCAGTTCAAGTTTAACAAAACTAGGTTTGAAATGAATCAAACCCCACCCAAGACAAAGAGAGCCAGCCCAGCAGAGCAAACTTTAACAATAGTAAAAATATTGTGATGGACGGCTGGGTTCCATGCCCGGCCAGGAAGCCCCTGCTATGTATGTTCCGGGGGAGCAACTTTGGACAGCTCAATACCTCCCCCGGGACACTTGGTGGCAGCCTCCCGGGCCGATGATGATTCCCCAGCCTCCCACCTGGCTGCATGGGAGATGGAGTCTTCCACCGCCTGGTTAGGAGCTGGGATGGCCGCTAGGGGGTGCTGCCGAGTCTCAAGAACACGGCTGGATGAGTCATCAGCCCCACCTGGAGGTGCAATTGGGACCAGGTGGTCAAACACCTGGAACACTTCCGGGTGGGCTATAAAACGGGCCAGCCTCCACCATTCAATGGCCAGAGTCGGATGGACGAGGACAAGGTTGCTGTGGAGGAGTGGTGGTGCCAAGTAGAAGAAAGTGCTTGTGTTTTACTGGGGAGTAATATTGCCTAGGACTGTGTTGTGGCTGGAGGGATTACGGGGAAGACGTGCCCTCCAGCTGAAGAACTAATAAAGTCTGTGTGATTTTTACACATGCCTCTGAGTCAGTCTGTGCCGGGTCAGGCACCATGTAGCGCCTTTATCACAATATGTAAATAAATAAATGAATAAAAATAAATAGAATAAAAAAGAGCGGCAGAGAATCCACTTCCTCAATTTAAATGCTTATTGTAAAATGTTATTTATTAGATCCTGCCAAGTCTTGAAAAAATTTTGTACAGATCGTCTAAGTGAGAATTTGATTTTTTTCCAATTTCAGATAATACTGTATATAACATCAGTTACTCACTGACATAAAATAGAGTT
Source organism: Polypterus bichir lapradei (assembly GCA_026402145.1). Taxonomy (NCBI): domain Eukaryota; kingdom Metazoa; phylum Chordata; class Cladistia; order Polypteriformes; family Polypteridae; genus Polypterus; species Polypterus bichir. Next base: position 45,711,564 of record JANRMT010062861.1, on the reverse strand, counting down.
AGGATTCTTCCAGTTGAGCAAGATAAGTCTATAATAAGTCTATATAATATCATCTACTGTTGAATTCTGCTCTGTACTTGTAATATTTCTATTGCACTTTTATATTGTATTGAGGACTACTTGTGTTTTGTTCTGTGTATTGTATTGTATGTGACACCTTTTTTGACACCCACTGCATGCACAACCTACCTGAAAAGGGGTCTCTCTCTGAACTGCCCTTCCCAAGGTTTCTTCCAGTTTTCTTTCTCTACAAGGGTTTTTTGGGTGTTTTTCTTGTCTTCTTAGAGAGTCAAGTTGTCAAAAGGCAGGGCCTGTTAAAGCCCATTGCAACACTTCTTATGTGATATTGGGCTATACACATATAAATTGTATTGTATTGTATTGTCTATGTGCCAATAGTGTAGTAAAGGCAATTACAATTTGTTTGTCCTTCTCCACTTTAAGCCCAACTGGAAGTCCAACAAACACAGTTGTTAGTGGATTAGAAGGGATTGTGACACCAAGGCTGTCTGAAAGACATTTTGGTCCAGAATGATGTTCATTTGGTGCAAGCCCAAAACATGTGGCCCAATGAGGCTGGAACTTGATTGCAACATTCACAGGTTGGATCTTGCCCTGCAAACATTTTGGGCAATTTTAAACGAGACAGATGCACTTAATATATAATTTTAAGTTGGATAATTATATGACTTGAGCATATGGAACTTGAGTGAATTCTGTGCATTTCTACCAAGTACTCCCTTTCTGAGATGTTGAGTGAGAGATCTTTTTCCCACTGTACTCTTGGATCTTTGAAAGGGAGGGAAAAATGTTTGTAATGTTCTTTGCGCCCAAAGAGCTGCAGCATAACAAGGAACAAAGTAACAAAGAAAATGCTCAGCTTGCAAGTTTTTCTTTTTCAAAGTGGACTTTCTCTTGTGAGGTGATATTTACAGTTTGTACAGTACATGGTACCGTACAGTTTCACTGAAAACCAAGCATTATGGCAACAGCTTTGTTACAAGCTTAACAAATATTTATGACAGTGATGTACCCTGCCCTTCCTGCTTGGCAATGATATACTACACCCATCGTATAGTGATGGCAACTTGGGCCTTTTAATTGTATCACTATATTTAGTTGGCAAAATAGCATTTAAAAATCTCTAATTTTACATTTTGTATTCTACTGGCAGGGAGATAAACATGAGTCTTTGTAGTAAGTTGCTCTCAGCATGTTTCTTTCACTCTCTCAAAGGGCGCAACCTCATTCTACCTCGTGCCATCTGGCCTGGCACAATATACATTCTTACTTACGTTGCCCTGGGCCTGCTTGTGTGTCACTGTACTACCAACAGATGCAAGAATATATTAGGTCCCATTGGACTTTTACTGCTTCCCACTGACCTATAGACCTGTAAACAATTGGCTATGGTAAACTGGGATAAAGAGACACGATAGCATTATATTTAGGAGAGTGTTCTTTGTTTCTGTTTATTTGGCTTCTTATCTGAAACAAAGCTGTAACAACAATTCAAGAGAATTTCATTTTTTTCCTAAACATTTTTGAAAACGGTAACTGTTTCAAAAAGATGGAGAATGAAACAGTTTGGGGGCCATCCCAGTCACCCATTTTTGATCCTACATCTCCTGTTTATTAGAATGTGAGCTAAGGAAACACCTCCAATATCCACTTAACAACAAAGCCTTCTTGTGTCTCTTTCTATCTAGTTCCTTTAATCCTATTTTCTCAGACAATACAGAGCCTGTCCTGCTTTTCTCTTTGGGCATCACACTGTCTATGTTGTTGTTATGACCATCTTTTTAGAGCCTACAAGTGGGAGGATTTATAGGACAGAGGGTAGTAAATTACAGTGATGGGCCTCTCGGGGAACTTCCCACAAAACACATGGAAAGTAATTTAGGCATACATACATAGACAAAATCCAAACACAAAGAGTAATACATTCAATAAACAGAAATATTAACACAAAATAATAAATGTTGAACAAAGATGGCACAAGTTGAACCTCATCCAAGGGAGAATCCTGGCTGAGAATTAACAGTTATAAGCTTCTAGCTCAACATATCATAGTACACAGTACACAACAAACACTCAAAAAATAAAGCCTAAACCATAATATGGAGCCTCATACTTTCCTACTTGTAAGCCTCAAACTCAAAATGCCAAAATGAGATATTGCTTCCTAAATCTAGTCTTCTCTGAGGTCCTTTACAGTATAAATGTGTGTTTACTGTATGTATATGTATGAGTTATTATGTGTCATACCTTTCATTAGGTCTATTATCATATGTTTTCTTTTCCAATAGAACTCTTTTCTTTAATCTTTGTGGGTGGAGCTCTAGGATGTGGGGCCACCCTGATGTTGCCATTTCTGAGCCCTCTTTCTGCCTATTTAAGTCAGCGGAGAAGGCTCAGGATCAGGAGATCATTTTGTTTATTGTGGATCATTCATGAGTATTATTATTTTTGTTGGATTTCCTGACTTTCCTGCTTCTTGTTAAGGATTCTGCATTCTACGCTGTCTCTTTGGGCTTCTTGTCTCTTTTCACTCTATTGAGCTTTTCCTGTATTTTTTATTTTTAAAGAATGAGTCTTTGATTTATAAAAAATTCTTGTTGCCTTTGTTGTTCACATTCCAGGGGTTGATTGTTACCCTCCCTGTTGTGGGGATTTTAATATATTTGTGGATATTTTGCATTGTTTTTCCAGCTCCATGTTTTTGTGGCCTGCACTGGCTGCAGCCGACAGGGAGTATTTGGGTGTTGGCTGAGTTTCGGTGAGCCTCTTCTGGGCAGGTTTGTCAAGCTCCTGGCCTGCTTCTTGGCTTACACCAAAAGGCAAATCTTTATATTCTCGCAGATATGCCTCTTCATTGGGAAGAAACACAGCTTTTCTTGTTTGAAAATGTTTGTAAGTAGGACGTGACTTGCAAAAGTCACCATCTTGCGGGACTTGCTTCCAAAGGTTGTAAGTATGACATGACTTGAATGTCTCGCAGGACGCGAAAGTGTCTCTCTTTAAAAGATCACGTCTTGTCGCAGGATAAAAAGTCTCGTCTCATCCCAAGATTTTTTTTTTATAATAGAGAGATGTAAAACATCAGATATAAGAGCTTCTCTTCTTTTTGAGTGTCTCTTATTACTTGTCAATACAATATACGCGTATGCATTGTAACACCAGATAAGCATTCATTGGTTGTCAGCTCTCATGCACACTAAAGATGAGTTGTGGACTAGCTGAAGTGAGCTGATGGGTATGTCACGTTATATGATTGGTTTCAGGAGAGTGTGCCGCTGACTGCCTCAGATTATGTAAATGATGGCAACAACTGAAAATCGCTGGAAAGTTGTGTAATGTGACATGGCTTTAAAACATAATACATTAAAAATATGCAAAACATAACATACAAAGGGACCAATAACATAATACATGGCATAATATACACAATAATAAAGATTACAGATAATGCAAGTACACTTAAGCTATGGTTGAGGCTCTCATTAAAACGTGACACCACTGGTGTCACTGGAATTGAAAACAGCCATCCAACTGGGTTATCAGATAAGCACCCCTCTTTTAGATCATTCCACTTCAGATTCAGAGGTTATAATTGTAATGCTGACCTCAGAGTGAGCTTTGTGTCTTCACGGCGTAACCTTTGGGTGCTGGCAAGCACTAATGTCGGCTTGATAGATGTTTTCATTTTGATTTCTTATTCCTGAAAATGATTTGGTTTAATGAAGTGGCTGCTTACCAGATGTCACTCACTTGTTAATTACCAACCTAGTTACCCAAAAGAAAAATTAATTTATTTTAATATTTTTTCAGCCTGCTGTAACTGACACAAAAGAAATTGTGCATGTCTTTCAGTTTGCTGAGTTAAACACTTTTATTTCAGTATTTCCCTAAATCTGTCTCCTGACGTTGTCACAATCTGCCATGACCACCAGGCAAATGAAAAAAAGAAAAATTTAATTTACACAGAATGTGCCTCTGTCGGATTCTACCATAAGTTGAGAGCATTTCTTGCTGTTTTGTACTATATATCATTTATTTTATTTTTGTTTTGTTTTGCTGGCAATTTCACATTAGTTCTTGATCCATGGTGACCACACAACATATTATCACAGATAGATTGACTCAATGAGTTGGTGTGTGATGACAATTTGGGCAATATCTACCCCACCATCAAAGCAGGTCTGGAACAATAATAATAATTGTACCAACACTAGCCTGATACCTGCACCTCCTGGGTGAACAAAAGTACAGGTGTGGTCACTGAATAAATCAACCAGAAATGTAACTTAATAAACCCACCACATGGGAGCAACTTTACATACCTGTGCCAAGTCCCAAAAATGTCTCTAAGAGGCACTTCCCTAAAAAAGTGCAGATGTGATCACAATAAAGTTCTAAAAGGTAACGAAATATACAGTATGGTCTTCCCTTGTACAAATGGAAAATCTATGCAAAAGAAAGGTGTAAGTATGTGGATTTGTATACTGGACATACACATAAACATACACAAACATACATTCATCTTTCTATATTAGAGTTATATTGTTAGAATTTAAAGACAAGAATTTTGACAAATGAGAGGAAAATATTCATAATATATCAAATGTCACTTTATTAAGCTAATAGCTAAGTTGTCCCACTATTTCCTTAAAAAACATTTTAGATTTTATTAAGGATTTTGGGTGGCTACTGACTATTGACTGAACTCCTCTCAGTTTGCTTTGCTTTGAGTTCATTTAAAATGTGGAAATGTTCAAACTCAGCTAAATGCTTTGTAGTCAATTGTTAAGGAGAAACTGAACCAATTTTGAGAGGATTTTAATTTTGCAGTGGTCTTTGGATGCATTCTATGCATGTTTGTTGTTTCATTAGAAATGTAATGTTTAAAACCTCAGCTCCCTTTTCTGTAATAATTTTGGTATTTGGTGGGCATTGTGAGTATTAATAAGGTCCGTATGTATCATTGCCTGAACAAACTTATTAAGAAAGCCAGCTCCATCACAGGGCTAACGCTGAACACAATGGAAGCTGTTGTGAAAAAGAGGAGAGTGGCAAAACTGTATGCCGTCATGAGTAATGCCCCTCTATCCTGTCTTGGATCAATTTTAGCCACAGGCTCACAGTGTGCAAAGAAGTGCTTTCTGCCCACTGTTATCAGACAATTCAGTGATTCCTCCTGACGTTCCAAACTACATGCTTATACTTTAAGTTCATTTTGCAATTTCTACACAATATACATTGTGAAAGTAACCAGCCTCAACACAAGAAAAAAGTTATTGGAAGCCACCCATATATTGTCCCTGGCTGCAATAGGGTTTTTGCGGAATAGTATTAATGTGCACTGGTGAAGTTCCAAAACTGAACTGAATTATTGTGGTTAACATGGCGGCTTTAAAGGCCAGGACCGGAAGTGATATGCCCCAACCAGGAATGAAGTGCTTCTGGGCACTGGAACCAGAAGTGACATGCTTATGGGTGACGTAACTGGAAGTGGCGTCTTCAAGGTTGAATCAGGCAGGTTTTCTCGGGTTTGGTCTGCAGAGACAACAGAAGTAGGTTTAGTGCATCCCTCCACCCCCTGGCCTGGCGTGGAATTACCCTTTCTTGGTCCATACAGCTTCCTCCTACTCACACATGTGTGACAACATTCATTATTGATGGACTAACTTATTGATTGATTGTATTATTTGTTCTGTGACCCTGCAACTTTTTTTCTTATGTTACTGCTGCTGTATACATCTAAATTACCTCTTGGGATTAATAAAGTTTATCTAATCTAATGTAATGTAAAAAGGTCTGCGGACCACTGATGTAAATACAAGGTAGCCTAAGATTGGGAGGTCTTCCTGCTTAAAGGTCTTACATTAACGTGGTGCCAATATGGGCTGCTACATTTTTGTCACAGTGACTTGCCTATCCATTAAACCATTTCCTGAACCTGCATTTCGAATGTCTTTGACAAGGTTGCAGAGATCCAACAGTACAGGTCACAAAGCAGAAGCTGCTACACTACATGGCACCCTCTCACAAGTCCATATTCACTCACTCGAGGTTACTCTAGTGCTGACAGTTAACCTAACATGCCTAGGTTACCCTAAGAAAACCCAGACCTGAAACTGAACTTGAAAAGTGTACCACCACAAAGACAGTAAATATGCTAAGAATTAAACCCAGGTTCCAGCAGCTCTGCAGCAGCTAAACTATTTATCTATAATTTAGTCAAATATCGGCAAAAACAGTTTACACCACAAAAGTCAAGCTGCTCCCCATTCCTGCACTTTCTGTCTCATTTTTTAATTTTACTTTCTAAGATTCTCAAACTCTGTAATTGCCTGCGGAACAAGCTCACTCGCATGAACTCTGACAAGTGAGCCAGTGCTGAGCTAATTTCTGTGTTAAACAGGAAAGCGTATTAAGGAGCTCTGCAGGTCTCCAGATCACAGAGTTTTTTTGACTTCATTTCCTCTGCTAGCCCAGGCAGTGTAAACCTTATTATAGAAACAGCCAGACTGAATACCTCATCAGCCTCTCTAATGCATTTTTAAAATGCACTTGTACAAAGAAGAAAGTTTCTGAGAAGCCCTATTTACCCCTCCCTCCACCCCCATCATTAAACTCAAGGTGAAGAAGGGCCAAATCGTGATAATGTGAACTGTTCTGCATCCCACTCTTAAAGACCTTCTTTAGAGAGCCTTCATTTACTTTCCAGCTCCTAACTCGCTCATAGTCATTAAAAAGATTTTTTTTTTTTTTTTTGTATTTGGATGAAATGTTTTTTGACCCTTTGTTTCCCTCATTAAATTATTAAATGGCTCAGATCACTACATCCAGTGATGTGGGAGAGCTGTGTTCAGCATTACAGCTGAATCTGTAGACCCCTAATTATGAGCTGGACTGAAATTAGAACAGCTGCTCCTTTATGAGGTGGGCTATGAAGGTAATAATAATAACAATAATAATAATAAAACATTTTATTTATATAACGCCTTTCCCATTCTCAAGGCATTTATTTAAACAGCAGGATATATGCAACATTGGGTACAAATATTTCTGCATAGCACACTAAACAGATGGATACAGGAGATGCAAAGCATTAATTAGAATGAGACAATAAACCAGAGTAAAATACTAAATTTAATACCAAAAGAAAAGCCTGAACAAATGACATCATTTGTGATATAAAGTCTTTGACTTTGTCTACGGCTTCATTCCAGTTAAAGTAAAATGTTGTGTGCCTTTCTAAAAGTGTGCATAATACTGCGTACGGGTCTCATAGAGAAGCAAGTGCTTCACTCAAAGCTGAATGCCGGTGCTGCAGAGCACAGCATGTTCTCCAGGAGCACACCTTATACTTGCCAGGGCATTCTTTATTGTCACTTGGAAGTGTCTTCTGCCAGCCCTACCGGGTTTTGCTTTGTCATGTGAGGTTAAGAAAGAAACTGAGGAATGGCGTCCTCAAGAGCAGAGTAAGTGGGGGAATAGTTTGATTATAAAAATGGAATTAAGAAAGCTGGCCTCATCAATCTTTAAAATGTACTGCTTTCAGCTTCTTTTCAAAGATACTGTACGTCTTTGCTTCCTTTGCTGATTCCTAATGATTTCTTAATTGTTGAACTGCTCCCAGGCTATAGATTTAGAACGGTTGAGCCGCCATGTTCTTGAAAGTAATGAATGCTATTCTGATCCTTGAACCTAGAGAGTGATTTGACAGCAAACCTTAGATGGAAATGTGATTTCTTCTTGTGACTTTTTGTATTTCTAATGAGTGTGATTTTTTTTTTGTCTTTTACTATTGTTTGTGTTCTTTGTTTATTCACATCAGAGTCACTGTTATACGTTATCTGACTGTTCATTTTTCTAATAGACTTATCACTTTAGTGTAAGTGGCAGAAAAAAAAATGTACTTTACTTTTTCAAGTTGATACAAACACAAAACAGCATGCCGCACGTTTCAGAATTGGACAAGCACTGATACATGACATGAAGTCAATCAGTTTTTAGGTGTGTTCGTATTTCATATAATAAGCTAAAGCACCTACTGTCTTCACCATGCCTGCCTGTTTGCATGTTTAATTTGAATTTGTTACACTTGTTCTGCAAGGAAATCTCAAATGTAACATTTTGAGCAAATGTTTTAATTTTCACACATAGAAAGCTTTGGCAAATGTTCAATATTATCTGTTCTAAAACATAAAATCATGCTACATAACTATAATTACTGATCAATTCCCTCTTTCAAGTTACTTTCACCGAGGTCATCTTGATGAGATTAGTTTCCTCTTTTTATACATCTATAGCTCAGGGGTCGCCAACTCCGGTCCTGGAGGACCACCGTGGCTGCAGGTTTTCATTCTAACCCTTTTTCTTTTCTGAGTGATCTGTTTTTGCTGCTAATTAACTTCTTTTGAATTCAGTTCATTTGACTTGCTCTTGAAGACTCAGACCCCTTAATTGTTTCTTTTTCCTTAATTAGCAGCCAAACAATAATGAGATACAAAATGCGCCAAAACAACTGGTGTCCATCATACAATATCAGAAAATAAAGAAAGATGAAGGTCTCAGGAATATTGATCTGCTCAGTTCCCCAAACCATTTTAACAAGAAAAAAAATCCATTTCAGAAACGCATGCCATTACACAATGAGAGCAGCAACAAGCCACAGAATTAAAGAACGGGTTTAATTAATGACAAGAATCAGCTCCAAATTAAGTAACCGGTTGGAGTTTGAGGCCCTGACTTAGTGGGTCTTCTTTTGGCTCACTCACTTCAGATTTAATTTCTCTTTGGGTGCCATTTAAGGCAGCATTTTTCAGCATTTAAGTATTTGCGACCCGAGTTTTCATAACAGTTTTAATCGTGCCCCCCTAACGTTTTTTTGAAAGGAGCCCACTAATACCAATTTGTTCTTTTTTAATTAATGATATATCATAGATGCATATTTTATTATACCTACTTAACTTTTATCGACATTTATCTAACTCTATATTTATTTTTCAAGTACCAGAATTTAGTTTAAGTTAATTTGTTTTGGTTTCAATAGATGTATTTTTCATATTTTTGATTCTTGTTTTTTTCACATCTTCGTGCCCCCCTTTTTGTTACTTCATGCCCCCCTAGGGGGGCCTGCCCCACAGTTTGAGAACCACTGAATTAAGGAAAGGAATAAAGCAATTCAGAGGAACAAATCTTAAAAGAGAAGTCTATTAAAATGAATTCACAAGAAGTTAATTGGCGGCACAAACAGGGTATTCATTAAAAAAAGGGTCAGAATGAAAACCTTCAGCCATGGTGGTCCTCCAGGATGGGAGTTGGTGATCGCGTATAGCTGCTTCTCATAGCAAGCAAATCCCCAAAACAAGTTATTGAAATGAGTCGTACAAGCGGGCTTGCATGTGTGGGCAGACTTTAACATTGGGTTCTTCTTTGAAAAATGTTATTCTTAGAAAGCATAAGTTTTAATTAGCCATAGACCCTTGTCGACCAACATCTAACAGTAGGACAGTTAATACAATTTCAGTTGGAGTCTGATGTCTATTATTATTGGCTTAGTTTTTTGCTATGTCCAAAACTAATCAACTACACTTGGTTTTTAACTAAGTAATATTGTAAAATTGCATTCTATTATCGCTGTTATTTTATACACACTTTTTTGCAAAAATGTTTATTTAACTAAAATGTGAGATATCTCTATCTTTTATGAAATAAATACACAAACATTTTAAATGCTCCAAGTTTAAAAACAGATAACTGTGTTCTTAAATACACCTAAAATTTGTTTATAGTATAGAAACAGCAAGTAGAACATTAGAACAATCTAGATGAGAACAGGCCATTCAGCCCAACAAAGCTCAGTGTGCCTATCCACTTATTTTACATCAAGTCGAGTTTTGAAAGTCCCTAAAGTCTTATTGTATAGCGCTATTCATCATTGAAGCCTCTATAAGCTGTTATACAAAGCCACATAATATAAGAAGGAAGCTCATTAATGGAATGAGAAGATCTTAATAATAAAGCCATGACTCTTGGCCTTGTTGCCATGCACCTCTCAAGTCCAATGTAATACACCACTTATAGTGTTAGCATTTTTACCCAGGAGCATCATTAAAGAACCCTTCAAGATCCATTTTTCCCGTGAAATGCTTTTCAGTCGCTGCTTATTTGACATTTCAGAATGGGCACTGCCTAAAAGCACTAGACTATGCCCATGGAGGTACCCTCATTGAAACAGATTATATATAAATAAAGATATGTGAGGAGAGCTAAAAGAAAGCACATGACAAATCTTCCAGGGCTGATCTTTCTGATCATTTCTGAGTGATGCTATAGTGGATTCAAACCCCTTCACACTTTATTTTGTTGTAGAATTAATTTTAATAGGATAAATCTTCCATTTTTACACATCAGTCTTCACTTAATAGCCCATAATGACAATAATAATGTTTCGGAATGATTTACAAATTGATTAAAAATCAAAAATGAAAATCTCTTTCATATAATTATTCAGACCCTTAATTCAGATTCAGATATAATTATTTAGACCCCCTAAGGGCTTGTTTATACTTCACTCTCAGAATGCGTATGTACCCGCATCATGGCTGCCACGTGTTCCCAGCGTTCATTTGATGCGTCCTCTGAGCAGGTCCTCAGAAATTAACGTGACGCGTGCGCGAGTTGCAGTAACAGCAAAAAGTCGGGGGGGATGGGGGGGGGTGGCTCAGTGTACTAAAAGTTGGAACGTTCGATGTGCGCGCTTCGATGTTTGATGAATGATTTGATGTGGTGAAGCAAAATGCCGACATACAGATGCATTCTTGGTGCTTTTATATTCAAGCATTGCATATTCCCGATCATAATGACACAATACATTTTAAAAGTCTCACATACCATCTTTTGTGACATCTTTTTTTTTTGCAACTGCACAACAGCAACATAATGTACAGCGCTGTATTTGAGCTACTGAGAAAAAAAATTAAGGACATGGTGAAAACCTGTATTTTGTGATTAAAGTGGAAATTTCGGGTTTAATCTTGAAATATCCACTTTAACCTCATAGTTTACTTTATTATTAAAGCAGACCGTCGTAAACATCATCTCAGTTTTTAATCACTACAAGCTTCTTGGACCTGACAGCAGCGGCAAGCAGCAATAGATCACCACACAGAACACATTAAATGTATGATATTTCAAATCTCTGCAAATTTAGAATCTTTAGATTTATACTTGATATCACTTTCATGATGAAATGCATTAAAGTATGTATGTTACATTTTACAGATAAATCGTTAATTTAATTTTAATAATGAATACTGTTAATAATTACACACATGGGGGTGACATGGTGGCGGAGCATAGCACTGCTGTCTCGCAGGGAGTCACGTTGCTGGTATTCCCTGCCTGGAGTTTACATGTTTTCCTGCTGGGTTTCCACACTGTGCTCCGGATTCCTTCCAAAGATATGCAGATTTGGGGATTCGGTGCCGCTTAAATGACTCCAGTGTATGTGTGTGCTTGTATTCACCTTGCGATGAGCTGAGGCCCCATCCAGGGATTGTTTGTGCCTCGTGCCCAGTACTTGCTGGAATGGACACATCCCTGGATTGATGGATTTAATCATTAAACACCCTTTTCAGAGATATTGCGTTAAGGTGTCATCGGAATTTAATGGGTGTTCCAGGCAATTCACAACACAGAGAAGCCGAACCTGTTCTCACCGTGATGATATCTCGCACTGCCACCTGCTGGATTCCTCCAGATGTACGTAAAGTACGCGCACAAGTATAAACAGTAAAACGCTTGTGTAGCAGGATTATCTGCTGCAGCATGCGTCGTGTTGCGTGAAGTATAAACCCGGCCTTATTGATTAGATCAAAAAGGTTTGGACAGATCCTCTAAGAGAGAATTTGATTTTGTCCAATTTCAAATAGTAAATAACATCAGTTACCCATTGACATAATAGAGGTGGGTTGGATTCTTCCAGTTGAGGAAGACAAGTCTATGTGCCAATAGTGAAGGAAAGGCAATTACAGGTTGTTTGCCCTTCTCCACTTTAAGTCCATTTGGGATTACATCAAACACAACTGTTAATGGATTAGGAGGGATTGTGACACCCAGGCTATCCAGAATAATGTGAACTGGGTACACGCCCAAAACATGTGGCCCAGTGAAGTCATACTTTTGATACTGTGTGCAGTAAGAATTACACTGTGCTAGAAGTATATGGAATGCTTTATTTATCCCTCTACCCAAATACTTGCCGCCCCTCCCACCACCAGTCCTCCTCATGGCCATGTCATGTGGCCAGCTTCTGTGTCTTGATGTTTCTGCCACAGAACAGGTTTGCCAAGAACCCTGTGACATGAAAAAGCACAGAAGCCAGAGGGGGTTCAACAAGCATTTCTCTCCATAGGCAGCAGTTCCTGTTAAGTGGAGTTGGTCAGAAGGCAGCATAATTCATGCAAAGTCAAAGCTTGAAGAGTAGAAAACTTTGAATGGGCCAACACTTCAGACTATTGAGCCTGAGATGGAGCTCACTTTCAGTAAAATAGCATTTACTTATTTGTATTTTTAATTTCACATACTATTTCTCTAAGTTGTAAAATACTTTACAGATGTCAGATGTGACCAGGTAATGTTAAGTTACACTTTATCAATGAAAGACAAGATTATTTTGGGAAACCAGGAAAAAAATCAATCAGAGTTAAAAAATATATATTTTTCAATATTTTTGCGTACTTTTTCTTCCTAGTTTAATCGACAAACAAGCAGGGGGTGGGGGTTAGGAAGATGGCACAATAGTCAATGATTTTTTTTTTCAGAGTAGAAATGCTCAACAGGAAAGAATCAATTTTCTGTCATCCTGCTCCTGCTAATCGGCATGATGGGCTTTTGAAAAGGGAGAGTCTTTTTATTTCTTTTCAATTTCTTGCAATTTTTACCTTAAGACAAATGTAGAGTCTGCATGAGACCGTGCGTGTGTGTGCATGTCTGGAATCTCTGTGTGATAAGCATATGAATGGTAGCGAAGCATTAGTTTTCTCCCAGGCTTACTGTGTATTCCTCAATTATTAGTGGTTATAAAAACCATTTCGCCCCTTGGACTGTTCCACTTTGACTTTTATTGATATGACATTTTATAGCAAGTACAGCAGGGAATAGAGCTGCTGCCTCACAGCTCCAGTAAACTTGGTTCAAATTTTAGCCTGCCTATCATTTATGTCTTTTTGTTTTTTTCCCCAGGTGTTCCGGAAGCCCCCATTCCACCAAACATGCATGATAGATTAATCAGAAATTTAATATGACAAAATGTGCCATGTGGCAGACTGGCAGTCAGTCAGACTTGGTTCCCACATTGTAAATAATGCAGCTGTGATAGCCACTGACTCTCAAGACTCTGAACTGGGTAGGAGTGTTACAAGATGAATGGTGTGATTGCTGGGGTTTACAGCAGATGCCATAACCCTCTTGAACCCAGGGCCATCGATATTTATGAGCGAAGATGAGCCAGGGCAAGGGAGTAGACACACATGAGGCTTACTTATTCACAAGCAGAAACAGTTTGTTTTAGTCACAGAATTTAAAGTGATTCCACATGGTGCAAAACAGTGCCAATGAAATTCAATAAATACTGTACATAAATAATGCAAAAAATAATACAATATCCCAGGGGTTTAACACTCTTCCACCAATAAATACCATTAAAAGGGGTCTTCCAATAAACATGTTAAAACCACCAACACCCTCGCAACAATGTTCCAACCACAACTCTCATTCCTGATCCTTGTCAGGATCACTGGGTGTCCCCAGGACATAGTCCTCCCCATCCTACGATCCAACCCACCAACTTTTCTTGTACCTGCAAACAAGATCTGTTACTGTATCTGGGCCTTGTAGTCCATGGACCTGTCACCTCCATCAATAACCACAGCTCCCCAGGGCACCCTACCCTATCTCTTTGATTGCTGTCATGTTGAGACCCCATCCTTCAACCAGCTCCTGCCCCTGGGTTCTCTCTCTCACCCTCTCCCCAGCTCCATCATTCAGTTTGCTCAACTGCTGAGAACGCAGCTCCAAGAAAAGTATTCAGCAGTCCGCTGTCTATTCCATTCATCCTCCTTGGTTCACCTTTCTGGTTCTCAGCAAGTGCTTATTTTTTCCTTCTTGCTATCTCACTTTCTATTTCTGTTCTTCCCTCTTGTGCACACCTTGCTCCCTTTCATGTCTCCACTCGCACTCAGCAGGTGCCCACTGTAGGACAAAGTGGGAATTGCCCATTAGCTAGGCTTTAGTGGCACATAAGGCCTATTAAGAAAGCAGATTTAACAAGGACGCGGGTATCCAGCTGCACAAAACACCCACTTAAATTCCAAAATAAGTGACTGAAATCCAGCTTGTACCAGGATCTGCCTGTACTTAATCTGATAACAAAGGTGTAAATCAAAGTTGCACTGACATCTCTCCAGAGGTCTCTTTGCAGACTTATTGAGCCAGAAGTCACAAAATGGGCTGAATCAAGAACAAAGAGTTATAAACCAATGAATGACAACTCTGATGAACAGAAGAACTCATCTGTGAAGACACACTGATTTTGGAACTGCTATTGATGTTAATACAATCAGGAGAAGTTATCCATTTCCTTAAAACCAGTTACACTCATCCCATCTGGGAATATTCTCTGGACACTCGCTGAACTGCTGGGGCTTCACTTGAGACACACTCTGGGATTCTCTCAGAAAATATGAAAAATTATATTAAACTAAAAAAAAAAACCAGATGAGCTGTTCCCTGTCTTGGGGGAGTTGAAACTGACAATTCTCCTTCTTTTATGGACATGAAAGCTGATATCCAGTTTGCCAAACTAAACAGTTAACCTTTCTGAAAGGTGATGAAGCAGCCATCAGTTCAAGACGGGAACTTTAGCATCTAAACACTTGTGCAAGTAAGAGTAATGCTCTTTCCTATGAAGTTGCAGAGAATCCAGAAAATGGAAAACTGAGGAAAACACTATACGGCACAAACAAAGGATCATGTGGCAAAGAGAATCCTCTACTTTTTATCTGTGCCAAAGACACAAAATAGCAAGTAAACAGCCAGCCTCTCTGTGTTATATGTGTATCTCTCTAATCTGTCCCCTTCCTGCCTTATATGTCAACATATCTATGCAGTGATCATATTTCTCAAATTCTCATGTTCACCATTAAATTGCATTATTCTGTTTTTTAAAACGAGTGGTCTTCAGTTACCTTGATATAAGTCTATAGGCCGGAGACCCACCTCCTACAACAGAGAAAACTAAGGTAAAGAAAGTAGGAGCCCTATGGAATTATTTGATTCGTTCTGGTATTTATGAAGGCAAATTAATTAACCAACTTAAAGTTCATCTTTCCATTTCCTACATTTATTGGCATGCCCTTGGGTGGGCGTCTTATTTATTACTAATTATCAGTTCCTAAACTACTAATTGCCTCACAACTATTGTCCAGCAACTGCTAATCGGCACTTCAGATGACACGTGTAAGTACTGCATCAACTCGAGCTGACACATGGGATGTGCCGCCATTAAAAGATTAAATAATTAAAAACTATTCTACACTGCTTATCGCCTCACAACGGATGGAAGGATGGATTGATGCATGGAACTCTGTGACTGACCACCTTAGCCTTTTCAGCATTTTCAATAAAACCTTCACATTTGTCAATAAATGAATAAGTTTAATTATTACATTTTTAGCGTTTTGGCATACTGCTAATGACTAATGCTACCTGTTGCCATTAGATGTACCATAATTATTTGTCTGGAGTCACCATGCATACAATAAATATAACTTCAAGTTAAAAAGAAGTATTTCCACGCACCCTCAAGGTGGATTTCCACAATGACATTATGAAGATAAAGTAACAAATGGGCTTTCAAAATAAATATCGGATAAGGTTAGTGAAACATATAGTGTCTATGAAAAGTATTCACTCCTTGGAGGTTTTCACATTGTATTGGATTTAATTTGGCTTTTTTGACATTGATCAACAGAAAATGATTTTTTAATGTCAAAGTTAAAACAAGTGCCTGCAAAGTAAACAAAGTGATATACAAAACTTGTCTCCAATAATCAAGCTTTGGTCAAAGAATAAATATTTTTCTTCTTGTGTTGTTTGTAGAAGTCTCAATGATTGCCCAAGAGTAGAAATATTTTGTAGGATATTTCATTTATTCAAACAAAGTTCTGATGCCTAATCTTTAACAGCCAGCCACCGTGTAAAGTGTCACATTATATAGCTTACAGCTCACGTGCCTAGCAGCACAACAACATAGCAACAGAATGTTTGTGATTGTTTCATCTTGAATAAAAATGGGAACCAAATGAAAAAAATTAAATAACATAAAATAAAAAGTCATTTTTTAAGCTCTGACAAATGGAAGTCATATTTGATAGCAAAGTGCCTTTTCTTTGTTTATAATAATTGAATTTCCTTTTTGCCCTATGACTTTATTTTGAATTTATGCTCTCTGTGTAATTCTATAACAGCATGCACTCTACACTGTGCCATCTATTGTCAATTTTACACTAGGATTCAGGGATTTCATTTAAGGTCATCTCTATTAGTTAATGTTGTTTTATTTGCCTTTCACGATGTTCTCAATAAACTCTTACTAGCTGGGATTTCTGTAACAATTCTCTACTATAACAATTTTAACTGTATTTTTATACTGTATTTAAAATAAACAGAAAAAAAACAGATTAGTTTGGAGCAACCACCCTATATACTTGGCAATTAAGGCTAAATGTGAGCAATTACTATAAGAGGTCTTTACAGATGTGAGTCCAGAACAGAACTGAATCACAAAGTGAAAACATGGCCGTTAAATAGTCAGGTGACAGGAAGAGGTGGGCATGGAAATAGAAATGACATCTTTAGGAGGCAGGGCTGACAGGACTGGAAGCGGAAGCAATGTCTCTAAGAGGCAGGCTCTTTTGTTGGTCTGCAGAGAAACAATGGAGAAAGATTCAGAGTACAACGCCAACCCCTGGTCCAGTGGAGAAACACAATTATTCAAGTCCTTAAACTGTATCCCATGTGCACTTGTGTGACAGTACTTATCACTTGAATAGAGAGCTGCCAAACAGAACATCACATTCAAAATAATCTATCATTCATTTTTCAAAATGTATTTTTTTTCATTGCAAGATTTCTGGGAGCAGAAAACATTCCTAGTAGCTTTAGGTCCACGGAAGAAACCAACTCTGAAACAGGACACAAATCAAGCAAAAGCAAACAATTGAACAAAAATGTCTTTGGGATGTGGGAGCTGGGTTGGATCTACCACATAAGCAAACTAGGCGGTTAACAAACTACGCCTGCACCAAAGTAACAGAGAGGACCCCCCCCATATATATCCAACCACTCGATTAAATGATTAAGCATATGTGCACCATCTCACATGATTATACAATAGATTGTCCGTATGCCAATATACCTTATGTGGACCCCCTCATCCCGATCTTAAATATGATATTCATATACAACCTGCAAGAAATGAAAAGTGGATTACCACACCCCACTGCTCCGCGATCTGCAATTATGTGTATACCAGCGTTTCTCAACCTTTAAGTATTTGCGGCCCAAGTTTTCATAACAGTTTTAATCGCACCCCCCTAATGTTTTTTTGAAACTCTAATAAAATTTAGTCCTATATTTTTTGCTGCCAATACACCACTACAAGTTTTATTATACCTACTTAACTTTTATCAACATTTATCTAACTCTATATTTATTTTTCTAGTATCAAAATGTAGTTTAAGTTAATTTGTTTTGGTTTCAATAGATGTATATTTCATATTTTCGATTCTTGTTTTCTTTTTTTCACATATTTGTGCCACCTTTTTTTGTTACTTATCACAGGTTGAGAACCGCTGGTGTATACCAATTACTTTCAAGACTCTGTGGTCTGGGCACATTTTAATTTAATTTTGAAGGGGCATTTCTGTGGTATGTATATGACAACAAAAGGAATTTGAAGATAATCAATTTTATCACAATCTTTGGCCCAGTTATTACTTGGTTCACTTGTCTGTTCAGAGTGAATGTCATGAGTTGAGTGTTTATGTACATATGGAAGGAAAACTGTACAGAACCACATATGTGTTGTCACACACGTGCACATAGGAGGCAGCTAAAGGGCTCAAAAGAAGGTAATTCCCAAGTAGACCAGGGGGTGGCAGAGTGCATTAATCCTTTCTCTTGTCTCTCCACAGGCCAAAGGTGGGAAATTCCACCTGGCTCCCAGAAAAATTCATTTCCAGTTCCACCTCCCAAGAAGTCGTAGCCCAATGACCTCATTTCCAGTTCCACCTCCCAAGAAGTCGTAGCCCAATGACCTCATTTCCAGTTCCAGTCCCAAGATTCCTCCTCTTCCTGCCGTCCAACTATATATTCGCCATGTTTGCTGACCTGTGCAGTTCTGTTTTGGACTCTTGTCTGTAAAGACCATTTTCTCAACCTTTTTTGCATTTTGCAGCCAATTCTCAAGTATACGGAAAGCTGCCCTAAACCTCTTTGTATGTCAAGGCTTGATTATTTACCACAGTGTGTTGCACTGTTTTTGGCACATTACCATTTTATTGAAATGCTTTGAAACTATGAGTTCTCAGGATATGAAAATAAAATTAAAAAACACACGTGTTTACAGTTTCCATCAATCTCCTTATGGTAACTGCAATGCCTTGAAGTCAGGGTTGACAGCAGAAAAATTTAGTAAGAGACTTTAGGTTTTTGTGGGGTGAGAAGGAGCAGATTGCCATTATAATAAAAAATAAAATCTACATTTAGGTTCATAACGTCATTACTGTCACAATTGCTTGAGCTAATCAATTTGTGATTCTCAACTAATATGTTCACGAGTGCTCACACAGGTATGGCATGTAGAAATTAGTCAGAATGTGAACACCTCAGCTAAAGATATACAGAAAGCTCTGCTACAAGTTTGTGAGATTCAGTTTTCCAAACATGACTACTTATAGCCTAAAAGGAAAAGAAAAAGTGTTTCTGATCACCCATTTCCAGATGTTTTTCTGATGATTTATTATCATTTATGAGCAAACTGAATGTGGTATACGTCCTGAGTTTGAATCTCCTGTCCTGAGATTCACATTCTCCCCAAGATGGCATGGTATTTTGTTCAATATCCAAAAATGATATGCAGATTAGATGAATTCCAAATTATTATGAATGAGTATAAAACTGCGATATAGCTGGTCTGTTGCTCGATCATTTTAGATAAATAAATAATGCACTTGCATTTTCGGATTGGATATAGGTAGTGTGGAAGAGCAGTTCCAGAAGCAGATGTGGGAGCTGACGATACCATATTCACGTGTGTGATTGACCTGTTCCCCCTTTAGAGCTAGAGCCATTGCTGCACCTGCATCCAACAAGATTTTAAAAGGCTCAGATAAAGAGAGAAGAAAAGAATGAGAATGATGAGGAACAGAGGTTAAAGGAAAAGAGAGAAAGGCAGGAATAGGAGGGAACCACTGCGATATGAGAGGGAAAGCAGGAAGATGGAAAAGTGAGCCCCAGGTGAGAAGCATATGGACAGATGCTGAAGAGGGTGGTAAAGCTCCTGATGAGTACTCTAAGGATCAGGAGCAAGCAAATGCTCCAGAAGGCTCCCATGGAATCCTGACAGGCTGTAGTGTGGAGGTTAGAGAGGAGAAAATCTTGAGCCCCGACAACCTTGAAAGCACATATGGACTGGTAGTAGTGACCCGAACTGGGTTTAAAGATTGTCTGCACCTGTTGGTGGATGTTGCCTTGTGCTGAGGAATCTGGAAAGGATAAACCAAGGGGACATTGGTTATAGAGAGAAGGACCAAGGCTCATGGCTTTTAAAGAAGGATATTTTTGCTCTTGATTTTAACTTCATTTTTGGATTTATTTATTGAACTTTTTAACCTCCTCAACCACCTTGATTTTAATCATTATTTATTAATTGGACTGTACAGCACTGTTTATTTTTTGTAAATAAAGGCACTAAGCACTTGCACCACTTTTTTCTGACTGTGTTTCTCCTCTGTGTATGTTATCTGCAATTCCAGGTTCAAGTAGCTCCCAGAAGCAGCCAAAGAGTGTGGAACCGACCTGGACCCTCACAAAAATGACAGCTTATTTCTCTAAATCCATGCCAGTCTTACCAAAAACACTTCAATCACTCACAAAATAATGAAGGCAACTACATAATTTACAAAATGAGCTACAGGAAGCTCGTGAGGCAAAAGATTGCCACAGAGGGAGATACAATAGGAAATGAGGTGTAGAGCTTTTTCTATAATGGAAGAAGCTCAAAGAAATGTATATTTTTGTTTGCCAAAAACAACATGGCTATGCTTTCTTACAATATGTTCAATGTCAAGGCGGTTTGTTTGATTTGTTCTTTTAAAGAATGATAACTAACCACTTATTTTTTCTTGTTTTTTTCTGTATGTAGTGATGGCACCATATAGCACTGCCCCTTAGCCTAAGTACTGTATGCTGAAGCCATCTGAGTTGCTGGGAAGTTGAAGAGAGCACCACATGAGTGTCTGCAAACTGGAGTTTTTATTTTCCTTTTCTGCCTGGCAATCTGAATGTACATTTTTTTATGATACTGGATACTAAGGTTCTCTCCTGTTATACATGATTGTTGTTTAGTTTTTACTTTCTTCAGTGTCTTCTTTTGGCTCCAGCCAAATCTTTTTAGCCATTTTTATTTTAAAGCACTTTTGCTACCATCCATCCATCCATTTTCCAACCTGCTGAATCCGAACACGAGGTCATGGGGGTCTGCTGGAGCCAATCCCAGCCAACACAGGGCACAAGGCAGGAACCAATCCTGGGCAGGGTGCCAACCCACCGCAGGACACACACAACCACGCCACACACCAAGCACACACTAGGGCCAATTTAGAAACTTTTGCTACTTTCATACATAAAAATGTACTATATAAATAAATGCTGTTGTTGTTGATAATGTTACATGCTCAGGAAAAGACTGTCATAGGCCAGCTAAAAGCTGGGGCTTCAGCCAAATCACCTCATTTAATAATAACAAAAAACAGCTGAGCAGAAGTAAAACTAAAACAAAAAAAGGCTTTAGTTAGCAAGTTAGCCTTTGTAGATTGGTGTTGTAGCTCAAAATCTGGATTTCACCATCCTCCTTACTCTCGCCGGTCAACATCTGACGTTAGATACTCTCTGGTGGTCTTGCTTTTATGTTGCTGGTGCCAGAAGGGGTGGAGTCTTCTTGGATGAGTGGGGTCGGACGCTACGCTTCTTCTTTGATGCTACTGGGGAGAGAGACAATACCTTTAGCATCAGTGCCCCCTCTCGTCCTTGGGTGGAACTGCTTACCTTACCAGAACCAGGAAAGTGGTCCCCAGACGCACATGTGTGACAATACCTAAGGACATTCTTGGATTGAAAGTGAACGTGACCGATATTTTTAAGGGTTTTACTTTCTCATTTTTACTAATACCCCGTAAACCCCCATTGTTTTTTTCACAAGAATAGCGTTTTTTTTTTTTAATTTCTAAAAGAAACTCATTTAAAGACACAGTTTCTCTTTGCAAATTAAAGTATACTATGATTGGTAAAAAATAACATTAACTTGAAAAACACTAAACTTACCCTTCAATACTTTGACTTTAAGTGTTTTATCAAAGAAAGCCCACTAAATTAGATGGCCTGATCACCGGTACGATGTTCGGTAATGAACTGGTGCTCCATATACAGTGTAATGTTCCTGCAGCTGAGACAGGCTGTCTTTCCATGACCTGTATGGACATAGCTGGGTCCTAAAAGCAAATGAGTGAATACTTTTGAATTACAATTTAATGATAGTAAGCTTACTAAAAGACAGAGAGAGTCCTCTAAGAGTGTAACTCTATATACTTCACCGAAAAACTTACCAAAGCACTTTTCACCATAAATCAAGTCTCATATCCTGGAAATACTGGCTCTCCAACAGCCCTGAAATGACCCTTCATAATGCTGCTGGGTGACTTAATTGGCTAAAGTGCAGTTGACAATTCTACAGTTTTTGAATTCTGCTTGCACATTATTATTTTCACTTTTGGTACAAAAATATAAGTAAAGTATTAGAGAGAAAGGACAATTTGCTACACAGAAACTAACTCTTAATCTTCAAGAAACACATTTACTGATTCTCATATAACACTACACAGGTCATTTAGAATTCCAAATTGGAGAATACAGTATCGGCAAGTCACTTTGTTTGGCTTCTAGCACAATCGCCATCACCCTTCTGCAGTCATCACTCAAGACGGCTCCGGATAAGTAGGAGTTAATTTACCAAGTACATTTGAGAAAGGGATGAATTATGAAGGATTGCTATAAATGCTTGGGCAGGAGGTTTGAAAGACATGCCCTCATCATTTTTCTTACCATTTTCCTCTCCAGTTTCCCCGAGGGATGCGGAAATGATGCCGATTACTAAGATTAAAAGAACATAACGAGATATGAAACAAAGCTGTCCACCTGAGCTGCCTTCAGTGCCTGCCAACGCTAGCTGCATTTGGTCATCCATGCCGGCCCATGTTAATGGAAGGGATGGCTGCAATTAACCCACCTTACCATTTCCCACCCACACGATTAATAATAATAAGCATTGCGGCTTTCAAAAGTGTTCATTTCAAAATGGCCTTCAGAGTTCAGGTGACTTAAATGGCGGTTTTGATTTGGCAGAAAAACATCAATTTGAAAGGGAAATGTTAGAACATATATTTTAATATTAACTAGCAATCCAAAGAAGATTTCACCGGGTGGGCAAAAAGAAATGGTGAATATTATGTACAGCCTGAACTTCATTCTAGAATGTTTTCTAATGCACACACTTCACACAGATATCTAGCTAGCATTTTGTAACATCCAATATTAGTATTGGCTAATTTTCCAGTTGCAAAGTTATGTTCAGTTTCCTAAGAGCCAGTTTAAATGGTCAAGTATGCCACCCAGTCTTATCTGTCACAACACTGGCGTTGTACCCGAAGCTCACCTTTCAGCATTGCATATCCATGCAGCTTTTCAGGTTGATCCCCACTGTACTAAATGGGTTACCCAGCCATCAGTGATTTGCCAGCTAACACCACTTTTGAGCCTGTCTACTACACTCGGCCCCAGTATTCCATTCTGAGCAAAGTTCACTTTGATTTATTTAGAACCATCATGAGAATTAAATATTTGGGTTGCTCCCTGCCTCTTACCTTAGACCAGTTCACCATTATAACTGTAACAGAAACCCATCCCTTCAGATAAAAAAAACCTGTGTAACTGAGCCAAATAAGTTTGCTGACTACAACAAGGTCACAATCCCAGAAATGGACAATAAAGTGTATGTGCATGAAAATCTGAAGTCTAAAGTGTATAAAAATAAAGGGCAGTGTTAGGGTGTTAGTGTGTATCCACTGTGTCTATTAGAGTGTGGTGTTGGCAGCATCAGGCAAAAACCACAACTAACGGAGGACACACTACTCCATGAAAGGGCCTTCACAGCCAGGTATCCATACTCAGCCAATTTCAAGTCATACACTTTCCTAAATGGCCATTACCTGCAGGCCTCTTAGACATTACATTTCTGAGCTTGTCCTACCAGCTTTAAACATAAGGCAGAAACCAAATGTGGACAGCATGGCAGTTCACCTAATGATGTTCTCACACAAAAATGTCCACAATGGGCAAATCTAGAGTGACAGATGTCACACACGTGCGCATGGGAGGCAGCTAAAGGGCTCAAAACAGGATAATTCCATGCCAGACCAGGGGTCGGCAAGTGCACTGATCCTTTCTCTTGTTCTTCTGCAGATTGACCACGGGATATTTGCCTGGGCCCGGTGAAATCACTTATGATTCTGGGCTTGATTACATCATTTCCAGTTCTTACTCAGATGATGTAATGTCCCATGTCTGGCTTTAAAACCGCCATGTTTGGTTTTGAACTAATGTCTGTAAAGACCACTGCTTAAACGTTTGCCAACTTTTCAAGTATACTAGATGTTTGCCCAAATCCTTTTTGCAGTGTCATTGGCATTCATTTCACACAGGTTAACCTAAAGTGTAAACCTTTGGAAATCACAGTATTTCTTCATGTGTTCTTGACCATTTTTTTTCAGTTATGGGTTTGCTTAGAGGTGGCCACAGTAGTGGAGTTTAAGAAAGGACCTGCTACCTATGGAAATAAATCTCCAATAAAGGGCCCTTTTTTGCCTCAAATTCTTTTTAAGGCCACAGCTAATGTAAATATATTAGTCATTAAACAATGCAACAACTAAATCAATCTTGCCCTTAGCTATTCTATCTGCTAATCAATCTTACCCTTAGCTACTCTATCTGCTATGTCTCCTATCCTTAAAACAAACAGAGAATCATTCTGTGCAATTTCTATTATGGATTAGTTCTACTGTTTCAAATTTAGCTTCGAAGAGGTCACTTCAACTTGTATATTTTGTATATAGGATATTCCTGTTAAACATGTTAGATACACACTCCTGTCAGCAAAGAGATCCACCGCAGTACAAGCTACTGAGACAGCAACAAAGCTTCCTACACCTGTGCATACAGCAATGTGGTGGTCTGAGCAAACTTCATCACTTGTCACACACACATTTAATAAACAAAAATGATTAAATAAATTAAAAGCTAAAAATATTTCAACTATGACAAAAGTCAACCCAATCCCAGAACACACCTGAATGTTATGCCATGTCTACATTTATTAACTTATTTAATGCATCCATCTGTTTTCCTATGCCGCCTGTCTAGAACAGGGTTGTGGGGTAACTGGAGTCTATCCCAGCAATCTCTGGGTGCAAGGCAGGAACAACACCTGGACAGAGAGCAAGTCCATTGCAGGGCAAACATACAAAAACCCATGAAGACACACTGGCCAGCTTAGCAACACCAGTTCACCTAACGTGCATGAGGAGAACATGCAAACTCCACACAGAGAGCCCCTGTGATATGAAGGCAGCAGCCTTACCGCTTTGCCACCCTTAACTCAATTAAAAAATAAGAAAATATGTATTTTGTCAAAATTACAATAAGTAGACAAATTAAAAAAAGTTTTATGTCATTTAAATACCTTCATGATAATCTGACTTGGGATTATAATGTAAATATTTAGCACTATCATTGTGCAAAGGAAATTATTTTTTATTGTTTGTCTTGCCCCCAAGCCAAAACGTCATCCTCCTCAGCACCTATATAAATAATTAAACACAAAGACAATGTGAAAGGTTTGAGGGATCCCCCCATATACTGTAGATGTCAGGCAAGTGAAATACTGGAGTCCAAAACACAACTGAGTATAACAAAGAGAAGGTGGTACATATGGTCGGCAGAAGGAATTGACATCATCAGTATATGGCATTCTGGAATCGGAAGTGACATCAGGAGGAGGTGGGATCTGGTGGACTGGAACTGAAAGTGATGTTGTCTGGGGACTGAAAGTGATGGTTAGGCTGAGGGTTCTTCTGTTGTTCTGTAGAAAGAGAGGAGAAAGAGTTAGAGGATAGCGCCAACCCCTGATCCGGCGGGCAAATTCACTTATTTGAATCCATAAACTGTCTCCTAATTTAATGTGTGTGACGGTATATATATATATATATATATATATATATATATATATATATATATATATATATAGCTAATTATTCACAAAGACAAATGATGAATCACAATTAAATTAGTATTAAATTTAAATTTAATTAAATTAAATGACTTTGAAAACACATCAGATCTTAATGGGAAAAAAAAATCATGCTGGATATTTCTACTGATATGGACTGGGTAATGTGTTAGGAACAAATGGATGCCACATTGTTTGATGGAAATGAAAATTATCAACCTACAGAGGGCTGAAGACATCCCGAAAATCAAAGTGAAAAATGATACGACAGGCTAGTCCATTTTGCTGAAATTTCATTGCAGCAACTCCAAATTATACTCAGTAGTTTGTATGGCCCCCACATGCACCTAATGAGACAATGGATGCTGTCCTTTGAGATCTCCTCCCAGATCTGGACCAGGGCATCAATGAGCTCCTGGACAGTTTGAGGTGCAACCTGGCGGCGTCCGATGGACCGAAACATAATGTCCCTGAGGTGTTCGATTTGATTTAAGTCAGGAGGGTGTGGGGGCCAGTCAATGCTACCAATTTCTTCATCCTCCAGGAGCTAAATGCATACTCTTGCCACATGAGGCGGGGCATTGTTGTGGGCCAGGAGGAACCCAGGACTCACCGCACCAACACAAGGTCTGTCAATGGGTCCAAGGATTTTATCCCAGTACCTAATGGCAGTCGAGGTGCCGTTGTCTAGCCTGTATAGATCTGTGCATCCATCCTTCTGTGCTTCCATCCATTATTCAGAAGATGGCGCCGACTGGTGTGGCTGGCCGTCTGCTCGTCTCTCTAGTCTATGTCTTAACTTTGTTTTTATGTCTTATTTCATCCCAACGATCACTGTCCTATGATCGGGAGTCTTTACTTAACATATTTTCTGGCCTACTTTCCTCTCAGTTTTCATCTTCCGATTGGATTTTTTGTGCACCTCCACCTTTGTTTTATTCATCTCCTGACTTCTTCACCTGGACGCCGGTGTTCACCTGTATCAGTCAGTTGAATGCTCCTCGGAGACGCAAACGCACTCGCCGCCGTCGTGGGAAAAGAGCCGGAATTGCTGTTAAACAACGCCGACTCAAGTCCCAGAGCTTTGTTTCCCGATACCTGCGAATTGTCTATGACCCATCTTCTCCTGCTCAGGAATCCAACACTGATTCATGGGCGCTGGACACCGGATTTAATTTGTCCATTTCAAGACAGCATCACTTTTCCTCGGTGTGCAATCGGGCAGTAAACGCTGCTAATCTTCGCACTCTCACCCGTGCTCATCCTGCAACGAGCTCTTCTACTTCTATCAAGGCTGCTCTCCTGAACGTGAGATCAATGTCTAATAAAACTTTTATTCTGCAAGACTTCATTACATCAAATAATCTGGATTTCTTCTTCATCACTGAGACTTGGATTTTAAATGGTGACTCTTCATGTTTTACGGACTTGGTTCCATCAGGTTATTCATTTTTAGACTCTTCGCCGGCCCCTCCTGGGGGGGGGTGGGGGGGGGTTCATTGCCACTGTTTTTAAAAGTATGTTCCTGTGTCGGAGCCTTACAAGGGATCCGTTTAGCAGCTTTGAACTTCAACTTTTTGAAGTGTGCAGCTCCCCTTCTTTGTTGTTTGCCGTGGTTTATAGACCTCCTGTAATTAATGATTCTTTCATTTCTGAATTCTCTGATCTCCTGGCTGATATCACCCTCTCCCATGACAAAATATTTATTGTTGGTGATTTCAACATTCACGTTTGTTGTCAATCGAAACCTTTGGTCAAAGACTTTTTATCACTATTGGACTCATTTGATTTTATACAGCATATTAATTCGCCAACTCACTCACTCGGTCACACCCTTGATCTCGTTCTTACTCGTGATATTTCAGTGAATAGTATTGATTTATGTGATGTTTCTTTCACTGATCACTTTTCTGTAATGATGGATCTGAATATTACTGTTGATCTCCCGACTAATAGTTGTCCCCCACGCTGCTTGCGCTTTTTAAATTCTTCTACTATATCTGATTTTAAAACCATTTTCTCTAATCTTTATATGCATGACCAAAATAATGATATCGATGACTCTGTCGTAAAATTTAATTCCTCCTGTGAAACGGT
Organism: Polypterus bichir lapradei; assembly: GCA_026402145.1. Lineage (NCBI taxonomy): Eukaryota > Metazoa > Chordata > Cladistia > Polypteriformes > Polypteridae > Polypterus > Polypterus bichir. The sequence continues at coordinate 45,683,774 of JANRMT010062861.1, read as the reverse complement.
TTTAGACGCAATTGCTCCGCCCAAGATACGCTGTAATAAGGTAAGACCTGCTCCCTGGCTAAATGAAAGTACGCGATCACTGCGCCGCGCCTGTCGAACTGCTGAATGGCGTTGGAAAAAAGATGGACTGACTATCTCTAAACAGATTTTCAGGACTTCTCTTTTCAATTTCCAGGCAGAAGTTAAGAAATCGAAACATGACTTCTTTGCCGATTTAGTATCCCGCCATTCAAACAATCCTAGGGTTTTATTTAATTCAATTAATGCGGCCATTCACCCTCATTCTACGATGGGGTTAAATAGCACTGTTCATTCATGTGAGCAGTTTCTATCTTTCTTTGTCAGCGAAATTGATACTATCCGCCGTGGCATTGTTCAGACTAGCTATGAACTTCCTACTGTTAATCATGACATTGTTCTAGATTCCTTTGATCAAGTCTCACTTTCAATGCTAAAAAGAACTATTGACACCCTTAAACCAGCTTCCAGCCCCCTTGATATTGTACCACCACGTCTCTTAGTGGAAGCCTTTGATCTTTACTAGTCATTATAAATGATTCTATTAGTTCGGGGATTGTGCCCTCATTTTTTAAACATGCTGCAGTCCGTCCCCATCTAAAAAAGGCAGGATTAGATCCTGGAGTTTTAACCAACTTTCGTCCAATTTCCCAGCTCCCATTTCTGGCCAAAATACTAGAAAGAATTATTTATAATCAATTGGTCAATCACCTTAACTCCAATAATTTATTTGAGACCTACCAATCTGGTTTTAGGCGTTATCATGGTGTTGAAACGGCACTCCTGAAAGTGTTCAATGACATCTCTCTTATTACTGACTCAGGTGATGTGGCAGTCCTTGTCCTCCTTGACCTGTCCGCTGCCTTTGACATCATTGACAATGAAATATTGCTGATGCGGCTCGAACATCTTGTTGGGCTTAAAGGGGCTGCTCTTAACTGGTTCAGGTCATATTTAACTGGTAGACACTTTTCAGTGACTTTAAATTCCTCTTTTTCATCTACTGTTCCTCTTAAATATGGTGTCCCTCAGGGATCCATTTTAGGTCCTATTTTATTCTCTATATACCTTCACCCTATTGGAGCTATTTTTAGGAAATTTAACATTTCTTTTCACTGCTATGCTGATGATACTCAGGTTTATATTCCCGTCTGCAACTCTGCAACAAATCAACTCCACAACTGTCTGTCTGAACTAAGATCCTGGATGGCCAATAATTTTCTTGATCTAAATCAAAATAAAACGGAGGTGCTTATAGTGGGTCCACCAGCTAAAGCCCAAATTGGTCTTGGACTTCTCGGCTCTTTCTCTGCCTTTTCCAAACCTCAAGTCCGCAATCTTGGTGTTACCTTTGATAGCAACCTCTCTTTTGAGAAACAAGTAAATTCTGTTGTCAAGAGTTGCTTTTTCCAACTTCGTCTATTAGGTAAGATAAAACCTTTTTTATCTTCTAAAGATCTTGAGAAAGCTACTCATGCTTTTATTTTTTCTCGCCTTGATTATTGCAATTCGCTGTATTCTGGGATTAACAAATCTCTGATACACAGGTTACACAGGTCCAAAATGCTGCTGCTCGCCTTCTGGTTGGGGCAAGGAAGTATGACTCTGTTTCTCCTATTTTAGCTTCGTTACACTGGCTGCCTGCCAGTTTTCGAATTGATTTTAAAATCTTGCTGCTAGTTTTTAAATCGTTATATGGACTCGCTCCTGCCTATTTATCTGAACTATGTGTTTTACACCAGCCATCTAGAGTGCTTAGATCTTCTGGTCAGTTGTCTCTTGTTGTCCCTCGTACCAAATGTAAAACCAAGGGGGACAGGGCCTTTGCAGCTGCTGCCATTCGCCTGTGGAACTCTCTACCTCATAATATTAAGGAGTCGTCTACAATTGAACAGTTCAAAACAAGATTAAAAACTCACTTCTTTTCACTTGCATTCAGTGACCTTCAGTTATACTGATGGTTTTCCTCTTTGTGATCATATAACATCATTCCTATTTATTATCTATCTTATTTTATGTTTATATATTTTATTACTATTTATGTTTTATTGTTTATTGTTTTTTCTTTTATTCTATTATTGTAAAGCACTTTGGCCGCAGCATTACTATGTTGTTTTAAATGTGCTATATAAATAAAGTGACATTGACATTGACATTGACATCCATAGATATGCTTCCCCAGACCATCACTGACCCACCACCAAACTGGTCATGCTGAATGATATTACAAGCAGCATAACGTTCTCCACGACTTTTCCAGACCCTTTCACATCTGTCACATGTGCTCAGGGTGAACCTTCTCTCAACTTTGAAAAGCACAGGGCGCCAGTGGTGGACCTACCAATTCTGGTATTCTATGGCAAATACCAATCGAGCTCCACAGTGCCAGGCAGTGAGCACAGGGCCCAGTAGAGGACATCAGGTCCTCAGGCCACCCTCATGAAGTCTGTTTCTGATTGTTTGGTCAGAGACATTCATACCAGTGGCCTGCTGGAGGTCATTTTGTTAGGGCTCTGGCAGTGCTCATCTTCTTTCTCCTTGCCCAAAGGAGCAGATACCAGTCCTGCTGATGGGTTAAAGACCTTTTACGGCCCTTTCCAGCTCTCCTAGAGTAAATGCCTCTCTCCTGGAATCTCCTCCATGCCCTTGAGACTGTGCTGGGAGACACAGCAGACCATCTGGGAATGGCACGTATTGATGTGCCATCCTGGAGAGGTGGGACTGCCTGTGCAACCTCTGTAAGGTCCAGGTATCGACTCACGCTACCAGTAGTGACACTGACCGTAGCCGAATGCAAAACTAGTGAAAAAACAGTCAGAAAAGATGAGGAAGGAAAAATGTCAGTGGCCTCCACCTGTTAAACCATTCCTGTTTTGGGGGCGTCTCATTGTTGCCCCTCTAGTGCACCTGTTGTTAATTTCATGAACACCAAAGCAGTTAAAACTGATTAACAACCCCCTCTGCTACTTAACTGACCAGATCAATACCCCAGAAGTTTCATTGACTTGATGCTATACTGTAACTAAAAAGTATTCCTTTATTTTTTTAGTCTAAGTTCTTAGTCTTAATCTATCTAATATATGCATATCTGTAGAAAAAAATTGGAGATGGCCAATTATATTGCAAACAGCAGGAAGGACACACACCGTGGCTGACAGGCAATGAACAGCCATGCAGGCAGCCATGTTGAGAATGAAACACATTGCACTGGCAATATGCAGGCATGGCGGACACGAAGAGCTGCCTTTGCATATTGACATCTGTGATAGTATGAAGGAAAAGAAAAGTATGAACCACCTTTCTCTGAGGACCAGAGGTTTGTGTGTTTCCCAGTCACATCATAAAAAAAATAAGAACCAGCCATGAACACCACCAAGTCAAAGGGAATCCACATACACAGTTATGCAAACCAAACACAATATCGTTTTAAGATAATGCAATAATGTAATGTAATATCTATGTGTAAAACAACGATTTGGAAAAATTCATACGAACACAAGGTAAACATACAGATTGCACACAGAACATGAATTCATGTACCAGCACAGAGCCATTATGTTATTGACATTGTAATGATATGACATTCTCCAAGCCACTTCATCCAGTGCAGCTGCACTGGAGAGTAACAACTATTAAAATACTCAAAAGTGCTATATAAAAAATACAGACTGAGTTACTGATTTATTTACTAAGTGCAATATTAAAGTGATCACTTTGAAGGGTTCAGTTAAATAAAACAATGATTGGATTATTGATTCATTCACTGAGTGCTACATTAAAATGCTCACTTTACAAGATCATAACTGAACTAAAGATTGATTAATAATGGAGAACACTTTTTAATTTTACAACACTGAGTAAAGTTAGGGCTGATTGTTGTTGACAGCTCCATATTAGATACTGTGTTATGTGTTATGTAAACATGACCTTTTTTCTTAAACTTTTCATGTTATTCTCACTTGGTCGCTCCTTTGAATCGTACATTCTGATGTACCATATGATGGAGCACACAGAGTCACATAGACAGTCCTTTGAAATTCCAGTTTCTCTCTGTTCTACAAACAAATGTGCACAGTAATGTACAAAACTCAATTACCTAGCGCTACAGGACAAATGCTGGCTTAAACAAGCTCAGCAGACACCTGCAGGATGACAAGATAGCAGCGAAGGACAGGGCAAAGCGAAGGCATCGCTCACTCTCTTTTCATTGCAATCTCTGCTGAGCAGGGACACTGTTATTAATATCACTCAAAGTCACCTTGGCCTTTTGTACAAGCCGTACTGAAAATATGCAGCAGCTTGCCACTGTGAGAGTGATGGGACGTGGAGGACACTGGAAGCATTGGGCTAACCCTGAAGGTTAACTGGAGAGTGGGAGCCATTGGCATTAGATGTTTCCTTTACTCTAAGCGACTGCTTTGCGCATTTTGTAACAACTCACAATTCGGATGTCAACATCTTTCTAAGTCAAACAGAGCATCTTTACAGCTATAAAATGATCACTAGATTTTATTCTGGGTGACCTTTTTTAATAACCTGACCCTAATGAGAACATCCCACACTCCACTAACTACCTATGAAGAAATGGATTTGCAATTTGCAGTCTAAATAACCCACAACACCATCCACTCCCCAGTCTAAGGACACAGCCACACAATAAACTTTTACAATCTGAAATTTTTTAAATTGTCAATAAAATTCCCCAGAGCTACAAAGTAATGTGCAGTGAAGCAGGATGACATCAGGGACACTTTGTGTAAAAAAAAAAAATTGTCCTAATCGTATTTACAAAAAACTGCAAAGAATATTTTAAAAAGCCAATAATTACAGCTTGTGTAAATTATAGGCTGTGTGGGCTAATAATTTATATAAAAAGGAAAAAAGCAGTTTAGCTGAAAATAGGCAGTGAGCTATTAAAGTCCGTCTCTAGATGCCACTTACTGAGATCTCAGCCTCGAGGCCCTGAGACTCCATCTGCAAAACAGCAAACAAAAAGGCTTTAATAGTTCTGTGCTGCAAGAAATAAGAAAATCTAACAAACCAATAATGATTTAACCAGAGCCTGTCCTGACAGAATGGGTCACAAGGCTGGAAAGATGCTAGTCCACTACATGGCATACTCAGTGTGCACATACAGTATACTTCCAACCATGGTTGGACAAACCCAGAAATTTTCATGCTTCTGATAGAAATCAATGCCTCTTTTGTCAAAATGATTTAAAAATAAAGCCATGACCTGTCACTTAGAATAACCTTCATTCTGCCAAAGAACAACAGATGGATATGTTTCTTGAAAACTGGCCCCACTGCATCAGTTCAATGCTAAACCTGCTGTGACTTTCTTGTGGACATTTCTTAGCAGATAGCAGACATTGTCTTCTTTTTAATAGAGTGGCTAGGCACTAATATTCCTAAATCCTACTATAAGTGCATGAAAGGGGTTACCATGTTTTCTGAGCCAAAAAAGAGGACATAAAGACAGAGTTTTCTCCATGTCAGAGCTGGCCAGTGGGAGTGATGTTGTCCCACTTGAAGTTTCTTTCTGTGTATGTGAAAGGTGGGAGGGTAATCCTTGCAGTTTTGTCTTTGTTTTATACTGAAGGGGAAAGGTTGGGTGTTTGCAATTACCACCATAATGTGCGAGGTGGACCGTTATACAGCCACTCACCTATGGCATCACCATTGTGGATTTATCTGACGTTTGTTGGGAATAATACAGTAGGTAATACTTTTACAAAAGGTGGTGTACTGAAAAAAGGACACCTCCTCCCACTATTCAGTGTGGTGCTGAGGTGTCACCTATTGCGTAGCTGCACTCGGATCTCAGTCTGGGTTGTTTGCCATGTGGTGGGTGCAGCAACGCGCTGTTATCAGCAAATGCTCTCTATCTCAGTCATCGGGAAAGATATCAGTCACTCAGTCATTGTCCAACCCGCTATATCCTAAGACAGGGTCACGGGGGTCTGCTGGAGCCAATCCCAGCCAACACAGGGTGCAAGGCAGGAACATATCTCATTCAGGGCGCCAGCCCACCGCAGGGCACACGCACACACCCACACACCAAGTACACACTAGGGACAATTTAGAATCGCCAATGCACCTAACCTGCATGTCTTTGGACTGTGGAAGGAAACCGGAGTACCCGGAGGAAACCCATGCAGACACGGGGAAAACATGCAAACTCCACACAGGGAGGACCCTGGAAGCAAACCTGGGTCTCCTTACTGCAAGGCAGCAGTGTTACCACTGCGCCACCGTGCTGCACTCGGGAAAGATGTAATTATTATAAAAATAAGCCTTTATAGGCACCTAATAAGAGGATATTTCCAGGGAAAACTGAATGTTTGATAAGCCTATACAAAAAGGAGAGCGTTCTGATTTTCATTTTGAAAGTGCCTATTTTCCAATAAGTGTTGGCTTGATTCTGAGGTCAATAATATGTGTGATTGCTAGGAGGCACCCAAGAGCCCCAAACAGCAGATGCAACTCAGCAAGACATGAATTCAGGTGAAATAAAATAATATTTATTACAGTTCAAGGCAGTCCAGTACCATATATACATCTAATAAATGAATAAATAAGCAAATAAGCACTCTGACTCCCTGATGAACAAGGATGTTCCCTTTTGATCCTGAACCTAGGAGTACCTCAGGTGTCACGATGGTGCTTGCTGGAAGCTTTTTCAGATCATAGGGAAGCTCCCCACAATGCAGAGGTGTATTCTTCATAGCAGTCCCCTGTGGTGCCTAATGACCCAGACAGAGCTGCCTTTCCATACTACAAGTACTATGCGACTCCGTAGGAGTCCAAGATGGGATCCCATCAGAGAAATACTGTCACTTGCCATGTTATGGGATGAATTGATGAATCTGTTCGTCCCCTGTCCATACATTATTTGGCCATCCCAACTGTGACACAATTCAAGGACCATTCTGGTTGGCTTGCATCTCCAGCAATGCCCTCTACATATTATGACCTCCTGACTGGGAAGGAAATCTTCCCTGACCCCAGTCAGGATCCCAGTCCATCCAATCCAACGCTTACAATAGCAAATTAGTAACTGCAGAATGTTATGAAAGGGTGGCACAGTGGCTATCACACAATTCTCATCCCCGGCACATTCTGTGTGTAGTTTACACATTTTCCCAGGGTACTTTTGGCATCAGTATGCATATCCCAAAGAGTAAACTAGCATTGGAATGAATGAATGAAAACATTACACCATAATATCATTTGACGTTTTTCTGTGTTTGAAAGATGTGACTTTGGAAGGATTGAATTCCTTTCTTGTTATTTACAAGACACATCTTGGTACAGTATAGCGTGAAGTTGTAAGGGCTCTTCTAGGTTTTACCTATTCTGCCTGTCTCTTGGATTACTGCTATCAGCTTGTCAAATTAATTTTTGGTTTTTTGTATGCCTTTCATTCTTTATTTTGATGTGAAAGTGCTCTTTTTTAAAAACAGTATGTCTAATCTGAAAACCAATATGTTAAGGATTGTCATTCTCACTGTTTATTATGGTTTTCCTCCCTAAAGAGCGGTGAGTTACATTGGTTAGTCTAAACCAGATCCATATGAGTGAGTGTGGGTATTTATGTCCTGCATTGGGCTGGCGTCCTCTTGATTTCTGACAGGCATCTTATGCTGCTGCAATAGGCTCCAGCAACAAATAAACCTCAATTCATTAATGGGTTTGGATAATGGATGGGTGGGTGAATTCAACGTGTCATGATACAACCATTTATCCTGTTGATGAACAGGCATTTTCCACAGCCTAACCTATCAACATAAAGTACAAAGTAGGAATTGCTGGACACAACCATTTCTATCTCACAGATGAACTTAGCACGCTTCACCTTGGGGTAAGGCAAGGAACAGAAGTACCCAGAGGAAGCCAAAAGCAGATAAAAGAATACCATGAAAACTGCAAAGAAATTGAGACAGGGCTGATCTTTGAGGCAGCAGTGCTAAGTACAATGCCACCATTCCATCTGTAATGATGCTAAAGTGTTCTCTTCATTTTTTTTTTATAACATGCATTAAAACTATTTTGAGATTTTAAAATTCACCCCAGTTTCCCATGTAGCATTAATTTAAACTGTGCTAAAGTGAGATGTTAACATGAACGATTACCCATTGTGCAAAATTTAAACATCCGGAATTGGGAAAGAAAGACTTGAACCCATAACATTTGATAAGAATGACAGCAAGCTCAATCAAGCAAGCTTTGGGCTGGGGGGGCTCATCCCACATTCTCCAAAATAAGTAGGCTGCACTTGGCCAATGCCAAGCTAATTGTTTAGAGTGCTGATCCCCTGCTGGGCCTCTGGTTGTATGTTCTTTGGGAGCTAGCCTTTTCTGAAAATGACCATGCTGTTCTGTTTCAGGCTTTTCTGATTTTTATGTCAGCTGCCAAGTCATACTCATCATACTGCATCAGTGGTCCTCAGCCTTAGTCTCACGCTCTGCAGGTTTAAACTTCAAACATTTCCCTAATCAGATGTCAGATGCTGTCTAGAAGTGTGCTCCGTAGTAGGATTAAATATTCCAGTTTCTAGTTTTACGTCCTAAAACAGATGTACCCAAAATGAACTGTTAACTCTTCTGAAGAATTTAGTGATTGGATGGCACTCTATTAATTTCCCTTGTCTTCCTTTTTAAACAGTTTGCTATGTTATTTATTTTGAAATGTCTTACTTATTAAATCACTTGCCTGATAATGACCTTAAAGGTCAAACCAACATAGCATTTGTGACTCCTCTTAGTCATTTTCTTTTTTGCCAGTTCTTATTAGCTTTCTCTATGTGAATACAATCAAGAGAAGTAACTCAAAAGAAAAAAAGAGCATAAAAAAGGAATATGAGCAAGGAGTGCATAATGACTAAATGCAAACCTTTCAATATTTCATTCAAAATAAATTACACACATTCTCTGCTGTATTTCTGAATATAAATTGAAAGGGAAAAAGGGAAGCTAATTAAAGGAGAAGTTTGGTTAAAGGCAAAAATGGGTCCCTGATTAGGAAATCCTTCATATTGAAAACCTGCACTGCTGGGGTCCTCTGGGCTGATTGTTGGGAGCTACAGCTCAGGCTAAACTTAACAAGTGAAAACTGATTGACCTAAACAGGCAAACTTAAATATGCATGGAAAATTCTACATATATGAACACAATACTGCTTACGTAAAAAGCAGGAAGCTGCTTTTTTAGAAAATTGTGACATGCTCATTTTTTAAGCCTTATGTGTCAAATGGTTATCACCTGTCAAATTCTAATGATATAACCGTTGTAAAAGTTTAGGCACTGTAGTAGCTGTAGGATATAATGGCATTTGTCAAGTTTGTCATTGGGTCGGTCTGCTTCTGCACCTTAAGCTTAACCTTAAGCTTAACATACATAGAGATGTCCTAGCCACATAAGTCTATATGAGAGATTCCTCTACTACTAGGCAATCCTTAGTACTCCATAAAGAGACTCATTGCCTTCGCTGTTAACAACATGTGGGTGTCCAGATATAACCCAGAAGAAAGAATGCAAATTACTGGTCACAAGAAAGAAAGAATGCAGATGTACTTTGGTAAATTGCTTTGAAGTTAAATTGCCTTTGTAAATTATACTTTTTCCTTCATAGTTCATTACAGTTCATTTCAGCATTTTGTTGTATTTCTTTAATATGGTGTCTGCAGTTTTAAAAAAGATGATTTTATACTCCAGGAAAATACATTTTTGTTTATTATTTGAGTGGGACTCAAACCAGGTCTCTGCATATCACTGTTCTACCTTGGCATGTGAAACTGCAAAAGTCAAAGCTCAACATTTTTTCAGACACATGCTGACCAGCAGTATTCAATGCAACTGTCCAAAATTGAAAATTGGAAAGCTGAACCCCATCATTGGTAAGTTGAATGCCGCTCCATCAGGCAGAGTGGGCTAAACTGCCCACATTACACTTCTTACTTGTCCACTCATTCTATTCTGTTGTTGTATATGTGGCATTATTCTTGACTGGTTCTCTGGATGTTCAGACCTGTATGAGCAGCAAAACACTTCACAGTCATCAGTAACGAAGCAAAATTGTCGGGGCAAAAGACACACCCAAAGGTCTTAACCTGAAATGAAGGCGCTAGGAGTCAGAGGATAGGCAAACAGAGTAATTGGCTTTATTGCAATAAAACAATAACATGGACTCAACCCAATTAGGCCAAATCGAGCTGAGCCCCAATCAGTCCAAAAATCACAGTTTATATAATAATTTCTTATCATCCTGACCTCGCTCAAAACAGCTCATTTGCTGTTCCTTCTGACTCCTTTCTGCAGCTGGCTAGCTGGCTTCCCAAGTTTTCATGGGAACCATTATTATCTCCTGACTCCCTTCTTCAGCTGGCCATCGGTATTTTTACTGTCTATTGTTCATCTTTATTTTTCTGTTTCGCTTATTTTTTGGTCGGGCTAGAGCCTGCAGGTGTTCCCTCTCTTCCAATCTTGAGCTTTCTCTATCTTATCATTTCCCCTACCTTGGCCTTCGAGCTAGTTTATATTGGTGGCCAGAGCTAAGCTTTAATTAAAAAGAAATATGGCGTGCTTGGCAGGCCTGACTTGCATTAACATTTGCACTTAATGCTTATACATTTTTCTATATTTATTTATACTAATACATGAATATACGAATTTTATTTTCCATATCAGCAGGTAAAGCGTATAGTATTCATTAATGTCCAAAATCCATGAATCAGGAACAAAACCGGACATAAGATCAAGGAATTCAAGAAGTCAATTGGGCAGCTAAGTATGGCCAAAATTCCAAAAACCAATAAAAAATTCCAGAAATTTCTAAACATGACAAATGTAAATCTGGAGGTGAACATTTTACATGGTCAAGGACACCATGCTAATGAGAGTGTTTGTCCAAATCCTTTTTATTTTCTATACCCCCTTCATCCAACCATCCATCCATCTTCAAAACCAGCTGGAGCCAATCTCACAGCATGTCATACCAAATGAATAAATGTTACTTGGCAACCACAAAATGAGGGTGGAGCTAAGCAAAACTCAGAGGAACAAACTGAACCGAGGAACAGAGCCCTCCAAACTGACACGTATTGTATTCATGAATTTTTTTTTATTTCTCTTTACATTTTGCATTTAACAACATGGTTTTAGTGTAATAGGAATTTAGTACCATGCACAATTTAACTCTAACATTTTTTTTTTTTTTGCGCATTAAAATAGTCCTGCCATTTTGTTTTTACATTGACACCACAATTTTGTAAGTTTTTGTTAATGGTTGCCACCTTGGATGCTAGCATGCCTTAAAAGAAGTGCGTAATACTTGATGTCATTATTGACCTTTTGTAAAAGTCTATGTTATGCACTTCCTGATTGTCCAAGATTGAGAATAATACTCAAAATTATGTAGCTGCATTGATGTTGAATTTAAGCTTAATGAACTTTGGGCAACATATATTTTGACATCTTCTGTTTAAAGTTTATAGTTTGGTGCTCAGTATTTTCCTGAAACTCAAAGAACAGTTAAAGAACAGTTTAGAGACATCCTATAAGTTTTGCTTAGCTTTTAGGGTCATGATGCACAATTTAGTCTTATTGACAACTTTTTAATCTCCTTGTCCATGAAGCTGCTAAATCCTTGTGTCAGTACAATTATTAATGCATGAAAGAATCACAGCATCCCACTTCTACGTGAACCTTTAAAGTGAAATTAACAAATATTGCTTTTTGGAGTTTTTTGTAAAAAAAAAACACAAAACATTTTTTATGTTTTTCAGTGAAAGTAAAACTTTCTGTTTGAATACATTTGTGATGATTTTTAGCTCCATGATAGTGGCAAGCTATCAGAGTTTTATGCCTAATTTTTTAACGCAGTTCTATACACTTACTGTAACTATTGTCTCTGAGAAAATAAATGATGTCTTCAAAACTGATATTGTAATAAGTTTTTTTTTTTCTGAGTGTTACTGAAGTACTAGGGTGTTGTTCCATGTTAGCCATTGTGAATGTAATAAGAAGTCAAGCAAAATGACACCTTTTTTTTGGCTAACTGAACAGATTACAATATGCAAGCTTTCAAGGCAATTCGGGCCCCTTCTTCAGGCAAGATGTCATCAATTACATCGTGCCTGAAGAAGGGGCCCGAGCTGCCTTGAAAGCTTGCATATTGAAATCTTTTTAGTTAGCCAATAAAAGGTGTCATTTTGCTTCACTTCTCATTGAGTGTTTTTGAATAATAATGAAATCTTTTTGAATCTTAACTGAACTTTTGCTAGAGTAGAGATTCACAGTCACATTCATTCTAGTATAAAATGAGATATAAAGGAAAGTGATAAAGCACATATGTTTGTCACTGGCATGCATTGCCACTTACTTCATTATAATTCAAGCAGAAATATCATCTATCAATAGAAATACTGTTGTGTTTTGTCATTGCCTAACTTCATCTTTGTCCTTCTTTCTTCAGCATTGGACTGCTAAATTGCCCTGCCTCCACTTCTTATTTGTCCATTTAGCTTCTTCTCCTATTGTTTGTGAGATGTTATTCTTGAGTATATCTGAAGGTTTGTTCCATTGACAGTGAATAGTATTTTTACAACTATAGCATAGAGGCATTTCAGGGGCAAGGATTTGTTCAACTGAAAGACATTCATATACACTGTTATTCTTAACTCTAGGTGATTTCTCTCTGGAGATGCACAAAGACTTGTGCTTAGTGTTGGAATAATGTGTTGATGCAAGCAATCTGTCACTGTAGGGGAATTCATCACAAAACATCATTCATTTCACTTCTCAGAAGAGAGCACAAAATATCAAGACTCCAGGGAGAGCAACACACTTGTGCCTTGCTAGCAAGAGAATTCCTGCCTCTCATAAAACATAAACACCATCTTTAAAGGTACAGTAAGACATGTACTCTGTATCTGAAATTGAGAGGGGTGACTGGGATATCAATAAATGTGCCATAATGTGCTCTGAAATGAGCACCTGTGACCAGAGTCTGCTGACCACACATGCTGATACATATGAGCTGCGATTAAAAAATATGGTGAATATTTTAAAAAAGAAATGTTTATTGCAGTAAAAGATTTACAACTGGGCTGTCGTCCTTTGCCTTTCATGGTCATTTTCATTTTAAGGAACAGCCAGAAGTCGTACGGTGCCAGATCTGGAGAATAAGGTGGATGCGGACACAGCGGAATGTTTTTATTCGACAGAAATTGTCGTACTAGAAGGTATGTGTGACAAGGAGTGTTGCCATGATGAAGAATGAAACCGTTTCAACATTTTCCTCGGTTATTGATGTTGAAGGACATCCTGATCTTTTCTCGTCTTCAACCGAGTCAGATCCATTACAAAATCGATCAAACCACTTGTAAACAGTCTTAATTGTCAGTGCACTGTCACCATAAACTGATTTTAACATCTAATGGGTTTTCTGAGCTTTTAGCAATTTGAAACAAAATTTCATGTTAATGCGTTGCTCGATATACATTATTAACGACAAACTTGAAAAACACACTTGAACTCAACAGTGGCTCACAAACACAAACACAAACAACTGACACTATTGAACAAGTTGAAGCTTGTCACAAATTAGGCTGTAGGATGGACATGTCAGAACCTGCATTGAATTGTTTTGCGTTGCTCTTGGATGGTGCTCAGCATCAACATTCACCGTACTTTTTGATATCACACCTCACTTTTGTCAAAAAATGGATGGTTTTTCATACGGTGTGTTCACATTAAATGAGGTAGAGTGTGTGAGAGTTAAAGGGTGAACACGATTTTTGTGGAAAGCATTATACAGTGAAACTGAAGAGCAACCTCCCAGGCAACTGACATGTTCTTTTAGCCCAGCAGCTGGACTAATTGGCTCAAGACAACAGAGTGGGCTTGAACCCAAGAGGTGAATTGCATATGGAGGACATGCAGAAGCATTTCTGTGTATGCACCCAAATAAATATGAATACAAGAACTATAAGCCTTTGAATTACAACCCCAATTCCAATGTGTAAAATGAAATTAAAAGCAGAATGCGATGATTTGCAAATCTCATAAGCCTATATTTTATATATGCTCCCATCCAGACAACACCTTTTTCAGGGAAGGCCTTGCATATTTCAGCAAGACAATGCTAAACTGCATTCTGCATCTATTAACAACAGCATGGCTTCACAGTAGAAGAGTCCAGGTGCTGAACTTGCCTGCCTGCAGTCTAGTCCTTTCACTAATTGAAAAATTTGGTGCATCATGAATTGAAAAATATGACCAAGAAGACCAGGAACATTCCTGTGCCAAAAGTCCAGCAACTGGTCTCCGTTTACGGACTGTTTTTAAAAGAAGAGGGGATGCTACGTAGTGGTACACTTGGCCATGTCCCAACTTTTTTGAGATGTGTTGCTGCAATCAAATTCAAAATGAACTACTATTTTTCATGAAATATTCGAATATCTCACTTCAACATTTAATTTGTTTTCTGAGTTCTGTTGTGAATAGGAAATAGAAATATGGGTTTATGAGATTTGTAAATCATTCAGTTCTGTTTTTATTTACATTTTACACAGCAGTCCAACTTTTTTGTTATTGGGGTTATAGAATAGCAGGCAATAAACTACAACAAAGTAGAAAATACAAATACTCCAAGTAAACTCTAAACAAATAACATAATTTGTGACAAAGATGAGTGCCTGGACAGAGAGGGTATACTGAAAGGAAGAGTTAGAATGTCAGGGTAAATCGATGTACCTTGTCAATCTCAGAGGAAAAAAATATCTTTTTGCATGACCTTTTGGGGGGTCAGAACACAGGGTCAGTCAGCACCCATGGAGCAATTTTACAGGTTAAGGCCCTTTCTCAAATGACCAACGGAGTACGATCTTTTCTTGCAGTAATGGAATTTGAACCAGCAACCTACCATATATGAGCACAGATCCACAGCTACAGAGCCACCACTCTGCACTTTTTTTGGATTTGATACACTTTGTTAATCCCCGTGGGGAAATTATAATCCCTGAATTAAATGTTTTCCTTGACAAATGAGTTTAAAATCGTTTTTAAACAATAATTTGATCCAGCTAATCTAATTAATTTAAATTCAAAATATCTTTATTGTGCAAACAAGAAATGGATAAAAATATTGCACATATCATTAAGAAGACATGGTATCTTTGAAAATGTGTCCTGTATATACAGTAAAAAAATTGAAAAAGATTAACAATAAAAAATAAATATGCAAAGAGCTATTCTTTCCAATTCCTTTGGTTCCAGCTGAACAAAAGCAAGCAAGCCTAACTAGAGTTTAATATTGCTTTTTGAAACATCTTTAAAAGGACAAACTAAAGAAAATGTAGATCTCCATCAACTGAATCCTGCCTCAGCAAGGCTTATCAGACCAAGCCTTACAATACAGGTTAGGGTTTGTAGAGATGTGTGTCCCCCTAGGGGGATGATGCATGGGTACACGCCTATAGATGTAAATATTTACTTTCTGTCCGTGCCTCACCACTTATTACTAAGAAAAATAAAAGCCTTTAGAAATACCTCAGAAAATCCCAAATAATTGCATAAAATCGTTTCATAATTATTTTCCATAAAACTGTACAAAATTTGCATAAAATAATAAATACTTAAATTTGCATAATTTAGACAGTTAAAATTAAATTTTCATAAAACCTTTATATAAAATGTAAATAGCAATAAGATCGGGATAAAATAAAGTATGTAAAAGCCATAAATAGATTTAAAAGGGTTATACTACAATTTTTTTTAAAAAGATATTCTAATAAACAAACATCATTATTTGTATTACACAAAATGTCTCCCATTCCACTTCTTTCTGACTTGAAAGACACGCAGAATTTCAACATAGATGATGGATCAAAAGATATTAGAAATGTTTATCTTTGCCTACTTATAACTTTGCATGAAACACTGGAGCAAATGTCAATGGCCTTTGAGAAACATTGTCCCCTATGGATAAACACTGTCACTGAATCTGGTGGAGTGAGGGATGATGGTCCGGTGTCATTTATCAGCATAGAGGAAGTAGAAAAGTGACTGAGCAGGATAGTTGAAACCTTGAGTAGTGCCGTGTGCCTTCTAATACAGTGTGTGTTACATACAGAATGTTCTAGACAGAAAGGATTTCATTATCAATTATATTTTATGCCACCTTCTGCAGTGCTTTGTGGTCCTGAGCTGAGCAGGTATCACAACAGAATGTTATTTAGTTTAGGCAGTGAGTGTAACAACACTGGGCACCTATAGAAGTTGATGAGTATACATGGAGATTTCCAGGCTTTCCTCAGACATCTGCAGAAGTAAAGATTCAGTAAGCAAAGGTTTTGTGTCCACTTCATCATTGATTTTGGGCCAACTCAAGTGTGTCAAACTCGGGAAACTAAGTGCTCTCAGGTTTTCAATCAACAATTAACTGCAGTCATAATGAAGGACTAAAACCTAATGGTTGCAAGTTCAATTCTCACCGTTGATTCACTTTGAGATCTCAAGTAAGTCTGTTAACCTGCAGAAATAAAATGTGATTTCTAAGTCACATTTTATTAGATAAGATAAAAGCTTCAGCTGAACAAAAAAAATGAAAGTCAGCCAATTAACTGGCATAGCCACAGAAAAGGAAATCTGCGTTTTTTAAAAGCAATAGTAATTTTAAGCCACTTTACATAAAACTGTCAGCTAAATAAAAAAAGATATTATAATTCATTTTCACTCATCCTTGATGCTCAGCCCTCCTTTTTATATGATATGGTGATTTCTTTGAGCGGACAGGGATGCAAACTGAAATTGACTTGTCAGCGTCTTCGCCATGAAAGGTGTAATAAACTGTGATTTGACTAATACACGATGATTAAAGGTTTGGCTACAGCTGCCATGTTCCAGAATAATAGCTGGCACTATATATCACTGGGGGATCCAGGGTTACCTTATTAAACTTGACCCTTTGCCCATCTAAATATCAATCTTTGTTGCCGCAATAAAGAACTAGGCAGGTCCTGCAGACCACCAGAGCTCATACAGTCACTCTAACCCAACAGAGACAGGGAGAGACACAAATTGCCACACAACACGTTTTATTTACAGCTGTGGAGCACTTTCCTCTGCTCCCCACAGCATAGTACATAAAGCACAGCTCTCTTCTTTCTCTTCCTCTGTTTTTCCTTCCCATCCACTCCTCCAGACAAGCTTTGTCCACCTCCACCCAACTCTGGCTACCCAAATGGAGTGATTTGGCTCCTTTTATTCAGCTACTGGGAGTGCTCCAGGTGGCTCATCAGTATTACCTGGAATCACACCCAGGTGTGGTGGAAGTCCATTGCAAGGCTCTGTAGATACCCCTAAAGGCCCCCATATAACCCAACATGGCTGTACCAATCTCCAAGTCCCAGCAAGCCCTGCAGGCATTCGTGGTACCACAACCACCCAGGACGGCTGCCCTCTACTGTGCCTGGGGAGGCAGTGCCTTCCAGATGGCAGATGCTCTCTCGCCTAGTCCTCCCATCCAGTTGGTGTCCTAGCCGGGTAATGGCCTAGGCCACCTGTCACAGTCTGTAGCTGCTAAGCTGCTCTTTCATCATTTCTTTAAACTGTCTTCCACAGTACAGATAGCACTCTGAGATGAACAACACTGAAAGATTCATCACCAACCACTCTGTTCTTACTTATGGAGAATTTCCAACTTTCATGTGAGTGCAGGTTTGGTTTTACTCTTGGTATAGTGTTTTCTGCCTTGGGTGGATTCTTTACTTTCTTTTCCATTTCAGCCTCATTTTGGGACTTTGAAGCCAACACCAGAAGCCACAGGTCTGACAGTTTCTGAAAAATGCAGATTCTATTTAGATATTTCAACGATTCAGGATTCTCTGAATGTCACAGATAAACAAGATTAGCTGAGTATACAATATGCTCAATGAGTTTCCTAACCGTGACTCCATAAAGGAAATGCAGCATTCAGCTTGTTTTACAGCTGCGACTTAAAGGCAAAGCTTTTCACAAATTGTTCATGATATTATATGTGCATTAAATGAAATGTCCTGAATGACCCCACAAATGGTAATAATAAGGTCATTTATTGGTTTTTAGAAAAAGTAGCTTATTAAAGCATATCATCATTTTCCTAGTTATCTCATTACCCTTCAAATTCTGGACTGTTTATTCTGTTGTAGATTTAAGTGGATAATTTTGCCATGTTTGCCCATCAATTTACACTCAATAAGACATAATTACAAAGTGAAAACATGCTTTCAGAAATGTTTATATATTTATTAAAAATTTAAAAATGTGTTCCTACACAGAGCTTGAGAAATGGTTTTACAACCTTTGCCCTGACCTAAAACTTTTATTGGAGAGAGTTCATGGGATTTTATGGCTTGCTCATAGAAATTAAAAATCAAAAATGAGATCCCTGTGATATCATTTTGGTTTCTCCTAGACAATAATAAGATCTGTTTCTCAGATTTTTCTCCTGAGACAAAATACCCCAGTAGTCTCACATGTGTCTCCTCTTGAGTTTCAGCAGAGTCACACAATGAGCTCAGATCTACCAAGTAGTGTCTTGACTATTTTTTTTTTTTTTTTCTTTGCAGTTTGAAAGTATTTACATTGTTTGCTCAGCTATATACGGTGAAATTTATAAACAGTTGTTTGTGGTAATAAAACACTTTACTAGGATTACAAAACTGTAGTCCTTACTTTTGATTAATACTATTAGTTACTCTAATTCATAGCTATACTCCAACTAGATCATACTCAGTTGGGAAGAAAAGGTACAGAGTGCGGCAGAGCGGTTAAGACTTTAGACTTCAGACCCTGAAGTTGTGAGTTCAAATCCCAGTGCTGACACTCTGTGACTTTAAACAAGTCACTTCACCTGCTTGTGCTCCAATTGTTGAAACAAAAGAAATATACCTGATTGTATCTAAAATGTTGTAAGTCACTTTGGATAAAGTAAAATAAACAATATGAAGTCTTGAAAGAGATTAAAGCAAGACTAGAACGAAACCAAAATTCTCAAGTTTGACTCCTTTCTTTCTAAAGCTATTTCTCCTAAGGAAATTTAGGAGAAACATCTGTGACAAAATCGACTATTAAATGAAACATAAATGAAAATCTTTTTTAAGTCTCACAAGCCTTCAAAGATCAGCCTTTGAGAAGTAAAAATTTCCTATGGGTAGTCCTGGTCCTGACATGCAGAGTGAATTGTGAAGCCTTATAAATACAAGTGTCAGTGTTTCTAAATGATGTGCAACCAATTCAGTTTTCACTTGGTGAACTCCAATCAAGTTCTAGACATACCTCAAGGAGAATTAAAGTAAACAGGATGCACCTAACCTCAGTTTGGAAGGCCACAAGGGTCTTAATACTTAGAAATGAGAGTTTTGAATATGTCAGTAAATTTGTAAATCTTTCTGAAAACAGGTTTTAATTTTGTCATTATGGGTTATTAAATGTAGACTAATGGGTAAAGAGGCCAAATGCATCCATCTAAAATTAAATCTACAACACAATATAGTATGCATAAAGTATATATATATATAGTACACACGCTTTTATTTTTGCCTCGTGGGAAACGCCTTCTCCTTTTTCCCACCAGTACAGCACAGTTCTAAAGCTCCAACAGACAGTGCCCAGCACTTCTCTTTTTCTTTTCTTTCTCTCTATCTTGTCTTCTCCTCTGGCCACGTCCACTTCTACTGGCAAGCTTCAGCTTTCATCTCCCGACTCTGGCTCCATTATAAGACACCCATGTGCTTGATGACTTTCTTTTAGCAGCACTTTCAGTTGTGGCAGAAGTGCTACAATCATGAGCTCAGCAATCCTCCAGGCACCCCCTGATGGGCTCCAGCAGGTTGGGCTTCCATGCTCCAAACCCATGGCTCTGCTGCAAGCCAGGGGGACTGTGCTCATAGTGTTCTGGGGAGCTAATGCCTTGGATAAGCTCTCTCCCCCGGTCCTTCCAATCTAGAGGGATCCTGGCTGGGCAAAGGCCCTGGCTGTCTCCCACTATATATATATATACACAGTAGACCCCTGTGAAGACGCGGTTCAGGGTTTGCGGCCTCAGTTGTTTTCCTCAGAGGATTTTTCCTTAGAACCTAACTAATAATTGTTAGCAGAAACTGCAAACATTCTCTGCAATTTTTTATGGCTTTTTTCGTGACAATACTATACTGTAGAGAGAACAGAAAGGAACCGTAGAGGAAAATGCGGCTTGGGATGGTGAAAGTAGCCAATTTGAGAGCGTTGTACTCTACTAGAATTTGGAACTGTAACTTCCAGCAGTCCCTGCGGTTGCTCTGACTGGTCTTCTGCTGAGGGTGCAGGGGCTGTTGGGGTCAAAGGATGTCAGCGCAGCTTTTAAAAAGGGAGCCAGTGACCAAAAGAAAAAAAAAAAGTTTTTGTAATTTGTGTTTCAAGTTCCTGTCTCTCTGCCTGCTTTCTGTTGGGTTACCTGTACTTATTCGTTTTGTCCTGGATGGTTTCGTGGTTGGGGTCTGGATTGTCTGCCATCTGTCTGTGTGCATGAGGACTGTAAGTGGATTCATTGCTATCCTGCGAAGAAAGGAACACTCCTGAACCCGTCCACCCATCTTCACCATTTCATGAACTACCGGTAGAACTATCTTTACATTCCCATTCAACATGCGGATCTCTGGGCTATCTTCATCATTACATTTCATCCATTGCCGTTTCTTCATGGACTTTACTGTGTGTGTTTTGTTGGTGTTTTGTTGTATTTAATGTATAATCGCTGTAAGGGGAACAGGGGTAGTATCGTTGCTTTCATTTGTTTTCAGTACATTCTTTATTTACTGTTTGATTACCAGTTTGCTTTGCTTTTGTCTCTTTTTGTGAGTTCATGCAGGTTGAGTCAAGGCTGGATGCATCCCTGGAGTCTCCACCATAAAAATAAATAAATCACCGACAGTGTAAATCTTAGCAGCACCGGACCGCTAAAGCGTTATTCATTTCTCCTCGCTGCTGATTGACTGCTGCCCTGTGACGCATCTCCAGCTGAGTGTTCTTGTGTTTTCCGTTTTGTTCTTCTTAATCTTTAAACCGCCGCAACCAGCTATAGTCATTTCCCAGTGCAATTTACCGGCACGCCAGAGCTGATCAGTCAGTGCCGTACATTCATTGAGCAGCCAGCTCATGACCACTGCCAGCCCCTGCAGCACTGCAGCCTTACTGTCTCTGGGATTCAGCCACTGCACTAGACTAGCCTGCCCGCATCAGCGTTTACCTCTGTGCGCTTGTGTGTAGCCAGTTCAAGCGCAGTTGGCTCAGTGATTTACTGAATTTCATCAATGGTGTCAGTTGCACCTTGTACATATTGTTCCAGTAGTTTTTAAAATAGTTTTTACAGTTCATTGGCAGTGTGTAAAATGATCTGTGTTGCAGTAATTGTGATACTATTTGAATGAAAAAAAATGTGTTCCATTAAAATTTCACTTTTTCTTTGTGAATTGTTTACTTAAACGTTTACTTTAAAAGTGCAGTAAAAAAGTATTTGGCGTCCAGGGATGCATTAATCCCAGAGTATGTGGCAGCTTAAGGGTTAAAGCCCCAAGATGCCATCGAAATGCCCTGCACCTTCTAAGCCTTTTGGCAATGAAAATGCACTTGCATGAATTACAGTACATATAGCGGTAACATCGGTATTTTGCATTCTAGAACTGCGGGTGACATATCAGTACAGTACTGAACAGTATACTGGTTTACCTTTACATTCTTTTTTTAGTTAATGTATTAAGCTAAAGTTGAAATGAAATTAAAGTGTTTTGGGGGCATATTTAGGGTTTAAACAATAAAAATAGGCATTTTTTTTAACCACATCCATAATTCGCAATTTTTCACAAATCGCGGGTGCTCTAGGAACGTAACCCTTGCGAATTCCGAGGGTATACTGTATATACTGTATATATATATATATATATATATATAATATATATTGTCACGCACAAGCGCATCGGGAGCAGTTGAAGGACCTGACGCGCAGCGCGATGAGACTCGTCAGGAGACGAAGACAGCGTACTAACCTCTCTCTCCCTTTTTCCTCAGAAAAGACGAAGCGACGCTGCCATAGCACTGCCCGGAGTAAACGACAGTCTCCACTTCCAGGTTGCTTTCTTCCCTCTGGTCCCCCAAAGATGACGTCACACTCCCATCCACCATCACGCCTTCCCAGCAACCATCACGTCTGATTTTCGGTCCACCCCTTTATATTGTCCCTTCAAATCCGCCACCTTTGTCTTTTGAGTTCATACAAAAGTTTGTTTTGTTTGAGAAGAAGACCTATTCTACTATTTTGTTACAGTATACGGGGCATAAAAACCCCAAACCTTGAGGCGATTCTGTCTTTTCTTTTACTATATATATATATATATCCATCCATTATCTAACCCGCTATATCCTAACTACAGGGTCACGGGGGTCAGCTGGAGCCAATTCCAGCCAACACAGGGCGCAAGGCAGAAATCAAACCCCAGGCAGGGCACCAGCCCACCGCAGGGTGCTCACACACACACACACACACACACACCAAGGACAATTTTAGAATCGCCAATGCACCTAACCTGCATATCTTTGGTTGTTACCTTAAATTGACCACACAATATAATCAAATCAAAGCCAAATGCTCCCTGATGTCAATAGTATATTACAACTCTAAACAATAAACTGAAACAATAAACCAGTGGTTCTCAACCTATGGGGCGGGCCCACTAGGGGGGCGCGAAGTAACAAAAAGGGGGGCGCGAAGATGTGAAAAAAAGAAAACAAGAATCAAAAATATGAAAAAAACATCTGTTGAAACCAAAACAAATTAACTTAAACTACATTTTGATACTAGAATAATAAATATAGAGTTAGATAAATGTCGATAAAAGTTAAGTAGGTATAATAAAATATGCATCTACATTTCAAAAAAATGTTAGGGGGGTGCGATTAAAACTGTTATGAAAACTCAGGTCGCAAATACTTAAATGTTGAGAAACGCTGCAATAAACAGTACCAACAATGTGGAAACAGTCCAGTATAATAGGGACAGTTGATGATGAATAAGTGAAAGAAATATCTTGTGAATAGCTCTCAGAATAGAATGTAAAGTTTTGTCCTACCTGTTCCTGATACAGCATGACGCGATTCAAAGATGTCCAATAGCATTATACCGCTGGAGCTTCTGGGAGATGTAGTATATTTTAAGTAGTGTTGCTAGATTATTAATTAAATAGCTGACCCTTTTTTGCCTTTTATTTGGCATTTAGAAAAGTGCAGTAGTGACAGATTTACATTTATAGGAAATTAAGACATAAAGTGCCTTGAGCATTTTAAAGGTGCTATATAAATATTATTATTAGGAGTAGTAGTAGTTTTTTCTGTGTCATTGAATTCTTTTACTTCACTCTTTCTGTTGAGTTTGCTGTCTTAATTGTATCTTAATATAGACAATTAATGATGAGCAGAGTAGACACCATCACAAAGGACTCTGAAAGAAGCAGCTACTTCAGTGTTCCCTACTTGTCTGCTTATCCTCTAATAAAACCCCTGTGTGCGTCCAGGTGTCCGTGTGTGTGTCTTCTGGTGAAGTGCGCATGCGCGGGGCACGGTGTGATGCGCACAACACTGTGGACGCACACACACTGGAAGCTGGGCACACAGTGAATGGCGTAGCCGCGTATGATAAGCAAATAAAGGACATCATTGCTGGGAAGACCATGGATGCACACGCACTGGAAGCTGGGCACACAGTGAACGGCATAGCCACGGCTGCGCATGATAAGCAAATAAAGGACATCATTGCTGGGGAGAGTGCTGATTGCATAGTCACGGCCGTGCACATAAAATCCGTTGCTGGGGAGACGCCACGCATACTGCCCCGCGCATGTTTACTAACTGACTATCTACTAACAACATGCCACCCAAAAAAAAGGACACGTCAAGTAGGACAAAAGACACAGACACTCAAATCATATATAAGCAACATCTCCTGGAAGAACAGTCAGCTCAGCAAGTAAACATCAACAAAAGAAAGGCTAAAAGACAAAGAAAAATATGAGCAAATAGATCGATTGAAGAAAAAGAAAATGAGCGTCAGAATATTCCCCGTATTGATTTGGCTCCATCCTCTACTAATTTACCCTTTACCTTAAGAAGGCGACAATTTCCAGTTACATTAGCCTTTGTCATAACAATTAATAAACCTCAAGGGCAAACCTTAGAAAAAGTTGGCATTTACTTGCCACAACCAGTATTCAGCCATGGTCAGTTATATGTTGCATTATCAAGAGTTAGAAGTTTTACAGATGTTGTTGTCAACGTTGTAGATGGTCCTGAACAAGGCAAACTGTTGCCAAACTCAGACAGAGTATTTACAAAAAATGTTGTCTATAATGAAATTTTATAGAACAATTTAATGAGGTAAAAAAATAAAAACTTTTTCCTAAATATCTTCTTCAGATATTGTGTATTACAGATTGTTACAAAGTTTTACACTAAGGCAGTATTAATTATACTTACTTTATTGTCATATACGTTTCTATTTTATTTTTAATATTATTTTACTTTAGGCTTCTTACAAAAATATTTTTAACAAAAAAAAAAATTAAGACAACAAAAAGAATGAGGTCAAGGTCCCTTGCCATTTAATATTTACTGTTCCTACTAATGTTTATGCAATACTGTCCTAGTGCCCGTTATTGTAATGGGCTTAATGTCTAGTTAGTAAATAATTGTCTAAACAACCAGAATATTCAAATATAAAAATACTTAAAAGGAAAAAGAATGAATTCTTACTCATTTAACAATTATGAATTCCTGCTTCATTTAGTACAAATAAAGTATAACCAGTTTGTAATATCTGGATGGTTGTAAAAAACACTGAAACTGGTTAATACTGGCTTGCTTAATTAAGGTAGAAGTCAAATTAAGAGAAGGAATGGACTGAGACAGCAACTTGTAGCCACAGGGGACCCTGAGGACTGAACGCAGGGAACCACTGCTTTAAAATACTTAGATTTAGGGTTTGTGCTGCCATCAAAGTAATTTAAAAGTCATTGACATCTGTATGATACCTGCTTGGGGTGTGTTTCTCTATATTAATTCCATCAAGCTATATATTTTAAAATGAACACCCCAAAGTTGGCTTCTGCCTTGTGCCAAATGTTGCTGGGATGAGTTCATGATCAGTTTAGGTATATAGTTAAAATAAGCAGGGTCTCTCACAAACCAGGGTCCTGTAGCCACTCTAAAGACAGCTCTTTTAAAGGCACACTTTTTTTAGCAAGTGCTTGAGCTTGTGACTTAATTGATCTAATTACCCAAACCTTAGAGAGCACTTCTGAACCATTAAAGATAATTGAACAACATTTTAATAAACAAGGAAAAACATGAGTCAACAGAAGAAAATAAATTAACAAAATTAAATTGCATTCAGGGGAGTTAAAGGAATAATATGATAAAGAAACAAGAGTCATTCTTGAGATGAGAAAGAAACTTCAAACCTGATCACTGGAAACCTTTAATCTAAAAGCTCTGATTCTCAAAGACAAGTAGCTGAATGTTCATAAAATGCAAAACAAATAGGAATCTCTAAAAATAGAATAATTCTAGAAACTGACATCAGAAATGTGAATTGAAATCATTACCCTACAGTAAGTATAGTTTAATCTACTATTTAATAAAACAATATGTCTGTGTGTGTATATATGTCCAATCCATCCGAGCAATCTAACTGGTCAGTTTGGCTTAGATTTGATTGGTCAGTTTGATTTTAGTGGCACAGTGGTAGGGGTGATGACATGATATGTTAGGGGTTGTCATAGGAAAGAGCATAAAGACTTGGGTGATGGTAATTCAACACCAAAACAGGAGATGGTACTGTATAATAACATTCTCTCTTCTCCACCATCTGCAGAAAGAAAGACTGACACCTTTCCACCTCTTGCATCACTTATGGGATGTCACATACGTGTGCTTAGGAGGCAGTCAACAAGCCCTGAGGTGAGTGATATAACACAAGATAAGGGGTTGATTTGGGGTACTAATGTTTCTCTCTCTGTTTCTGCAGAACAACAGAACATAAACAATAAAAGCATTCACTCGCCGACAACACTTCCGGTATCAGAAAATGGCTCCATACCGACCACTACATCTATGATGATGTTACCTCCGGCTCCACAGACTGACATCACATCCGGTCCATCCTCGATGATGTCACTTCCGGTCCACCCTCGATGACACCACTTTCTGGCTCATCATGATGACGTCACTTCTTTTCCACCCTTGATGACGTCACTTCCGGCCCATCGTGATGACATCACTTCTGGTCCCTCGGTGATGATGTCACTTATGGCTCCTCAAGGTGACGTCACTTCCGACTTCCGTTAATGCCACTTACGTCTTTTTCATCATTTCCTGCCAACTCATTTCCTGCAGCCATTTTGTATAAAAATGACCGTTCATCTCCTGTAATTTGTCAACTGTTTGGTTTTTTTCACCCAATATTGACCCAATTTTGCTGCCATTACATGGGGCAATTCTCTAACTCTTTTTTGCAGTTTCTGCATGCTTTATTCTTATTACAGGTGTCAGTCCACTTGAATCCGCCTCTTCCTCTCAGAATGCCTGAAATCCATAAGAGCTGCCATCTTCGGTAATTAGCCTAAGGTAAATGTCCGAGAAAGACTCATTTTCCATTTTTACATGTGTTTATTTTGCTGTTTGAGCTCTTTCAGTTATATGGGTTTGACCAAAACGTGCCCCAAAACTGTAATATTGTTGTTTCATCTGTACAGGGTGTGAATTTCAATTGCTTAAAGTGACATTTTTTTTTTTACAACAAAGGAATTAAAATGAAGTATTTTAACCACTGCAAAGTGAATAATTAACATACCAAGTGTTTTTGGTTAGCTAAATGAAAACAAGGCATAACCTGATTTGCCTTCAAATATCGGAACTATTTGCAAGAATACAAATAATGTTTTTACAACAGGAAAGGGGGGCCAGCAACCATTGGTGGTAGAGGAGGCATCTTGAAATTACAGAGCGTAAGAAGCAGGCTTTACAGGAATGTGATCAAGAAGCAGCGCTGGGCAATAAGAGGTTGAGACACATGAGGATACAGAGACAAGGCACAGAAAGAATACTGAAGGTAGGGGCAAGGGACCAAAACAGAGCTTTAAAGCTCACGTACAATTGGTTTAACAAGCTGTGAAAGGAAAATCACATTAACAGTGGAGCTATGGGAGGATCAGGATCAATAAATATAAGGAGAGATTTTTGATATTGTTTTAGAATCTCCCTTCAAAGTGTGGTAAAATGACATGTGCCCTAACAAACTTTTGACCATTATTATTGGCACCTTGTGCTTCCATTTAAGTTACTCTAGTCAAATAGATGTGAAGTGAGTGGCTATCATTGCTTGGCTTGTGCAGCTAAATGTGTGTCCATGTTCTGTAATCCCCTTAAGGGGAGCCTGTTTGTGATTTTCATAAAATGCACATTAGGGGAGTGTGATTTACATGTCTGCTGTTTCTGGGTGATGTTTGACTTCCATCACTCATGTGTGACCTCCTGTGCATATAAAAGTGGTCTGCAGGAAATGCTGAGCAATCAGACTGTGATGATCATTAGTGTAATTGTGCAGGGGCTGGCTGTCAGAATTGGTACTGAATTTAATTGCAAGTGCAGCCAATTTAAATGCAAGAGAGAAAATCTAAATTTTTAACTGTGATTTGAAAGTGACCACTGTAAGAGCTTTCTAAAAAGGTCTATGAAGAAGGTTCAAGACAATAGGAGCAAGAAAGGTAGATGAGTGCTGGCTGACAGAAGAATAACAAAGTCTTTGGAATGGAGAAATGTATGGAATCATAGTATCTGTTTGGTTACGGTGAGTTAAACAGCAATGATAGCCTGACTGACGGGGACTTTATAGGAAGCCAAACTACAGATATGATGCTATTCATACCAAAGTAGGTATTATATTTTATGTAAATGAAAACATATTATGATGTACCTCCATCTCACAGATTAAAGTGTGGTAAAATAAAAACACTGCATTTCAGGCTCTGTGGGTGTGGCCGAGGGGTGCTCAGTGTGAATGTGTGCTGATTTACCTGTTAACAGGCAGGCGATCGGCTTAGCTTTTTCACATTGGCACTCTGTGGATTCTAATTAGGATTCCAAATCCACAGGCATTTAAATTGGTCCCAAGAGAGAAGAAAAGGAAAAAGTAAAGTGAGTCCAAAGATGGGGCAGAGCTGGTACAAGACAGGGGAAGCAGTAGCCATATGGGGTTAGGGCTGCTTCTGCTGAATAATGATGAAGAAAAGGGGTGACTAACTTCTCTGAGAGATTCCCACAGATGCCAAGTAATGGCAGTGGGAAAAGGGAGCAGGGCTCACAGGGTCTCCACAAAATCCAAGGGATGGCTATGAGACACAAGGCAGTTAAAAGGATTAAGTGCACATGCTGGAGCAGACCAGAATGGTGAGCAGTAGAAATGCAGAATAAGAAGGAAGCACTGAGGCTCATATTGGTTTGTAAAGGGACTGAACCTTAATTGCTTTAAATTTGATTTTAAGCCCTTGTGGATTACTTATTTATGTAATGGATTTTAATGTCCACAGAGCACTTGGTTTGTATTGAGGATTATTTATCTAGTTATTGAAGACTTGCACTGTACTTTTGTTTAATTGGAAAAATAAAAAAGCACTTTACATATTTGCACCTACTCTCGTTGCTATGTGTTCTTATTTTCCAGTTCATTCTCGGTCACCTGGGTTCAAGGGGAGTATGCCAGCTGTGCACAACCCAGGCATCACAAGATGTTGCCCAATTCATCTTTTAAACTGCAGTTTAATCTAATTCTAAAACCAGTGACACCTCATTCCAGTTCAGCTCAGCAGCTTATGTTCTGAAAGTTACAATATCATCCCGAATAGTAGGATTACCATGTATGAGTTTCAGTAATTGACTTGGTGCTACAGTCTTCCTCTCTGGTACATGAGAAACTTTGTGGAAATCCCTCAGAAAATTATCTAAATTTAAGCAGCAAGGGTGATTATTATAATAAACAGGTGAGGACCATTCTAAAGATTCCTCTGTTAAAATTCAATTTGAGTTTTGTTGTTAGCAAAACTTTACCACTGAAGATCTGTTGACCACCAGGGGGGCATACCAGCCACCCTACCTGACACAGACAGGCAGACACAAGTTGTCACACAGTACACACATTTATTTACAGCACAGTACATAAAACACAGTCCTTTTTCCTTTCTTTTCTTTCCTTTCTTCTTCTCTTCCACCGCCACTCCTCCTGGAAAGCTTCCTCTACTCCCACCCAACTCTGGCTCCTTTTACCCCAGGCACCCAGAAGTGCTCCAGGTGCTTGTGGACCCAGTTCTGGCAGCACTTCTGGGTGTGGCAGAAGTGGTGCAATTAACGGCTCAGCACCTCTCCAGGCACCCCCTGGCAGTAGTCACGGGCCCCAACAGGGTTGAGCTTCCATGTTCCAAAACCGTGGTATCACCTCACTCCTGGGTACTGCCCTCTAGTGCTTTTGGGGAGGCAATGCTCCGGAAACACTCCTTCCCCCGGTCCTTTCAACATAGAGGCTTCCTGGCTGGGTAAGGGCCCTGGCCGTTTGCCACAGATCAAATATCAGTTTATACTGATGTAGGAATTTACAGTATGACAACTTACATGTTCAGAAGGGGGAATGTGAGGTTCATTCACTATGGATGCTGCCTTCTGAGCCAATAAATCATTACAACTTTACTGTAGGCTCTTTAATTCCCTTTGTATCTGTTGGGTGAACGGCTGGGGCTCATGCCCAGCCGGAAGGCCCAGAGAGTGGAAGGACCAGGAGAGGAGCAGTACCTCCCCTGGACCATGAAAGGGCAGTCGCCCTGGTGGGAGTTTGGGCCACAGGAACAGAGCTTGGAAGCTCAACCTTGTGGGGGCCCATGTCCACCACCAGGGAGATTCTGGACATTTGCTAAGCCCTGGACTGTAGCACTTCTGCCACACCAGAAAGTGCTGCAGGAAGGTCATCAGGGAGCAACTGGACCATATCCCGGTGAACTATAAAAGAGGCTGCCTCACTCCATTCAGGGAGCTGGAGTCAGGAGGCAGAGGATGGAGCTTGCGAGTGGAGGAGTGAGGGCGGCAGAGAAGAAGGAAAGAAAGAAGAAAAAGACTGTGAGCAATAGTGCTGGTGGGTTGTACACTGTGTGTGCTGTGCAAAGGATTGTGCATTGTGACAAAATAATAAAAGCTTGTGTTTGGACTTCCTTGTGTCCTGGTGTCTGTCTGTAGTTGGGCTGAACTTCCACACTGTTCAGCCAGGAACCGAATGCCATGTACTTCTGAGGTACTCATTTTAAATGGTCTGAACTCTTGTTTCAGTTTGTCAATAAAAGATGGTGAGCAACAGCTTAATATTTAAAGGATGTGACAGTTGAACCTTGGATAGATAAACGGTGAAACAACTAGTTAAAACACTAAAATCAGGAACTACAATTAAGCAAATATCGAAGCTCTATTTACAATGCCTATAAAAAGTATTTATCCTCTTCACATTTTATTATGATACAACATTAAACTACGCTGAATGTAATTAGAATTTTTTGACAGTGAGAAATAGAAAAAGACTAATAACAGCTGCATTCCTTGCTCCTAAATTGATTTAGGTAATCCTAAGATTTTACTGATGTCTTTAATAATTTTTTTTTCTTATTTTTTTCACAATCATGTTGTCTTCTTTGACTTTCATTGGCACAACTCATGTCTTCATTTTGAGCAATGGAAACTACAGACTCCAAAGGGTAGAAGCAAGCTGAGGTATCTTATGGCTGCACTAATGAAGCAATGAAACACACTTTAGGAACCACAAACACCTGTGAAGCCAATTGTCCCAGATATTATGGTGCCTTGAAATGGGTTGGGGTAGGGGTATGGGAGGTTTACACAGAAATAGTGCTGTCGTTTCAACTTGGTGTGACCAAAATGTATGGAAACCCCCTTAAGTGAAAGTCTGCAATGTGCACTTTAATAACATCTGAATGGTTTGATTTGTAATTTTAAACTGTGGAGCAGAGGGGTAAACCAAGGTAAAATGTGTCTTTCTTACAAATAATATGGATGGCACTGAATGTATGACAGGAAATCACAAAAACAGGCGATTAAAATAAAATAGTATATAATAGGATAATTTAAGGGTCATTTTTGGGATTAGCAGACCAAAATGCATGACCTATCTAAAAGTGTTTCGGAAACAAATCTTCTTTGTCTGGTGAGCATATTCCCAGAATGATTGACAAAGGATTGGGTCAGACAGTTTTTTGAGTTTGTGTGTTTTAGGGCTCCTCAGATCCATGGTGTTTGAAATGTGTGATTAATATTGTGCAGAAAAGGGAAATGTAGTTTCACTTCTTTTTGTTTCTTCATTTCTTTGTAATGTCTGTTAAAGTTAAAGCATTTCTTTTATTCATTACAGATCTTGTTGAATTTTGTTCCTATTCTGTGCCATTCTGTGTGCTTTGAAACTCAGATCTGCCTGACAATCAGTGTAAAGCAAGAGAAATGCATCACAAATGAAAGGGTAAGGCTTATGTTAAGAACCTGGTATGAGAAAAAAAAAATAACAAGCAAATGTTAGAGTCGTTCGATGCTCCATTTTGCCTCCTTTAGGATGATGAATTAAAAAAAGATAAAGAGAGCAAAAGTACTGGTGAACAAAGAATTGCTTCTTTCTAATTTGTAGCTTTGAAGTGCTAATGAACCTTAACACAAGAGTAGAGGAAAGAGCAGAACTTCAGCGTCTCAGCATCCATCTTCTTGTCCTCCACGTAGCTCCAGGCAGGGGGTCTCCTCCTCCCTGCCAGCCTGTCAATGCCCATTAGTTCACTCTGTCAACCTTCTACACAGGGTGGAATACCCTAAGACCTCAAAGAATAAAAATCTCAAACCGATGCTCATTAATAAAGGAATATGTTCAGCAAGATATCAAATGATAATTTCATATTTAAAAATGCAAAGGTTTTATTGAATTACTATATAAAGGTATCCTGGATATATGAATATTTTTCCACCTTGTTGGTTAAAGTAAGACAAAAATGGTCACTGTACAAAACTGATTGAATATTTTGGGCAAAGGAACCAAGTAGATTTAGTATTATTTTCATTGTTAATTTACTTAATACATACATCATATCTTGCATTTCTAGAATCAAATCACTAATATTATTAAAAAGTAGCATTCATGGTAAAATTACTAGTGCATGACTCATAAGGTACCTAAAACATACCAGCTGCCTTCACCAAAGTGAAGTGGCTATGCTTACGGTGTTAAAGTCAGAGATTTATTCTTAAGCAAAAGTGATTACAGAGTACCTATCTTTTGTACCTTTTAATGAGGCATTATGTTTTTATTTTAAGAAAATTTTTGTCTTCAGGCACTTTTTATCGTTCTTGGAAAAAAAAGCCATAAGCAGGGTGGCTAACTCTCATGTAAAACATTTAAGCAAATCCTGTCCTCGCTGTTTCTCTTTTCTTGCACAAAACAGAGTTAGATTCTGCTGAGCTGTTCTATCATCATTTTCAGTAATGATGTGAGGGGATGGCACATTGATTTTTTTATTCTTTTTCACAATGCAGTGACCAGAAGAGTTTTCCAAGTAGTATCAAGCTGTTTTTATGCACTCCTCTTTTTAATGGATCACTGTTTGGCAAAAGTGCCATGTGGAGCAATCCCTGTTGGTGCATCTGTTATTAACTTCTCAGGTTCTCATTCATGGTTTTACTAGCTCTTGTTTAACTTCTATGTTTTTGTATTAACACATGTATTTCAAATTTACTCTTTTTATAATATTTACCTGACTTGTGCTCAAACATTTTTCCATTCCTGTACACATCTTCACCTTGCTCCTTTTAACTTAGTAATGCTTTGTAATCTTTCCTGCCAATAGTGTATTCATTTCTATAACTTCACAATTCACAGATATATTAAACTTAGCTGAACATGTTTTCACTTGTATATTTTTCCTTGTTATATTCCAAGGCTGGTGATTTGTTGTGTTTCACATTCCAAGAAAGATTAAATCGAGCCATGAGAGGTGCAAGTGTCCTTGCACTGGATTTTGACATCACAATTGCAGTTGATTTAAAAGACACATAGAAATATGATCAGGTTATGTAATTCTGATGTGTTTTGCCTTTCGGAATCTATTTTCTTTTTATATGTATTTTTGCAATTTATTTTACATTTGGAGCATGAGTAGTAATTGACATAGCACTGTGTGGTTCCTTTATGCTCCATGTAGCTAGTTTGTGTGGGCAGACACTCACCTCTGACCATACAGAGGCAAATGGAAGAAACAAATCCCTTTAAGCTTTTCAGTAAAGTCACTGCTTTTACCTTAACAAATAAAACAAAAATGACTTCTAGGATCAGTTAATGTGCCAATCATTTGTCTGGATTTTAACAGAAATAAGGAGACAACATACATAATCTGCATATTTTGCCAAAACTTCCAAAAATGTCTTAACATTAGCTATAAAGACAGCTGGGTGTGAAGGTTTTATGCACAATTCTGTAAGGACTTTTTATGGTTTACCTGGTCCTACAAGATGTAAGCAACTACCTTCCTAGCTCCCAGTGAGCACAACAATCAGAATATGGATGAAACAAACAACAAAAGAAAAAAATAGTTGCAAAGAAATTATGCCTAAAAGTGAAAGAAATTTACAAAAGCAAAAGAACAAGAGATAAATCTCATAACAAAATACCAAAGGTGTTAAATATCATACCAAGTTTGGCTTTCAAATTAGTTTAGTTGACAATGTGAACTACTGTATGTCTAATTTAATGGTGAAACCATTTTTTCATGCCTTTAATAATATCCAATACTTGTCTTTTGCTTTTATGTTCCTTTTGACAATTAATATTTTTGATCAGTATGTATACTTACTCACTATATCACCATTATGTTTTTAGGTTTGATCGCCGGTACTGAGAGTTTGTGGAGTTTTTAGCAGTTGTGGCCATATTGTCATTAATATAGTTGCAGCCATATGAGAACAAAGAGTTGTGTTATGTGATATCTTCACTCAGATAAGTATTCAAGATGCTGGCACACAGTTCTCATTATCAAAGTTTCTGAACATTAAGAAATAATTGTATGTATGTTTAACTATAAAACAATGCACATCCTCTCTCTGACACCTTAACACTGAGGACTTTCAACCAATGAACTATTCAGCAAAAATGTCAAGAAATGAAACTGTGGCTCCTTTATGCCTTCTGTGGAGACTGGCCTGGACACAGACAGGCGGACACCGCTGGTTTGCACCCAAACACACATTTATTCATTCTGTACAATATTTACAGTGTCCTGCACAACCCAGTACCCCGTACCAAACACCCTTCAGTCATGGCCTCTCAAAATGCCTTTACTCTTCACCGCTTCACTCCTCTCCTCCAGGTTTCGTCCTCTTCCACCTGACTCCAGCTATCGAATAGAGAGGGAGGCGGCCCCTTTTATATCCACCCGGATGTATTCCAGGTGCCTCCCGATGAACTTCTGCCGGCACTCCCTGGTGTGGCGGAAGTGCTGGCTCTGCATCCGGAGCATTGGTTTGAGCTTCCATGCTCCTTTCCTGTGGTCCCCATAGCCACCAGGGCAGTTGCCCCCTTGTGGTCCAGAGGAGGTGTAATCCCTCCTTCAGTCCTTCCGGGCATCCTGGCTGGGTACCACCCCTAGCCGCTTGCCACACTTCGTAATGTCCCACTGGGACTGGGACCCCCAAGTCAGACATTTTCTTTCTTTCTTTCTTTCTTTCTTTCTTTCTTTCTTTCTTTTTCTTTCTTTCTTTCTTTCTTTCTTTCTTTTTTTTCTTAGTCATTCTAGTCTATCTATCTAAAGAGATTCTGTAAAAAAGCCAAATTTTTCTCTGGGGACAAATAAAGGTATATCTCTCTAACTATGTCCTAAAGCATGACCTTTCTTTAGGCCATCTGGTAGACATGAACATGTGCCTAGTGCTTTTTTTAGATGTAAACAAACTGAATACCTGTACCTCATATGAACCTTACAGTAGAAAGAGTATTAAACTGAATGTTACTAAGCTACTACAAACATCATTTTATCACTCTTTTCATCTATATATTATTGGCAATCTCCCACAGCTCCAATATAACATTAATACTTGCCAGCTTCTCAGAAAATACTGAAACTTGGTAAAAGTGACAACTGCACACTACACTGAACCTATTGACTTGCATGACATACAAATAAAAGCCTGACACACTCTTTCATACTGTTCTATATTGTAGCGATGGGTGAACAAATGCACATTTACCTCTTTCTATAATTTAATGTCCACACATACACATTTGATATCTTTATGAAAAGAAAAACGAATAAGAAAGAGAAGTTTATGTCCCATTGTACAGATTTCAATGAGAAAGTGACCAAATGTAATACAAGCTTCAAAATATACTGCTACACCTTAGAAAAAGAAGAAGCTGCTAAGTGTATTAAAATATTGTTCAAAACATCCATAGCTCTATAAGGCTTTAGGCACCGCATATTAAAAAAAGCATTTAAAAATAAAATGAATACCACTAAGAAAGAAACCTGAATTAAAAAGAAGTACTCAACAAAACACACAAAGATGGTGTCAAGCAATTTAAACAGTTCAGACTGCTAACAAGAGACTAACAAGAATATAAATAAAAGATATTTGTATTGTAGAATGACTGGGCAATTAGAGCTCACAAGATAGGAAATAAAGATGCCCATTAATCACTGTGGCTAGAAGCTGGCAAACATAGTAGTGACGTAACAGTCATGTAACAAACAGAAATAAAATACATAGCACAACAAAAAGGGTTCTAAAAACCAAAGGCATTACATCTAACATGAATCTTCAGAATATGAAGGTCTGGAGAGTCCCAGATACGGGACAAATTATTCATAACTGAAAAACATAGTAGACCGTTGGTTTTCTTATCTTGTTTTCCATTTTAATCTGAGTTTAATCTACTGAGATTACTAGATATTGTTTCTTCACTTGGAAAGCTTGCTTGACAAAGCTGTAACATGGACCAGACAGGTCAGTTTTGCTTTTTGAGATGAAGCTCTTTTTGTATTTTGAAAGTTTGTTGCACTTGATTACTTTCATATGATGAAATGGTGGATTATCTTCAGCACCACATAATTCCTATTTAGCTCACAAAAGAAATAAGCAAAGTCTTTTTAAATATTAAATAGCAAGTTTAATGACATTATCATGTTTATGATACACAACACCAGAATTACATAAACAAAGAACAAGGCAGAGCAGATTTAATAGATTTGAAACACATTTCATCCAATTAACTGAAAACCATAGAACAAGAAGCCAAAATCGGTTAAAGGACCACACTCTGGTAGACACAGCAGTGCTTTTGCAACAATGCAGTGCATTGTTTCATTTTGGGGAAATTAGATTGTTTTTTCCATACCAGGAACCCAACACTTTTTGTGCCTCTTGTATTTTATCTTACAACAGACTGATAAAGTGGAAAATAAATCAAATTACATGTAGCAACTATTCATAGTGAATGTCATGTGTGTTTCACACTTTGCACACGATAGCTGCCAACTTTTTCCTAAAGCTGCAAACTGTAATGATGCACTTTGTGGCTTAGGGTTACACTAGTATTGAAGTCTAGGGTTATAACCCATGTTTATGTCCTTAGCCACTAGGGGGCACAGTTTCAACAAATAACTGAAACGCTATATCTAATTTAGCAGAGGTGTTAGGGAGACATTATTGCCTTTCTTATATTTCCCCTCATTTGCTTATGACATTTAGCAAGGCTTTATTTTAAAAAAAGGCTTGTATTACCATTTTATGTATGAAGCGATCAATGTACTGCAGTCTTCCCATCATTTATCTTACACTGAAGCAACATGGACCACAGAAACAACAAAGCCAGCTTGCCACTCCAGACTCCAGGATCCATTCTAAACTTAATCATTATTCCCCAAGAATAATCTGTTGCTTATCTTGCCACGCTTGCTTATTTGGCAGCCTGACTCTGCTTTTTATCACATCGACGGCAAAGCAAAAAGGGATTTGCAGAAAATGAGTCAGAAGAGGTAGAAACGAATTGAGCAGATCTCTACAGTTTATCAGGAATGTTCAGAGCAGAAAAGTCTGCCGTATGCCAGGTTGGTACCTTTTATTTACATGTGTTTTTTTAATATTATTTACTGGGCTATAATATTTACAAACAAAACATTAAAGCATAATGAAATCACATTCATTCATTTGTCTAAAAACATTGTAAACTCACAGTCTGAAGCTCTGAATGACTATTGCAACACTTGATAAATGTCTCTGTGACCTAACACTTACTTCTATTGAACCTGGACAAAAGATGGAATTGATCTTTTGGGAATTTGCTTCTGGATGGATGTATATGCTTTCTTATAACAGTCTGCTTAAACATGACTTGAAAGAAAGGATTGCACCTTCTTCTTCTTCTTCTCTTGGTTGTTCCCGTTAGGGGTTGCCACAGTGGACCATCCTGTTCCATATCTTCCTGTCCTCTGCATCTTGCTCTGTTAAAAGTATTGCACCTACAGGAAAAATATGAAAAATTCTTAGTCTCCTTAAATTACAGAGTGTGGTGGCTCATTCTGACAATCATGGTGTTGTAACTTTGGCAGATGACCGGGGACCTTGCCCCACCAGGATTCCTGGAGAGGGGAAGGACTGGGAAAGAGGCTATTTCTTCCCTAGGACACGAGAGGGCAGCCCCCCTGATTTGCATTGGGGCCACAGGACTGGAGCTTGGAATCTCAATCCTGTTGGGGACCGTGGCCACTGCCAGGGGGTGCTTGGACAATCCCGGAGCCTTGGACTGCAGCACCAGG
This sequence comes from Polypterus bichir lapradei, assembly GCA_026402145.1. NCBI lineage: Eukaryota > Metazoa > Chordata > Cladistia > Polypteriformes > Polypteridae > Polypterus > Polypterus bichir. The sequence goes on along the minus strand of JANRMT010062861.1, from coordinate 45,645,805 downwards.
AAGTGCTGACGGAAGAGAATCAGGGTGCACCTGAAGCACATCCGGGGGCAATATAAAAAGGGGCCGTCTCACTCCATTCGGGGAGGCGGAGTTGGGTGGCAGAGGACAGAGCTTGTGTGAGAGGAGTGGAAGTGGCAAAGGAAAAGAGAAGAAAAAGGAAAAGAAATGACTGTGAGTTTGGATTGTTTGGTGCACTGTGTTGTGTGCAGGAAGAACTGTAAAAATAAACATGTGTGTTTTGGGGCATTCTGAGTCCGTCTCTGTCTGTGTTCCGGGCGTCTTTCACAGTACACTCACCCACACTATGTCTTATATATACACTCACCTAACTATACTAATACGGTGTTTGACCCCCTTTCGCCTTCAGAACTGCCTTAATTCTACGTGGCATTGATTCAACAAGGTGCTGAAAGCATTCTTTAGAAATGTTGGCCCATATTGATGGGATAGCATCTTGCAGTTGATGGAGATTTGTGGGATACACATCCAGGGCACGAAGCTCCCGTTCCACCACATCCCAAAGATGCTCTATTAGGTTGAGATCTGGTGACTGTGGGGGCCATTTTAGTACAGTGAACTCATTGTCATGTTCAAGAAATCAATTTGAAATGATTCGAGCTTTGTGACATGGTGCATTATCCTGCTGGAAGTAGCCATCAGAGGATGGGTACATGGTGGTCATGAAGGGATGGACATGGTCAGAAACAATGCTCAGGTAGCCCGTGGCATTTAAACGATGCCCAATTGGCACTAAGGGGCCTAAAGTGTGCCAAGAAAACATCCCCCACACCATTACACCACCACCGCTAGCCTGCACAGTGGTAACAAGGCATGATGGATCCATGTTCTCATTCTGTTTACGCTAAATTCTGACTCTACCATTTGAATGTCTCAACAGAAATCGAGACTCATCAGACCAGGCAACATTTTTCCAGTCTTCAACTGTCCAATTTTGGTGAGCTTGTGCAAATTGTAGCCTCTTTTTCCTATTTGTAGTGGAGATGAGTGGTACCCGGTGGGGTCTTCTGCTGTTGTAGCCCATCCGCCTCAAGGTTGTGCGTGTTGTGGCTTCACAAATGCTTTGCTGCATACCTCGGTTGTAACGAGTGATTATTTCAGTCAAAGTTGCTCTTCTATCAGCTTGAATCAGTCGGCCCATTCTCCTCTGACCTCTAGCATCAACAAGGCATTTTCGCCCACAGGACTGCCGCATACTGGATGTTTTTCCCTTTTCACACCATTCTTTGTAAACCCTAGAAATGGTTGTGCATGAAAATTCCAGTAACTGAGCAGATTGTGAAATACTCAGACCGGCCCGTCTGGCACCAACAACCATGCCACGCTCAAAATTGCTTAAATCACCTTTCTTTCCCATTCTGACATTCAGTTTGGAGTTCAGGAGAATGTCTTGACCAGGACCACACCCCTAAATGCATTGAAGCAACTGCCACGTGATTGGTTGATTAGATAATTGCATTAATGAGAAATTGAACAGGTGTTCCTAATAATCCTTTAGGTGAGTGTATATCTTTTTATTTTCTTTATACATTCTCTTCCTTTCTTCTGACTCATTTTTGATTCAGTTGTAATGATAAATAGAATTTCCCACTCATGGATAATAAAATTCTTCTCGACTGCAATGGGCACAATGTCATGTTACTAATGACTTGTTTACACTAGCAAATCTTGATGGTCAAATCGGAATTGGTGAAGAAATTTGATCTGATGTCTGTGCTGTTTGCAGTACATGGTGTAGACATGACCTTAGAATTTACTTACTTATTAAACCTGCATGAAACGTTTTCCGTGTGTGTGCATTGTAATGCATATTTTCGAAATACATTGGCTCAAAGTAGAAGGGCTATGGCATTATATGATTTAGCATTTTCTGTTGTTATTTCCTCAAACTCCCTTCAGAAAAGAATATGGGTAAACAACTGGACTGAAGAGTGGGGGCACTGTATTGTTAACTGTTGTCACACACGTGTGACTAGGAGCGAGCTGAAGGGACCAAGTGGAGGTGATTACCTGCCAGGCCAAGGGGTGGCGGGGTGCTCTAAACCTTTGTCTGTTATTTCTGCAGATCAAATATGGAAAAACCTGCCTGACCTGACGTCACTTCTTGTTCCGGCACCTAGACTGACGTCACTTCCTGTTCCGGCACCTAGACTGACGTCACTTCCTGTGCCGGCACCCAGACTGACGTCACTTCCGGGTTACAAGATATAAAGTCCTCCATCTTGGCTAACTCAAATCAGTTCAGTGTGGAACTCAAACAGGCAACATCGCTGTGTCAAAAATAATCCTTTTGCAGCTAGGAACAATATACGGGTGACTGCCCCAAACCTTTTTTAAGAGTGTTGAGATTCGTTCTTTTACACTGTTTTGATAAACCCCAATGGATTAAGAACTTTAAAATGAACATGAAATGAACTTTCAAAAACATTTTAATATCTGCACTATCGCCTCTTTTCATACCTCTCCATTATTTTAACATGTTGTGTTTTACACAATAATGATGTATTCAGGCCACATCCTTGAGAGATTGGTTAAACTCAAATAGCATATGGACAACCAGAACTGAAATCTAATTCAGTACAACATATGATAGTCACAAAAAATCACATATCCTGTGGTTTTTGGGTGTGTACACGAAATCTAATCCATGTCAGATATGTGAGAAAACTAGACTCAAGTCAAATCGGAGTGTTAGGTAGTTGCACATTCAACTGCCTGGAATCTGAAGTCATCATACCTTTTATTTATTTATACAAGGACAAGTGCCAACTCTTAGTATTTCGTTTATAATATGTCAAAGTAGAAGTGCTCACTCTTTATAGAGTGTAACATGCTCTATAGTGTGCTTAACTAAAACTTTAAGTCGCAATGGATTGCCAGTAGGCATCATACTGAATGTCCTGCTTATACTCAATTGTGTCTCTGCACATTTGTCAGGTTCTGTGTGCTGCTGGTTTAAGCCAATAAACTTATACTAAATAAAACAGTTGTGTAAAACAGATCAATTAGTTGTTCTTGTGATTTATACTCTACTGCTCTAGTGTGAACAACAAGATAAAAGTTCATACTAAATACTTAACAATTAAATAAAGCTACTGAAGCTACAAGAAAGAAGACCAATTAGTCATCAGTGAAAAAGAGATTTTAAAGAAGTCTGTTATATACATATTTTTTAATACCATTTTGAAATTTCAAAAGATTATATTGAAGTTGCTAAATCAGTAAAGAGGACACTCCATATGAATATCACACAGACAGGTTTAATTGTATTTTGTTTTTAATGAAGTGTTGCCTTAAACACAGATTTCTAATTTGTGGTCTTAAGCTGTCAGTGAAAATTTAATTTGTTTTCCTTTTTTTCCTTCAAGTTTTTATCAAAACGGTATTATAATAGTAATACAGCCAAGATATCTTGAATTAGACTTGAATTGAATACTGAGACAAACACTGTAAGCAATACATTATATATTATAAAAAGACGAAAGGTTAAAATTATTCCAAAAACACAGATCATGGCTAAACTTAATTTGCATCATCAAATGATAGATAGATAGATGTGTAACATACTTGGGGACTCACAGTTGTGAGAATCTCGAACAAACTATTGAGTCTTAGGGTTGAAAACTGATAGCTGTAAAGAATGTTGGACTGAGAGAATTAGGTTAATTGGTATCTCCAGACTTGTATCAGAGTGTGTGTGTGTGTGTGTCTATGGGCACTTTCCAGAGCTGTTTATCACTTTGCACCCAAAGCTTTCTGGGTTAGCTCACTGGGAGCCTGAACTGTATAAATACGTGAGAAGGCAGATGGATGAGTGAAGTGATTAACCAGCCTAGCTGTTTGCTAACTAAATGATCGAAATGGACTGAACAGGACTCAAAACATAGATGGATTATTTTATTAAGGGGAATCTCATTCCCTGTAGCATTATAGGTCTGATGGCAGACAATAACTTAAAATAATGGGTACTTTATTAAACAGGCTGCACTTTTATATAATTATGTAATCTTGGCGCTGATCATAGCTCATTTTTATTAGCTCGGTTGATTAGGTTGCTGGTGTGTCTCAAAGTGTGAGTGCCAGGGTTTAACTGCAGATGATACTCAGATTACATTTGGCACAAATCGTGAACCCCTTTACATTGGTGCAAGAACCCATGTTCATTTAGATTGGTGTAAGAAGTGGAGATGAACATCTTTGAGGATTGTGCATTTACATGTAGGGGAAATGCTTGATTTACTTTCCTGTTATGATACATTGACAGCAGTTATGTTAGCTGCCCAAACTCCAGAAGATCTTCTGCTCACCCGGGTTTTATTGTGTGTGTGTGTGAAGTTACCAGTTAAACTGAGAGTAAAAAAATCCTAAGGATGAGCCCAACTTCAGCTACAATGGTGTTTGAAGTATGGATTCAAATTAATGTCTGCAGCAGTGTTCAGTGTGTGGGCCTGTAGTTATAGCACCACAACTGCAGATAGCAGAGATGCTAGCATGCCTAGGACACAGAAGATGACCTTTATCTAAGGTGTTATAATGTTATACAGTAGGCCTGATAAAAAGCCATGGCAAATCATCATCATTAGCAGCATTACTAGTATAATGACTATTTTTCAGGTTTACATATGTTAGCTGGTTGCCCCCAATTACCTTTCCTCCATCCTTGGCACTCCTGAACATCCTTTTGGAATGAGACCTATACTCTTATATAGTCTGACCCTTCCTCCATCTACATCATCTTCAACCTTCCACTGAGCCTCATCACTTGAACCTATTTACCCAATCTTATTATGTCTCCATATGCCTACATAAATTCTTTAACTTAAGTCAACATTTATCTTCCTTTCACTCTATAATAGTCCACATATCTATCTGATGATTCACATCATTATTCTTTCCAGCGTTACTTCATTTTCTGCCTTCATCAGCTATGTCTTGCTTACATAGAGGATACTCAAACAGCTTTCATAAACTTTATCATCAATTACAGAGTACACTTGTTCACTCAGTCATCTCATCCTCTGCTTTCTGCTCCTCATGCCCAAAATACCTTAGTCCATTTGTTCTCAGCCCAAAGCCTGTTACCTCCACACCAATTTGTAATGGGAGGGTTCCATGGCAATAAACATTTTAAAATAAATCCTTTATAAATAAATTGCCTTATTGACTTGCCACAAATAATGATTGAGACGCTGTGCCCATGGAGGTAGATAAATGGGAGCCTGAGCGAGAGAAGGCGTAGACCACAGAATAGGACAAGAATGGAGGTTGAAAAAGTAAGGAAAAGACGAGGCAGAGTGGTGAGGAGACCACTTGGTTAGAAATGGATGCAGGTGGTCAGGAGTCAGCCCCTGCAAGGGGAGCATGTGGCCAGCACTTGATGGGTCTGAAGAGACTCACTCCTCCTAGTGACCTATGCACTCAGTTGCCACAGATGCCAGGGAATGGCGTAGGAGCAGGGCTTGTGGGATCTTCTGTGTAAGCCCAAGGAATGGCAACGAGGGACACAAGCCAAGATTTAATGGTTGACTGCACCTATTGGCGGGAATCTCCTCGTGCTCAAGGCCCTTATGGGACAAACAGAGGAGACTTCATTTTAGAGTGAAGCACTGAGGCCCAGGATTTTAAGACATGACCTGCCTAGATTTTAACCCCGATTTCATTGGATTATTTATTGTTTATTTGTTGGAAATTTTAATCTCCACCAGTTCACTTGTATTATTTATTTATTTGCTGAAGCACTGCACCATTTGCACCCTTGTTTGACTTTATTGTTTGTAAATAAAGGTCTAAATCACTTTGCACCACCTCTTCCTGACTGTGTGTGTCCTCATTTGCCCAGCTCATCCTACGGCATGTTATCGACGGTACTATGTTCAAGCTACTGTGGAGCCCAGCTGGATCATTCACTCTTTCTCTTAATTTAATATTCATCTTCCTCTCACTCTGTAACATGCCAAATTCCATTTGATCATTCCCATCTCTGTTCTGTCCAGCTTTGTATGTTACACCTTACCCAGCATTGTTTCACTCTTCACATAGCTTTCATAAACTTTTCCTTTTAAAAAGTCAAAATGAGGAAAAACTCCTGAATTTCTTCTACGTGCTTCTCATCTGGGATATCACTGCTTACTCCATACCTCTACCTGCACTCAACATGTCACCTAAGCAGCAGATCTGTTCCAACATTTTCTTGTCAATATCCAAATTTACACTTACTATATCTGCCTCCTACGTCTCTTTCTTGTTCTGTCATTTCCAAACACACTTAATCCACACCACAGTTACAGAGAGGGCTGGTGCCCATCCAAAAATGTAGAATGCTAACTTATTTTTGGTTAAAATAATAAAGGAAATGCTCATTATTTATTTGAAAATTATTTATTTTCAGACTTAGCTAAGTCATTTTCTAATCCACTTAATCCAGATCAGGGATACAGGTTGTGCCAGAGCCTATCCCAGCTTGCAAAGGGCGTAAGACAGGAATCTTTAAAATTCTAGCTCATCCCATCAGCAACAAGGACCAGCCACCAAGAGAAAACCCTGATTTCTTTGAAAGAAAAAATTATATTGTTGTTATAATAAAAAATATATTCATAAATATCCACAATACACTACACTACATTGAAATATTTTCATTAATCATTCTTTTTACAAGTGCTCTTATTCTAATACTTTCTGGTTATGAATGACGTCCGTTCCTGCAGATATGTGTAATTTGGTTTTGCATGTAAGTCGCAGCCTGCAATAAAAAATTGTCAAAAGTGTGTAATTTTTTATTATGTATTTTACAGAAAAAAACTTTTCAAACTAATTATTAAAAGAACAGTGAAGCAGGATTGCTGTGTTTGAAATCACAAAGCTCAAATGATTTAAATCAAGAGCGTAAATACAGAATGTTATGGAGTAGGAAGAGGCATACTAATGGCACAAACTTTCACCTCATAATGTGATGATTATGAGGCACATAATGTCTCAGCTCATACATGGATACCCAAATGATCCAAGATCCAGGGGTCCAAATATCAAAGGGGCTCTGATGAAAATTAAACTGACTCCTGGAAGTTGAGCCCAGGTGGAGCAGTAAGGATATTGGGCCCCATTTTCCAGTATGTGTTCTCTACGTTATTCACGCCTGGTCATAGGTGCTGGCCTATATCAATTGGTTAAGACGTTAAAAAGAGATTATATTAATGGCTATAACATTATTATTTGTAGCTCCACTGAATAAACCTCAAATACACCCCAGGTCAGCAAAGTCCAACGCCACACTGTTTCTTTGACTTTAGCAGGAACACTTTCAGTCCAAGCAAACTAATGACTGTGATATTTATAATTACTTGTAGGGAAGGAAGGCAGCCAAATAATGATTGTGTTATTTCCCAATTCGTGTTATTGCAGAGTATGTTTGCATGGGGGGGTTTTTACTGTATTTGTGTTTTATTACTGAATACTGAAAGTGTGCATAAGCAATGTTGTTTTTTCCCCAATTGACAGCTCTTCGTGTAAAGCATGCTAATCCCAGCCCAAGTGATTGTTCTGTAAATTATGCAGTGTGTGCTGTCTACTCAGCTAGTATAATTAAGTAAATTGATTGTGTTGCATGCCATGTAACTACTAATAATTTGGTTGAATAACACCCTTTTATTCAATGTTTCTGTATCCTGGTTCTGAGTGACAGCAGAGCCTGAAGAAGAGGGGCTTGAAGTATTGTTTTGGGACTTTGGACTTGGTATCCAAAGTCTGTGCTGGGTAATCGCTCAACTCTTCAGTTACCCAACCAGTGGTCATATTCACTGAGACGGCACAGCCAGGAGGGGTACTTGGAATGTTGGGAATCACAAGCAGTAGCTACCAACCTAGCTACTGTGCCCACCTGAGGCCAAGCTTACAGAGACGCTAAAAGTGTGGCAGGTACATTCTGTGACATGAGTGAACAAAAGCCCAGGATGATTTAAAAGTATTGTCACACACATGCGATTGGGAGGCACCTAGAGGGCCTGAATAATAGTAGTACCACGCCAGAGCAGGGGGTGGTGAGCTACACTGACTTTCTCTCTCAATCTTCTGCAGACCTTCCACGGGAAATTCCACTAGGTCCTAGCGCTATTGATGATGGCACTTCCGGTACCAGCTGCATTGATGGTGTCACTTCCAGTCCTGGTGACATCACTTCTGGTTCCGGTCTAGATGATGTCACTTCCTGTCCTGCCCTTTAAAGCCGCCATATTCTCACACTCAAGTCAGTTCTGTTTTGGACTCAAACCTGTGAACATCTCATCAAAATTACCCATTTGCAGCCATGGCACAATATATGGGTGGCTGCCCCAAACCTTTTCAATAGCTTTGGACTGTTTTTGTGACAGTATATACTATACTGTGCTGTATTTCAGCAATTGTGATGGCTGCAAAACATTAATCCCTATCTAAACTGGTGCAAAAGATAAAAAAGCATTGAAATCTACTTGAAAAGAACATTTTGTTTTTTTATGAGCTTGTCTGTATCCGTGAAAAACTTGCCTGTACACTGGGAATAAAAGCAAACCTTTGCAGCATCAGGAACAAGACAATAACTAAGTCTACATCTTCACAGCTTGTGTTGCTGCTGGAAGAGGTGTTGGTAACACTAACAGGGGATGCATACCCCTGAAATTAGATCCCAGTACCCCAGTGCAGTGAAGAGAACAGTGTGCTGTAAAAATGGTGCTATCCTTCATACGAGACAAAACTGAGGTTCTGCCTCTCTGTGGTCATTAAAGATCTTTGAGCATCCTTGGTAAAGATTAGGGTGTATCCTGATGTCCTGGCTAAATTGTACACTATGGCCAAGTTATTCTGGACCCCTAATCATCCCCTGTCTTTGATTGGCTAACTATCTCTCATCTCTTCACCAACTAACAGCTAATGTGTGGTGAGAGTACTGGCACAACACATTTGCTGTCACATCATCCAGGTGGATGCTGCACATTAGTGGTGGTTGAAGTAGCTATATAAATGTAATGCACTATTTAAATGTGATGCATTATTATTATTATTATTACACGGGAAAGCATTCTTACAAAGGGTACACTAACAAATATACTCCAATAATGTTTAAATTCTTGCTTTAATATTGTCTTTAACTTCTGAAACCATGTCTCTTTTTCTTCCTGTTTCCACTGTGCACTGTGAATAAATCCCTTTAGCTGACATTTCCTGACACAACATAGCACTAACTTGGCTTTCAAGTGTGTCACCATTAAAATCATGTTTGTGTTGGGCCGATAAAAGTCCAATTACAAGTTCTGAATTTCAAACGACTTTCTTTAAGGAATAAAAGGAAAGAGAAACCAAAGTCAAAGTAAAGATCTGTTACACGAGGAAAATGCTAAAGAAATTGTAAGGCAAATCTAAACTAGATTTCAAAAACTAAAGGTCTTCCTGATTTGATTTTTTTTGTTTATTTACGAGTCTTCACTAAGTTTGGCCAAACTCTCAACACTTGCTTAATGCTCATTATATATGGCTGTAACGATGCTCACATGGGTCATGCATTACATGTCTAGCAAACATACAGCAGCATCACAGCAACCAAATACACAAAATGGCAACTCCAATAAAAAACAAATACAGAAAATGTCAATTCCAATCACTTCACTGAAACACTAAAAGCAACAAATTAAAAAAAGGAGCTGAAAATGTTTTTTGTGGTCATTTTTTATTGCAAAAAAACAACAACAACATTTATTTATATAGCACATTTTCATACAAATAATGTAGCTCAACGTGCTTTACATGATGAAGAAAAGAGAAAAAAAGACAAAGTAAGAATTAAAATAAGACAAAACTAATTAACATAGAATAAGAGTAAGGTCTGATGGCCAGGGAGGACAGAAAAAAACAAAAAAAAAACTCCAGACAGCTAAAGATAAAAAATAAAATCTGCAGGGGTTCCAGATCATGAGACCGCCCAGCCCCTTCTGGGCATTCTACCTAACATAATTGATCAGTCCTCTTTGTATTTAGGGTTCTCATGGAAGGACATGATGATGATGGTCATGTAGACTTCTGGCTTTTAATCCATCAATGTAGAAACATCACGGTACTTTGATTAGGTGGTGGTGGCGCAGTCAGAAAACCTGACTGAAATTGATCAAGAATAGCATGTTTATTGAGGTGGTCAATGACTGCCTTCTCTAGAATTTTACTTAAGAAAGGCAGGTTAGAAATTGGTCTAAAATTTTCAAAAGCAGAGGGGTCAAGATTATTTTTCTTGAGTTGGGGTTTAACTACAGCAGTCTTAAGACAGTCTGGGAAGACCCCCGTATTTAATGACGAGTTTACTATGTCAAGAATATTATCAATTAGCACGCCCTATACTTCTTTGAAAAAACTTGGTATTGAGTCAAGGACGCAGGTGGAGGGTCTCAGTTGAGAAATTATTTTATGTAAATCAGGTAAATCTATCCTGGTGAAAGAATTTAATTTGTTTATAATGGAGTACTGGGGCTTAGGAGGATCCGCAGTGTTGGGGAGACATACTATATTATTTCTAATATCATTAATTTTTTGATTGAAAAATACAGCAATAGCCTCACAGGTTTCGCTGGAAGTATTTTGGAGGCATTCCTTTGTATTACCTGGATTTAGCAGACGATCAATCATAGAGAATAAGATTCTGGGATTACTAACATTGTTATTTATAATCTTAGAGAAACAGCAGCACCTCTCAAGACAGACTGTGTTATTGTATTTTGTTATTTTAACCTTCAATATCTCATAGTGGATAGTTAGTTTAGTTTTTCTCCATTTACACTCAGCTCTACGGCATGTTCTCTTTAAATCAGACACTCTTTGGGTCTTCCATGTTATAACAATACTAGAAGATTTTCTGTCTTTTCAGGTGCAACTATGTCAACAGCAGCTCTCACCTTAGTATTAAATTTTTCTGCCTTACTATTTACATTATCCTCGCTATTATAGTTATCACTATAAATGGACTGATTGCTTAGAATATTTATAAGTTTTAAAGCTGCTGATGAATCAAAGAAGCGTTTTTTAACAATATGCTTCTCATGAATGTTTTCTATCAATAGTTCTATGTTAAATTGTAAAAGAAAATGGTCTGATAGACCAAATTCAATGATCTTCTTTACATCAACTTTTAGCCCTTTGGTAATTACTAAGTCTAATGTATGACCTAATTTTTATGTGTAGGCTGATTAACGAGCTGTCTTAAATTAAAAGAGTCCAGGAGGTTCATGAATTCTTTTACTTTTTGGTCACACTCATTATCGATATGAAAGTTAAAGTCGCCGACTATTAAGAGTGTGTCATAGTTCATAATTATAATTGACATTACGTCTGAGAATTCCTCAAAGAAAGATGCATTAAATTTAGGAGGTCTATACACAGATAATACTAGAAAGTGAGAATCTCCATGAATAACAACGGCAAGATACTCAAAGGACCTGAATTTACCAAAACTGACATCTTCACACTTTAAACGGCTCGAGTAAATGTTTGCTAAACCGCCACCCTTCTACCCTCAGAATAACAGACCAGAAGTTTTGATGAATTCTTAGCAACAAGAGCACTTTTCCAATAATTTATGTTTTTGTCACCCACCTTTTTCAGTGAACTTGTTTGCATTTCACGTATTGTTTGTTTAGTTGGGATGTCAGGCTGTGAACCATCAAAAAGTACAAAGCAACTGGATGAGTCCTCATAGGCAAGTTACAGTAAATCTGTTACCCCGAGCAGCCAGTGGTCACGATGCAGAAACAATCTGTTAGTCACTTTGAACAAAGAATTAGTTAAATAAAATGTAATGTTGCATGAAAGTGTCCACATCTATAAAGAAAAACAAATGCAATCTGACCCCTCTTAAAGAGCTGTCATTTAATTTGGTGGGTAGTGATTGGCCAATAACCTTTCAAGAACTAAAACAAAGAACACATTATTAAAAAGAAGCTAATGGTTATCAAATTATCTTCTCTTTCAGCATCAACATACTGCTGTCATTGTTAAAATTGATTTGGACAGTCAGGACATTGCAATGTTTCATTTGCTGCTGAAAGGCTTTTCATTAACCTGGCACGTGAAATGTAGCACTAATATGCTGTGTTGATGAGTAAAGACTAAATCTAATTAAAAATTGATGAGTTTATCTAAAATGTTTCACTTAACACAAAACAAGAAGATAATGTGAGAGGTCTTTAGGTCTTAGTAACCTGATTTGGTGCCTGCTGATTCCATGATGATGTTATTAGCAAGCAGCATGACAACTGTTTAGTTTACTGGCATAAAAAAATACACATAGACACACATCACTAAACTTTGAAATGTCATTAAAGAAAGCCACCCACACTGTACTTGAAAAAGAAAAGTTATGAAATGAGCAGCCAATTACACAGCAAATGACAAACAGCGAGAGGGCAGCTTGGAGCCTTAAAAAGATTCTTCCTTCTTAATGTGTCTACCCATTTTCATTTCTCTTCCTTATCTAGTCAGAATTTTAACTGGAAGAAGAGTCTCTTTAGTGGCAGAATAGGTTTTACTCTTCCTTTGGAACTGTTGGGGTGCATTTTAATAACCAGTAACTGATCTGTATCATTGACAAGTGCTCTAGTTATGTCCGTAGTTGGGCCTAAAGACAAAAACATGACAACATAATCAGGCATCCAATTGAAAAGATGGTGACAGCAAGAGCATTGAGCATGTGCTAGCCTGAGAGTGGCTTTAAGCAGCTTGGAAGCATCCAGTTAGATTGGGAACCACAGCATGTGATGAAGTGAGTTAGGGGTTCAGGGCAGTGTGCATTTTATTCACTTTTAAATGAAAACATTGCTCTTAGGCTTAGGTTGCATAGATTTGTGTTGTTTTGGGATTGGGTAACTGTGGGGTGTGTGGTGTGGAGACAAACTAATTGTTCAATTAATTTGGCTGCTCCACACGGAGGTATAAATGACAGTCTGAGGGAGAGACAGAGAGATAAAAAAAAAAGAATAAGAGAGAAAGATTGAACAGGAAAGAAAAAAATTAAAAGGAAAGGATCATGGCTGAGCTAGTGCTGCTCCAGAGAGGAGGCAGTCAGTAGAGCGAACAACTCCTCTCAGTGGGCTCCCATTGAAAGCATTGGAATGGCAGCAAGATCAAAGAAGAAGTCCTCGCAGGATTTCCTGCTGAAGGCCATGGGATGATGGAGGGAACACAAGCAGGTTTGAATGAGTTAACTACGCCTGTCAGAGGACATTTCATCTTGCTGAGGAGACTGTAATTGGTAAACAGAGGAGATGTTTGTGGTACATAAGATGCATTACTCCTTACAATTCATTCAATTAAGCATTAGAGTGGATCTGTTATGATTTAGGGTTGTGGTGCAGTATCATGAAGTGAGTTTGGGGTCTGTGGTGGTGTGGCTCAGTCTGTTGGGTGCGGGTGCATGCTGCTGCGAAGCCATGAGGCTGCTGGGTGTTCAATGGAGAAACAAGATGCCTGCTGGTATAATGCACAGGTGTGGTCAACTTAGCTGTTCCTCATTGCCACTCTGTGGGACATTAAGCACTCACAAGGTGGAAGGGAGAAAAATACAGGATAAGAGTTGATCAAGGAAAAAAGAGTAAGATCAGGTGAGCAAGCCAGTGCAGAGGAGAGGAGGCATCCCAGTCAAGAGGTGGTCGTGCAGGGAGTGAAGGGAATGGCACTGAAGTGGCACCTCACTCCTACTGAGCATCCAAGGAGCAGGAGTGACTGAAAGTGACTAAAAGGCTTACAAGGATTCTCCTACAGATGGCAGAGAGAAAGTGATAGAACAATGGAGCCAGGCTTAGGTGCCCAAAGGGTGACTGGCAGAGGTGGTCGGGACTGTGCTTGAAGGTTCTTGACACCCACTGTTTAGACCTGATGGATGAGTGGGGATGAAGAAAAGAAAAAAAGCAACAAAGGTTCTGTGAATTGAGAGACAGCCAACCCAATATTACTCCTGTTTTTCCATTCCTTTGGATTTACTATTTATGGACTGATTTTACTCCCTTGAAGAGTGCTGGATTTTATTGGCTATATTTTTTATGTATTGAAGAACTGGCAACACACATATATATTATAGTTAGACACTGACTGATGGAATAAAAAGCAGGATGCACCTTTTGCACCTGCCTTGTTGTTGTGTGTCCTCACTGCATTAGTCTGTTCCAGTCACGACTGTCAATGACCTGGGTTTAAGAAAATGTGAAGACTGTGGGCAACCAGGGCATCACAGGCAGCCAATGGCATAGAAACTATTGTGCGAGTGGTGAGAAAAATTGCTTATCTAAAATTCAACAACCTCTATAAGCTTATTTCCTATGGATAATAAAGAAATCGATGCTAAAAAGAGGTGGGAAAAGCAATGAAATAAAGTAAGACCTTGAAGTCAACCATGAGGAATCTACAGGAATGAAAGAGTGAGGTTCTGGAATGACCTCTACAGTCTCCTTAAATATTTTTTAAAATTATCCTAGGTCATCAAATGGAAAGTCACTTCACATTAAAAATGAATAAATACCTGCTATAAAGTAAAGGAAAAAGAAAGTATTCTCATTTTGTTTTAGTGTGGATTGATGCAAATCCATTCCTTCAGAAATGCTTTTGTAGCATTTTCTAGTTTAAAAATCAGCCCAGATTGTTAAATGTAATTAACCCAGGCAATTGTGAATAGTTCATAAATGTTTCCTTAAAACAGTACATTAGATCTATACAGCTTGGAGGAGCACAGTACCAATCATCTGAGCAATTCAAACATACTGTCCATAGTGAACTGACAAGATTATTGACCCCTGGAGTCTGGTCGGTTGAAGCTGTATTATCTTTCTGGGGTAGCAGAATAGTCCACTTACAGCTTACAGCACTTGCAACTACCAGGCAAACTGAAGTTAAAACGTACCGTACTGTATCATCCATTGTAGTACCCACAAACACATAATGGTGTGAGAGAAAGCTCACTTACTGATCTCTGTAGCACACAGTGTGAAAACTTGGATGGGGAAATTCAAAAGGGGAAGACTGGTCAGTAGTACATCAGCTAAACATTTGATCACAAGCTTGTTTGTTGCATTAATAATGGCAGAGGATTTCCTTGGCCTCTCTTTTACTCATGTGCGCAGCAGGGTTCACACAGTCTCTTCTGGCTCTGTCCCTTTTGAAGTTCTCAGAAAACCAGAGCAAAGGTGCACAGATCAATAAAGATGTTACACAGTAGGGAAGGTTTTGACCAGAGGGGTCATTGTAAGGCATCCCACAGCTGCCTGCTACTCATCTCTGGAGGTCTACAGCCCTTGTGCCAGAATTGGAGAGGCCTGGAAATAAAATGAGCTAAAAAACTCCACAATATTTTTCTTTTTTCTATTGTTTGAGCAGCAAGGTGGATTCAGACAGTGTGGCTTATTAGGTTAGGATATGGAGTGTCAACCACAATACTGATGTTTCAGTCTCTATGGTGTGATCCTGCCTGGGCTAACACTACAAAAAAAAAGAAAAAATAAATGTTTTTTTTTTCTTGGATATTTTTTTCTTCTTCGTTATTTGCTGTACAAGTTTTACAATTTTGCAACAGTGTTCTTACTATAGGCTGGTGTAAGCACTTTTGTCAGGCTTATTTAGGGATTCATCTCATCAAGTATTCAGCTTCATTGACCTTTGGTCCTGCAGAGACTGGAAATACCCTGTGTTGGGTAAGCTAGCCGTTCTGTCGAAGTTAGAATTTTCTGTATTGATTATGCTTTCTTTTTTTTACTTTCTCGCATATAAAATATAGAGAAAATTTTGTAATTGAGAGTTTGATGAATCTTGACATTTTAGACCTCCCTGAGTCTGAAAATATTATTTTTGGAATTATTTCTGTACAGTGCATCCGGAAAGTATTCACAGTGCATCACTTTTTCCACATTTTGTTATGTTACAGCCTTATTCCAAAATGGATTAAATTCATTTTTTTCCTTAGAATTCTACACACAACACCCCATAATGACAAAGTGAAAAAAGTTTACTTGAGGTTTTTGCAAATTTATTAAAAATAAAAAAAACTGAGAAATCACATGTACATAATTATTCACAGACTTTACTCAATACTTTGTTGATGCACCTTTGGCAGCAATTACAGCCTTAAGTCTTTTTGAATATGATGCCACAAGCTTGGCACACCTATCTTTGGCCAGTTTCGCCCATTCCTCTTTGCAGCACCTCTCAAGCTCCATCAGGTAGGATGGGACGCTTCGGTGCACAGCCATTTTAAGATCTCTCCAGAGATGTTCAATCGGATTCAAGTCTGGGCTCTGGCTGGGCCACTCAAGGACATTCACAGAGTTGTCCTGAAGCCACTCCTTTGATATCTTGGCTGTGTGCTTAGGGTCATTGTCCTGCTGAAAGATGAACCGTCGCCCCAGTCTGAGGTCAGGAGCGCTCTGGAGCAGGTTTTCATCCAGGATGTCTCTGTACATTGCTGCAGTCATCTTTCCCTTTATCCTGACTAGTCTCCCAGTTCCTGCCGCTGAAAAACATCCCCACAGCATGATGCTGCCACCACCATGCTTCACTGTAGGGATGGTATTGGCCTGGTGATGAGTGGTGCCTGGTTTCCTCCAAACGTGACGCCTGGCATTCACACCAAAGAGTTCAATCTTTGTCTCATCAGACCAGAGAATTTTGTTTCTCATGGTCTGAGAGTCCTTCAGGTGCCTTCTGGCAAACTCCAGGCGGGCTGCCATGTGCCTTTTACTAAGGAGTGACTTCCGTCTGGCCAGTCTACCATACAGGCCTGATTGGTGGATTGCTGCAGAGATGGTTGTCCTTCTGGAAGGTTCTCCTCTCTCCGCAGAGGACCTCTGGAGCTCTGACAGAGTGACCATCAGGTTCTTGGTTACCTCCCTGACTAAGGCCCTTTTCCCAAATCGCTCAGTTTAGATGGCCGGCCAGCTCTAGAAAGAGTCCTGGTGGTTTCGAACTTCTTCCACTTATGGATGATGGAGGCCACTGTGCTCATTGGGACCTTCAAAGCAGCAGAAAATTTTCTGTAAACTTCCCCACATTTGTGCCTCGAGACAATCCTGTCTCGGAGGTCTACAGACAATTCCTTTGCCTTCATGCTTGGTTTGTGCTCTGACATGAACTGTCAACTGTGGGACCTTATATAGACAGGTGTGTGCCTTTCCAAATCATGTCCAATCAACTGAATTTACCACAGGTGGACTCCAATTAAGCTGCAGGAACATCTCAAGGATGATCAGGGGAAATAGGATGCACCTGAGCTCAATTTTGAGCTTCATGGCAAAGGCTGTGAATACATATTTACATGTGCTTTCTCAATTTTTTTATTTTTAATAAATTTGCAAAAACCTCAAGTAAACTATTTTCACGTTGTCATTATGGGGTGTTGTGTGTAGAATTCTGAGGAAAAAAATGAATTTAATCCATTTTGGAATAAGGCTGTAACATAACAAAATGTGGAAAAAGTGATGCACTGTGAATACTTTCCGGATGCACTGTATGTCTGTTTGTGTGTGTGTATATGTAAACACGATAACTTGAGTACGTTTTCAGTTAGGCCAACCAAATTTTGCATACAAGTATTAGGTAAAATACGTAGATATCTATTAACTTTAGGGCTATTTCCGCCATACTCGATTTTTTTTTTAATTCATGCAGCTGCAGAATCCGATTTATTCAACTTTAATTTTAGAAAAATTGTTCAATATATTATTAATTTAATTTGATTTGTTGTTGATGGTTCTTTAATGTACATAATATACTGTAAAAATATAATCATTGTCTTGCAGTTTACTCTTCAAATATCCTTTACCATATCGGAGTATATGAGAAAGTCTAGGGGAGACCACTACCAATTTTTCTGTTTGGATTTTGTATTGTTCTACCCATGAATTTTTTCTTAATTCTCTCAATTGTCTTATCTTTGTCACTTCCTACAGCTGACTTTCAGCTACAGTGATGTCATCAACCTGGTGTTCAAAATAGACATCAAGAGTGAGTGAAATTAAAGGAAGAGACAAGTTTGGAAGAACAACAGTTCATTGCTTTAAACCTAAGTGGAATCTCAGCTCTCTTACCCAAAATAAAGATTTGTTGTCGATCGATGTTTTGTTGAAGAAGGTTCTACTCAAATACAACAACTGCTGTCTGGAAAGTGATAAATGGACACCATCAGAGGTCTCTGCAAAAGAGTTTCAATGGTTGGTGAAACGTGTTTTCTTTTTTATTCTAGACAACACAGACATTCCCAGAGTTTTATCTATTACCCAACTATTGTTCTTGATCCATTTTCATATTCAACTGTTTGCATTCATCGGGCTGTTAATAATATTGATAGGCACTATGTGTACTATTGGTAGCCTAATCATACTGAGACCTAACCTAGAAAAATGTCAAGGAGGCCAAAGTATGTTCACCATGTGATAATCTTTAACACTCTGTATCCATCCATCCATTCATCCATTATCCAACCCGCTATATCCTAACTACAGGGTCACGGGGGTCTGCTGGAGCCAATCCCAGCCAACACAGGGTGCAAGGCAGGAAACAAACTCTGGGCAGGGCGCCAGCCCACCGCAGACTCTATATCTAACTTTGCTTATTTTTGTTCAGTTTTATTGCTTATTTCTTAAAGTTTTTATATTTTACTGTTTCATCTGTGATGTCATCTCAATGCCATGTTGTTTGATTTCCTTCATGGGTGTTGATGTTTTGGGCTTCATTTCGTGGCTACAGTCATATTGTCTGTTGCTTGCCATGTGCTCTGGCGGCAAAGTGATGCCTGATGTCATTTACATGATAGCATTAAAGAATAGTGTTGCAGTTTTACCCAGTGTTGCATACAGTACCCAACAGCCATACTTGAGCAACAGCAGAAATACCTTTCTGAAAAGCTACTCAAATTCAAGTAGATTTGCCCTTCAGAAAACTACTGAAGTAAAACTTTCAAAGTGCCTCATATTAATTGTACTTTAGTACAAATAAATATATAACATGATCTGTCCCTATTTTATGTCCATCCATCCATTTTTGAAATCCGTTTAAGCTGAGCCGTGTCACAATGAAGCTGGAGAATGTTCCACAAAGCATTAGGCACGAGGCAGGAACAATCCCTGGACAGAATTGCAGCCTAGCACTGGGTGAACATACACTTTAGGGGTCAATTTAGCATCATCAATCCAGCTAAACAGGATGTCTTTGGTCTGTGAAGGGAAACCAGAACACCTGGAGGAAACCACAGCAGACATGGGGGTAACATGCAAACTCCAGTAGCCAGGGCTGGAACTCCAGTCGCCTTGTTGTGAGGCTATGACAGCCATGTGTTTTATATACAATATAAAAGAATTCAGTGGAGAAGACACTTATAGGAGAGGTGTAGAGGCCTTCCATATTAAAGAAGTAGCTAACCTGTTCCTTAAACCACTTCATAAAGGGAATTTTCCTAACAGGAACACCTAATTTCTATTAACTTAAATGGAAAACATTTTTAACCATTCCTTGGCCCCAGAAATGATTCCCATTCTAGCTCAGATAACACCAAACTAAAATAAATTTGTTTAATAATAGCATTATTTATCAAAACAAACCCTAATAATGTGTAATAAAATACTTTTCCTAGACTTTATCAGTCCTAGTTTCACATTCAAAAGAATGACCTCTCAGTTTTTTAAATAGTTCACTATCTGTTTTGAAATGGTGACGCCCAGGGTAATGTTAGAAGACATGTGAGGAACACATGACAAGTGAGTGAGCCATAGCATGTGAATGCATAATTCCAGCCTGCTACAGCCTGTTTGAGTAGCCCCATCCTGTTGACATGCTGCAGCATTGACAGAGTCAGAATACAGCAGCATCAGCTGTGGAAATAACTGAAACAAGAGATTGCATGTTACCTACATTGAGCCCCACCCCAAACATCCAGCTCCTCCCCATTCAGCAAACCGCTGTGATGACACGTCAGCATTAGCTGTGAACATAACTGATATTGTGCATTATAAACATCCAGCCCTGCCCCAAACATCCAGCCTTGACCAGTTCTGTGGGCTGCAGTAAGGTGTACTTGGAATGACTGTGTAGATGACTGGGCCATTAGCACCAGCTGTGCACATTTAAAAATCAAAGCAGATTCTTCATATACATCAATTTTCAAAAAGCAGGGAAGACCAGTTGTGCATATTTATGTAGCCCTATTAATTACTGGTTTAATATGTTGTAATAACTGTGCTTAAATAAATGTAGTGTCTTAAAAGTAATCACTTGTGTTTGAAAATGTAGTGAAGTAAAAGTGAAAGTTGATAGAAGATTGTATGCTAAAGTAAAGTAGAAATATTCTCAAGTAAAATAACAAAGTTTTTCCACTTCATTACTATGCAACATTGATTTTACCAACATTTAAGTTTTGGAAAAAAGTGTCTTTTTACGAGATGTCCGTTTATTTGGGAAAATGATCTTTAGGCAGTCTGTAATCTTTGCTTGTTTATTTTGACTGCAACTGTTGCCCTTGCATCTAACTTTCATTTGATATGTCTTATACTTGTGGCATTTGGCCTTACTTAAGTCCATGACTATTCTTATGCCTTTTGTTAAAACTGCTACGCTAATGTACAGGTCCACTGTCCATTATATACATTTTTTCTCTTTACTACAATAAGTACAAGTTAGGACTACAAAAATGAAAATTAATTTTGTTTTTACTTGCTCCTTTCCATATTGTATTAGATTTTATTAAATGCTGCCATCTTGTTTATCGTTTCTATGTCTGTTGTTCTCACGTGTTAGCAGTGACGTGATTTTGTTATTCGTTTTCTGCATCTGTCACAGATCACAGCATGCGGTTCACACCATGCAAGTTTTTTGATAGTAAAGTGTGAAAGTGGTTTGTGAATCCTCTCAGACGAAGCCAAAAAAAGGAGTCAATAAAGAACATATTAAGCAGTCTTTTAGCCTTGAACTGCTGCAGATTTTGCTTTTTTTCTCTAGCTTCTCCAGCTTGGAGTATTATTTAGATCATAGGTTCTTAAAGTATGGGTCATGACCCATTTTGCATTGTGTTGTCTGAATTTGGATCAGGCAGAGTTGTGCTTCACAATTGCACTTAATGGGAAAGGGTCACATATAGATTATGCAGTGTCTTGTGATGGGTCACCATGAGCAGTCTAAGCCAATGCCCTTTTCTGCTATGACCTACGTCTCCAAAGGGGAATGGATATGCCCCCAAGATCTTTTGATGATTGTCAGCAGCAATACTGGGTCTTAAACACGTGAGAAAAAGAAAAACTTTAAGAGCCACTACACCATAATATTAAGCCTACCTTCCAAACACCACATTCTGTAAAAATCCCTGGCCTCCGTTTCTTCTGCCAATGAAGCCTTTGCCTGATGCTACCTCCCAACACCAAGCCCGCCAAGGATATGACTGGGAGGGATTAAGCCTTGACCCATAATTACATTAGGGTAGCCAGTAGTAATCACTTCCACAGTAATTGGTGACATCAAAAAGCCCTTGGTCCATATAGGTGGAAACACCAAATTCTGCATATTTTGGTCACCGTAGGGTTTACTAGTGAGGGCTACTTTAGTGGTTCTCCCTAGTATGCTTGACAGACTAAAATATAGTAGGTAGGGGGATCTCATTGGGAATGGGAACAAACCCATTAATCGAATTGTGTCTCTTTATTCCAGGATATCTAGTAAATCAATTCTGTAGAGCCCCTTTCTCATCAGAAAAGGTGTCTGCACCTGGGTTTTCTTCATAATATCTTTTCACAGCTTTCCCAAAATATTTGTTGTCATTGTCATTATACTGTAAGGCTTTTGATTTTAATTTCTTTTAGTGTTTCCTTGTTCTATACCTAACAATGTTTGATTATAGTTTCTAGGGTTTTGAATGGCAAGGAATTCATTGGTAATATTTATTTTGTGTTCCCATGTGTTTATGGGAAGTTCTGTTTGAACTGCTCCCATACAGCAAACGTTTCAGAGCCTTTCCTGTAGGGACCTCGCAGTTCAGAAACAGTTTCATCCCAAGAACTATAAACACACTCAATCAGTCCATCAAGTGCTCCTGGTAGAACTGTTTGTACTTATAAGTACAATTACCTCACTGTAAACCTGTGATACAGTTATAATATTGCACAACCTGAGTCACTTTATAAAGCGTGTATTTACATATGGAGACGACTGGCTTCTAAGTCAATTTAGATTTCCAATCGCTATCTTCTTAGAGCTGTTGATACCATTTTTAAGATCAAATGCAGCAAAGCATGTTTATTATATTATACAGATAAAATTTTAACATCATTTAAATAATCTATATTGTAAATAATTAAACATGTGAGGACATGGTGTCGCAGCTCTAGCTCCGTTCAGGGATTGTTGCTGCCTCGCACTGTATGCTTGTTGGGATTGACGCAACCCCGGATGGATAGATGGATAGAATAATTAAACATGCATTATGAAGATATTTCAATGTTCCTTGAAAGTTTTGAAGAATCATTATTCTCAGCTTACAGATGGCTTAACATCTATTACAGAGCTGATTGTGTGGCAATTAGTTACTTGGAGAAAGAAAAGTAAGAACAGGAATTGGAGGCTAGTACATTTGAAAGAGACAGTACTGCTGCAGGGGTTTGCTTCCCGGGTCCTCCCTGCGTGGAGTTTGCATGTTCTCCCCGTGTCTGCGTGGGTTTCCTCCGGGCACTCCGGTTTCCTCACACAGTCCAAAGACATGCAGATTAGGTGGATTGGCGATTCTAAATTGGCCCTAGTGTGTGCTTGTTGTGTGGGTGTGTTTGTGTGTGTCCTGCGGTGGGTTGGCACCCTACCTGGGATTGGTTCCTGCCTTGGGCCCTGTGTTGGCTGGGATTGGCTCCAGCGTGACCCTGTGTTCGGATTCAGCGGGTTGGAAAATGGATGGATGGAGTACTGCTGCAATAAATTATTTCATCGAAGGTCGTGCACGGCACAGCAAGCATCTAGCGGGAGGTTGGAACAACCTCTGGACGGGGTGCCAACTCATCATTATCACTGCGCCACCGTGTTCCCATGTTTAATACATGCTTTAATTCCTATCATCATGAAAATGATATCAAGTATACATCTTAGTATTTAAATTGTTCAGCGAGCTGTGATATCAAGATTGTATTGTATTCTGTGTCCTGTCGGAGGAAGAGAAAGGGCGTTAAAGAAGCACGTAGTGATTCACATACATAGAGCACATAGAACAACACATACAAAACAAAGCATTTAACGTGCTACTTTAGTTACGATGGGATTTGAGAAACTAGCAAACTAAACAATTTTAAGGTGAAGTTTATGATGTTCTACTTTATTGACAAAATAACCTAGCTGATTAAAGTGGAAATTTCAAGATTAAAGTTGTCATTTCAAGCTTTGTTTTTCCACTGTGTGCCTATATTTTTTTTTTCTCTGTACCCTAAAAAGCTTCCATATGACACTCAGATGGTAGGCTATGACTTGCCTTTTCATGGCGACTTTGATATCTAACAACTTCTTTTTTTTTCTCCAACACTCTATGTCACTCGATCAAATTCCGTTTGTTGTTTAAACCACAATTTAAACCAACAAATAATTATTTTTCCTTGCCTCCACTTGGTATTCACTGAAATTCTTCTATTTTCCCCTGTGCTTTTGCCATTGTCTTTTCACAGAACGCTGAACTTAAGGGCTATTTATATTGATCTGCATATTCAAAGAGGAGTAATTCTGTGAGGAGACGGGGTGGGATGGCAGGTATGTGCACATGCGTTACTTTTCACACTGACTGGGATTTATGGAGCGAAAGAACGTGGAAGTTGGCGTATGTACATATTTATGCATCTGGATTTATTGTGTGTATGCACATTTCTGCTTTTGTCTGTACAGCATGTTTTAGTGTGAATTCTACACACAGTGTTATGCATGAGGCCCCTGGTCATTTACGATTGGATTCACAAACAAAATAAACTTTAGCCTTTTGAATTTACTGGTTATTATAATGTTTTATCCTCCTAACTATAAATTATAAGTTGTTTTGTCCTGGTTACATGTTTTTAAGCACACAACTTAGTGCTCTGACCTTTGACCATGATCTTGGCTACATGTCTTCAGCTTTATTTATTTAATAACAGCTTTTCTGGTTATGATCGCTACCTCTGATTCCATTCTCTTCAAAAACATCTGTCACTCTGCACAAGGAGTTTACTCATTCAGCCCATAGTTCCTGAAAGCAGGCACACGCTCTATGTGGCTGGAAGTTAACTTCAAATTAATAGCCTTTTTCTTGTTTAATTTAAGACATAATATGACAATATGTGGATCAACATTTCAATATGCCATTGTCACAGGTATGTTTATGGAAGATAGTTGGTGATGGTAATTAAGCACAGAACTAGGGTTGGCACTAATGCCTTCTGTTCTCTTCTATCTCCGGAACAGAAGCTTGACAGCGACTCCAACTCTGATGTTTTCATGGTCAGGGCTGAATTTTGGGGTCTAATAACCTTTTTCTATAGTAGACACCATTTTGTGCAACCGTTGCTAGGGTTCCATTCCACACTTCTAGGGTCGTTGTCTCCAGGGTTGTGACCTCAAGTTTACCAGGAAGACAGGATAAAAGGGTAGCGCTTGCACTAAGCTTTGTCCGATCTACAGATAAATCCTTCAAAACTCTTTTAGTAATTCTCACATTGTAATTGATTTTTGTATCTTGTCTGGTTTTCAACTTTTTGCCTGAATATTGACTGTGATTCTTGTCTCTCGGCTGGGTTTAAATAGCTTTGTTTCCATTTTATTTGTTTTGTAATGTCTTTTGCACACATTTCCTGGATTTAACTCAGAAATTAGTAATCTGTTTCCTGCTTACTCAGGACAGACGTCACTTCCATGTCTGTCCACCTGCCCCTCCCCTTTCTGTCACTTGAACTCATACCCTGGATATCAGCCATCTTGATTTAGTTCCTGTTCAGATAGTCAATAAAAGACTACTCCACACTTACTGTGTGTTTTTTTTTATTTTTTAATCCAATCATACAGGGTCACTAAGGTGGTGCCCCAACACTTTAACTTGGTTTGTGCCATATTTTACACCACATTCATGACTTTATTTTCTCAACCCATTAAAATCAAAAAACAAAAGTAAGTGTGCTTCATAATGACAGAGATGTGTCCTGTTTAAGTTTCTTCCCTGCAGATGTAGTGTTAAATTCCTTGTGCTTGGAGATTCAGTAAAACATGCAGTTCATTCTTGGCTATCTTTTTCATGCAAGTGTAAGTAAGGTGGATACTTGCAATAATTTTAAAATAATCCCTTCTGCAAGAATACAGGCACAAAAATACAGGCTGGTTAAGGGTGAATTTCTCACAACTATTGTCTCTACACAATGAACTAGCAAAAAGGAAAAGGTCACCCTGTTCTGTAGTAGAGAACAATACTTTGGGAAATTTCAAATATTATCTCTACTCAGACATTATGTGAATAGAGACTGATGAGCCGTTTTGGGCTGAATTGCCAATTCTCATTTTGTTTACTAAAATGACAGCCTAGAGTTCCACATGTGAGATGTTGTAAGCCATCTTGTAAAGATCAACAATGAAGCAGTTTAGCATATCAAATACACCTAAAGAAGAGGTCAATATGAGCCATGTGCAATGCAGCTGGCAGCAACTAGCTGGCTTGACAAAAAATCTATGAAGAAACTGCTATTGTGTTGCCTTGCATTCCTCTTATACATACATTAATTTGACACTGGATAACTAAAAGTCTTAGTCTGAAAGGATACAGCTTTTGTTTTTGTTACCATATGATCATCAGGATATGGATGCTACTCAGATGCTTATGAATAACATTTATGGTAATTAAATATTCTGATGACAGTTTAATCTTACAGTGACAGTACATAATAAAACACAGAAATCATAATGCTTATTTATCAGTTTGATGACATAAAACTGGCTACCTATTTTCCTTTCAACTACCAAAATCAGCAGCACAGCTACCACTTCAACAATTTTGATTTTGAAGAGATGAATGAAACTGTGTCCATATGAAAAAATACAGTATTCATCTACATATTTTGCAAATCATTTTATTAATTTCAGAATCTATTCTGGCAGGACATCCTGGTCACATGACTGTTCACTGCAAACATTGTGGGAAAACAGACTTACATTAAGTGAAACGTGGCTCAGCTCTGGTGATGTGGCAGTGTTTAAGTGAAGCAGCACCTCCAAATTACAGTTTTATTCATTCGGTTCACAAAGCCAAAAAAGGGCGGCAGTTTGGCGAGTATTTACTCAAGCAATTAAACCATAACGATGCCAGTTTTGATACTTTTGTGTTTTCTGAGTATCTTTCTATGGTTATTCAAGGAGTGTCATAGTTTCTCGTATTGAACATTTATAGACCTCCAAAATATAATGCTTCTTTTATTATGGAATTCTCAGACTTAGAAACCTGTCATAGTTAGTTAGTATTATAGAAACTAATTGTAGGTGATTTCAGTTTTCGTGCAGATAACCAGTGTCTCCCAAAATCAAAAGAATTCATGAACTTACTGTGCTCTTTTTGAGCCAGCCTACACATAAGGGAGGACACACGCTGGATTTTGTCATTTGCAAAGGATGAAAAGTTGATGTGAGGCAGGTTGTGGATATCAATATGTCAGACCATTTTTGCATATTGTTTGATGTAGAAATACTGATAACTGCAACTAATAAGAAGCATATTATTAAATAACAATAATTTTTTGATACATCAGTGGGGTATTGCACAAAAGTAGAATTAAGAAAGCCAGGATAACAGAACAGTCGCGGCTTGACCTAGTTTAATCAGTGCATCCTGGCTTAATCCGTTGCACGTTTGCTGAGCCAGGATGAGAACGCGCGGATATGTTAAGCCAGGTGTATATAGTTTGGATAAATGCGCGTTCATGGTATTCTTAAAAAGATCACGAAATCGATCACAGAATCACCGATGCAAAAATGGACAAAACCCGTGCGGCATACTTTTCGCCTAATGAGCAACAGCTTCTTATGGAAACGTATGAAGAAGTGAAACATATAATATGTAAAAAAGGCAATACAGCTGCTGTAATAAAGCAAAGAGAGAATGCCTGGCAAACAATAGCGGACCGATTGAATGCGTAAGTAGTCCAAATAACCAGTGCTCCACTGAAACCCTCATAATTACAATTCAAGGAGTTACTTGTCATTTTCAAAAATAATTGTATACTTTGCCTTAAATGTGTCCAGTGGACATGCATTTAACATGAAGAATAATTGCAAACACTTACCCACTATATGCATCTATTTGATATATTTAGTTTATTTTATGTCTCTAATGTGTTTAATCCTTTTACTCTTATCTATTTGTATGTAGGTTTTGTTTCTAATTAATTTGATGTAATCTATAATCAGATAATTTGCTCTATTTTTATCCATCTAATCTATTTTATCATTTGTATCTTTCTATTCCTGTTAAAGAACAAACATGTCTGGCCAAAAAAGGACTTGGCAGCAAGTCAAGATTAAATACAAGAATATTTTGCAGGCTGGTAAGTGACTTGTTTGCTGAGAACATAGGTGACTTGTTTGCTGAGAACATAGGTGACTTGTTTGCTGACATTTTATTATCTGTGCTGATTTTAGCCATAAAAAAGAAAAGTCATATTACTGGTACGGGGGGTGGCCCTCCAACCCAAGACTTCACCCCAGCAGAGGAGCTGGCCCTGGACTTAAATAAAGGGAAGCCAGTGATTGAAGGGATCCAGGGAGGGACAGCCACTGACTCTGGCCCAGCAAGGGATACTGGCCTCTTCATACAATGTACATTATTGCCATACTACTGCGCATGGAAAATATTAAAATCCATTTATATTTTGTTATGTGGACTGTGTGACTTTGCTTTACCTTGCAGTGGCTGGTAACACTCTTACACTTTTGGATCCCCCAGACTATGATTTGCCGGTGAGTATTCTTTATTAAATCATTGGCTTTGCGTGTTCTGTCAAAAATATCAATACCAGTAATGAATATGGCAGAGGGAAGCCACATCTACAGCAGTGGAGTGCACTTCTGCCGATGATGAGACCGTGTCGTTGGACTCTAGAAGGCTCGAGGTATCATGTCAATTTTGTGGAAATGGACACATTTTTTAAGTTTATAATAGATAAGAAGTCAGGGAAGTGGTACTAATAGAAAATATCATTTGTTAAAGGATCCTGACATTGGGCAGTCTGATAAGCAGCCTGGTAACATAGTGAGTATTGCCTAAAGTAAATTTACATTATGCAAAAATTGTGCTATGCTAACAAAAAGGTGTTCACAGAATTCACAAACTGTCAGACATCTCTACACAACACATCTTAAGAGACAGATCGAGCTTTCAGAAGTCAAGATTGATGTGAACAAAAGAAAGCTGCAGGACATGGACCTTGACATGCAAATTAAACGCAAGACACTGAGGAAACTAGAACTGGAAATCCAGAAACTACAAACAGAAGTAAGTGACTTCAGTTCATACTGTAACCATGACTGTAACCCAATGTATTAATCATCATAATTTGTTCTGTCCACAGCTCCAAGCTGACAAGTGATAACAGCAAAATAATAAAAGAAAAATATTCCAAAACCATTGTGGTCTTCTACAATT
The DNA here is from genome assembly GCA_026402145.1 of Polypterus bichir lapradei. Taxonomy (NCBI): domain Eukaryota; kingdom Metazoa; phylum Chordata; class Cladistia; order Polypteriformes; family Polypteridae; genus Polypterus; species Polypterus bichir. Next base: position 45,617,142 of record JANRMT010062861.1, on the reverse strand, counting down.
TTTTTATGACTGTCAGGTACACTTTATAGTGATCGATCCAGTGAAGTGGAACTAGAATTTGGGAAGATAACCACAGTGTGTGCTACTGATGCCAAATAAAATGCATGTACACATGAAAAAGTTATATAGCCTACATTATCCTCTATTAAGGGATGGGCTAAATCAAAACTAAATTAACTGAAATAATTTGCAATGTATTGTTCTCTAACAAGTCTACCATTTCTGTTATCTGGGAATATGGCAGCATTGTCCCAATCAACATCCAAAGCAACTCTGGGAGCCCTTTCTTTTCTTAGGCTGGCAATATTGTGCAGCACTGTGCAGGCAACAGTCACGTCGCATGCTCTGTCTGGGAAGACCCTCAGGTGGTGCAGGCACTGAAATCGGGATTTCAGGAGGCCGAAGGTCATTTCAATTCGAGCCCTGGTTTTGGCATGGGCATGGTTGTAAGCTTGCTGTGCTGGGGTTTGGGGGTCTGTAAGGGGAGTCATCAGAAATGTCTCACAGGCATAACCTTTGTCCCCCAGCAACACACCAGAGAACTCACCTGTGAATACAAAACATAATTCTTACAAGTACTGTACTCTTGCTGTTCAAGGTGCTTAAAAAAAATGGGGTGGTTTACCTAGAGAGAGTCTCTGGTAAATTCTACTGGCCCGAAAGATTCTGGAGTTGTGGACTGAGCCAGGCCACTTTGCCTCTAAATTTGTGATAAGGCAGTCAGCATCACAGATCATCTGTAACAATATATAGCCTATTAAGGTAATTTAATGCACAGAATAATTATGTAGCTGACAGTAACCATTACTTATTCTTACCTGAACATTGACACTGTGGAAGGATTTCCTGTTCACATAATCTCCCTCATGTGCCCCTGAGGGGCGTTGGATACGAATATGGGTGCAATCCACTGTACCAATTACATTAGGAAAAGCTATAACACAAAACAATGACTGTCATACTGTGACTGTGCTAATGTAACATTTTGTAGTAATCTGTTATTATTCATGTTACCTGCAATCTTGTAGAACTCCTCCTTGATGTGGATGAATCTTCTGTGGCCAGGGAAGGTGATAAATATGTGCACAAGAGATTTCAATGCCAGACTTACTTTTCTTATTGTGCGGCAAATAGTGGCTTTATTGAGGTTTTCTGCATCACCGACAGAATACAGAAACATGCCACTTGCAAAGAATCGCAGTGCTATGCAGACCATCTGTGGGACAGTGAGAGCATGGCTCCGTGCGGTCCTGTGCTGTATGTTTGGACCCAGCAGCCTACACAAATATCTGATGCCATCACTTGAGAATCTGTACCTCTCAGTCAGATATTCGTCTGGAAAGGCCAATGGGTCTGCCCTATCTCGGAAGACTCTTTCATGCCTGAATGCTCGTCTGAGTATTAAAACTTCCTCATCAACTACATCATTCAACAAAGGGCAAGCCATTGTGGATAGGAAACACACAAATCTTTAGTCTATATATACTACGTATTGACCTCGTTACGGACTTAATTGAAACCACATTTGCAAATTGAGGAGCCATTTCTTATTATCTCATCAACTGCAATAAAATATAATATATTGATATTTTTTATCATTCAACAATACATTTCTACTGTATACTTGCATATATAGATATACATAGTCTATATTCTATTTCTCATATTGTATAGTATAGTTCTTTTGCACTGTGTTGGCATTCATTGTGGACAGCAAAGTAATAATTGCTCAGGAAAATGTGCTTTCCTCACTGGGTGTTTTAAATCTCTTTAAATCTCGAATAATATATATATTCATCAAACCTCTGACAGTGAAATGAACAGCAGTTTTCAATAATAACTAAAATAACAGTACGCATAAATAGATGAATGACAGTATATCTAGTTTTTTAATGCAGGACCATGAAATGACTAAAACACATTAATATCTAGTAGGATTTAGGGAGGAACTAGCCGATAAATCACTAAGATTAATCTTAGCCTGGTTGTTAGCCTGCTCTGGAGCAGGCTAGCTGCAAAGTGTAAATCTCCATAGTAACTTAATGTAGATTAATTTAGCCTCCCTTCATGCAACCGAGTCAGGGCTAAATTCAGCCCGGATAACCAGAAAATCCCAGCTTAATTCCTTATCTTGGTTTTGTGCAATACCCCCCTGCAGCTTAAATGTTTGCTAATATTCTAAACAATCAGTCCGATTGTAGTGCTTACCTTAATAAAGCTAAAAGCGTAACCACTAAGGTCGAAAATTTGAATGCTAAGGTTAGGCCTGCAGCTGACATTGTTGCCCCTGAAAAGACAGTTAAGAAATCCTCCAGCACTATCATACCTTGGAAGACCCAAAGAGTGTCTGATTTAAAGAGCATGCTGGACAGCTAAGTGTAAATGAAGAAAAACTAAACTGATAGTCCATAATGAAATACTGAAGGCACAAATAACTGAATATAATAATACAGTCCACCTTGAGAGGCAGTCCTATTTCTTTAAAATTATAAATGATAATGCTGGTAATCAAAGAGTTTTATTCTAAACTATCAATCGTCATCTAAATCCAGGTCACTCAATGGAATGCCTCCTAAAATCTACTAGAGAAAATTGTGAGGTTTTTGGTATATTTTTAAACACAAAATAAATATCAGAAATAACATAGTACATCCCCCCAAAGTTAATTAATCAAAATTAATTCTGTTGTTAAATGTTTTCATTGAAATAGATCTAGCCAAACTATTTAGAATAATTTCTCAGCTGAAACCATCCACCTTTGTCCTTGATCCAGTACCAATCCAGTACCAACAGGCTTTTTCAAAGACGTCTCTGAGGTGCTAATTGATATAGTACTTGACATAGTGAAGTCATCATTAGATATGAGGGTCTTCCTTGAAAGTCTAAAGACTGCAGTTACTAAACCCCTACTCAAGAAAAATAATCTTGACTCCTGAATCTTACAACTTTAGGACAATTACTAACCTGCCTTTCTTAAGTAAAATTCTAGACATGGCAGTTTTAATCAGGTAAATGCTTATTTGATTAATTATTCTATTCTTGACAAGTTTCAGTCAGGTTTTAGAACCTATGATTTGAGAGTTAATGTGGACTGAGGCCATGTATCTGTTCTTGTTCACTTGGACTTGAGAACAAGAACAGCGTAAGTGATGGCCAGCAGCTCAACCTGGCCGGAACGCCCCGAGAATTGAAGGATGGGGGAAGGCAGCTACTTTTACACACTGCCTCCCCCAAGACGCTAGATGGAGACTTTCCTGCAGCAAAGTGGTGCCCTGGATTCTCACAGGGAGTTCAGCTTCACAGCCCTGCCGGGTACTATGGGTGCCACCAGGAGACACTGCAGGAGGACCTGGGGAGTCATGCTTCCCTCATAGCCCGGAAGTACTTCCGGGCTGAAGAAAACTCAATTTCTCCATCTGACCTGGAAGTGCTGATAAGTCACGTGAACGGAAGAACAGAAGCTCTGTTAGTGGGTCAGACCATATACAGTATAAAGGACTGTTGTGAACCCAGCAGGTGAGCCAGAGTCAGGCGGAGGTGGATGAAGCTTGATGGGAAGTGCGGAGGAGAAAGAAAGAAAGAAAGAAAGAAAGAAACAAACAAACAAACAAAGAGAGAGAAAAGGAAAAGATTTGTGTTGGTGTTGTTTATTTGCCTGTTTATTGTGGCTGTGGTGCTTGGAAGGCAATGTAGAAGAAGAACAAAGAATAAAGAATACTTCTTGGTGCTTTTACCCTGTGTTCTGTGTGTCTGCCTGTTGGGTTTAAGTGTCCACAACAGATATACAGCAGCACAGACCACAATATTCTTATAAATCACCTTAAACAATGGTTTTGCCTCTCTGGCAGCATTTTAAGATGGTTTCACTCTTACTTTAACAGGTAGAAACGTATTTGTTACTTGTGGTGATTGTACTATGGAGATACATGCGATTGTATATGGTGTTCCACAAGGACCTATTCTGGGTCTGCTGCTCTTTTCAATCTACATGCTTCCATTAGGTCAGATTACCTCAAAACACAGGGTGAGCTACCACAGCTATGCAGACAACACAAAGCTGTATTCATCAATAGCCCAGATGACCTTGATGCTCTTGGCTCTATGATCCAATGTGCTAGCAGTATTTTTGAATGGATAAATAGTAAGAAACCAAATAAGTAAAAAACAGAAATCTTAGTGAGTGGCAAATATGGAAATAGTGAGGGTATTAGGTTTAAAAGTCAAGGGAGAGGTAAAGAATTTAGCAGTAATCATTAACTCTGACCTAAACTTTTAATCACATATTGACCAGATGTTTAGGACTGTATTTTGTCACTTAAGGACTATAGCAAAAAATAGACCTCTTATAATATTACAAGACACTGTAAAATGAATTCACTCTTTTGTTTTAAGTTATCTACAGTAGATTACTATAATGCACTCCTAACAGGTCTAACTAAGAAATACATCAGTTGGATGCAACTAGTGGAGGTTGCAACAGCAAGAATTTTAACAAAAAAATCTTAAACATTTCTCACTAGTTGTAGCACTATTACAAAACTGTAATAACTGTAAACTATTACAAAACAAAACTGGTTATCCTCTCATATGAAGCCTAAAAACAAAGATGAATGAGTTAAGAACATTTATGTTAATTAAAATTCCTAGTGGGGGCAAAGTGATCTTTCATCCTTGGAACCCCTGCAGATTTTGTTTTTTTCTATCCTCCAGGCCATCTGACCTTATTATTGGACTCATCTTCAGAGGCTTACATTATCGTTTTGTATATAAAGACACTACTCTTTTACTAGTTATATCTTTTTATAAGATCATATAGATTTACTTGTTTTTTCTTTGTTACTTATACTTTTATATTCTTGCTTAATCTTAATTTGTTTTTATTTCTATGTAAATATCTCTTTGACATTTTGCAAGGCACTTTCAGCTACATAATTTTTATGAAAACATGCTGTATAAATAAATGTTGTTTTTCGTTCATACATTTATTTCCAAAACCTGCTTAGTGTACTAAAAAAGAGCTGAAGCCTGCTCTACAATACTGAGTACAAATCCAACACTCACTTAAGCACAGCTATGTCGGAATCTCTAGTCAACCTAATCTTTTTGGCTTTAGGAGGAAACCAGAATACCTGGAGAAGACATGCATGGACACAGGGAACTCCACAAAGACAGTTGTTAGGGCTATTTGAACCCAGTCCCCATGTGCTGTGAGGCAATAGAGGTAACTGCCTTTACTCCACATCTCTCCATTACGTTATGCAAGTTTAATTATAATAAAATATGGGATAAATAATGTACTTTTCTATTGGTAAACAAGGCTATTTTGTTAAACTCCTTTTTTGGCCCCATAAAGGCTTCAATGACACTTGCTATAATCGACAAAGCACTTTATGGTAGACACTGTTCTTCAGTGGCACAATGAATGCAACTATGCCCCTCTGGAAAAAAAAACTGATGAAAAAGTGATGAAATACTTTGTTCTGTTCTCAAAAACTAAGCAGTTAGACAACTGAACAGATGAAATAGCCATGTCACTTTAACGAAACAGGATGCAACTTCTAAATCAGAAATTGCTCAAGTCTTTTATTTATGACTGGTAACGTTTTCTTTTTTATGTCACCTGTTTGTTGTAAAACCCAAAAATGCCAAGTTCACAAAATGATGGAAGGAAGATCACAGGACAGACACAAAATGAGAAATCACAATAAAACAAAGCAAACTAAACTGTAGTGTCTAAATATGCTGTCAGGCAAGGTGACTTTTCAAAGCACCCATTTCCAAAGAATCACCAGACACTTTTCCTTTTTACCACATCTTGTTTCTTTGTTTTTCTATCTTTCTGTATAATGGTGCTTTCACACAGTTCCTTCTTTAATTATAGTTCAAACTATTTTTGATAATTGTTTTAGATAAGGAGGACAAAAGTATCACTGATCATGGTGTCAGAAAGTGAAAATGTGTTGTATTTTGATTAGCACATGCAAAGAATATACTGTGCTTCCCCTATGCTAAAAAGCAATGGGCCTGGCTACATGACCACCTGCAAGTCTCCTGAAGGATTCTGGTTTGGATTGGGCCATGTTAATGGGAAACTGTGGCAGATGGTGTTACCTATTGCAACAAGTGAGTTGCAAATCAAATCAAATCAAAATCTTTATTGTCATTGTAGCAATGAGACATTGTACAACAAATTTTTTAGATGCAATTATCCAGTGCAGATAAAATAAAAACAAAACGAAACACAATTACTCAAGTAATTGAGTAAAACTAAAATAAAAAGGAATAAAATCAGTACCAAAATTGTCCATAACAGTAGAACAAGGTTTTCCTCTCATACATATGTCATATTGTACTTGTCCCTTATCCAATGTTAACGTAGAGCTGTATTGTAAACATGAAAGTGTATTATATTGTAAACATGAAGGCAGGCATTCAAACAATGCATGTCCTGGGTATGATGGGTCCTGAAGAATTTTCTTGATGCTTCGGAGACAACAGGAAATATGTAGTTCTTCTAGTGAGGGAAGAGGACAGCCGACTATCTGCTGAGCGACCTTAATGGCCCTGTGGAGCTCTTTCCTCTGTGCTACTGTGCAGTAGGCCAGGATGCTCTCTGCTGTGCAGCGGTAAAAGGACATCAGCAGTTTTTCAGGGATGTTTTTCTTCCTAAGTACCCTCAGGAAGCAGAATCTCTTTTGGGCCTTCTTCACTACCTCAGCAGTGTGTGTTCCCCAGGTCAAGTCCTCCCTAATGGTGACTCCCAAGAAGCGGAAATCTGAGACCCTCTCCACACAGTCCCCGTTGATGAAGAGTGGCTAGTTGTTGTCTGCCTTCTTCCTGAAGTCCACGATGAGCTCCTTGATCTTGGCTATATTTAGGGACAAGTTGTTATTCCTACATCACGTTGTCAGCCACTCCACTTCATCCCTGTAGGTGGACCCATTCCCTCCCAGAGATGAGCCCTACTACTGTGGTATCATCGGCGAACTTAACAATGGTGTTACTGTGGTGGGCAGGAATGCAATCATGGATGTAGAGGGTATAGAGCAGGAGGCTCAGCACACAGCCCTGTGGGGAGCCAGTGTTGAGGCTGATGGGTGTGGAGAAGTAGGGGCCCACTCTAACCCTCTGAGTGCGATCACTCAAGAAGTCCTTGATCCAAAGGCAGGTGGAATGTTGAAGTTCTATGTCTGAGAGTTTGGTCACCAGTCTGTGGGGTAAGATGGCATTAAAGGCAGAGCTGAAGTCTATGAAGAGCAGCCGTGCGTAGCCGCAGTGCCCAACCAAGCTCATTGCATATGTATCCAAATTACTCTTATGGTACATCTATCATGAGTAACTAAATTTCTTAGAATGAACTTAAGTCCTGAAACTCATATATATATTGGAGGATAGTCAGATGTTGGTGGGGGTGGGGGGATTGTTGTGGTGGGGTTCGGAGGGTGTTGGTCATAAAGTCTTATCTATTACCATTAAACCCCCGATTCTGTAAAGAATCGGAAATCCAAGAATGGCAATCACTTTCTGTTCCGTCCGATCTTTGGAGGGATGACAAATCATGGAGGGTGGGAGCGTCCTGGGAAAGTTTAAATTTAATTAAATAACTATATTTGTACTAAAATTAACCATTTTATTAAAACTAAAATTGAAATTTAATTGTTATATAATTTAAGTCCAAAGTGTCTTTGAGTTGCTGTACTCAAAAGTAAAAAAAATATCGGAGTGCAAAGGTTTAAATAAATTAAATTGGAAACAAAAAATTCATAAAATGGTAAATTCAACATAGTTAATCAAAAATTTCCTTATAAACAACATTTTTGGTAAAGATGGTTTCCTGTCCTTGAATCAGCTGTGCCTGGAATGGAGTAGTTAAAACCTTCACTTTAATGTCACATGAACGCCGGACTCTTGAAAAGGCAACATAAACTTGTCCATGTCCAAATACAGGCTCAGATAGGTAAATCCCTACAGGTTGTGTTGTGTTGTTTGGGCGCCACCTACTGACTCTGGGAAGCCGCTGAGGCTTTGTGCGGGTGCACTTTCGGTGCCACCTAGTTCCCTGATGATGATGACGGCGGCGGATTCGTGTGCTGAAGTGACCATGGCGGCGGATCCCGGCTTGGAGATCTACATTACTAAACGAAGGTTGAATATGCGGTGGTGTGCGCGTTCGCGTTCGGGTGGCAGCTGTATTGTGTGCGTTCGGGCGATGGTTGCCTTGTGCGTGTTCGCATTCGGGCAGCAGTTGTATTGTGCACGACTTGCTACTGGCGTCTGGCATCCATGCTTATATACAGTACAACCTTTGTTTAGTAATATAGATTTGCATGTTCTTCTTTTCAAGCTTATGATTGCTAGGAATCTTGCAGAATTTGTTTAGACCACAGCAGAGGTGAACTAATGTCTTTATTATATATATTTTTTTAATCAATATATAGTCAATAAATAAGCAAAAAGAAAAGCTCCTTAGACTTAATTTTTATTGTGAGTTGATACAAACAGCAAGATTTGAATGTCCAGATGCTACACTGTGCACAATTACTCCAAAGTGCAGCTGTGCCAATGTTACAATGGCAAGTAATACTCCACAACCATGGTCATGCAGAGAATGAGTAAATATTACAAGAAAACAAGTAAAAATAGTAGGCACCTTTGAGTAAATATGACAACAGCTTCAGAGACCAGGCTTCAAAACCTGACCCCACAGACTGCCTCTATAGAGTCTCTATGTTCTTCCATTGTACGCTGGGGATTTTCTCCCATATTCTAAAACTGCTCAAGATAAGCTGAATGAAAATTATATATTGGAGCAAAATTGTGTCCTATGATTGACTGGCAGAGTGTTTTGTTTTCCACCTTGTTCTTAAAGCTGCCAAGAATAGCATCAGCTTTCTGCAAAACTGGATGAGTATGGCAGTGAAAGGATGGATACAGTAGATAATTATTCACAGTGAGATCTTTTCAAGTTATCTGAATTATTTTACTTTTTAATGTTTTGCCTTCAGCTATTAATCCTGTTTTAAGTTTGTTTTTATCAATGGATCTTTGTTGTCTCCTCACTAGTCGCAGACCTTTTGCTCTTTGTCCATGCATCCTGGTCTGTCTCAAATCCTTATACAGCACCACTAGCAGCTTTCAGATCTTCACATTGAATGTGTGCCAGTGATGTACTGTATTCAGGGGGTTCCATTTCAGCTCTTCAATGTTAAAATGTTTGGTCTTAATGCTGACAATCTGACCTATCTCTAACTAATGATTTGCTTATGGCAGCAGACTCAGGGGTAAATCAGCACAGTCATTTTGTTAGACGTTAGTGCAGCAATTGATATTCTACTCTTTAGAATGGAGAACATTCTGGGTATCTCTGGCACCACTCTCCAGTGGTTTAAGTCCTATCTGACTGATAGGCAAGAGTTGTGTTTCTATACTTGCCTCCATGAAATTGACTCTGGATTGACCATAATACTTTATAATTAAACTGCCACAAACCATATTCATGGTAATTGGCACTAAAGCTCAGCTTAAGAAAACAAGTTCTTTCCCATCTCCCTTGGTGATGACTTCTTGGTGTGACTTTTGATTGCTCCCTTTCTTATTCTGCATAAATCACGTTAGGAAACTGTGCAAGTGCCCTTACACAGATCTGCAACAGTGACCGAATAACAGCCATTGTGCTCTGCCTTCACTGGCTCCCTGTGTCTTATGTGATGGAATATAAAATTCTATTAATAACCTATAAACCTTTAAATGGTCCTGCAATGGACAACATCAGTAACCTTCTCCATCACCATGCTCCTGTTTGCAAACTGAGGTCCACTGATTCTGGCAATCTCATTGTACCCAAAAAGACCTGAGCTCTCTGTATGCTCAATAGGCGACAGAGCCTTCAGCTACTTCAGTTACTGTATATAGCGCTCAGACTTTGGAACAACCTCTCTAAATCAGTAAGATCAGCTGACTCATTCTTTTAAACAACAAATTAAAACTCATTTGCTTATGAAGGAAATTAACTTACCTGACATTCTAACCTTTCTTTGAAATTATTCTCTCTATTCAGGTGGTCAGATTGATTTATCTTTACATTTTTTCGCTTAGCAGATGGTTTTATTCAAAGCAGTTTATAAGAGGTTAACATAATTGAATAAATATCCCTCTGGGGGACTGTTTGGGAACAAGTGTTCTAGGACAAGGGTACAAAACTGATTACAAATGAAGAGCTCAGAACAAAATGCAAGCAAGTTACAATTCCTAGATTGCAAAACGTTACAGCTAAGTTAGACAGAAATTTACCAAACAACAGAGTCTTCAAATGCTTCTTAAATACATTGAGGGAGTCAGAAGATCAAATGGAATTGAGCAGCTCATTCCACCAGCCAGGAGCTACACATGAAGAAAGTCTGGGCTGAGATATGATACCACACGGAGGTGGCATCAACAGATGCCAGTCAGAAGCAGACCTGAGTGTTTGAGAAGGAGCATTTGTATCACAAATAATGTTATTTATTCACATTTTTCTTGTAGTATTTTGTATTTTTTGTATTTTGGTTTATTGTCCGTTATTCTAATTCAAAGCTTTATGTTTCCTTTATTTATCTTTATTTAGTGTTTTATGTGGACTCCCAAAGAAAAGTTGCCGTGCCAACTGGGCCACCACATTTAATGCAATTGTCCTAAAAGCTGAACAGAAACAAGCACTCATTGGCCTAACAGAAATCAGGTTTGAAAAGTGTTGTTTTAGCCAGTTATGCTCTGTAGTAAAGGGGTTCGTCTGAGTGGGTCAGTAATGGAGAGCTTCTTCATGTAGAGGCTTCTCCCTCAAGTAAGACCCAATTTTCTGGGAACATCTTGGTTCTATAGCATCCCAGTCCACATGAGTGGGGCCTCTGGGAAGCTGGGGATGGAGTTCAGTTGCGGTCAAAGGCTGGTTTCTTGGCACTTCAAAGGCAAAAAGAGATGGCATGGTTAGTGACCATTCCCCCTCTCATCTTGGGGTAGTATTGCACATCTTAACAGAATCTAGATGTTGATCCTTGGACACCCATGTGTGACAGTGGATATTACTTTGTATCCAATATTACATATTCCCTGTTGTTCACTTTTAATTTCTGTGACTCCCCTTGAGCACGGAAAGGTGCTACATAAACAAAATGTATTATTATTATTAAACTTCAGTTCTTTGGATCTCACAGCCTTTCAGCTGGTATGAAACTATGCCTACTCGAGAAACCTCTTGAGAGGGGACATAGTTGAAAATCTTGGGTAGAGGTAAATTCCAGAATTTAGGTCTATTCAGCATTAGAGTGCCTAGTCAGCATCATCAAAAAGGAAAATATCTGGCATTAATTACCCCTAACTGTGCCAAGGACACTGCTGATAATGGACACTGTGCATATCACTGCTTGTTTTTTGTAGAATAGAGATCTTGATGTTGAGCGAGTTCTTTTCAGTATATTGCTTGATGGATTTAGCGATAACCACAGTAGCACCTATGATGATACTTCTACTTCTTTGTCTGTATCTTTTACGTCTACATCTGTGTCTATTTTCCAAAACCTTTTACTCTCATTTATGTGCTAATGGTAATGCTTTAATTTATGCTTTTCTTTTGGACCGATGTTATAGTCCAAAGACATTGAAATATCTATTTAAAATGGGTTATTAGTGGATAGACTTGTATAAATGATTTCTGGTTGGTTGGCATTATTATCATTATTATAATACTATGCCATTTCCTAATTATTATTATTCCTCCTCAATTTGATCTTTATCTGGTGGAACTGTTCTTTCAACCTTTGAATAAAGTTTTAGATGTGAATCTTCTAGGTATCTTCTAAGTATCCATGAAATAAAATGTCATTACATTAGATAACATGCTTGATCCAATTTAGCAATATCACAGCATATCCCAACAGCATTGGGCACAAGGCAGGAACCCATTTTGGATGGGGTGCCAGTGCATCATAAGGTTGACTTAAGCACCCACTCCAACTGTCTGATTCACACCAGGCTAGGCCCAGTCGAAAGCCCTCAACTGTTCTAACCAACAAGTGTTTGGGAAAGAAAAACTAAATATCTTCAGAAAAAGCCACAAAATCCTGAGAGAATGTTTAAAATGATTGTAGAATGTGAACACAACAGGATATGAACCCTGTTTCTATTGAGCTAAAGCAGGCTGTCAAAATGTGTACTACAATATGAAAGTCTGTTTCACATTCTTACACAAGATTGACACCGAAGTAGCTACGATACTTGGACATACTGTTCATGGTGCAGCTCTAATTTAAAGACCAAATTTGTGAACATTGTTAATGGGTTAAACTAAGCCATTAATGCATAATTTTAATATTCTTGTTTAAATGTAAAAGTATAGAACAACTTTCTTTGTGTGAAAACAGTTCCATACATTATATAAAAAATAACTAACTAAAAGTAATAAGAATCCAGAGCAGTTTAAGATTGGCAACAGAAGTATGGCCCTGCATTTCATGACATTTCTGTGACATCTCAGAAACAGGGCAGGTGACAAGCTTCAAGGTGAAGGGAACGTAATTAAGGTGACACTGACTTTAGACACAACTGGAGGCTGATGAAGGGTTACATCATTAAGATGCCACCTTCTGTCAGCTCTACAAGCCTGATTTGAACCTGTCAGGGAGAGCCAACTGGACATGCTGCATATCTGAAAAACAACAAAAACAATTAGAATAATAAAATAAAGAGAAATGATGGGAATTAGCATTTGACCTTTTTATGGTTTGCGGCTGTCAGGGAAAAAAATGAAAATGCTGTCTAAGTTTGAGTGTCAGCCCTGGGCTTGCAGAGCGCGATGCTTGTCACACATGGCTGTTCTGCCACCTGCCACCATTACCTAATGACATCAAGCTCTTTCTCTTGTTTATCTTCTGTTTATTTGGCTTTTTTTAACTTCACTAATACAAGTAAAATGTCAATGAAATTATAACTGCCAGTCAGGCAGGCTGCTGTATAAAAGAGTTTTAATCATTACAAGAAAACCTTCTTAAGAAATCACATGATCAGCTTTGGGTGACAGTCCACATCTTCAGAAGATATGTCATCAGTATGGCGCAATGGAAGCTTTATACTTCTTCTCTCCTTTTGTTCTGATAACTCCATCTCCACTGACTATTCTGTTAGCCAGGCTGACAAAAATAGACTTGCTGCACAGAAGCTGAGCTCCAAAGCAATTTTCTGGCTGGAAAATAATTCCACTAATGAGCGAAAATGAAGGAGGGTAATTAAAAGAATCGGACAATTACAGAGGTTGAAATATGTTAATCTACTAAATCCCAGTGGTATTCACTTTCATTATTTTGTTGTCGAATCCTTAATCCGGGATGTTTGCTGCTGAAAGCTCTGATTATTCTAGTCAAGGCTCTTTTCCCATTTTGTGCTTTCAAATTTTTGTGCTGCATATTTGCAAAATCATAGTTTTAATTCCGCTTACTTATGGAAGGAGAACGCTAAATTGTATGGAAAGAAAAATAATTTCCTCTCAGCTTTAAAATGTGTGTTGAAAATAATGAATGTACAGTGGGTACGGAAAGTATTCAGACCCCCTTCAATTTTTCACTCTTTGTTATATTGAAGCCATTTGCTAAAATCATTTAAATTCATTTTTTCCCTCATTAATGTACACACAGTACCCCATATTGACAGACAAAAAAAGAATTTTTGAAATTGTTGCAGATTTATTAAAAAAGAAAAGCTGAAATATCACATGGTCCTAAGTATTCAAACCCTTTGCTCAGTATTTAGTAGAAGCACCCTTTTGAGCTAATACAGCCATGAGTCTTCTTGGGAAAGATGCAACAAGTTTTTCACACCTGTATTTGGGGATCCTCTGCCATTCCTCCTTGCAGATCCTTTCCAGTTCTGTCAGGTTGGATGGTAAACGTTGGCGGACAGCCATTTTTAGGTCTCTCCCGAGATGCTCAATTGGGTTTAAGTCAGGGCTCTGGCTGGGCCATTCAAGAACAGTCACAGAGTTGTTGTGAAGCCATTCCTTCGTTATTTTAGCTGTGTGCTTAGGATTATTGTCTTGTTGGAAGGTAAACCTTCGGCCCAGTCTGAGGTCCTTAGCACTCTGGAGAAGGTTTTTGTCCAGGATATCCCTGTACTTGGCCGCATTCATCTTTCCCTCGATTGCAACCAGTCGTCCTGTCCCTGCAGCTGAAAAAGACCCCTACAGCATGATGCTGCCACCGCCATGCTTCACTGTGGGGACTGTATTGGACAAGTGATGAGCAGTGCCTGGTTGTCTCCACACATACCGCTTAGAATTAAGGCCAAAAAGTTCTATCTTGGTCTCATCAGACACCTGAAGGACTCTGAGATGGTGAGAAATAAGATTCTCTGGTCTGATGAGACCAAGATAGAACTTTTTGGCCTTAATTCTAAGGTTTACCTTCCAACAAGACAATGACCCTACGCACACAGCTAAAATAACGAAGGAGTGGCTTCACAACAACTCTATGACTGTTCTTGAATGGCTCAGCCAGAGCCCTGACTTAAACCCAATTGAGCATCTCTGGAGAGACCTAAAAATGGCTGTCCACCAACGTTTACCATCCAACCTGACAGAACTGGAGAGGATCTGCAAGGAGGAATGGCAGAGGATCCCCAAATCCAGGTGTGAAAAACTTGTTGCATCTTTCCCAAGAAGTCTCATGGCTGTATTAGCTCAAAAGTGTGCTTCTACTAAATACTGAGCAAAGGGTCTGAATACTTAGTACCATGTGATATTTCAGTTTTTCTTTTTTAATAAATCTGCAACAATTTCAAAAATTCTTTTTTTTGTCTGTCAATATGGTGTGCTGTGTGTACATTAATGAGGGAAAAAATTAAATGATTTTAGCAAATGACTGCAATATAACAAAGAGTGAAAAATTGAAGGGGGTCTGAATACTTTCCGTACCCACTGTATTATTCCCAGTGTGTGAGCACAAAAATCACTAACACAGGTAGGAAGGATGGCCTAATAATTAAGATAACAGGTGGAAAATCACAAAGATGCAGCTTCACCATGTGTCCCTTGCCAAGTTAAACAAGTTATTTAACCTGTCCATGTGTTGAAAGATTTATTCTTCGACTGTTGATAATCGATTAGAGATGGACTGATGTATTGCATACACTGTGTGTACTCTTAGGCATTTAAAAGCAAACTTTGTACTATGGTGCACATATCAACCATACAAATCTGCATTTCAACACACTACATAGAACACAGTATATTACCAGATCTGTTCATGGGCTACAGCGACTCACTGTGCCTACACTATGTGTGAGGATCTAAGGTATTGCTTCAAAACTTAGCTCAAGTGCATATGCACTTTCTCTTTTGTGGAAGGACAATAAAGACAAATCAAAATTAATAAATATGAATGATCTTTTCGAAGAGAAAAATTATAAATTGATGAGCATCCTTTCACATATAAACCCTACATGTTTCTTTCTATTTTCTGTGATTTATAGTAGTGTACTTGAGCTGATTTGAAAAAATAATGAATTGATTGTTCAAACAATTAATTAATTAATTAATTAATTAATTAATTAAATGTCCAGGAGGCACAAGTAATCCTTCAAAAAGTTAATTAAGAGACAACTGCTAAATAAAACTGAGGCTCATCTGGGCACTTGACAATTTGCATACACGGCACAGACGTAGGTGGAAGATGCCACAACAACACTTCTGAATTTACTGTATGAACACTTGGAGGGACCAAAACACTACACAGGAGTGTTGTTTACTTGCTGCTCATCAGCTTGTAATACAATCCAGCCCCACCTTTTAGTTAACAAGCCAATTAATAAATTCAATTTGGTCCCTAACTTGGTGGGGTGATTCAGGACTTTTTAACTAACACAACACAAACATTGAGTGTTAACACTAGAATCCGTGAAGCCTACAAAAAAAGTCGTAATCCCGGGTCACCATAAATTCCTTCACATCTCCTCATCAGAGTCTTTGTCTTGCAAATGTATCGCTCGGCACTGGCAGCAGGCAACAAGCTCATTCATCACCCCACGGAGGCAGCTAAAGTCAACTCAGATGCTGAAGTCTCTTTATCTGGCATTGAGGTGTTTGGAGTTGTATAGGGTAAATAATAAATCATTATTTGGGATACATACATTTCATGTGTGTTCCATATCTACAACGATCTGGGTAAATGTAGGATGACAGGAAATGCGAGGCAAGAAATGTTGGACATATAACTAAAACAAAACAATTTTCATCTTACTGTAATAATGACAAAATACCGACGTAGTGTATAATGTGTGAAGACTGAAGTCCAAATATCCAATAAACACTTTCACAAAAGGTAGAACAAGTGCGCTTTTATTCAAGAAATACCCAAAGAAAAAAAAATCATTGAATTTGCATGGTGCCGTCAGTAAGTAAAGTCCAAATATTAATCTACACAAAACTGACATGTCTGCTTAGCTGGTACAGAGGCAAGAACTGATGCCTCATAATCAAGAGGTTGCGGGTTCGAGCCTGGATTCTCCCCATTTTAAGTAGTGAGCTGCTATTATTATTATTATTATAGAAGGGACGTTAAAAAAGTTTCGTTACTTTTTTAACTCTATTTATTAAGAATTTCAAAAACAAATTACAACACCTTCTACATAGTCACCTTCCTTTGCGATACAACACTCACATTCAGCTCTCCTGCAGCCTCTTCAACTGTTATTCTTCTGTTTTCACAAATCAGTTCCAGGTTTCTTTCTTCATTCCTCGTGGCTGTGGCTGTGGCTGTAGCTGGACTTCTGGATCACTCTGCATCCGTCACACTAGTACGGCCATTTTCAAACATTTCAGTCCACTCATAGACAATTCTACGAAATCCCCATACTGCTCCCAGATGCGAAGATGAATTTTTGCTCCCGGCATACCTTCTACCCACAAAAAGCGTATGACAGAACGCTTTTCCTCTTTAGTGCCATTTATAAGTTTTGCAGCCAACTTCACCAAATTGTAACAACTCTTATATTAAGCTGCATGGGCAGCCGGCTTGCCAGACAGAACTAATCACATGATAATCTCAGACACGACCAATTACTACTCCTCCCGCATTCACCATTTCCAACGAAAATATAAAAGTGTGGAACCTTTTTGAACATCCCTCGTATAATAAAAACATGCATTTGATTTCAGTCTGTAACACCTGGTGTAATTTTTTTTTTATACAGTTTTAGTCTCTCAGTCACGTTCACCCCCAAAATCTGACAATGTTAGTTTTCAAATAAAGATGTGGTACAAATAACTTGCCTCTCTTTCTGAGTTGATGGTGTGAAAAATAAAAGAAACCTCTGGTCCCCATGTAAGTATGGATAATGTGTGGATACTGACCCTGAGCGTCACACTCAGCCCCTCCTCATAGCTTAGGTCAGACCCTAGCAACTTGCCCATAGTCAATGGGCCAACACTGGTCCAAGCCACCACACACAGTAGCAGCTTCGGTCGGCTTCACACTTAGCTGCACTTTTACCATTCCTTCAACTCGCCAGCCACCTTCTGCCTTCACTGTCATTTAAATAATTGCTTAGCAGTTCCGGATCTCTCCTCCCAGTTGGATCGCACTTCAGTCTCGTGCCTCTACAGTAACCAACACAAAGGTCTTGCCATCCTGTTCCACTCTCACTTCACTCTTGAACTTTCTTTCTTCTAAAAGTTCTTTCTCTTTTCTCCTTACTTGACCATGTCCTCTTTAATCTCCCGCCGCCAACCCCAGATGATGCTGTGTGTTCACTACTCTGCAATCACCTCGTTAGGTTAGGTGAGTGCATGTGCATGCCAGTGCCGATTAACTAGCAGAACAAATAACAAAATCTAAATCACTAATAAATTACCCACGAAAGCATCCTTCTGTGACATACCCTTCTTCAGGGGGTTACGCCAGTCCCAGCTGTCCTGGAGGAGTGGGTTACAAATTCGTATGGCATGTGGCTTGTGCTCATCAAACATGTCCTCTTGCCTTGCATCTAAATGCTGATGCAAACCTACAATAAAATGAAAAAAGGATGGATGGATGGTAGGTGACTCTGTGACTACTGTCAAATCAATGATTTTTTTGTCATGGCAACTAATTTTATTTGTCAAGAGACTTATCTACTTATGTTGCAGACGAATGTGGGATTTGGGCCTTTGTCTGTCACTTCTACAGTATATGTTATGGGTACTGGGTAGAAACAAGGCAAAGAAATGTTTCAAATTGAAAATGTAAAAAAAAAAAGTAGTTTGTACAGAGATCTCTATTGTCAAAGTAGTTTTATCTATATACTGTATATAAAAGTTAATGTATGTGTGAATGTATGTATGTTGGAGCATCATTTCTGAACGGCTGGAGCAATTTTCATGAAACTTGGTACACAGGTTTCTCATTGGTATTCTAAAAGTACTGTAGAGTGAAATCAACCCTAACCCACCCCCTTCTGGGTAGGGTGGGGGATGATCCTGCGGTCTTGTATGCTTATTATCATCCAGTTGACACTCGGAACGACCACCAGAGGGTGAAGTGGAGGTGACTGCCCACATTCTTTATGTTTGAGCACCACTGCACCCCTGTTGCTTTTGAAATTAAATAGAGTTGGCCGGTTCCAAGCGTCAACTGGATGATAACATACATATAAGACTGCAAGACAAGCACATTTATTATTTGTTAACTTATTTTTATTTTTAAAGTAGTGGTTCTTTTTTATTTAATTTTTCTCAAACAATAAAAAAAAACACTTTATTTTCCTCCTGGGCAACGCTGGGTATTTCAGCTAGTATTAGACTAAGGAACACAAATAAAAAAAATGCATAAGTATCTTTCAGTGACCTAAGCCTGGTTGGCATCACCAAGTGCCTAAAAAGTTTTACAATGTTGTTGCCTATCAGTTCTGCAGATTGTTTATAGGGACTGTTTTGTGTTTTTGTGTAAAGGTGTCTTAGTGTCATCAGAAATAATAAATACCTTATATTTGAAAGGACATGAATAAAGAGATCTACAAGATTGTGAGTAACCTGCACGCATGCAAATGAATGACTTATTAATTCCCGTTAATAATTATTTTCTAAAACACAAATGGCCCATATTTGCTGATTTACTCTAAGTTTCCTTAAAAGGCAGCTCTCAGGGAGTAAAGAGGAGACCAGATGGAAGCAGCGGGTGCTGAAAAGTCACATTACAGCCCCAAAAGTTAACAAGTCATGATGCCAGTGACTCACTTTGACTAACTGCCCTCAAGTGCGTGACGGCCACACTGCCAGAGTGACAGGGTTGAGAGGCAGATGGTTCACACTTGGAGAAATGTTCATATAGCAAAGATCGCATCACTTTGTGAGCAACTGCTTTGCAATCAGCAACTCTGATTGTAAGGGTATTGACAGATGGGCTAAGTTTTGGAAGAAATGTGGTGAATGTGTCTTGCTGCATAATGTGGCACACATCAATAGATGTGAATATGCATATGCATTGGCCATACTGACAACATGGACGTGTGGCGAGTGAAGAAAAGGCAGACAGTCTGGACAGTCACAGTGCTTAACAAAACTGTACTTTTCTGTTTCAACATGGCATAATGCATCAAGAAGTGAGCCACTAGGCACACGTGTTACGATTACATTAGTTTGTTTCTTGGTCGTGTTTATTCATTTTATTCTGTGTTAAAGGGGATGCTCTACCTAAAATTATATTTATTTTACATGTTATTTACCTCATATACTTTTCATAATGAGATTTCATGAAAAAAGACGAAGATTCAAATTGAATGAGTCTAAACAGTGACCAACTCTGGGTAATGGCAAACAATTTAAAAAACACCCATGGAAAAAAAATTCTCATATAACTTGTGTTACATAATCCACATGTCCCTTATTCATTCATATTATCAGAATGAGCAAAATACATCCACTTTTTGCTAAACTACTATTAATATTTCCTGAAACTCAGCATAAAAGATAAACCGGAAAGGCACATTACCTTAATACTGTGCATTTGAAATAAAGAGAAGATTTTGACCAATAAATTGCAGGAAGGGGAGAATCTTGAATTCAAACTCACTGTACTGTGACAATGTGCTTAACCTCCCAGGGAGTGAATGTTTATTAATAATAGTAATTATTATAGTAATAATTATAGTATTATAATAACAATTATAGTAATAATAGTAATTATTATTAATAATAGTGTTTATATATGTTTATATAAATATATATGTTAATAATAATAGTAATGTTTATTAATTAGGCTGAGTTTTTTAGAAGTAAAGATTACTGCTATGTTGCCTTTTGCCGCATTCTCTCCTGGGAACATGGTGCAGGGCAACTGACAGACTGCAGTACTCAAACTATGGCTCCTCACATACTTTTGGAGGATCATCAGCATCTTTGGAAAAACGTTCAGAGAATTGTCGGCATCTTTGGACATTTTTGAAAGATGTGGCAGCTCCTCGCAAACCTTTGGAAATTCGTCTGTGCTCTCAACAGATTTCAGCATACTCTTTCGGAAGCCATGTCTTTATCACAACTTCTCAAAGATTCTGATCCTTAACAGCAGCAGCACAAAAAAACAAACAAACAAAAATTTAAAAAAAAAAACAAAGCAAAAGGCTGTATATACAGTATGAGAACACATACCTTGGTGATGGTAGCGTAACGGTGGTGGTGGTGGTGGTGAAAGAGTTGAAGCAATGGCAAATACAGGACACTTGGTAGCTGGCTTGGCCTTCCGGTGGGTCTTGACAGTCTTAATTGTGTATTTCTCCAAAAGAAATTCCATATTCTCAAGCCAATTTCCCATAATTTTCTAGGTCATAGTAGGTTATTATCCTAAGCAAAATCCTTGATTTTTTCCATAAAAGACACAGCCTCAGACAGCTTGTTTTCAAATTATCTTTAAAGGTTTTAGGTACGCAATCAGGTAAATTTCTGCAGGGTAACAGAGTACGTGTTGAGGGATTAATTTTTTTTTTTTTTAATAATGCAGCCTCTCTGCACAGACCTTCTGCAAAGGAGACATTTTATTTTTTTTTTTATAGGACTGGTTCATTCTGTCATGGGCTTGGAAGTACCTAAGCATAAAGTCCCAAAATTAATAAAAAACCCCCAGAAGAGGAATGAACTATCAACCTTCAGCTTGTGTAACAGGGGAAACAAACAATCTTTATTAATAATAATATTTATTACACAAAAAACTCTGAATATAATGAAGCTCAGAAGAGCACAAACGGCCCAGTAAAAGGTTCATTAAACAACTAAAGCAATTCAAGAGAGACAAGTCCCAAAAACACAGATCTAGAAAGCAAAGGAAAAACAGTATAAGACCCAAAAAAATCCAGGGAATCAATAATAAATAATAATCAGAAAAGACCTCACAAAAAAAACACCAAGTGCTTTCACATGAACTGCAAGGGACTGCTTGTTTTCTTAGCCTTTACAGTGTTGAGGGCAGTCCTTTGAAAATGAAAGATAGTTGGCCCCGCCTCTTGGGGAACCACCCACAAAACACATGGAACATACCAGAACAAGCATAGATACATAGAAACTGAATGACAATAATGAAGAATACAAATTCTACAAATAAACATGAACAATATCAGTATAAACTAAATAATCAAAATGAACAAAAAAGGCATTTGAAGTTCAGCCAAGAAAGGAACCCTTGCTGAACATAACATTTTAGCATGTTTCTTTTGTTTTACCATATAATTATTACTTTTATTATTTTGAAGTCAATGACATTGACATTTTAGGTGCCTATTTCTGGGCCACTGATGCAGCCCTTTTTTATTGTTAATGGTGCCATTATTTGCACAGCATATGTGCTTCCAAATTTTGGAATATTTATTCAAAAAATCTGATCCTAGAGATTTTTAAACCTAAGGTTCTTTTCTGGTATTGGTTCTTTCTGAATTATTAGTATAGTTTTAATTTATTTCAAGTGTATCCTTATATTCATAAGTGCTAACTAGTGATAAGCATAAAAGGCGAGTTTTGATTCATATATGGTCTTGCAAAAGGAGAAATATTAAGAAGTGCTTAATTATAAAGGTGCATTTCTAGTAAAATAATCTAGCATGCAAGCAGACAATACATGTACGAGTATATATACACATACAATTAAAACAAATGTATTTTGCAAAAGGTTTTGCTTATTTTTTTTCTGATTTCTTACCAATGGTATTGGCACTATTATAGATGCTGATCTGTTGTCAGATACTAAACAGTGGCCTGTAAGTTAAGGAACTACAGGAATTAAAGCATACATTATAATTCCATCAAAATACATTTGAATATACTGAAAAACATATATTCATAAATTTGACTTTGATCTTCTGAATTTTATTTCACCTTGTGTTCTTTTGTCTAAAAAAGTGTAGAAATTTCCAAACAAGTAGAAAAAAAACAGAAAATCCAAGG
The DNA here is from genome assembly GCA_026402145.1 of Polypterus bichir lapradei. Lineage (NCBI taxonomy): Eukaryota > Metazoa > Chordata > Cladistia > Polypteriformes > Polypteridae > Polypterus > Polypterus bichir. Next base: position 45,594,719 of record JANRMT010062861.1, on the reverse strand, counting down.
TTAAAAATGTTAAAATTATTTTAGATTGAGTACTTAATTTTAAATTCCATATAAATGATATCACAAGAACTTATTTTTTTATTTGAGAAATATAGTTTTGTTCTATCCTTGATGTCTTTAGAGGATGGAAAAGAACTGATACATTTTTGGCTGTTTTGATTACTGTGCAATGCACCCCTATCCCAGCCAACACAGGGCGCAACGCAGGAAACAAACCCTGGGCAAGGCGCCAACCCACTGCAGGGCACACACACCCACACTCCAAGCACACACTAGGGACAATTTAGAATTGCCAATGCACCTAACCTGCATGTCTTTGGACTGTGGGAGGAAACCAGAGCACCCAGAGGAAACGGGGAGAACCTGCAAACTCCACGCAGGGAGGACCTGGGAAGCGAACCCGAGTCTCCTAACTACGAGGCAGCAGCGCTACCCCCTGCACCACCATGCCGCCCCATCATTTATCTTCCTGGTTTAGAAATTAGTAATTGGGTTTGGTCTTGGAGTTTTGGTTAGCAAATTAATTCAGAGAACAGATTGGTTTGACCTTTGGTACTGACCTTAGCTTGTTCCTGACCACGTTCATCTTCCATTCATTATCATTCAAATTATACTGTTGCATCCCAAGCCTTTAAAAAGATCATCAACTTCTGATCTATTGAGGAAACAAACAGATATGACACTTTTTTGCATTAACTTCAAACCAAATCTTGCATTTCCATCATTTTTCCCCATAAGCAAAATGATCTCATTAACAAAAAGACATTTAAGATATGTTTTTGCTCTGTCTTTATATATATATATATATATAAATATGTATAGAGATACAGTAAAGAGATAAATGCATAGCGAAGGTTTGCTCTGCCTCTTCTTCCAAAATATGCTAAGAGTACTAGGAAAACCATGATACATGAGAATGAAGGATATCTCAGTGCCTGTTCTGCTCTCTTATTATTATATGGCCAAAGATACATTACTCTAAAATGTTTTAAAAAAATAAATAGAAGTGCTGAAGACTTGACATTTCTTCAAATTTTGTGGTAATGTGACTCCAAGGTATTCGAACCACAGTCTGGAAGTGAAAAAGGCTGATTATTATACATCATTAAAGAAGGCAGAAAACTCTAACTTAGAGGATTCTCTAGGCAACAAAGAACACAAAAGACTATAAAAGTGTATCACTCTAATATTCGAGACCTGAAAAATGACGAACCAGCATGTCATGTTTGAAAAATGTGTTCAACACTCTCAATTCTTTGTTTTCTATGTATCCTATAGTGGTAACAATATTCAATTAACTTATTGTAAATTTTATGCTGCAAATAAATTAGGTCCTATCATGCTAAAATATCCTTAAACTAAAATCTTTGGACAAATTTGAGAATTTAGGGTGAAGTGGTAAAACTATTTTTTTTTTCTTTACACGCTTTAAATTGGCTGTCATTTGAAAAATATAACAGGCTTAGTTAAAATGATGATGTCACTCAGCAGCATTTAACCAGAAAACCTCTTATGACTGGGGTTTGTCATTAACTTTCTGTACGTTTTACTTCAGTGTTTTGGACAAAGTATACATCTTTTCTGTTTTTTTTTAAACCAAAGCATTTTCTCTATAAAGGTTCCTGAAAAAGTCTAAATATTTTGGCATTGTGCTGCAATGCCATTTTATTTGTATTATGAGCTCCGACATTTCCAGATGTTTGCATTAGTAGTGATCATAGCAATATTACCCAGAATTACCTTGGGCTGCATAAAATGTGATATCATCAGCATGACCGCATAAAAGTGAGCACGCATACTTGCACATCATCCAAATTAGGATAATTCTGTGTAATAGAGAACTTAGCACTGATATGTGTTCTGCTTTAACGCTAGAATCGCTGAAGCCTGCGTAAAAAACTGTAATATAGGGTGTAATAAATGTAATAAATTGAATAATTTCCTTCACTTATGTTTATTTGATATTTGGACTTCAGTTTTCACACATTATACACTTCACGTCAATATTTTGTCATTAGTACTATAACATGAAAAAAGTTTCTGTTTTAGTTCTGTGTTCAACATTTCTTGCCTCACATTTCCTGTCATCCTACATTTATCCAGATTATTATAGACACGGAACACAAATGACATGCATGTACTCCAAATAACAATATATTATTTACCCTATACAATTCCAGACACCTCACACCCAGATAAACAGAGAATTTTGTGTCTAACTTCAACTGCATTGGTGGGGGATGGGATAGCAGGCTGCTTGCTACTCGTTCTGATCAACGCATTTGGAAAAAAAAAGTTGCTAATGGAGAGGTGTGAAGGTATTTAAGGTGGCCCGACATTATGACTTTTTCATAGGATTCAATGATTCTAGTGTTAAAAAGCTTCTTCTTCTGATATTTTTGGATTGACAAAAGACTAGAATTCCAGTTAACAAACTTGGCTTGCAGGCCTTTAACTAAAAGAAATCAATACTGTCTCTTTTGAGTCAGTACAAAACCAAATTATACTTCTGCTATTAGGTTATTAATTCAATTCTTTAGGAAGGTGAAAATTACTTTTTCTTAAATGTGGAAAATGGTCTTTGTTTTGGTGTGTGAAAATTCTACAAGTAGCAAGTCACAATAACAACTCTTAATGAAAAGTAAATGAACTTAAGCCACACTTTTTTCTGTGTATCCAGCATAGAGAAGAGTTTTGCTTTGTTTTCCCTGTTGCTGTTAGCTTAATATTTTATAGGCAACTGCTATTATTACTTTTAGAGTGTTTTGGACACCATTTCATTAATAAAATCCTGCTGAAGAGTGCCTAATTGGCACAGAATTGAAAAGTAAATGACACCATCAGCATCAACAAAGAGATGTCCTGAAACTGCCAGTCTGAACAGGCATAATTCAAATAGTTGTTTGGCCTGATGCTGTGAAGCGAGTCACCCATGTGACTTCTCTAATCACAATAGATCAGGTAGTAGTAGGATGATCAAGTAGTAGGATGGGCAGGATTTGTAATATTCTAGCAAGTAGGTGATAGAGCAGATTCTGCAGTTATATTCTTGAATAAAAGCACACTTGTTTTTTTATACTTGTACCTTTTGTGAAAATGTTTATTTGATATTTGGACTTCAGGCTTCACATATTGTACACTTCATGTTTACATTTTGTCAATTATTACTAAAATATGAAAAATGTTTCTGCTTTAACATTGTGCTTACATAGATTGTTGTAGACACGGAACACACATGAAATGCATGTATTCCAAATACGATATATTATTTACCCTTTACAACTCCAGGCAACTCACACACAGGTATACAGACGTGACCTGGAAGAACTTTCTGCCCTTTCTGCAATGGTCGGGGGATGGGATAGCAGGCTGCTTGCTGGTATTGCTGATCGACAGATTTACAACACAAAAGATGTTGACAGAGAGGTGCAAAGGCATTTAAGGTGCGCCGGTATTACAAGTTTTTTCATAGGCTTTGGAAATTCTAGTGTTAAAAACTCATACTTGATGCCACTATTGCCTTTTGTCCACACTACTCAGGTGTTTTTTAACCCTCGAAAACTGAGACTTTTGAAAATGCTCTGCAGAGCAATATATTTCTGAATACACTTGACTCACATTTGCAATGTGGATTGGTAAAAACATATAGTTTAGAAAACACAGACTTTAATCATGCTTTGTTTGGTTTGTGTTTATTACAAGGCCCTTCCCATTTTTGTGCTATACTTACTGAAACGTCTCACTCTCTGACTGGTCAACTTGCATTGAAGAAATCCACATTCCATTGTAGCAGACACAGAAGAGCTGCTTTCCATGGTGCTTGCTGTATTGCTTACAAACACACATCTAAATTGTGTTTTGTACAGTTTAAATGCTGCAAAAGACACACAATTTACTAGTCAGTACAGCTTGGTGATAAATTCCATGATTGAACAGAATAAGGGGAACCTGAGCAAATTGGCTCCGGATGGTTTATAGGAAGGATGCCGAGTAGCCGACAGTGAATGCAGGTATGGGGAAGAAGGTTGTGGGCTGGACGAGATAGTGTGGCTTACTAATACCAGCATTTGGACACCCCTGTCTCCCACCAAAGCAGCGGCGGTCACACTCTGCTCTAAAGAGGTGCAGACAGCATGGGGTCTCTCTCTATGCCATAGAGAGACCCAGACTTTCACTGTGCCCCTGAGATGGAAAGAGACTTGCAAGAGAGAGAGAAAGAGAGACCAGGTCTCCAAACAGTGCGTGAGCCTGTGCACTCATGGGTAGGGAAAGATGAGCCAACCTCAGGTGGGCATGCGATAGAACAGGTCCTTATTTCAGTTCCACAGGTCAAGGAGGCCAGGAGACGCTGTCTATATTCGCTGTCTATAAGATGCCAGGAGATAGCAGCAGTGCTGTTTCTTCCAATCGCTTTCTTGTTTATATGTTTCGGGGTGGAGCCGTGGACTGGTCAACATATATATATATATATATACAGTATATAAAATTAGAGAGAAACACGTGTTATGTACTATTTGTATTACCTGGCAGGTACTGTATAACATATGTATGATCAGCTTGTTGCAACTGAGAGGACATGGCGGATGTTTGATGACAGGCCGACCAACCACAAGCGTTACCTGGTGGGTAACCACCCAAATAATCAGATTCAGGCGATTCAGACCTTTGAATGTAATACTCTGATCTTCACCCTGTCAAATAAGCAAACCAACTGCCGTGTCACAATATCAGAAGCTTAGCCTCAGGTGCTGACATACTGTATATATATATATATATACACCTACATTATATATAAAATATATATATTGTCGCACATGGCTGGGGGGGGGGGGCGACCCAGCCAGGATGCACAGGAGGACCGGAGGAGTGCTTATGCCTCACCCAGACCATGTGGGGGTGACCGCCCTGGTACTTTTGGGGGCCACGGATACAGAGCTTTGAAGCTCAACCCTGTAGGGGCCCGTGGTCATGGCTAGGGGGTGCCTCAATACCTTGGGAGCCCTGGACCTCAGCACTTCCGCCACACCCGGAAGTGCTGGAGGGAAGAGGAGAGGGGACACCCGGAGTGCTTCCGGTTGCACAGCCAGAACTGGGAGTTCTGGTGGAAGATTGCCGGGAGGCACCTGGAGCACATCCGGGGGACTATAAAAGTGGCCGCCTCCCTCCATTCAATGGCTGGAGTCGGGTGGAAGAGGACAGAGCTCGGGAGGAGAGGAAAGAGGCGGCCTGACGAGAGGAAAAGGCATTGTGTAAGGGCCTGGACTTTGGGGTGATTGGTGCTGTGGCACTGGGTTGTGTGTGTTTCCCACTTGTATATACTGTAAATAAACATGTTGTGGTGCTTAACATCATGTCTACCTGACTATGTCCGGCCTGTTCCCCAAAATATATATATATATATATATATATATATATATATATAGTGGCATGCCGCTGGGGGTGGTACCCAGCCCGGATGCCCGAGAGGACCAGAGGAGGGCTTGCGACTCCTCCAGATCACAAGGGGGTGATCTCCCTAGTTGCGTTGGGGACCATGGGTGCAGGGCTTGGAAGCCCAACCCTGTAGGGGCCGTGGTCACGGCCAGGGGGCGCCGCAGTGCCTGGAGAACCAGGGACCTCAGCACTTCCGCCACACCCGGAGTGCTTCCAGGTGCGCAACCGGCACTTCCGCCACACAGGGGAGTGTCAGCGGGGGAGTGTCGGGAAGCACCTAAAGCCCATCCAGGCATGCATAAAAAGGGCTGCCTCCCTTCAGACAAGGACTGGAGTCGGGCGGAAGTAGATGGGAGTCTTACTGGAGAGGAGTGGAGGCGGCCTGAAGAAGGCAGGCATGGAAGAGAGAGGCCTGGACTTTGGGGGATTGGTGCAGAGGCACTGAGTTGTGCACCTTGAACTTGTAAATATTAGTATTAATAAATGTGTGTGTTGGGTGACCAAACTATGTCCGTCTGTCTGTGTCCGGGTCTCGTTCCACTATATATATATATATATATATATATATAGTGACAGGGGCTTGGCGTCCTTACCTAGCCGGGATGCTCCTGCACACTATATTCAGGTGGAACAGCCATGGACATTGCAATACCTCCCCCTGAATGCTAGTTGACCACCTCCCTGGGGTGGAACAGTGTCTCAGGTTCCCACAGGGCATCCTGGGAATTGGAGTTGGATACAGCCCTGTTGGGTCCCACAGGTACCACCAGGGGGCGCTGTATTTGGGACTCCTGAGCCCATGTGGGCAACCAATTCATCATACCCAGAAGTGCAGCTGGAAATCAGGGATCAAGCACCTGGAGCACTTCCAGGTGAACTATAAAGGGAGCCAGCGACCACCACTCAGAGGCCAGAGTCGGGTGTAAGGAGGACGAAGCTTGGTGAGGAGTGGTGGAGTGAGAAGAAGAGGAGAAGAAAGTGTTTATTGTGTGCTTGGGACTGTGTTGGGCTAGTGGGGCACGGGGAAGAAGTGTCTCACAGCTGAAGAAAAATGAAAATTTATTTAATTTTACACGTGCCTCCTGTGACTAATCTGTGTCGGGTTGGGCGCTATATAGTGTCAATCTTACAATATATATATATATATATATACTGTATATATATATATATATATATATATATATATATATATATATATATATACACACATTGTTTGATCAGTTAGATGACCTGTCATGAAAAATCATGTTAAAGTTTACTAAGGGGGATTATCCACTACGACGTGTCAGAGCTTGCTGCATGAAAACTGATATTTCCATATGCAATTCATGGTTTTAAAAGTGTACTGTTCTTAAAATTTTAAGGATGACTAGTTTAGGTACTCTGTGTTTACATCCATTATTAAACACTCATCAGATTGTTGTTATTGCTTCCCATTAAATTTCCTACAAAGACAGAATAATATTAGGACTGCAACAAATTGGACAAGCTGTCATTTTAGCTTGAGCAGTGTCAGCCAGAGCACCACATTCAATAAAAGAACTCGCCTTATATAAAATGTTGATTAATGAATAGAAATGGTACATTTCTGCCTTTATGAATTTGTGTTGTATAACTTTAACAGCTTAGGAATTAACAGCTGCAGGGATGAAAAAAGAAGGGACGTTCTTGAAAGACCTAAAGAGATTCTGCCAGAAAGTGATGGTGTCTACTGAGGCCTTTGTTTAATGTGGGAAGACATTAAGAACAAACTCTGTGCTGAGAATACCTGTAGTGTCAGCTGGGGAGGACAAAGAGATGTGGCAGCAAGAGGTTTGTTCCGGCTCATTAGCAAGAATGCTCGTTGGTGCCTGTCCTTAATTGTGTCTTTCCAACACTTTCTTAAGGTCTTCAAGCAGAGCTACCCACTCCCACCAGAAATAAATAAGTCTTCTTAGATTCGGAAAGTAGCCATTAGTAAACCACAAGCGATTTGTCATGTCTATTAAAAAGATAAACCTGAAAAGCATCCTTCTTTCCTACTTCTTGCCAACCAACAACATGCAAAAGAAAAAGCAACCTCTCAGTAATGAAGTCTGCCGTTAAGTCTGCTCCACATGCTAAAGTTATGATCTGACACAGGATTTGTAATCTTGTACACTCTTATCTGGCACTGGCCTCAGAATTATAGAGATTATTAATGTAAGGGGCGTGGAGGCTTGACTTTGATTGTTGTGCAACTGCCTGATATTCACTGCTGCTCATTTATGGCAGGAACAGAATGAAAATATACCTCCAAATGTGCCATTCACCTGTCATTTACCATAGGTTTTCCTACAAAGTTCCTTCTGCATCCCATTAACTCAAAGCCTCCTGGATAGTGACTCTTTAGTAGCAGTATTTAGAAGCACTTCAGAGGAACTGAAGGCGTGAAAACAGATGGAAATACTTAGTGTCTCTTAAAAACAGAACTCCACTTATTAGTGTATTTCAGAGGTATTTGGAATTTAAATGTTGATGGGGAACTTTCCCATCCTAGAGAAAAGATCATTGCAATATGTTTATGCCTTACCCGATGGATGAATGAATCAATTAAAGAATGGGTAGTGGATGAATTGGATAATGTAGAGATGGATGGATGGAGGGGTATAAGAATGATTTTAGAATTGACAGGACAGAAAAATAGTGGTTATATATTAATGGATGAATGGATGCATTAGTTAAAGGATGTCTTTTTAAGTAGAATCAGTGTTTTGTATCTATGATGGATGTATGGATGAAAAAATCATCGAGTCGACAAATGATTAGGTAGATCAATAGATGGATGACTTAATACAATATATAGATGGAGTATCTATGAAAGGGTACAAAGATAAGTAAATAAACGAATAAGTGAATAAATGGATGGATGGACCAATAGATAAGCCGATTTGTGAGCAGATATAAGAATGACTGGATAGATAGACAGATGCATGGAAAGGTCAATAAATAAATGGGTGGATGGTTGACTGTAAATGGAGGTGTTATCAATGAAAAAGAGAGTGGAATTACAGGACACTAAATACAAGAATGGATAGAAAAACTTGTGCATGAATGAGTACTTGGACAGATGGAATGAAAAGTAAATGGACGATTTCAAAGTTAGATGGATGACTGGATTATAATATTAGGTAAAAATATGGGAGAACACTGGCAGTTTTGCAGTAAAGTAACATACCTCTGTTTCTTTGGAGCACAGAGTTGATCATCATTTTAGAAGATAAGAAAAGGGTATCTGGCATTAGAGGTTGAGCATTTCTTTAAGCCCCTATGGCAATTAGGAAAAGGTGGCTGACAAATAAAACACTATGTTTCAGATAGGGTAAGAATTTAAATACATATGTTAGAAACAACCTTTATGAAAGTATTAAATTGACAAATGTATTACATACAACAAAGAACTACAAGATCAATGTGATTTTGCCCTTTTCTTTCAAATGTTGATTCCGACCATTATTTCATCTGAAAATTAAAAAGCTAAAATCATTGTTTCAGCCTAAAAACTAAACTCAACAGCAAAGTTCTTATAAATCTGACAAAGAAAATGATTTTTTTTTTTTTGTTGAGAATTTGTACCAGGGGCCTATTGGTATTTGAAAACTACATGCAGACAAATATCATAGAACATACTTGTCAAAGCTCTGGTCACTCAAGAATAAGTTGAAATTAGTCACTAAGAACCAAGATGTACTCTTAAAAGGAAAATGTGCATGGTGCGGCACCTTTTCAAGGATGATTGGTAGAACCATGTACAGACAAGGAGGACGGGATTATAGAGGAGGCAGTGGAGGACTGAATCCTGGGATAATCTGTTCCCTTCGTACACGAGGAGGCAGGAAACTCCTGTGACGGATGATCAGGGCCCTTTCCCCTCCGGGAGGCCATCATAAAGGAAGGACCGTGGGAGCAGATGTGCTTGGGTTACTGCCTCCCCCAGAGCGCTAAATCGCAGCCCCCCTGGGTTGCAGTGGTGCCTCAGTTTCCTGCAGTGCTCCATGTTGTATAAAAAGCTTGAATGGAGGCATGTTTAAAGGAAGTCTCTCCTCGTCAGCTAGGTGTTGTCTACAATATAGTTGAAAAGAATAACTATAGAGGTCATATAGGAGGAAGAAGAATAAGACTACTATGTTTGTGGAAGAAATTGTATTATGAAGAAAGCCTGTGTGAAGGTATATGCTGAACATAAAAGATAAAGAAAAAGGCCAGAATTCAAAAACACAATGATATTTAGGCAAAAAGGCCAAGCAAAAGAAGAAAGTCATGAGCAAAGAATATCAGACTAACCTTAGCTATTACTAATCCTAATAAATGAAGTCAGAAGAGCAGAGATAACAACAACAAAGAGTAGATGCTCAATGCCCCAGCTGTTAGCCTAAGGCTTGAAAAACTCCTAAATGAGGGGCTCAGTTGGCAGCCTAGATAGTTGAACACCTGCATTATCAAGAGGCCTCATCCCTTTGGGCTCATTATAAGGAGACTTTGGAAAGAAACTAAGAAAAAAAATCAATAGAAACATAATAAAACAATTAACAAAACAGAAAGTACTTGATGAAAGAAAGTAATTAACACAAACAAATGTGCTCTTGAAATAACAAAACCATTCAGAATCACAAAGAAAATTAACACAGAGAACCAAGAAAACCATTGAACATGTTGGACTTATTGGAATAATGTGAAAAATAAAGAAATAAAATGACTGCAGTATAAACTGGTTTAGCCTGACGGTCCTGTTCTATGCACGGGTGCTACAATCTCATCCCATACAAAACAAAGAAAAGGGTAAGTTTAGTATATGTAGGAACATTTAAAAAAAGTAATCAAAATCGCCCATAACTCATAAAAACTGTGTTATTTTACATACATCTTCTCATATTGTCACCAAGATTGTATTAATGATTTAGTATCTAAAATTGGCATCCTTGGAACATTTATTCAACTGACTTACTCCTATGGTTCAGACTGCTGTAGGCTGCAGGTGAGAAATTTCTATCATTGAAAGTTACAGGTGGAAAAAAACTTTACTTCAGGTAGAACTGAGTACAATTTTATACTCATCTTTCTTCTACACTGAAAGACTAAAGAATGTTCCTCCAGTGCAAAGGCATCTCAAAGTGGCTGACAGCAGTAAGCCAAATTACTAACACACAGTCTCGAGTTTACTAACACCTCTGGTGTCCTTGAGATCAGCATATGAGACAGACAGCAAAGACCTGGAAAGCAGCAGAGCCCATGCTGTTTTAGGTACTGAGATGTGAACTAAAATCCATCCTTCATTTTGATATTTTCAAGACCTTCTCTTTAAAATACAGACTATTTAGAGCTGAATCCTATTACAGGAAGAACTTTTGATGGGATGCCAGCTCATTGGAGATCAAAAACAAATTCATTCACAGTTTCTTTGACCCAGATTGGAGTTTCTAATTAGGATTACATGGTCATCACTGTGAAGTGAAAAGGCCCTGGAATACCAAAAGAAGACATTTTCAGATGAAGATGGAATATGCAAACTCTACTCAGATAGTAACCAGGCTAAGGAACAAACCTAGGTTCCTGGAGGTGTGAGACAGTTGTACAAACTACTGCATCATCATGTTGTCCAGTCTATTCAGCAGCCAAGTTCAACTTTACTGCATATTTCACTCTACATAATCATCAATGTCACAAGCACAAAACTACAACATATTGGAAGAAACACCAGAATATTATCCATCCCTAGTCACTGTGAGACCACTAGGGAGCATTGTAGCACTCCAAAACACAGACATGACCATCACAATACAAGTTTAGATACAATAAAAATGTTTCTTTTTACAAATACCTGACAAAAAGGCTTCTTTAATAAACACGATCACAATACAATTCTTCTCCTTCTCTTTTCCTCTCTTTTTCCACTACTCCATCCAAGCTTTGTCCTTCTTTCACCCAACTCCAACTCACCTTGATGAGATTAAGCAGTTTCTTTTATGTTGGACCTGGGAGTACTTCTGGTGCGAGGGCATTGCCCAATGGAAGTACTTCCAGGTCAGTCAAATAACATAGGTATAACTCCATGCAGCACCATTTTCATGCTGCCAGTATAGCTTTTAAATAAATACTTGGCAACCAATACAAATATTGTATTGTCTGAAATGTGAACATGTGGTGATGACATAAGCCCCATAAATCATCTTCAGAATATGCCACTTGTTTCACAGCACATAAGTGAATTACATATTCCAATTTTTTTTATTGTTTTGTAATTTGCTGTTATAACGATTAAGTTGTAGGATGCCATGTTCACCTTGCATTTGACTCTGTTTGATGTATAAGACATCCTAAAAGTGTGTGTGATACCATAATTAATAACTCTAAAATGTTCTTGTGGGAATGAATGGGTGTGTGTGTGTGTGAACATGTTCTCAGATAGACTGCTACCCCATCCAAGATTAATTCCTTCAATACACTGTACAGTCAATAACTGGATTGAGCAGCCATTAAAGGGACGCTCCACTGAACAATGACATTGCTTTAATGTTACTTAATTTCTGTAATTTATAATGTCAACTGAGAAAAAATTTTAATCTTATACTTAATGCAGAATGGAGACAGCAAAGTTTCTGATAGAGTAAATGTCCATGGTGAGCAATGCTGAACAACAGCAAACAATATACAGTGATCCCTCGCTATATTGCGCTTTGACTTTCGCGGCTTCACTCCATCGCGGATTTTAAATGTAAGCATATCTAAATATATATCACGGATTTTTCACTGGTTCGCGGATTTCTGCGGACAATGGGTCTTTCAATTTATGTTACATGCTTCCTCAGTTTGTTTGCCCAGTTGATTTCATACAAGGGATGCTATTGGCGGATGGCTGAGAAGCTACCCAATCAGAGCACGTATTACATATTAAATAAAACTCAATAATATACGATATGCTTCCCGCATGCTGCTTCGCACACTTCAAAGCTCTAACAGCCCGTATTGATTTTTCATTGTTTGCTTTTCTCTGTCTCTCACTCTCTCTGAGAAATACAGGCAGATACTTATCCATCATGCAATACCATCAGGGAGGCATATGATTGGCCCCATTATCTGCTCCTGACGGAGGTGGTGTGAGCAGAGGGGCTGTTTGCACAGTGGCTGTTTGCTTAAAAGATACTGAAAGGCTACCTTCACATTGCTCCCTTCATTGCGCCGCTTTATCGAGGTGCTTGCATACTTAAAAGCGCAACAGCCCTATTGAATTTTTGATTGTTTACTTTACTCTCTCTCTGACATTCTCTGCTCCTGAGGAAGATATGTTTGCATTCTTTTAATTGTGAGAAAGAACTGTCATCTCTGTCTTGTCATGGAGCACAGTTTAAACTTTTGACTAAAGGGTGTTATTTCATGTCTATTGGGTTCTAATAATGTTAAAAAACGTATTTAGAAGGTCGTAAACAGGTTTTCAATGCTTTAACTGCGAAAATATTAGATTTATAAATAAAGAATCCTACTTCTTGGAAATTCATTTATCTGTCTGGAGCGGATTAGCCGCGATAAACGAGGGTTTACTGTATAAATGTGCGGAGAATATTTATAAACAGTGTGGGAGAGTTTCTAAGGGCTTAAAATATATAAAAATAACCATACAAACATATGGCTTCTACTTCGCGGATTTTCACCTATCGCGGGGGGTTCTGGAACGCAACCCCCGCGATCGAGGAGGGATTACTGTATAAAAAAAAAATCTTACATTATTCATGTCGCATAATCTACATATCAAGTTATTCACTCATATGTTCCCAATGTAACATACAAATGTATTTTTACTAAAATATTGCTAAAAAAACACTGCTCATAAACAAAAATGGAACATGTACAGCAACTGAGCATTTGAATTGAAGACCCGCCTCCAACCCTCACTCATTGGTCACAAGTCTAGCCCAGCTAAAATGCAAATGTTGGCTCACATTCAATTTTCATTCACAAGAGTGTTTTCCTGAAGTGGTTTATCCACCTTAATTAAATAAGTGTCTGTATGTCTGTCTCTGTGTCTGTCCGGTGGCTATGTCTCTGTGATTTCAATAGATGGCGCATCACAAACACTGCTTTAACAAATCCCAAACCAAATAGCATACAACAGAGATAAATGCATTGCATGGTGCACTGCAAATGTTAACTACGATTTCCAACACATCTTAGATGGGTAGCACAGCTAGTTTAACAATATTTTTGCAAGTATACATGTGCTTGGCATGTTGCGAGCATACAACTTTATGAATGGACTTGTGGATTTGGTGACACTAGTAACATTAGATTTTTTCTGGACTTTCCATATCTTTTGTCGTTGTCCAGCATTGGCCACCATAGACTCCTATTTGTTGTTCGGCATGTCCATATGACATTAACATTATTTTTTTTTAATTCAAACTACATGGGATAAGTAACATAAAAAAATTGTTATTGGATAGAGTATTCATTAAATATATTCAAATAAGTGGAATTTCTGACAGAGGTCACTGAGAATCTTAAATTCAGCTATCTTTTATTCACAATACTTTATAAGCTTATAATATATTCATTTATCGACACAGGGTGGTTAATGTAATCAAAAAGGCATCACTCATGGAAACAAAAATAGATATTAATAGCTGTACTCCATTTGAGCATTCTAGCCTTATTTGTACTTTCTATTTAATGCGCATCTTCCAAAAAACATTTTAATCTTATCAAGGCAACAATTTCCAAACCGAAAATCAATGTATTTCACATCTAACCTACAGACTCTTTTTAACATGATCTTGTCAATGATCCCCCCATGGCAGTGGCTTCTCAGACTCCATCCTAAAAGTTATTATTGATCATCTGGAGTATTTGCAAATTCTTATGAGTGCAACTACTTGTGTTTAATGGTTTGGGCTGGAAAAAAACAAGACAGGAGGTTTGCTGTCCACCATGTCTGCATTATATGATACTTGTTGGCTGTGGCATCAGTGCGGAGCTGTATATTAGAGTGGGTGCTGGGTAAGAGAGAATGCCCAGCTGACATCCCCAAGAAGCACTCCTCCCCACTTACAGTCTGTACTTGTGCCTATCTGAATGGGTGTTACTCCTTTTGCTAATACTGACAAGAAGGCTGATTTTGAAGGCCATTAGAATCCAGAGGTCATGGGTTCATAGCTGGCTGGTTGCCGGCCGCTTCTGCCTTGCAAATCTATGAAGTAAGAAGACCCATGGTCTGTGTGTGAACCTATGACAAAATAGTGGTTTACTTACTCTGCCAGAATGTGTGTGTATGTGTTCACCACCAGATCTTACAGTATTATCTATTTCAGTACAATTTTTTGAATTCAGTTTTGGCACAGGAATGTTAACTTTCTTTAATCCTACTTCTCTTTTGATGATGTTGAAGACAAAGACACAGTCCTCCTCTGCCCCTCCATTTGTAAAAACCTATTTTTGCTTTATGCAGAACATAAAGAGCAAAATTCCCCATAGAATAAGTGTCTATGGTGACCAACACTGAACAACAGTAAACAATTTCAAAAATGTCCTTGAAAATTTTTCATGTTACTTTTGTCACATTATCCACATGCTAAGTCATTCACTCGGATGCTCCCAAACATCCAAAGCACACATATTTTTACTACAATATTCTTAAATGCACCATTCCTGGGAAACACCCTAGTGAATGAAAATGGAGCAAGCATTTGAATTGAAGATTCCTGCCTCCCCACTCATTCTCTGGTCACATTCTCTAGCTCAGTAATGGCTTATTCAGAGATTTCATTTTGAACATTTTACAATCAGTCTGCTAATCCTCTTCCATCCTCATGAAGCTTGCAATAGGATTCCTAAATACTCTTCAAGCTCTTTGGAGCATTGTATCCATGCAACAAGAACCTTGGTGTATTTGTCCCATGTAGATACCTTTGTCTGAACATTTCAAAGGTCAGTGTCACTACATGTGAGATAACTTCCTGGATGGAATGCTGATTTGCCTGTTCACCACCACAAGGCCTGTAAAATGTTCAATGTGCCAGTCATAACCGTCAGTCTTCTGTACTTTCAGCAAAGCCTACATCTCTGGTGGCATTTGGCTGCACCATATTTATTCACATTTCCAGACTGGTTATTACTATGTCTGTCGCCAGCAGATATGCCTCCAGTCCACCATTTATCCATTTCAGCCCTCCTGAACTTTAGGACATGTCCTGCTTTGTCTTTAATGCACAAAAAGCACAGCACAGCTAAAAAAAAGTGATGAAAGCATTGGAGATTAATATGGTATTCACACATTTCCCCCATCCCCCTTCCATATGATGAATGGTTCAGGGTCATTTATTGATTTCTTAACTGAAACAATTTGGGGACAAAACAAGCAGCAGTTTATCATATTGATTTTTTCCCATTTTCATTTTTGTTGCAAAATAAAGGATGTTAAAACTGTTTTTTTATTACTTTTGTTTACTGGGTAGTGGTAAACAAACAACAAACAGTATGTTCATTGACTTTTTGACTCTTTTAATTGGTGAAGCCCTTTACAATAGTGGAGTTTTGCACAGAAATGTAAATTTGTGAGCATGGCCGCTTTAAAAAAGTGATATATAATACCAAGTTTATAACTATGAGAGCCCACTTTTAAAGGTGTTATGTAAATGCAAGCATCTAAGATTGCTAGATTTGAAAGATGATAGAGGAATTTAGCTTGTACCAGACAGATTTTGAAAAAATGCTATATAATATCCAATTCTGTGTAACTGTGTTTCCTTTCAAGTGCACTGTATTATGTGAGTGACAATTCTAACAGTTCAAGTGATATTTAAAAAAAAAAGTTTGTGACAGTGTGCAATATTAAATAAACAATAAATAAACCGAAACAAATAGTTAACATTTGTTAGTGCCTTCTGTAAAAGGCGTACAGAGAAAGAGTATGAAAACTATTAATGCCCAAGTCAAGTGTATTCACTTCACATTATCGTGCAGTGCACCATTGCTGGTACAAGTATTCATAGTTTTCATACTCTTTCTCTGTACGTTTAGCACTCGTTTCCTCAGAGGTTGATGTGCTTGCTGCTTCCTGAGCAACTCTTCTTTTTTCCACCCTAGCAGCCCACTTCTGTTCTTTCGTCAGTATCTTTTCTTATTAAAACTGATTAAGTCAGTGTTTGTGTTGCAGTTACTTAGTATGTTTTCCTTAATTTTTCACTTAAGCAGGTACTTAAGTGTTCAATCTGCCTCAAGAATGATTTAAGATATAAAGAGGTAGGGGAAGTAACGGCGAAGGTGGTAGGGATGAGAAGGCGCTCGTACACGTGCGCCGCATGGCCGCCCTGCTGGCCACTGCCGAGAGTTGATTCTACATAAAAATAAGAAGAGTAAGAAAAATCATCACCTCGAAAGTGGACAGTAGAGGTCATGTAGTATATGTGTACCAAATTTCAGGTCAATAGGTCAAACAGTTTGCGAGCTACAGGTGATTTAAAATCCTGGACACACAAATGAACAGCCACGGTAGCGTATTGTATAAGAAGATTTGTCATCAGCAACCTCAAAATAGCATAAATTTACATTTCTAATTTTTTCAAAGTGTTGTGAATAGGTGTAACTTCGGCTCCAGCTTTCCCATTAAGGGGCGAACACCTTGGGTTAGTTGATGTGGCTTGTACAGCTTGAAGCCCTTCTGATCATTTTTGCTGAAGACACTTCTAGTTTTACTCTTTATCATAAGCATGTCATTTTCTGCACAAAATACTGTATGGTCCAAATATGGCCTAAAAATTAGGGTTTTTTGGGTTTAGAGGGCCAAAATAGAGGGGAACCCCAAAAAGCCGACGTTTTGCACTGTGAATATCCAGCAGAACGACAAAAACTCACAAAATGGAGACAACAGTGCAAAACAAAGATGGTATCCAAAACAGTAAAAAATATTTTTAACCGTATTAAACACATCTTGAATATTAAATCTATCATTCACAACAAATTTCCCTATAGTTCAAAACCCACATTGCATGTACTTGTTACTTCTCAATCATTTTAATCATAAAATGTACACTTTGTTACAAAATACAAATTAATAATATAATCAAAATCAATCAATGTCACCTGTCAGAATAAGTAGCATTTAGGGGATTTTCGCATTAATTTTTGACAACTTGACTGTTCCATATCAATATTCTAGGAGGGGTTATTTTAGATAAAACAATGTAAAGCTTTGCATGAGAGGGTGTGAAGGCAAATAAATAAAAATCAGGAGCGCCACCCTAGTAAATAAAGTGGCTATGCCGGAAAGTGTATGGTTTCTTCTCTGTATCTTTTGGTCATTCTGACTTGTACTGAGGCTTATCCCAGAGCACTTAAGCTCACTCTACTTCTCTGCTGCTTCCCTTTATTATTACATAGTGTACTCCAGTGGGCACATCAAACAATATCATTCTTTTCTACCTTCCTGCAACACAAAGAAGAAAGAGCATATATTATTACAGAATACAAAGTAAGGCTCCGCTGTAATTCATAGTTCCTCGGGAATTTCTGAATTAAGTTAGTATGGTGTCAATGTTTTGCTTCAGACTTTGGTTTCATGTTGTCCTCCATGAAGCCAAGTAGCCATTACAATAGGCATGAAAGTCTGTCCCTGGACCCCACTTATTGCTCAGTCTTGACTTAAGTACTGGCAGTGTTTTGGGAGTACTTATTTTAAAGGTCCACAAAATAAAAAATTGAGCCTTCCTCCATTTATAAACTGCTGGAGGTGATACACAGCACCAGACTTAAAACCCTCTGATGTCAAATGCTTCCATGGTGAAGTTTTTGTTTCATGGTAGAAAAAAGTTTCTGCTCGAGTATTAGTGGTGTCCCTTCAGGGGAAGTGTGAGAGAGTTGTTACAATCAGAGAAATCCCAAGCGTGAAATTCAGGCCCTCAAGCTGTCAGTCACATTTATCAGTCACAAATTTGTTTCATATCAAGTTAGTCTACTGAATCATAAAACCAATGTTACAGCTGGCAGGCATTTTCAAAAAACGATCAGATTTATTTGGAGCATTTGTGTTAGTAAGGGACAAGCTGTAACACTGTAGCAGAGCCATGCCTGGGCTCTGTGCTGGCATGTATATGACATAAACCTGGCTGGCCTTTGAACTATCTTACTTGTCAGGATTACAGAAAATCCAGATTTTACAAATGTCTTTTCCTCATTTACAGAAGGTGGCTACAGATGGCCAAGTAAAGAATCATTCTGTATCATTAAAGAGACAATCAGTGAATACACCATGCTGGAGACAGGAAAGGATTTAAGTTCTACAGCTGAAAAGCTTGCCTCCGAAACACTCTTCATTTACCCGCTCCCCACCTTGGCAGGGCACAAAGTGGCAGCTGAAAGAAGTGCAGGAGCAATTCCAATGCAGTGCCTTAGTGGATGACTAGAATGTGGGTTTCACATGTTTCTGCACTGAATATAGAAGCACCTGTATTTTTGACAGGAGATTTGTATATACATAAAATTTGTGACCAGGGGATATCATCATCCCAATAATTACTAGTGTACAAAAAGTAAAGAAATCAGGAGAGGTTTTGAATCACTAAAACCAGAAATGTTCTATGGGCAAGGTCATAACTATCTGGAATACTGTCGAGAAAAGCCAAGCAAAATGACACCTTTTATTGGCTAACTAAAAAGATTACAATATGCAAGCTTTCGAGGCAACTCAGGCCCCTTCTTCAGGCAAGATGTAATCATATTGCAATCTTTTTAGTTAGCCAATAAAAGGTGTCATTTTGCTTGGCTTTTCTCTACATTCATAATGGCTAACATGGTACAACACTCTAGTACTGCTGGAATACTGTCATAACTAGAACAAAGTCAAATTTGAGAACTAGCAAAATCAGAAACATGAATGTGTTCATATAATTTAAATATTTCCTTTTAAGGAACATGATGGCACTCTTTGCTCCTGACATTAACATGCATTCTTGTTGATACAGTCACAATTGAATAGCATTCCACCACATTAAAAAGTAGGCTGTTGTCAAACATACTAAAAATAGAAGAATCTTGAGCCATCACTATATATGAAATTCAAACATGGCTGTCCTTTAATTGCACCTATAGGTAGAGCCATCATGCACCTTCTTCAAAGCATCATGGCATTCTCAATAAATCTAACAAAGTCTCCTTCTGTCAGTTATTGATTAACATTTCAATATATTTTAATTTTCACCAATGGTATACTCTAGAAGCATACCTTTGAATTAAATGTTATGTAAAGCCCTAAGTATAAGAAATAAGACTTCTCACATGTAAGCTGTTATCACAGAACAAAGCACACAGTTAAATTATGTATGATCAAATTTTCTAATCTAAAATTTGTTGGTACAAATGAAGCCAGGATGTCCTAGTTTAGCAGGCAGGCAGTTTCTAGCACTTCTTTTCCTTTTCCCTTACAATTCCATTTGTTCTATCAGAACAGCTAATCACATTTTTTTAGTTAAGTTTTTAACATTATCATGAAAGTCGCCAGATTTATTCAAAGATTTAGTTCAAGAAAATATTTCATTAAGTATAATTCAGTCTTCTTACATAAAGGCCAGCACAATAAGAATCACCAGTTGCTGTTATGAGGAATTCTTGTTACCATTTAGAAATATAATTGTAGTCATTATTGTGGAAAACAGTGGTTTGATATCTATGGTCATTCTCTACTTTGGAAAACAGCTTTATTTTGAGCTTGGATCCTTTTTATCCTTTTCCTTCAGTAACATGAAGGTTGTGGCAGTTTGGAGTGAACAGTTAACATAGGCCAAAAGAGCAAGTCCCACTTCACCCATTGGCCAAACCTGGATAAACGTTTTACATATCAGAAAATGTAAGTACCATTAAAGAGCAACTGGGGTTATGCCCAGTGTGAAACAGTCCTCTTTGGAGCTTGGGTAGTTTTTTGTGAGAGCTTGTAAAAAGGTAACAGTGGTTTGTTCATGCAGTTAAATTAACATAAGCTGACTAGTTTTCAATGAGGTCTCAGTAACTATAACTTAAAGCTGACTTAATTTTCAACTTTAACTTTGTCTGTTTCTAATTGTATACATCATGTATGTGATTATAGAATTAATTATATTTTTGTTAATTCCTGTACTATAAGTTTTATTATTAAAACTCAACAACCAATAATGTTTGAACTGGGCTGACATTAACTGGTAATCTTGCAAGTGCTAATGTGCTAATAGTCACTAATGTAGTATCAAATATACTGTAGTAGTGGTCATGCAATTAGATTCTGATTAACTACAGGAAGTGGGTAGTGGACAGTGGCACAAGTCAGATTATGTACAACCATTCATTCTTAAAGGTAACATTGCTGTCCTTTCACACCAAGCGTCAATGAGCCTATAGAATGAGGTAATTCTAAAAAAAAATATTCTTAAGCATTGATTTTGCACTAGGTTCTGAGCATGTTATGCTAATCACATTTTCTAACCTATTTATTATAACATTATATTATATTGGGTTAAACCCTAAAGAAATTAAATTCAGAATAATCATATACTATTTCCATTAGAAAACAATACTGTTTCTTTAGAAGCGTCATCTTAGCGCAGTGGTTACTTCACTCTGAAACACTTCAACTTGAGTTAATCCAAACCCAGGTTTCAGCAGCAAACATTTGCAGAAAATACTAAACAAAGAAGAGTCTTGAGTCATTGCTATATGTGAAATTCTAAAAATAGGGCCATCCTGTATTTACACCTATAGGTGGAGCCCCCATACACCATCTTTAAAACATCTTGGCAGACTCAAGAAATCTGACAGAAGATTTATTTATCAGTTAGGTTCGATTACATAACACATTTCAATATTTTAATTTTCAGATCAGCTGTAGATAAATGGCATATTCTAGAAGCACATCTCTTAATTAAATATTTTGTAAATGTATACGTCCAAGGTATAAGAAATAAGAATTTTCATCTGTTAACTGTTATCACAGAACAAAGCATAAAGTTAAATGTCATATATAATCTCATTTTGTAATTTAAAATGTGTTGGTACAAATGAAGTCAAGATGTGCAAGTTTAATAGACAGGTTCAAGCACTTAATTTTTCTTTTCCCCGACATAGGTATAAATGCACTTGGAATTGGATTACTCTGACTCACAATACCAACGGAACAGAAGTCACATTTAACACAAGTATACTGTAAATTCAAATGTGTTCTTTACTGCATACAACAACCACATCAGTGGAAGCTGATTCAAATTATGTACAGTGTATAGGGTGGTCCAGATCTAATTATGCAATTTTCATTACACTATAACAACGTGCAACGCAGACTGTTGGAGGAATTTGGACCGCCTGCAGTGCACAGGAACACAATCTCCCAAATCAACGAAATGTTTGACCGGATTGGTAGCGCCAATCACCCGAAATTGTATTGTTTTCCTGCATTGCATTAAGAGTTGCATAATTAGATCTGGGCCACCCTGTAGGTGACAATGGATCTCTATCTGACCACAGTTCAGACACTGGAGGTGCATTTTAATTCCAGGTATAAATGTACTCTGGCTAAATGATATCTGAATAGAGTCCACATACACACCACCAGTTAATGCCAGGTTTAAAGGGGCTAATGATTCTTTCCTAAATTGGTCATATAGAGGAGGTGATTGCCAAAGGAAACCCTCATGTCACAAACTTTCAAATGTTCCTGTACCACAACAAAAAAGTGTCAGGAGAAGCCAGCGAGATGCAAGTACTAAGTGACATCATCATGGGCACTGACGTCTAATAATTTAATGTGGCCACTTTCTGTTGCCAAATTTGACAACACTTATTGCCTGAGTTCTCAGACTCATCATTGGTAACAAAAGATTTAGCAATAGAGAAGGTTTTTGAATGCTTTCCATAAGGCATTGTAGTAATCTCTGGAGGATTTGTTTCCGACTTATAGGAGATATTTGTGCAATAGGGAAGAACAAGAACATCGATGTAGATGTACATGAAATGTGTATTTGTAATGCCTTAGTTTCATAAAACTACCACAAAAATAAAAACAACACCATCATCATCAATAACAACAAACTAATCCTTGAATAATTCTCCTATAAAGTAGCAGAGGAGACATAGACATGGCAAAATAAAACTATAAATGATCAACATTACAACATAACTGTTACACTTGACTGTAAGAGTTACAGTATTTAAATTAATGTCCCAAATTGGCATAGATTATGGCTTATGTTAAAACTTGGCAAAAGTCACCCTATGTTGTTTGCGGCCATCTGTGAATTGATTGATGACACTTTTCATTGTTAGTTCCTGGCTCTCTAAAAATAGTTGGTTTGCATTTAGTGAATTGTGATATTGTGTTCTCTGAACACCCTGACATGCAGTAGTGGCTGTAAGTTGGAAACATTGATCATTGTTTAAAGGTGAACGTCATATTTCAGTCATACCAAATTTTGTGACTATACCATGCAATACCATTGTGACTATACCATAAAAGACATAAAAAAAATAATTCCCCCTCACAAAATTAGTATCAACAAAATAAATCCTAACAAAGTATAAGTAGCAAATTGAGATGTAACTGTTAAGACCACCAGAAAATGAAATGATGCTACAACCACAACATTTAAAAGGTAAAGAATTAGGTTTATTTAGTCTCAAAACATAATAATAAACTTTTACACTTCCTTTCAGTTTATTGTGGCTTTTGTAAAGCAGTTCAAAGCCTTTCTTTTAATTTGCAGTTTTTTATTTCAACTTCTTTTACCTAAGGGCTTGAAATAAGGCACCCACTAAAGGGTGGGTCTCCTCCATTGACTGCAAAAAGGATAAGAACTAACAGTCTCTATTCTAGGAGCTCCTTTTAAAGATCTTCTTTGGATCACATGGCTGGAACAGGATTTCCAGGATTGTCTTCTTGTATACCGCAATGGGATTGTCCTCTCTTCGGATGTTGTCAGCACCTTCCTGGAGATGGCCACCCAAGTTTTCCCCCTGTGCCTCTAACACATACATGACAAGCAGTGGAGAAAGCTGTGAAATAGGGTTAATATTTTCATATACAGGGGTCATGGGATGCAGTTGTTAGCAGTGCTTTTCTGTAGCATTGCCAGGTCTGCCAACCCCTCCACCCCCTTCCTCCCACTCCCCTACACCTATACCAGTGTGTATGAATCAAGAAAATGAACAACAGTGCTACATGTTGACATATGGCATATCGTTGTGAGCCGTGTAATTAAAAATGTTAAACCTTTAAATGAAAATTTTATGTCATAAAATTTTGATAGGTAATATATAAATACGGTGCTGGATGTGTCTGTAATTTTTTAGGTATCTCACTTAACTTATTTGTATTATTACTTTGTAATGTTAAAAAAAAAAAATTACATGAAAATGCCGCCCTGACCAAAGCACTGCCTGAGGCGTTTGCCTTGTTGCTAGCCCTGGATGCAACAATATTTTTTTAAAGCATTAAACAGGCCACATTAATTGCAAAACTTAATGCTGTACATGGTAATTGGTTGATTGGTGGACCGACCTGCAAATGTGTTCTCTTCAGCTGGTTCTATCTTTCCCAGCATCCCTAGATATCCCTAGTTTGGTGTTTGAGCCTGCTCACTCACACACTTTCAAACCCACCAACCTTTTAATATGGGGTTCCTCTCATGATTTTATTAATGCAAGTGCTGCTTCTAAATGTGCTCCACACTCCTGAAATGAACAGGCCGTGTTTGTCTCAGTTTTTGTCCCAGTGCTTTGGAACAAATGTTTTATGATATTTTTGTTTTTTTTTAATAAACACCTCTGTTGGTCGTTCAGTTCACTCATAAATAATACAAGGGCTTATTAAGAAAACATAGGAGATTCCCCATCTAAATGGGAATGATTTTAATGAAAAATATGATAGGTAAACAGGATAATCAAAGAGTATTTCTTTAGACTTTTTATACGACAAACTCATTAATCCATTCACTTATTACTGAACACATTTAATCACACTCAGGGTCGTGGGAGCTAAAGCCTATCTCAACAGCATTGGGATTCATGGTGGTGGGGCACATGTCTGTGACAGATTATATAATCTGACAATATTTCTGAACCTGATAAAAAATTTACCATGTTTTTATATTCTTAGTGGGTCTATTTGTCTTTGAACACTAACAAAAAGAACAGACTAACAGTGCAGAGCACCAGAGTGTACTGACTTGCTTACTGTACAGCACTAGCTGTTTTGTCTCTTTTTCTGCCTCATGTCTGGATTCTCTAGTTGTTTAATTGTAAGAGAAAAATGTGTTTGAAACTGCCTGCCTGTTTAACTAGGAAATCCTGACATTTGCACCAGTACATTTAAATTAGAAAATGAGGTTATATATAACATTTAAAATTATATTTTGTTCTCAGATAACTGCTTACATATAAGAAGTCTTATTTTTTAACCAAATATCACCCATGACTTTTAACTATTTTAGGGACTTAAATATATTTAATAGCAAAGGTGTGTTTTTGAGCCACACCATTTATCTGTATGTTGATTGACAGGGTTTCAATACTTAATGATTAAATATAAATTAACCTAGCTAATTTAAGGAAACTTTCTGTTAGATTTCTTCAGTCTGCCATTCTACAATAAGAGCATGTAGGACTCCAGCGGTGGGTGTAAATGAATGACATCCACGTTTGGAGTTCATATATATAACGACGGATCAAGACTTTTCTTTGTTTACTACATATTTTCCACAAGAGTAAAGTAGTGTGTATTCTGCATTTCTGACCCGCTTTTTTTCTCAAAGACACTACAAGAATGCAATAAATTAACAAAAAAGGGGAGTTTAATGCAGAATTTAAAAAATACAGGAGGGTGGAACAGAAGCAGTTATTTTTGCAATATAGTAACACAGAAATAATAAAGACCTTCTGGAGCTGTATATTAAATGGTGAAGCCTTAACTAACTATCTTTAATTGATTGGGCCACCTCTTCAAAAGAAATATGCCGACAAGCACTCCTTCCCACCCAGCACAACCTTCCTCTACCAACCTATTGTTCTCCTCTTCTGCCAGGTAAGCCCTTGAACTCCACCTCTAACTCTGGGACCTTTTTGACTGAGGCTGTTATACTGCTTTACTTGGGAGTGCTACCTGTTTTTGCACTTGGGAGTACATTCTTATTTTTTCCCTTGTACCATATTATTTTTTTACACTAATTATACTTCCTACACTTTTGCAAAAGTGAGGATTACAGCAGCAGAGTAATATTGCCAGCTAATGAGCTGGTTAACTATAATAACTTAATCATAAAGTATGCACTTATTTTAATCTTCCAATAATTAGGATCCTGGCCAAGTAATACATATTTGATATTTCTGAGGACATAGCACATTGTAGTTCCCTCCATTTCCAGCTTTTCTCCTTGTAGTAGGTATATTCAGTCTGGGTGAAATTAAGTATTCTGAAGCACAATGCAGTTACCACAGTATGGGTGTTATATCAGCAAAACAGGCATCTGGAAATGGCCAAGATATTTAGCCCTGGCCTGTTTCCAAAGCAAAAAAAAGTTAATAACAAATGTCTTTGTATTTGATTTGACATGCATGCAACTTTTGAAATTTAGTAAGATTATACAGCTTATTTTAATTGATAGCTCCTAGTACAAAGGAAGTATATTTATCACTAATATATTTTAGACATTAGCCTAGTGATAACATTATTGTTTTGTATACTCAATGATTTCTTGCCAAGATCCAAAGCAGGATTTTATCAAATTAGATCTTTTTTCGGACTGCTAGGTCAAGATGCTGAAATTCAGGAAAATTACTAAGCATTCATTAAGAAATTAAACTTAATACATTTTGATGCCAACATCCAAAAGAACAAGTGTTACATTACTAACGGAAATGGCTGATAGTATAAGAAATAATTAAAGTTCATTGGACTTCTTATGCCTTCACTAACAGGTCTTTTCTTTTATGCCATTTTTTTATGTCACTTTGGTTTGATTTTGCTCTTTTTTTAATAGTGTTGTGGGACTATTGATTAGTGTTTGTGATGATGTGGGTTCAGCGTCATACTCCCATCTCACTTTTGGGAGCTCTTGAACCCGACATCGTTGGTAATGTAATCGGATGAGCTGAACAGTGAGGGCACCAACGAAGCGAGGGGATGGTGCAAAAAGGTGCAAGAGTGCTTTAATTAAAAATAATTCCAAACAGTGTTCAAATAAACAGTGCAGTGTTTCAATATGTCAAATAAATAAATAATCCATTAAAACAGTAAAGAATGTGGAGGTTAAAATCCAATAAATAAATCCTTTAAAAACAAGGTTAAAACAATGGCTGGAAGCAGTCCTTTAAAAACAAAACCTGGTGCCTTCTTCTACTGGCGGCTCCCCTGCTTCTTCTATCCTGGCCATGCACCAGGGGAGTCCCCCTACCTACAGCTGACCTTCTCATTCTAGTCTGTAACCTTGAGGTCCCTGGCTTTGTAGGGCTCTCCAGACTGACTTCGGTTCCCCAGCGACCAGAGCGCTTATGCTGGGGCTTCCAACTCCCAAGCCTCCTGACTCCCGCTACCTTATGTGGTTAGCCAACCACCTTCCCGTCACTCCTGCTCCTCCACAGTGCTCAGCAGGAGCAACCACTTTGTGCTGCCCCCCGGGTGTTGGACAAACACCCCGCTAGGGCTCACTTCCCAGCTGCCTTCTCTGATCAGCGAGCCTGCCCTCTCGCTCGTTCTCTCTCTTACACACGCACCAACTCCTTCTCTTCCAGCATCTTATTCTTCTTCTTTAATCTCCTCTAACCTGTGTGGGGACGTTGCACAGGTGTGGCGATTAGCAGTTCCTGGTGTGGACGATTCCCCACCTGTGCACTTAAGTGAGGAAATGCCCGCATCATGTAGCGTCCGAGAACTGCTCTGGCCACATTACCACATCCCCTCCATAAGCCGCGAGCACGGCGATTATTTATTTAAAAACTGGCCTTTTCATCTAAGCCATGGACCTGCTATACAACAGTGTTTAGATAAACAGGTATAGCATTCATTCAGTCCATTCTGTGTAATCCGGTTCAAAGTCATGGGGAGCCAGGAAACTGCCCTGGACAGTGTGCCAGTTTATCACAGAGTTCTAACCGTAGAATCAGTTTTAAAATTTGATTTAAAATCCTGTCAGTATGATGGTACAGTGATTAGACAGTGATTGGTATACTTGATCATGGGCCTCAAGTATAAAACTTGCTTTTGCTCTAAAATGTGCATAAGCCATTTCTTACACAAAAGTCGAAATTTAGAAAGCACAAACTTGCCCTGGAAACTGACTTAAATCTTAGGAAAGTTTCAACCATCCGTAAGTCCTACACAGAGCTTTTTGGTGTCAGCATTCTAGTGTCTCCAGGCAGCAGGACAATGATGTGATCAGAAAATCTGGTTTTATTGTGAATATCAATGATGTGCTGGGATTGCATGATCTCTGTGTGATGGTCTCTGTAATGTATAACCGACTCATCACGTAAAAGGGTACAAATACTGTACCTTTAACAATAGCTAAATGAAAGAAAACTTTGTATTTTGAACTTTGTCTACATACTTTAATTATAGCAAAATATGCACTTTCTTATTTTAAGGAGTTAGAAAATGTACACATAGTGTAGAATTCAGTTGAGACTTTCTTAACAGATTTGATAGTTGGAGCGTTTTCTGTTATTTATTTGCTTTGTTAAAGAGACAGATATCACATTTTCGTTTTTTAAATATTTTGCAAAAGGTTGTGGACACTGGCCCAGACACAGACAGGTAGACATGATTTTAAATCACCCAACACACGTTTATTTACAATATACTATTTACAAGGTGCACACAATCCCAAAACTCCCCCAAAGTTCAGGCCTCGCAATGCCTCTCTTTCTTCAGGCCGCCTCTGCTCCTCCTTGACTTTTTCTTCTACACTCCCGACTCCAGCCATCGAGTGGAGGGAGGCGGCCCCTTTTATACACACCCGGACATGCTCCAGGTACCTCCCGATTAGCTTCCACTGGCACTCCCAAGTGTGGCGGAAGTACCGTCTCCGCACCTGGAAGCACTCCGGGTGTCCATGGTCTTCTTCCCCCCACCACTTCCAGATGTGGTGGAAGTGCTGAGGGCCAGGGCTCCTCAGGCATTGCGGCGCCCTCTGGCGGTGACCACGGGCCCCTATAGGGTTGAGCTTCTAAGCTCTGTTCCCGTGGTCCCCAAAGCCACCAGGGCGGTTGCCCCCTCATGGTCTGGAGGAGGCGTAAGCCCTCCTCCAGTCCTCCTGGGCATCCCGGATGGGTACCACCCCCAGCCACTCGCTACAAGGTGCATGTATGATGTGTGATGGAGATTTGGCAGACTGTCACCCTGCTATTTGTACAGACAAGCATAAGCCACAGTCATGTGCACTACTGTTTCAATCGCAGTGGTACTGATTACTGAGGATCTGTTTGTCGACAAAAGCGTCTTTTAGGCATGTAAAAGAAAAACTTACTGTCTACAACATATTCAAGTTGAAATAACTTCTCTCAAGTTAAATAAAAAACAGTGTACTAACCTGTAATTGAAATCGTACAGAGTTTTTCTTTGACTCTTTTAAGGATTGACGACATGTGAGTAAGAGGTGCTTTGGGCAGGGCAGATCACAGTATAGTAATCGCTGATCCATCCTGTTTACCTGCTTATCCAGGACAGGGGACAGCTGGAGAATATCCTAGCAAGCAAAAGGCAAAGGCAGAAAGAATCACTGGACAAGGGCACCAGTCAAGTGTAGTGTGAAAACATACACACCCACACATAAATTGTGGGATGAAGTAGCATCACCAATTCACCTAACTTACATGTTTTTGGACAGAGGAATGACACTGGAGTAAATTCACACACACCCAAGTACAAACTCCATGGATGGAGCACCTGGGGCACGACCCCCAGACTTCTTACTACGAGGCATCAGCACTAACACTGTGTCATCATGCACCTAATTAATTGATTAACATATTTAATGTGGCTGTAAAAATTGAGGAATAAATATCCCTTTATTTGTTACTTATTTCGGTAATACACAGTAGTACAGCCGTTAGCAATCCCCCTACCCAATATCAGTAATACCTTAAGTTCACAATAACTTAAGTTTCATTTTCTGTGTTCTTGAATGGTTTGAAAGTAAATGCATCACTCAGGAACAGATTTAAATGGTGATTAGAAAAGGAATATTTAAAATGGGCATTTTTTTAAGTCATATATAATTACTGGTTAGAGGAGGTGACTGGGAGTAGCTAAAAGTTAGTGCATGAGCACATAGTTTTAAGCTGATTTGAGATTTATAAAGGAACGCAATGTGGGCCTAGTGTACATATGGTTTTATAAATCCAATATTTTTTTGTGCATATGACATTTCTGCCCTTCTAGTGTAAGTAAATTTTTAGTATTTAATCTAAGCAAGGTTTTAAACATGATTACCAAATCTGTTTGTGTTGAGTGACTGGATTAATAGGTACTTCCTTTATATGTATGATATTTTTGTTTATGTACTGTAAGTTTAGAATTTTAGTTTAGTAGGAAATCCTGTCATCATGTTAGTGGAGTGGTGAGTGCTGCTGACTTACAACTACAGAGACATGGATTCAGTGCATGGACCAGTTAAAATTAATATGGAGTCTGAATGTTCTTATGGGTTTCTGCAATGCTCTTCCCTGAGGTTAGTTTAAATGACAACTGTAAACTGGCTTGCTTGAAGTGGGAATGAACATATATACTATATAAATGTCCATGGATGGCACCTAACTTGCACTCTGTACTGACAGAGAAGACTCTGATCTTTGTTATCCTCTAATAGAAAACCTTGACTCTAGTTTAGTGTCTCAACAAAAGTTAATATTTCCCTGTTGCCAAGCAGGAGAAATCCCTTCTTGGCATAGAATATTAAAAGCATAGAATATTAACAACCCTTGCTGCCTTAAAAAATCAGACAGTGTAATTAAAGACTTCAGACATCCTGCACAGCCTCATTTCTTACTCTTCCTTTCTGGTATATGGAATAGGGCCATTGGTCCTCATACCAGGGGTCTCATTTATATGACATTTTATGGATTCAAATGTGAAAATGTGTAAGCCAAAAAACAGGAAAATTGCCTTTGTACATTTCTATGCAATTTACTTTAATAAATTCTAACCATCTTGCAAATGTGTGTACATGAAAGCGCCTCAAACCCCACCTGGTTGCCACCTGGAAACAACCATATATGGACTATGCAAACCAACCTCATACATATGTATTCACAAAGCTGCAGACATTCATTGGCTGTTATATCAGCTGCCCAACTTGGTGTGTCCTGACACAGCCCCTTGCATTTGGGGAAAGGAGTCCTCTGCTTTTTAGGGGTTGGGGAAAGGTGTAAAGCACCAGTGTCTGAGCAGGTAGCCACAATCACCTGGTACATGTAATGACATCACTGTTACATTTAATAGTATAGGCCATATGAAACACTGAGGGCTATGCCAATTCCCTTACCAACAAGCCAGTCGTCATGTTAAGCACCTTCAGCAAGTTTTCTGATCAACACTACTTTGCCTCAAAATAAATGACTTGTAGGTTGACCCAGGTCACCAAGCCATGATGTTTATCAGTCTCATCTTGGCATCACAGATGTTGTGTGTTAATGGAATGTAACTGCTTACTGTTAACAAGAGCAGCTTCATTCTCGCTAGGTACCCTCATTGCAATATGAGCGAAGTCAATTACCACGATTACATTAGGAAAGCTGTACACTTCTCCAAATTGCCTTTTTATGATGGCGCGTACCAATAAATTATATGGAAACTGAATGTAGTACCTTGTCAGTTTTTTATGGCTTCCAGCACAGTGGGCGTAACAGAGCTGGAGCTCAAGTCTGTTTACCTGCGTGTCAGTTGCTTAGAGTTGTATAGAATGAGAAGTCATCTTTTTTGCCCGCTTTGAGGTGACACAAACAGCAGCTCCATCACAGCCGCCTGTTAACAACAGCAACATACTCATGGCGGAAGAGTGTGAGGTGAGGAGGGTGATGAGGAAGGTGAACCCAAGGAAGGCTGCAGGACCTGACAGTGTGGCTGGATGGGTGCTGAAAGACTGTGAGGATCAACTGGCCAGAATCTTCACTAGGATTTTCAACCAGTCCCTGTCCCAGGCCACTGTCCCATCCTACCTCAAGTCCTTAATTATTGTTCCTCAATCCAGCACGAACAGTCTGAATGATTTCCGCCCAGTGGCACTCACATCTGTCATCATGAAGTGCTTTGAGAAACTGGTGCGGAGTCATATCATCGCCTGCCTGCCAGCAGACCTGGCCCCATTTCAGTTTGCTTACAAAGCAAAGAGATCCACGGAGGATGATGTGGCCACAGCCCTTCATGCTGCCCTGACCCACCTGGAGCAGCAGGGGAGTTACGCCAGACTGCTCTTTATAGACTTCAGCTCGGCGTTTAACACCATCCTCCTACAACGACTGGTGTCCAAACTGGCAGATCTGGGACTTCCATCACTCACCTGCAGTTGGATACTGGACTTCTTGTCTGGTCCCTCTCAGAGGGTCAGGCTGGGTCTCCACACATCCACTGCTCTCAGCCTGAACACCAGGACGCCGCAGGGTTGTGTCCTCAGCCCGTTCCTCTACACTCTCTACACATATGACTGTGTCCCCACTCACCATAGCAACAAGATCATAAAGTTCGCGGATGACATAACAGTGGTCGGACTCATCTCGGGCAAGGAGTGTGAGCTGGCATACAGGGACGAGGTGGAGTGGCTGTCATAGTGGTGCACAGTCAATAACCTGCTCCTTCATGGCCCTGAATTCAGAATAAAACTGCTCCATATCATTCTCCCAATGTGCAATATTGACCTTAAGTCAACAAGTGCAATTTGTATATTTTGTAAAGTACTTTTACTACTATTCGGTCTGTTATTATTTTCTTTTTAACTATTATGCCTCACACTGAGTCGACTGCACCTTCAATTTCATTATTCCTTTGTAAAAGTGACAATGACAATAAAGATCTATCTATCTATCTAAAATGACACCTTTTATAAATACTATATCATTATTTGGAACACTTGCATTTCATGTGTGTTCCTTGTCTACAACGATCTATGTAAACACATCGTTGAAACAGAAGCATTTTTCATGTTTTAGTAATAATTGACAAAATGTAGACATGAAGTGTATAATATGTGAAGCCTGAATTCCAAATATCAAAGAAACACTTTCACAAAAGGTACAAATATAACAGAACAAATTATAAATACTATAACGATATAGTATTTTATTTATAAAAGGTGTCATTTTGCTTGACTTCTCACTCTATACAACTCTAAGCAACTGACAAGCAGGTAAACAGACTTGAGCTGAGAAAACTGTGTGGTGGTGGGGGGATGTGATAGCAGGCTGCTTGCTGTTTGCTGCTTATCAACACGTTTACAGAACAAATGATGCTGACAGAAAAGTGTGAAACGATTTAAGGTGGGATGGATCTACAAGTTTTTTCCTAGGCTCTGGTAATTCTAGTGGTAAAGGAAACTAATATAGTTGAAACATCATATTTATCACTTTAGAGGTTTAATATGTTTGTCATATCAACGCTCATTTAATACTGGTTCTGTGATATGAATTATTATTTACTTGGGTCATCATTTGGCTTGTTTGGCTGCATTTCCCTACTTGATCGAGGGTGTCATCATTTCTCAGCTTCTCTGAAATGTTGCTTACGGATGGGTAAGAGCTGCCATAAATACTGTATAAGCAAGCTTTCCAGTCAAGTTTTGTTTTATAAATTCTGTCTTTTGTGGGAAAGTTTCATACGTCTCGTTTTAAGCCTCTATTTGTACACACACAAGTTTTATACTGTAAATCTGACTCGAGGAAATTCAGGGACAGTATATACTCATGAGATAAGATTACTGAACAGTAAATCATATAAATTTGCAGTAAATACTGTAATATAACAGTGTTTGTATAAATATGCAATACTTTCAAATATTATATTCAGGTATATACGCATTAAAGGTACGGGGATCCTCGGGTTACAACGTTTCGACATACAATGTTTCAAGTTTACAATACTCACTCCCATAAAAACTTAAAAAAATTGAGACGTGAGAAGGAATAAAGGTAAGGATTTTTTTACACTCATTTTTTCTGTTACTACAGTACAGTGTACAGTACAGTATATTTATGTCCTTTTCCTCTTTCTGAGGCTTAGATTTTGTGTTTTTATGTTCTAGATTATGATTTTGCAAATGTGTTAAGATAGGTAAGTGACTTAGGCTAGGGTGTGTTTCGACTTACACCAGAATTCGGGTTACATCACTGATGTAGGAACGGAACTGTGTCGTAACCTGAGGACCCCCTGTATATGAAATATTAATTTTTTTCTGTATTGTATTTTTGTCAACTGCCTGAGGAGACATGCAAGTCCAAATTCCTTTGTACCGCTGCAGTAAGGACACCTGGGTTTGTGTCCCGAGTGTTCCCTGCAAGGAGTTTACATGTTTTCCACATTTCTGTGTGAGTTTTCTCTGGCTGCCTATGCTGAACTGGCTCTAATATATGTATGTGTGTGTGTGTTTGTGATGGATGTGTATCTTCACTCTGCAATGTGCTAGCAACCTGGCCAGGAGTTGTTCCTGCCTTGCCCCTATGCTTAGTGAGATAAACTCCAGCTTCCCCTGCTCAGAATAAAGTGGGCTTGGAAGATGAATGGGTGGACAATAAATGTGACTTAGCTTGACTTGACTTGAAAATTTGCTTCATAAAAGAAGATTATGGCGGAAAAACTATATTAGGTATAGTGCTCATAAGCACTTAGTACATCGTGATCTTGCTGCTCAAACGTGACTATACAATGATAAGTAAATAAGCTTTTTGGATGGGAGCAGTTCTTCTTCTTCTTTTGGCTGCTTCCCGTTACAGGTTGCCACAGCAGATCATATTTTTCCATATCTTCCTGTTTTCCTCATCTTGTTCTGTTTCCCCAATCACCTGCCTGTCCTCTCTTACCACATCCATAAACCTTTTCTTAGGCCTTCCTCTTTTCCTCTTGCCTGGAAGATCTATCCTTAGCATCCTTTTCTTAATATATCCAGTATCTCTTCTCTGCACATGTCCAAACCAACGCAATCTCGCCTCTCTGACTTTGTCTCCAAACCGTCCAACCTGAACTTACCCTTTAATGTACTCGTTCCTAATCCTGTCCATCCTCGGCACACCCAATGCAAATCTTACTATCTTTAACTCTGCCACCTCCAGCTCTGTCTTCTGCTTTCTCGTCAGTGCCACTGGCCCCAACCCTTATAACATAGCAGGTCTCACTACTGTCCTGTAGACCTTCCCTTTCATTCTTGCTGATACCCATCTGTCACAATTATTCTTGACACTCTTCTCCACCCATTCCACCCTGTCTACACTCTTTTTTTCACTTCTCTTCCACAATCCCCATTACTCTGTACTGTTAATCCCAAATATTTAAACTCATCCACCTTCGCCAACTCTGCTCCCTGCATCTTCACCATTCCACTGATCTCCCTCTCATTTACAGTACATACATGCATTCTGTCTTGTTCCAACTGACCTTAATTTCTGCTCCTCTCTAGAGCATAGCTCCACCTCTCTAGGGTCTCCTCAACTTGCTCCCTACTCTAACTACAGATCACAATGTCATGAGCAAACATCATAGTCTACAGGGACTCCTGTCTAGTCTCGTCTGTCAACCTACCCATCACCACTGCAAATAAGAAAGGGCTCAGAGCCGATCCCTGATGTAATCCCACCTAAAACTTGAATGCATCCGTCGCTCCTACCGCAGACCTCACCACTGTCACACTTCCCTCGTACATATCCTGTACAACTCTTACGTACTTCTCTGCCATTCCCGACTTCCTCATACAATACCACAACTCCTCTTGAGGCACCCTGTCATATGCATTCTCCAGGTCCACAAAGACACAATGCAACTCGTTCTAGCCTTCTCTATACTTCTCCATCAACACCCTCAGAGCAAACATCACATTTGTGGTGCTATTTCCTGGCATGAAACCATACTGCGGCTCAATAATCATCACCTCACTTCTTAACCTAGCTTCCACTACTCTTTTGGATGGGAGCAGGTAATTAGTGTTAATTGCTTACTGCTATTCATCTTGTGTGTTCTAAAAGGTACTGAAGACCCCATAGATGATACAAAAACTGCACATACATGTATGCTAGATAGGCTATCCCATATTTCCATATTTTTCTGAGTATAGAAATTTCTAAAAATTATCACTGTTTTCTCAAATGATTATTTCAGTTAAAAGAGTCAACTATTTATTGTTAAATTGAAAATTTTGCTCAATTTATTATGAAGAAGTAGGAGGAAAAAGGTGTCTCAGTGTTTAACACTTAAAGAGACTAGACTGGATTCCTTGAATTCCAGCCCACTTCACACTGGTGTGGCATCTACATGTTCTCTTCATATTTGTCCTGATTTTTCTCAGGCTACTGCAGGTGTTCTTCCTTAGATATGTCAGTTTATTTGGTCACACTCAGGTAGTGTAGTACGAGTGAGTACCAGTGATTCTGTGAGAGCAGCCTGTGATGATCTGACACCCCACCCAGGGTCATTTTCTGCCTTGCACTCTCAGTGATTCTAGGTGTAGGCTTCAGACCGGTATTTGAAAGGGAAAATGGAATTATAGAAAGTGGAGGAAAACACAAATCAGCAGGAAATTATGAAGACTATGCTCTCTAGTAAATTATAATGAAACAGAAAATTATGTCTATGCTGTATGTGCAACCCAGGTGACATTTTATCATCTTTAATTATCTTTATTATTCATTGCAGATGTAAGAAAGATGGATTAAAAAAAAGGTTAAGTCTTACCCACAACAATCAGACTGAATATTACCCAAAGGAAAATGTGCAATCATCATCTTTAACATCCACAAGATACTGTTAGTGGAGCATTAAGAGCTCCATGAGTGTCAGGACATTAGGCAAATGAGTGGACTGCAGTTTTCATTTCTGTGCATCCATAAATGGAGGCAGAATGTTGGAGGTAGTGGAAGTGTAATCAATAGCAGACATACGCAAATAAATGAATAGACTTGCAATTTTGGGATTTAGTTTTACATGAGTAGCACAATTTTGTGTTTCAAACTTTCTGCTAGATACATGATGCATGTGAATTGTGTTCTATTGCACCACATACTATGATCCCTCACAACTTTTAAAAAAAAGCATTTATGGAAAATCTTTAACCAAAACCTTTGTTTCATTTTTGACTTTGAACGTGGTTATTGTTTCATCATTTATGAATAGTCTTACAACTTTGTGTTGCTTTAATTATGGACAAATTTTTGCAAATAATACTAATTTTGATGACATTTAAATATTCTTTCTCCTGGTCATTACTTTGTTTTTGTCAAACAGGCTATCCTGCCATCACATGGCTACTATGTGACGTCACTGGATTTCTGCTATAAAATGGCAGGGCTCGGCTTCTTTAGTATCCGTCACTGGATTGAAGAAACATTTCAAAAAAAGCCTCAATAGTTGGGAGTCAGTGATAATTCATTTTTGGTTTTGATTTTTCTTTTGGTTTTGCCTTTTAACTTTGTGTTTTGCTTTGCCCCTGAATCTTTTGGCAATCAGTTTCTCTTTTGATTTTTCTGGTTTTGATTCATGTCTGCTCTTGATTACAATTTATCTTCCCCTCCAAACATCCTTATTTCACTTCACGGTTCCTCACAATGATTTGGGGCTATCTCAGTCTCCCCAGGAAGCATGTCAAACAGATCCTGTTTTTGTTTTCAGATGTCTTTTGCTTCTTCATTTAAAATGCTTACTTACTCAGCTGCCTTCCAATAAAAAGTTCTATCTCTCTGGCTCATTCCATCAACCCAAATCACACATTACAAGATCAAATTAACTAACCTGATATTGGAATAAGGTTAATGTAAAGTGTTACCGAATAAGGTGCTAAAATTAATAGGAGACAGATCAAGCATCAACATTTAATAATTGTTCACCAAAACCGTACATTGTTGAATTCCCAGAGAGTACTAGGCAGACATTTTATCACTTTGCATTTTTCTAATGGCAGTGGAGCTTAAAAGTTTATATTTTGAAGCAACTTTGTTAGCTGAAATTTTGTTTTCCTTTTCTTCATTGCCAGCTTTCCTTAGTCAAGCATATTTATTTATTACTATACTAGATCCTGAAAGTGTTTATCCTTTGATAGGGTTGTAGTTTTTTAGTTTATCACAGTAACTGTTACAGTATGAAAAACAATCCAACCCCAGGGCACACTTACGCACACAAACAAATCATTTTCAAGGTGCAATGCCTGTTTTGGGATGGTACAAAGGAACTGCAGGATCTAAAGAGAGCCCAAATAAACACAGGTATAATGTACAATCTGCACGATGACAGCAACAAGGATGAGATTTGAACTCAGGACATTGGAACTAGATAGCAGTAGTGTGAACTCCTGATAAATAAGTAAACATCTATGTACACACTGCATGGTGTTTTTGTTTTCTCTGTGTTTTTTATCTACTTGTTTTTGCAATTTTCTTTGAATATTACTGTTTTATATTTGTAAAACTGTGCTTTGCTCTTTCAGCTGGAAAGTGGGAAATTTGCCATGTAAATGTGCCATCAAATTCAATTGATTTTAATTAATGAAAAAACTTCACATGAATGTGAGGCCTACAAACTGTTACTGAACAATAAAAGATGCATTTCATTAAAAAGGGTGCGACTTAATGAAACTTGGCATTCCGTGAGGAGAATGTCGAAAAATAGTGATGAATTATTCCCTTCACGGATATGAGCCTAGAAAAGAAAATTTATGAATTGTCTGCATTCTCTTGTAAGTTATTTGCAGCAGCATCTGTAGAGTAGGTCAGCTAGATTCTTCCTGAAAGAATACGGAATGACCCCTC
Organism: Polypterus bichir lapradei; assembly: GCA_026402145.1. Taxonomy (NCBI): domain Eukaryota; kingdom Metazoa; phylum Chordata; class Cladistia; order Polypteriformes; family Polypteridae; genus Polypterus; species Polypterus bichir. The sequence goes on along the minus strand of JANRMT010062861.1, from coordinate 45,556,343 downwards.
TGAATAACTGGGGGTTATTGGGGAGTGAGGACTGGGTGTATTGTGGTTTTTAATACTTCATACAAACTTGTTTACACTACTAATACACATGACAACTCTAAGGAGTAAAAGTAAACAAACATACCTGTCAAAGCCACTCCTATAATAAGGTACTTTATTACTTGTGTGCTTTAAACAACACCTTATGAATTTGATGGGGTCATATAGCTATGTTACAATGCTGTCTACATCACTATTAATCTATTTAAGACACTATCATTGTCGGCCGTTTCATCTACAATGATGATAAAACCAACAAGGGATGGTTTTATTGGCCCAAATATGTTTGGCCAGAACAATAGTAAAACTAACTGGTTGTTTATCCTCTCTCTTCCAGGCCTGCATGCGAAAGACCCTCTTGTCCCTGGCTTTCTAAAGCTCTCTGCAATCAATGGACAAAGCTCATCACAGCTGAAAGTCAAAGGCTCAGGCAGACCTGGTTAAGAATCAATAACTTCTTGCATTCTTTTCTTCTGCCACCATCAATGATAAAGTAAGGTTCTATCACATGTAGAACACAGCCCGGACACAGACAGGAGGACACGTTTACATCACCCAACACACGTTTATTTACAGTGTCCATATTTACAGAGTGCACACACAACCCCAAAGTCCTGGCCAACAATACAAAATGCCTCACTCTCTTCAGGCCGCCTCCTTGCCTCTCCTCCCGAGCTCCGTCCTTTTCCACTCCCGACTCAAGCCGTCAAATGGAGGAAGGCGGCCCCTTTTATCCCCACTTGGATGTGCTTCAGGTGCTTCCTGACAAGCCTCCGCCGACACTCCCCAGTGTGGCGGAAGTACCAGCTGTGCAGCCTGAAGCACTCCGGGTGTCCCTGATCCTCTTCCCCCAAGCACTGCCGGGTGTGGTGGAAGTGCTGAGGTCTAGGGCTCCATAGGCATCGGGGCGCCCCCTGGTGGTGACCACGGGCCCCTATAGGGTTGAGCTTCAAATTTCTGTACCTGTGGTCCCCATAGCCACCAGGGTGGTCGCCCCCACATAGTCTGGGGAGGCGTAAGCCCTCCTCCGGTCCTCCAGGGTGTCTCGGCCCCCCAGCCACCTGAGACAAACACTAGAATTAACAACACCATCAACACACGCTCTCTGTTCTCCGCTTTCTCCATCCTTCTTAACCCTCCTTAACCTCCTCTCCTAGCTCAACTTATCTGCTGCTGACTTTGCCAACTTTTTTCAGGATAGGGTGGCTGCTATCAGCAGTCAGTTCTACACTCACTGCCATCCATTATGCCTCCTTCCAAGCATCACCCAAAATCCTCAATATTCTCTCTACTCTCTGAAAATGATATTTCCAACTTCTTCTCCAATCATCTCCACTACCTGTGCACTTGATCCTATCTCCTCACATCTCCTTCAGGCCATCTCTCCCTCACTCATTCCTGCAATTACCCACATCATTAACACCTCATTCAGCTCAGGCACATTTCCTACCATCTTCAAACACACTCTCATAACCGCACTTCTCAAAAAACAACACTTGATCCATCCCAAGTTAACAATTACAGGTCTGTATTTCTCCTTTCCTTTCTTTCCAACACACTTGAATGTCTTCTAACTAGATCTCTTCCTTCCTTGTACAGAATGGATTGCGCAGTACCAACCAGTCAGGTTTCGAGATGAACCACTTGACTGAGATGGCTCTATTAACTGTGGTCGACCAGCTATGACTTGCTAGAGCTACTAATATGTCATTAGTCCTGATCCTGCAGGCACATGTCACTCCTCTCCACAGGTTGCTTCATTGCCTCCTTGTAGCAACATGCATTAAGTTCATATCCCTGATGCTTGCCTACAGAGTAGTCAATGGGTTAGCACCTGAGTATATGACACTGGTAAAGTCCTATAATCTTCTTGCCCCCTCAGATCTGCCAAGGAACTGTGTCTGGTGATACCACCTCTGCATGGTATCAAGTCTCAATCCAAACTCTTTTCCTGTACGTATAGTTCCTAGTTGGTGGAATGAGCTACCCCCTTCCATCCATACTGCTGACTCCCTCAATGTATTTATGAAGCAATTGAAAACCCATCTCTTCTGTGAATATCTGTCTAAAAAAACATTTGCTCTGTGACATTTTATATTGCTAGTTAATTTGTTGTTAGACTAAGTTTAATCACTTTATTGATTGTAATCTATGATTGTAAATGTATTAGTTTTTACATCTTTTTCACTTCTGGCAATCAGCTTTTTGTTACCTGTCCTACTACACTTGCGGAACAAACAGGCTCTAGCCTAACGTTACTCGATTATGTTTACCTCTTTTGTAAGTTGCTTTGGATAATTGTCTGTTAAGCAAATAAATGTAAATGTTAACCTCCAAAAGCAGAATGGGAGCTACTGTAAGTTCATGATCAGTGGGATGGTTAGTAGCTTCAAATATGTAGGCAGTATCATCATGCAAACTCGGAACTCTACTCAAATTCTTAAGTGCAGTCAGTCATAAGAAATGCCATCACAAATGGCATCAAAATTACATGGGCACAGATTGTTTAGTGGGTGTGACAGATAGGGGGTGCTGTCGTCCCCTTGAACCCTCAGATCAGACACCAGACACCAGATAAAAGTCCAATAATAATATTTATTAGGACAAAAAAGTGCACAAAGCACCCTCCGCTCCACTATACTCATGCAATAACCAATAATAATCAATACACAATAAATCCTCCACTCTCCCAGACGCGTTGCCACCCTTCCTCCCGACTCAGCTCGTCCATCTGGGATCTCTCACAGTCCTTTATAATCCATGACCCGGAAGTGTTTCTGAACCCTCAGTCCATGTGACTTCCTAGCACTTCCAGGTCAGATCAAAACTCCTCTTCTTCATACCGGAAGTATGTCATATCCCCTGTCGCTGTGACTAAGACGTACTTCTGGGTTATAGGGCAAATAATAGTCCCTGGGCCTCCCTGCAGCATCCTCTGGTGGCCCCCAGGGTATCCAGCAGGGCTGTGAGGGAAAACTCCAATGTCCATGATTCCCTGCTGGCATTCGGGGCACCTCCATGCTGCAGGGAGGGCTCCATCTAGCGGCCTGGGGGTATTGGCCAGGACGACTGGCCGGGAATAGTCCACAGTACTCCCCAAGCAAAGAACCATGGTTCGAAGTGGCCAGCCCCGCAAGGAACGTCTTCCTCCAGGAGGTTTCATTGCTCGGGCCTTGGCAACATTCTGAGTACTCCCGGGAGAACCTAGGGGGAACATTAAATAAATAAGTCATTTTTATCCCCTGTCCTCCAAGGACAACTTCATACGTGGCCTGGCCGGCGGCATCCGTAGCACAGCCGCGGCCCCCTTCTTTGAATCCCTCGGTGAGACTGGAAGCACCTCGGAAATTCTGACTCCGCCCTTTTCCCCACTGAGGAGGGTTCACCGGACGCCCTTGAGCTTTCAGCCCCCTTTTTTATTTTATCAGGAGACCCCTTTGTCTCAATTGGGATCTCCTTTTTATTCTGGGGCTTTTCGACAGTCTGAGACTCTCTATGTGATAAAAAGAGACCCTTTCCTGTCTGCACCCCCTTTGATTTGTAAATGACCTGGGGCAGCGTCTTCAGCACCGCATCACTCCAGGAGACAGCACTCTTCAGCTGCTCCAGCTCGATTGATGCTTCCCCGCCCCCTCTGTCATGGTTTGCGACTCCCTTGTAGGGCTCACAGTGACTTGACACCCGCTACTAATTAACCGCGGGCCTTTGCCACTCTGCGTCCCTCTATTATGTACGGTACGGGTTTCACTTACCTGTACCACCACATTGTTTATTACTGGAGGCTCCTGACTGATCCGCCGCAGGTATTCATTTACTTTCTTCAAAGGCGTTTCGGCCGTTTCCCCTAGTTCCGTGATGATCTTCTTGATCGCCTCCAACATCTGTAAAAAACTACTTACGGGCTCAATTAACTTCTCGATTTCCCGCAAGACCACTATGTTATTTAATTCGGCCGGAGGCAGGCTCAATTCATTATTATTCCTACCTACCTGCCAGGAGCCAATGAGCACGCCCGCTCCTGGCACATGCTCTGACGAGCTTCGCAAAGGCTTCTGGGAACTGGAGTTCTCTTTGGCTGAGGACCGGGTCGCCATCTTTGGCGGACTGCAATATGCCTTTATTTTGTCGGCAGACCGACCAGCCATTTCCCAGCCCTCCTTACCTTCATGCAGGGTGAGCGGTGCTTCGCTCGCCTCCCCCTTCCCCTTTGGAAAGTCCAAGACCGTCTCCTTGAGGGCGAAGTCACAAGCAGCGGGACGCGGACTTTCTCCTTCCCACAATTCACCGGGGTAGAGCACGTGGTCCTCGCCAACACCCGACATGCGGAAGTCCATTTCAATCGTAGGCTCAAACAGGAGCATATCACTGTCTTTGGGGAATTCTCCTGCCTCCCGAAGGGCCTCCAGGTGATCTTTTCCGAGGTATGTGCACAATATGAAATGAGTTACTTTAAACATATTTTCAATTAATTCCCCGACACATACCTCGTGGCAGTCTTTTGTCTCCGGAGGCTTCTCCCGACCCATGTAGCCGCTCTGTAGCTCCTCCTGAGCGTTGGCCATGATGAGCGTGGCTCTCCCGCTGGTGCTGTCGGTCTGCTTGCCTTTTTTCTTCCCCATGATGTACTTGGACAACAGGGTTTGTGGTGGTTTTTTCTGTGTGTCCTGACGATGTCCTCTTGGGGTTCTCTGTCCACAGAAATTTGTATTCAGGTCCTCTGCCAAACCGACGGCCAGAGAATCCTGCCGACTACACCACTGTGACAGATAGGGGGTGCTGTCATCCCCTTGAACCCTCAGATCAGACACCAGATTAAAGTCCAATAATAATATTTATTAGGACAAAATAGTGCACAAAGCACCCTCCACTCCACTATGCTCATGCAATAACCAATAATAATTAATATACAATAAATCCTCCACTCTCCCAGATGCGTTGCCACCCTTCCTCCCGACTCAGCTTGTCAGTCTGGGATCTCTCACAGTTCATAGTCCATGACCAGGAAGTGCTTCTGAACCCTCAGTCCATGTGACTTCCTAGCACTTCCGGGTCAGATCAAAACTCCTCTTCTTCATCCCGGACGTACGTCATATCTCCTGTCGCTGTGACTAAGACATACTTCTGGGTTATAGGGCAAATAACAGTCCCTGGGCCTCCCTGCAGTTTCCTCTGGTGGCCCCCAGGGTATCCAGCAGGACTGTGAGGGAAAATTCCAATGTCCATGATTCCCTGCTGGCATTCGGGGCACCTCCATGCTGCAGGGAGGGCTCCATCTCCATCTAACAGTTTAAATACATAATATGTTGTGTTGTTTAAGAACCCCCGTGACAAGCAACAGATCGACATCTCAGCCATACAGATATATTCAGGTATATCCCAATTCTTTTTCAAGCCCCATAGCTATGTGTAAGAAAGCTTACAGTTATCTTATTTTGCCAGATAACCAGTGGAGTAGGTGTATAAAAAGTAATACATCACAGAAAATCACAATGCTCATTTGGGGTATAGTTCACTTAAAGACAACATGTCAGCACTTGTGTTTTGAAACCTGCCACTATTATGCTTTCTCATCAAGGCCAAGTAAAGAAAAGCCATGCTCAGTGCCACCTCTCACAACTTGGAACAAGCCTTCTCTGAAATAACCTTAAATAACCTAAAATACAATGGAAGAAACTCTTCCTCTTGCTTAGCAGTGAGACGTCAAGCAAAATAACTTAACATTCTGAAGAAGAGACTCTCCATGTTAAAACTGTAAGTAACAAGAGGATACCGATCAAGAAACAAACAAAAATACATTGTGAATCGTGCTTGTAGATTTAATTAGAACTTATTAAGCCTCACTGGCCTCCTTCTAATAGGTCTATTTACAAAACGATGATGGATCACACTGATTAAATGTATTTAGTACCTCAAAAACAATTTTTCCAGTTAAAACCCTACCCTTCTGAAGAACCCGACATATGGCAGACTGCACTGCAGCACATAGACTTCATTGTAAAATGAGGGTAATTTAGCAAAATTCCCAAAATACGAAAAGGCCAAGCTGTTTTGAGCAAGTGTTGCATTTCTATCTCATTTTGATTTGTTGGTCAAAACCTGAGAAAAAGATGCTGAATTTGTTTTTCCCAAATCACAGACTGACTCAGTAGTGCAGAGGTTAATCTAGTGTAGATCTGAAATTTAAATATATAATGGAGAGTTGCCAGTATATTTTGAAAAACAAATGTGTTTCTCTTTTTATGATATGTGTAATTCATCATGTTATATCACAGGAGCATTTCAAGTTAAGTAAAATGGACACTGGAATATTTAAAACTGGCTGTGTAACTGTTGATAACAAATATATGTAAAGGCAGTGGTTCTTATTCTTTTCCTTAGTTAGTAACCTTTGGATTCTCCAATGTGCTCTTTCACCCAGAAAAGCTATGTTCAGTTGTTTATTTAGGGCAATTTCAAGACTCCTGGTTACAGTATATAGCAACTGAAATGTATACAAATATACACATTACTCACCTTGATTGAAAGCTGAACTGAGCATAAAAGTGGATAAGCTGGGAATGTAGAAAACTAGAGAAGTCAACAAAATGTATCCCCACTTCTCATAAGTTCTGTCAGATCAAAATCATATTGGTTAGAGGTCAGTGAAATCCTATTACCCTCACAGACAAGACATTGAGAGTTAGTTCCCATAAACCTGCCATGTTTGCGATGTCATTAAGATAGAATTAATATATATTAGTCAGTCAGTTATGGAACCCAGCCACAGGGGATGCATAAACTAGTGTGTTTCTTCGTGCTAGTCCCAAGCCTGAATAAACATCAGGAAGGGCATCCGGTGTAAAATTTTGCCAAATTAATATGAGGACAACAATTTTGGATGATCCGCTGTGGCAACCCCTAACAGGAGCAGCCGAAAGAAGAAGAAGTCAGTCAGTTATGGAATAGAGGTCTATAATTTAATTTCTGATGATAATTGTATGCATATTTTTAAAAACCTCTAGGACAATGTCTTACACTTCCATAACAAGTGTTTTGCATCCCTAGGTAGACCAAGTTACAGAACTGCTGGTAGTATTAGACGGAAAGAATTCCGTATTAATGTGTATATGTATTTTTTTATTCATCCATCAATCTATTGAACAACTTAATTAAGTTTAGGGCATTGTGGAGATAGAATATATCAATATATCTATTTAATTTAGTGACTTTCCTATCTATCTATCTATCTATCTATCTATCTATCTATCTATCTATCTA
>JANRMT010062861.1:45535416-45549037 GCA_026402145.1 Polypterus bichir lapradei | reverse complement strand
CTATCTATCTATCTATCTATCTATCTATCTATCTATCTATCTATCTATCTATCTATCTATCTATCTATCTATCTATTGTGATGGATGGCTGGCTGGGTGGAAGGACCAAAAGAAATAACATGTTTGGGACATAATCTCCCCCGACATGCTAGAGGGCAGCCCCCCTGAGTTGCTACGGATCCCCGCTGGACATGCTGAGAGTTGTAGTTTGGAGCAACCCTGTTGGGTTCTGTGGGCGCCACCAGGTGGCACTGCAGGTACAGCTGAGCCCTTTGAGGCACAACTTCCGCCATACCCGGAAGTGGTGCTGGAAGAAGGTCAAGAAACACCTGGAACACTTCCGGGTGCTCTATAAAAGGAGCCTCCTCACCCCTAGTAGAGGAGCCAGAGTCAGGCAGAGAAGGATAAAGCTTGCCGGAGCAGGAGCGGAGACAGAGACTAAGAGAAAGAGAGAGGAAGAATGAAGGACTGTGCTTGTTTGTACATTTGGTGCTTTGTACTGTACTGCATAGTCGGGAGCAACAGAACAGCACTTCCCCACTTAAATAAAGGCTTGCTCTTTGGCAAGCCTTTTGTTTCTTCCTGTCTGTGTCGAACAGCTGTATGCCTCCTGGTGGTCCACACTATCTATCTATCTATCTATCTATCTATCTATCTATCTATCTATCTATCTATCTATCTATCTATCTATCTATCTATCTATCTATCTATCACTTAATTTATTGTTAATATATCCAGTGTGACAATGCATATAAATAAGATTTAACCTTACACTAGAAAGGACAGCCTTGTGAAAAGACAGGACATTTTGATAACATGAAATTTTAAATTGCATAAAAAATTCATTTTGAGATATCTCAAAATATGCAGGATATCAAATTGAATGGCAGATATCAGTCATAGATCAGAATTTGTTTTAAGACGTGTGAAAATGAATTTCAGGTGTCTGGGATATCTGTATGACTTTGACTGGTTATAGCTCAATGATAGAATATGCTAATGTATTCCACCAAGTTATATTTTTTCCTTTTTTTATTCAAATGTCAGTTTGTATAGGCATATAGATATATTGACCATTTCAACTAACAAATAGACTATTTGAATGTAAACTTTATAATCATTCATCAGATTCAATCAAATAGAAACCTTTTATCTCTTACTGAAGAAAAATTGTTGCCTTGTCTTGTGTCTCCAAGCCGTTGCCTCCCTTTTAAGTCTTGCAGGACAGAACATCCTAAAACGTGTATGACAGCTTCCCTAATTTCATCAAGTGATCATTTTATTGGGGCATTCTCTCTTCTTCTGTAAAGCCACCTGATACCTAAGGTCACTTCACTTCTAGCAAGCACGGGTAATGCCACAATGTACTCTGCATTCTCCTATTTAGTTACATCCTGGAGAGGGTGGATCTATAAAGGTCTGAACTGTGATAGTTTACTGTATATGAGTAATAAATGTGCACAGACATCCAAATAGCTCAACACCATGCATGAAAGACAGGATATGCTCAAAAGGACCACCAAGTCTCAAACAGGGCTATAAAGTAATACAAGAGGTAAAAGAGGGACAGTCTGTTATTAGACTCAAATGGGTTAAGAAAATCATCTGAAAGAAGAATGATAGCAAATAAAATGCTATTATTATGACTGGATTCCAGTATTATTCCTGGCATCCTATCTATTGGCGTCTCAATCACCACCTAGTGGTCATTGTAGGTGTATACGTATAAAGAAGAAGTCTGACTAAAAATTAATGCATACATGGAAATTATATTATTAGAAAGATAAATTCTTTCCTATGTTTTTCTCAAGCAAACTATGTCACAATGGTAGAACCTTTACAAGCTCTTTACTTTAAATAACTCAATATTGACATCTTTTGCATTTTAACCACTCCCAAGTTTTCCCATAGAGGATCATATTGTAACTATTTTGTGTTTTATATTTGAATCAGAGATCTGTTTTTATTTTACAATTAAAGAGTCTCTTTCTGTTCATCAGTGTCAAAAAAGCCAAATTAAATCAAATGTGATGTAATGCTGTAAAACAATAAAAATGTGAAATCCTCCAAGGGGTGAATAAAATTTATAGGAATGTATATAAGCAACCAAAGAATCCATACTTCTTTGCTTCTTCATTATTCAGATATGTTTTTTTTTCCATTGGTGCCAAAGCTAAATGTTGTTTTTTATATCTATGGAAATTTGGGGATTTGATTCCACATAAAAACTTAAAAGCCTCTTCTGGTGGAAAGAATATTGAATTTAAAGTTGTGAGACTGACGAGCATTGCACAGTGCAAACGTCCAAAACTGTCTGGCCTTCTTGTTTCACACAAAGCTTAAAGTGGAAGAGATACATGAGATAAAAATCAACTAAAAGACTTACCTGATGGAATTAATAAAGAGGGAGCTGACCATAAAATCCTTGGGATGTACAGTTAGCAGCATAGAGATAACAATAAAATAATAGTACATTTTATTTATAGCAGATATGGAAGGGGGTGAACATTGAGACACCAAATGGAAAAAAGATAATAGATGAAACAAATTAAGTATTTATTTTGGTATTAACCCTATACTTTAACCAATAATAATTAATGTGAACAAGTATCAAACAGCAATATTACCCTATTTAATATGAGTTGGCATCATATGTGGAGAGCGTCATTCTCACCTAACTGCAACTTTCAGATTGTGTGACTAATAAAGGAGCCCTGGTGTTGTGCAAACATTTAACAAAAGATGTTGTTTCTGGTAATGGGACAGAAGTCCTACAGGTTGATCTACAGGGAGGAAGACAGAGAAAAGCACTGCTGTGACTTACTTCATCTGTTCAAAATGAAAAGAATAGCTGCACAATCCTACACAGAGAATCAGAGAAACAGATATGGGGGTGGGGGTGGTGTTTATGTGAGAGGGAGTGAGAGAAAAATGGGGCTGGTGTGGTAGTCCGATAGAAAAGGGCCAACCATTCTGCTAGAATACTACTGTAGATAGACAAGCAATTATCCTCTAAAGGAGTCCCAGAAAACCATCAGTACTTATACTTTCGGTTTCTCTTCATATTAATCCCACCCTTGCCTGCTTTATTTAAAGTACAAGATACCTTGTTTAGTAAACCAGTGGCCTCCTGCCATTAATCCTGGGTTCAGAGGTAGCTCTAAACCATGCTAATTCTTCTATACTGCTAATGATGACAATAAAGGGGATTATCTCACCTTATTGGCCCAAACTAAACAAAGTCAGAAAGAGGTTATGGAGACAGAACATAAGTGAGTTGCTGTTTTGATTATTATAAGGACCATCTACAAGGAATGAGGCAAAACTTGTATAACCAAAGGCCCAGTAAATTTAACCAAATACACTTGAATTAATAAGTAAGATAAATTAATAATTATATAATATTTATATAATAATAATATAATAATAATACTATATTAAATAAACAATTGAGCTTTTAGATCCTAACATAAATAATTCATTGAATTAAAGGAGGACTAAACAAATTTTTAATTAACTCCGAACTATCAGTTATAAAACCAATAATACCACGAAAAAAAGCTTAAATACATAAAGAAAGGGAAGCTCTAAGAAAAAGCAAAACAAAACTTAAGTTCAGATTATGTTTCTGAAATACCAAAGGAATAGACAAAAAGAATACATTTTAAGGAAACTCCAGACACTTCATTGAAACTACTAATTACAATAATGAATCCCAAATTCTACACCAATGAAAAACCTTATCTCCAACTCCAAATCTTATTACAGAAATCGAAGAATAGCTTAAACAAAATCTAAATTCCTGGCCTACTGCAAATCCAAAAATTAAACCAAATGTTTCCAAAGCGAGAAGCCAAAAAACTTGATTTGAAATGGGCACAAGGTATTGCTTGAGCACGGGGTAGTTACTGTCAGCACCTTAAAAGAAAGAAATAACTAGAGACCACACTTCCTGAAGTTCTGGATGAAAACATCTCAGCAGCAAACCCCTGAAAACAATTAAAAAAACACATATGTACTAAATAAAAGGGAAAAAAAACAAAGAAAGTGAGGTCACAACACTAGCAGGGTGGCACAATAGCGACGCTGCCTCACAGTAAGGAGACCTGGGTTCACTTCCCGGTTCCTCTCTGCGTGGAGTTTGCATGTTCTCCCCGTGTCTGCATGGGTTTCCTCTGGGTGCTCCGGTTTTCTCCCACAGTCCAAAGATATGCAGGTTAGGTGCATTGGTAATCCTAAATTGTCCCTAGTGTGTGCTTGGTGTGTGTGTGTGCCCTGCAGCGGGCTGGCACCCTGCCCAGGGTTTGTTCCTGACTTGTGCCCTGTGCTGGCTGGGATTTGCTCCAGCAAACCCCCGTGACCCTGTAGTTAGGATATAGCGGGTTGGAGAATGACTGACTGACAACACTAGCAAAGAAACCTACTTGTGACAAATCTCACTGCACTTTAAAAACAGATCAGGCCCAAAGGGCACAATGGTTTGTGAACCTGCCAGAAGACTCAACAGCCTGATGCCCTGAAATATTTTAAGGTCCATTAAGAAATTGAGAGAAATCCACCAAAAAGCGAAAAGATCCCACTGAATGAATTTTAACATGACTTGACATGACAAAGGAAGGATTTGCATTGCAGTCCAGTGCATTTTATCAGTTTACTAGCTGTGCTAACCAAGATAAGTTAAAATCTAAGTAATCAACATGACTTAGACTTGAAAAGATTATGCATGGGATCAGGAGCTGAGTGGGGGCAAAGTCTCACTGGCACTGAAATAAAGATGCTAAAATAGAGAACATGAGGAGGTGTTTTGTGGATTTTGAGGCACACAAATGAGTGAATGGTAAGATGGTTAGAGGATTTGTCTCATAACCTCACTGACTCTGTTAGGTCTGTGTGGGATTTGAATGTCTTGTGTAGATGTTCTCTGCGCTGTACCACATTGTGAAGCACTGCAGGCTGGGTGAATTGGCTCGTTATGAGTGTGCCCTGCAATAGACTGTACCCCAGCCAGTAGAATGCGTACTGTCTATTAAATTGGGATAAATGACATCAGAAAGTGCATGGATTGCAAGAAATGGATGATCTGGCAGGTACAAACACACCCTATATTGGTCAGAACCAGATGTGCAGGCATATTTTTTTATGTGTTTCTGAATATTTTGATAATTTATGTGATTATTATCTGTTCACCCTTAAATTATACTTACTATCTGGATTTTATTAAACATTCTGACAGTTATATTTTTGGGCTGAAGCAACCCCTTCAACACCGCTTACATTTTAGAACTGTAGCATGGACATACCATCACTGTTTTTCCTTTTTTCACTTTATAGCATCCTTGGCTAAGGATTAAAGACAAATACAGAGCAAGGCTGCTGAAAAGAGAAGATCCTTTCTTTAGACAGGGAGCAGTTGAACCGCTGGAGTTATAACGATACATGAATCATCACATAAAGTAGGCTTCTGAACAAAAACAGCAGATTGACCCTCGGAAGCAGCCAATCAGTCCCATTATTGTTTCGCACACTTTAATTAGGGGCACTGCAACGTTCTGTTTTCAGTCACTTACATTTCTTTTTCAGGATTTCAAAACCTGAAATAAAAAAGAAGCTGAAGTAGTTGAGAAGGAAGGCGGGGCGCAATTCACGCTTGAGCAATTATCCATGAAAAGAACTCTGGGAAGCGCTTTAGAAAAGCTCATGAGTTCTTAGCTCAGTGACAAACAAAATCACTTCAGAGTGAGAACCGAATTTCTAGTGTTTATCATGTTGACTTTTTCATCAGCCTGACGTCCATCTGAAATGAAACTGACTGGCACACAAATCAACACTAAAGGAGGCGAGAAAAGGCTGCGCTTTACCTGGGATTAGGCATAAGCAATAAGAGCAATATAGAAAAATACTTTTTAGAAATGGTTAATATACAAGTTAACAGGCTCACATCGGGCACACTCAAATTTGTCATTCTTTATATGTTTTGATGTGTCCTGTGGAAGGTTAGTATAGGAAACAAGTAACCTCATGCAAGGTGTTTCTTAGCGTGTGTAGCTGTATGAAACATTGTGGAGTGACTGGCAATTGGCACCACATGAGACATTGTCTGGAAAGGATCGCTATGCAGATGTGTGCGTATCTATGTATGTGTTAATTTTAAAGGTTGAGCATAGATTAACCCAATTAGCTTTCCTGGTTCATTCTGTCCCATTCATTTGCCATACCACCGGTAACCGGGGCAGTGCCAACCAACTGACCACACCACTACACTCAACCAAGGAAAAATTATCACCATCCTCTGCACACAAATTACTTAACTTTGGAAGCAGCCGAATGTCCATCCTGAATGGAGTTACTGGATATTCTGTTAATTTGTAATGCAATCAATTCCAGAAGAACCAGACTGTAAAAGGTAGACATCAATGGTTGCACCCATGTCTTTGTTGTGTTTAAAAACTGTTACACTCAGGAAAGCACACATCACCCCCAAACCCTTCAACCGCAAACATCAAATAAGGTTACCTTCAGCCCTTACTCCCTCTGAACTTCACACACAAGATCATTTGTTTTCCGCCTGCCCTCTTTATATTACATTTTTGGCATTCATGATGCTGTCAGTTATTGGGTAGGTTACATGGGAAAGGCAGATGGAACTAAAGAACCAATAACAAATCTGCAAAGTACTATTAAAGCTTTTTGTGGTAGAACATAACTGTAGAATGCTGCATCCTAATTGTGTGAAAAACTCAAGTTCCTGAAATGTTTGAAAGAGTTTGTGATACAGAGCTATAAAATCTCATTTTTGAAACCCCTGTGTCTTGATGCACTTCCCAATAAACAGGACATTTAAAATGAGCAGGAAAAGCAACTCTGTGGCTAAATGTACCCATCTATCACTAAAGCTGGATTTGACATTTTAAGTTCTTCCTTGTGCTCTTATGTACTTTCTGTCCTACTCTAAGGCTTAATAAGAAAACTATTCATAAACACAAACTAAGGCAATGCCTGTTGTGTTTTGTGATGTGGTGAACACCCATTTTTTTTCATCTCAAAGTTTGGATATGGTTCCAAAAAGCACTTATGTCAAAGATTAAAGGAAAGGATTTGCATTTTATCAGTTTACTAGCTGTACTACCCGAGATAAGTTAAAATCTAAGTAATTAACGCAGACCATGCAATGCACCATGCAATACACACATCTCTGTTACATGCCATTTTGTATGGGTTTCGTAAAAGCAGTAGTGAGAAGTCAAGCAAAATGACACCTTTTATTGGCTAACTAAAAAGATTACAATATGCAAGCTTTCGAGGTAACTCAGGCACCTTCTTCAGGCAAGATATAATCATTACATTTTCAATTATGATTGCATTTTGCCCGAAGAAGGGGCCTGAGTTGCCTCAAAAGCTTGCATATTGTAATCTTTTTAGTTAGCCAATAAAAGGTGTCCTTTTGCTTCACTTCTCACTACATTCACAATGGCTAACATGGTACAACACCCTAGTAAAAGCAGTATTAATGTTAGTGATTGCCATCTGTTAGAATTACAGAGACATAGTAAACATTTATCCTTTTATTAAGGTTGTCTGAATGTAAAAAGGTACACTTTATATTGCCTATGTAGCAGGACAATTACCCAAGTGCAGAAATTGAGCCAACAACCTTCTTTAGGTACTACAAAACTCTTCTGAATGGTCTAAACACAGTGGTGTGGTGTAGCATAAATTGGGATTGCAGATTATGGCTGGGACATATGTCACAAAAGCTTCAAGGAGTCCCCATTTCAAGTTTCAAAACTCCTGTCTGGAAACCCTAAATCCTCCATACAACACCTCCAATGCTATTTTGGATGTGTTGACTATTAAAAAATATTGCTTTTTTAATTTGCACCATTATCGCCTTTTGTATCATCATGGCTAGCAGATCAAGGTTTTCAGTAATGGAAGAATAAAAAGGCACTTGTTATGAATCTGTGGTCTTGAATTTACAATTCACTTTGGTTTTGATGTTATGATTTTGTTTTTTCATGGATGCTGCTGTTTTGGGTGTTTTTTCCATGCAGCAGCTTTATTGTGCTGATAATGGTACTCCATTGCTACCATGTGACAACAGAAAGTTACTGTGTGACATTGCTGCCTAGTCAGTATAGGAGATAGCGTTGCCCTCCAAATTAGTTTATATATTTTGGAGAATCTTTGCCTGCAGTTGCCAGAAAAAATCTTGCTTCACAGTTAAACTTTGGCAAGAGTATTTGGTAGGAATTTAATTGTAACTTAATGGGCTTCAGTTAAACAATGTGACTGCCTTGATGATTTTGACTCATTTTTGTTTTTGTTGTAGGTATTCTCTCATTCAACTCCCGGTCATTTACACAATTCACCTTTAGGCTTGCCACTGTTCATCTCGGCAGCACAACTCACAAGTATTAAGTGTTAATGAGAGCAGACATTTTCATAGTGAACGTACTTACTCAGACTAATGCTAATAATATGAAAATATACAACTAAAGGTGAATCATTTAACATATAAATCACACAAGTAGGAATGTTATAGGGAAAACACTAACAATGCAAGATGTTTACTGTCTTCATAAACCTAGCATTATTTGTTCTAGGCACAAGTTACAAGATGAGGAGGCTCAACTTGTTCTGCCACCAGCAGGTGAACAGACTGAGTGTTATGAAGACTGGAAAAGAAAGCTGACAAACTATTAAGGTCAATCCAACATAGCAACCAACTAAAGGAGGAGATAAATTTGTAGTAGTAGGATCAAAGCAGGATCAAAACCAAAAAATAGATTTGAGAAACCACAGCAAAAAGATTCTATAAAGTGACCACAAAGCTGGACATTGGAATGACCTAACTGGAAGCTATTTAAATGTCTGTGCCAGTGACGCAATATACAATATCTAGGGGTCCCTTGAAATAACATAGCAACCGATGCACAAAATGGCAGAGACTATACAAAACAAAAATGGCTCTGTGGGAATAGTCCAACAAAAAGCATAATACATTTTAAACACTGAAAATAGGCTTCTAAGTAAGAAACTAAGAGTCCTCAAAGATTACTAATAATAAAACTTCCGTTTGAGCGAACGCTGGTGTGACTTGTCGCCGCTGCTCTCCGGTATCTTTTTAACTTTTTACCTTTTTTAACTTTTTTACAATTAACTTACAATCTAATGAACTAAGCAGCTGTTTTTTTTTTCATTTCAGCCAGATCTATTCGTTGAGTTTTATTTTTCAATCATTTAAAGCTAGACTGATTTCTAGCTCGACTGCTGATTTGGCTGTGTATGGACTATTTTTAGACCTGTCCCCACTTTGAAACTTACCTGGCTTTGTTCTCCGGACATCTGAGTTGTCTGTGTCTTCACTTAACATGTGGACCGGTATAATATTTACTTGGTTCGTGTTTGTTTGGTCCCTCCTGTCGCTTGCTATCCTACCTGCAACAGGCTTGCTTCAGTACTCAGCTGCCGAGCTACTCCGACTCCGCTTTCACCTGTCCAAGCTTCCGTTGACTGACCTTTATCTCCACCCAGACATCGCATTCCTCCCCCATCGGAGATACATCCACCGTGGGTCTCGCCAGAGTATCCAAGCTGACAATTCGAAAATAATAAACTCCATCTGGTCCTGTTCTTGACCTCCTCCATGTAATTTAGGCAGAGTCGCTGACCACAGTGTGTTAGCTAACCTAGCCCGGTCGGCTAACATCGTTGCTAAATGCGATAATGCCGTTGTCAACTTTGGTCTGCTGAACATCCACTCACTCACGAGCAAGGGGCCTCTCATCCACGATCTCCTCACTGATTGAAACATGGCAACAACCTCATGACTTTTCCCAACTTAATAAATCCACTCCCCCGGGGCTTGTTTACATCTCTCAACCCCCCCACAGTACAGAAACGGCACTTATCAAAATTACTAACAACCTCCTTATGGCAGCTGATTCTGGTTTAATTACTGTTCTCATCCTTCTTGATCTGAATGTAGCCTTTAACACTATTTGTCACACTACTCTTCTCAATAGATTATCTTCGATTGGCATTACCCACACTCCACTAGATTGGTTCAGATCCTACCTCTCAGGCCGCACTCAGTTTGTTCAGCTTAAAACTTTCACATCCCAACCCACCGATGTAACTTCTGGTGTGCCCCAGGGCAGAGCCTATTCTTTTCATTATTTACCACCTTCCCCTTGGTAATATCTTTCGTAAATATAACATTAGCTTTCACTGTTATGCTGATGACACCCAGCTCTATCTCACTAGCAAACCTACTGCTTCCTTTCCAACCTCCTCACTTATTGATTTCATAGCAGAAATCAAATCCTGGTTTTCTTCAAATTTTCTTAAATTAAATAGTGACAAAACTAAGGTTCGCCTCGTTGGTACAAAATCAACATTATCCAAAACTGATCATTTTTCATTTGTTATTGATAATTCCTCTGTCTCCCCTTCCCCACAAGTTAACAGTCTGGGTGTCATCCATGACAGTACTTTATCCTTTCAGTCCCACATCAATAAAATCTCCCTGTCTGCATATTTCCACTTGCGTAACATTAATCGCATTCGCCCCTCCCTCACTCCCCATACCATTGCTATCCTTGTTCATAGCCTTGTCACTTCTCATCTGGATTATTGCAATTCCCTTTTCTTTGGTCTTTCTCACAAATCTCTTTATAAGCTTCAACTGGTCCAGAACTCAGCTGCCCGCATCATTACTAGAACCCCCTCTATTCACCATATCACTCCCGTTTTGTAGCAGCTTCACTGGCTTCCAGTTCAGTTTCCGAATTCAATTCAAAATTCCCCTACTAACTTTTAAGGCTATCCACAACCTTGCCCCTCCATATCTGTCTGACCTCCTCCATGTTGCCATTGCCTCCTGTACCCTTAGATCCTCTTCCTCCCTCCACTTGACTGTCCCCTTCGTCCGTCTTACCACTATGGGGAGCAGAGCATTCAGTTGCTCTGCTCCCCAGCTGTGGAACTCACTACCACCTGAGCTTAGAAATATTGAATCATTTTCACTTTTCAAATCTAAACTTAAAACTCATTTGTTTAAGACTGCTTTTTCCTCTTTGATTACAATTGCTCTGTCTGATTTTAACTTTTGTATTTTACTTTTGTTTTAATCTGTGTCTTGTCTATTGTTCGGTGTCCTAGAGTGTTTAGAAAGGTGCCTACAAATAAATAAAATGTATTATTATTATTATTAAAAATCATACCTGAGATGTCTGCATTTCTATAAATAAAATGTGTTCTTTTTGGAGTAAATTTAAAATAGCCAGTTGGATTCATAACAAAACCAATGAGTACCTATCCAGTACTACAATTCAGTTTCCCCCTCTCTGTCTTGGCCTCTGTTTGTCCAGTCAATTGTCTTTCATCCAACTCACCACCCGATTCTAGTATCAAAAAGTCTCTGATTTAAGGCAGCTTTAACCTGGTCACTGTTAGCAAGGCATCATACTTTGGAAATTAAGAGAAGAACTATAAAGTCTCTGAGCTAACAATCCACAGTGCTTCCTGCAGGCCCCTGAGACACCTGAAACCATTGTGTCTCCCATACCCTTCAGAGGGCCAGGCATCTTAGGCAGTCACTTATTTGCAGCACATAAAGGGGTTACATGATTCCATTTATTCCGGTCAGAGACTATGGGCCACCTTATATCCTGTGAGGAAAATTGGCCATCAGTATGACATCAGCTTTAAAATAGCAAAACGTTCCCACTCTCAGTCTACGACACTGGAACAATGTGCTGCCCCTCTGTTAGACAAGAGGCTCACTTCCTGTCTGCTCTCCTTCAGGGTCCTCACTTTCTCTGTCTCTATCCGAGGAATGTTAAGCCCCTTACCTGCTGAGTCACCTGGGAAAATGCTAGTCAATCCCTTTTAAAACTGCAGTTCTCTGTCATGCTCTCTCGTTTGCTTTCACTGGTTCCTCTGCCTAGTATATTTCTGGAGTTTCCAGCACACATAAAGGCCATAGTGCAGCCTGGCAGTGCCAGTCTTTCAACAACAGCAAGGCAGCATGTATCCCTACTGCCTAAGCATGTTCTCCTCGATTTCTCAGGCCTTGTCTTTATCTTTTGTTGCCTTTTTGCAAGTAGGCAGTGCAGTACCATGCCATGAGGAAAAAGGTAGAAATTGCTCTTATATAAAAATAAATGATGATGATGACAATCTTAATGTTCAGGAGAACTACAGTAAAAAAAAAGCCTAAAATTTTCAGCAAATAAAATAACTAGTCGTGATTCACAGAACCTGTAACTCAAAACTGAGATTGCTGATCTTTTCATCTGACAAATGCCTAACTTTCCTTAACCAATATGACAATGCAGGGTGGACTGCTAATATATTATTATCATCAAAATCATCCTGAACGCAAGTCCACATAAGGTATCATGTATGCTTGTGATGAGCTGTTCCATCCTGCATTACATGTAATTGCCGTGTCTCACAAGGGTGTAGTAGGCAGGACATCTTATTACCCTATTTACCAAGGCAACCCCAAGAATGACTGAAAGTGGAAGAAAGTTAGTGAATACTGAGACATCTGTGTTAACTCATTATGTCAGTCTCTTGGTTGTGCTAACAGACTCTTTTTTTTTTTCTACAGGGCTTATCTCTCATTTTCATTTTTCCCTTGCCCCTTTCCTTCATGTATCAGCCACAGATTGATTTCTTAGTTAGTTTGCTCGGCCTTGCTGCTCTCTGTGCAATCACTAACCTCTCACTTCCTCCAGGCAGCCAATGCATTTTGTGCACCCTGGCGGCTAGAGGAGCTCGAGTGGTGGCGAGTTTTTAAACCGAAGTCATAGATTCTTGTCACCGATAGAGAACAGTAGTGGCCATCGACATCAGCCCTCTCTAAAGCACAATGGAGTATAAAGTGATTTACGAGGGCTCAGGGTTTCATAATGTGAAGCAGTAACAAGGAATCAATGGGCTAGAAAAATGCTACCAGTGGACCTTTATGTCCTAGGCTTGTGTTCTTTCTGCTATTTAATTAATGTGACTTTTGGCTGAAAGATGGAGACAGTGAGCTGAACACAAATCCCTCACCTTCCCCTTAATTTCTCCTATTCACCTCACCAAGCAATAAACTCTAAAGGCAAGCCTAGGAAAACATAGGTAATGATGGCAGGCACAGGGGGCTTTTATGGGAAAATTATATTTTTGATGGATTTAACCATAGCAGAAAGAAAACTTTTTGAATATAAAATGTTTTAAAAAGCTAAAAGAGCACATCATTTACATGCAAGGTGAAAGCAAAGAAGAAAAAGCACAAACTGCTAGAGGCAGATATTGCCAATTTAAATATCCAGATTGCATTTCTGAAACAATTAATTCTGGGTAGGTAAGCTGCCTTTTTCAAGACAAATGTGTCAGAACGCATTAGCTTTCTGTCTGTTTGTGCTTGTGTGGAAGCAGAAAATGCAACCAAATGAAAGAGTTGGTAGCTCCAATGGGAAACAGATGGAGCTATAAAAGGGCACAAGGTCACCAGGCTGGCAAATCTCCATTGTTAGCCAGTGCAAGATATACTAACTATGCTAGATAGATAGATAGATAGATAGATAGATAGATAGATAGATAGATAGATAGATAGATAGATAGA
>JANRMT010062861.1:45457008-45535406 GCA_026402145.1 Polypterus bichir lapradei | reverse complement strand
AGATAGATAGATAGATAGATAGATAGATAGATAGATAGATAGATAGACTGGTATTGCATTAAAGTGGGGATGGACTGCAAGTTAATTGTCTGTCCATACCATGCAGATTCCAGGGCTAATTCATCGTACAATCCCTCTGTCACTCTCATTCACAGTCTGAGCAGTTACAAATATGACATTGTGTTGTCTCTACAAATAGAGAACTTAAATCTCTCAGCACAAGGGAGATGCTACACCATAGACTAGACAAGCAAATGTCACATCTTTCGGTTTCACTTCAAAATGGGTGTGCCTTTTTTATATTTTTAGGTCCAGAAATCTGTAAAGCTACTCCACGGTACTTTGAAATGAATCTACAATAAACAAGATTTTATGAGCTTGTTCATTTTTGAAAATACTTTCTGAGGCAGTTTATCAAAAACCACATCTTTCCATGGAAAATGCATGTCACAACCTAAGATGTTAGATTCTGGCAGAGGCTAGAAACATAAAACAGAATCAAAAGCCAGAAAACAGTTCACTGTTGAGTGATCTTTCAGGCCTTCGCAATGGGACATTGGTGAGAATGAGAAAATGAGAACTGCAGTTCTAAAAGAATCCTGAAAGCCTTACTTTTCTTGAATGAACAGGTTAGTTTATATATATATATATATATATATATATATATTGTAAAAGACTTAACAGCAGACAGCAAAAAGGTTTGGGGTTTTCCGGCCCCTTATATTGTCTACAATCCACTTTTAGCAAAAAAAATAATCAGGGTCAAAACACAAACATAAGACATTCATGCGCGACGCCATACTGGGCGCCGGCGGCCATTTTTATATGGGAGGAGCCGGAAGTGCAGGAATGCTGGGAAGGAGGCGTGATGGATGATGGGACTGCTGACGTCATGGAAGATGGCGGAGGAAGGGCGGAAGTGAACGTACTGCGGGCATGGTCTTATGGCGGAGCGTCTTTAGTCCTGGAAAACAAAGAAACAAGGTTAGTACCCCGCCATTCCCCGCCGGCGAACGACCTTCGATGAATTTTAAGATCCATCCGCGGTCTCCTAGTTGCGCATGCGTGACAATATATATATATATATATATATATATATAATTTTCATACTAGGAGAATCTGCAGCACATTTCCCTTAAATAAAATGGCAACTGGAATATCACAAAAGTGCAGAGGAATCACTACAACAACATCCCAGTTTGGCTCATTATTGCTAACACCCATTAGCGAACTCCCAACAGCTATTAAGCACAACGCTGAAAGCAGCCAGTAGAAAGCAAATTTAGTAGATGCCAATCAATGTAACAGTCACATTTTTCATTGGGAGAACACTGGAGTAACCTGGAGAAAAATAGGGAGAACACACAAGCATCAAGTTACTGGATATATAAGCAAATGAAAGGCTAATGTTGTGCCTCCATATTACATCAGCGTCTAAAGTACAGTACACTACATGAAGTATGGCTTACAATATTATTATTCTTTTTTATGAGAAGCAGTGGGTTGTCTTCTGTTTATCCATAAGAGTTTCAAAGTTCTACAGGATATTTTACACCCCTAACAGATTGTCCTGAAATCTTACAATGACTAAGAACATATTTTGAGAAATTGCATGTTGACTAAAGATGCCATCACATTACATGACGTTTAGTCAGAGGGGATATCATAGTTGAGGAGGGCACTTGCTGACCTCATTGCCTGAAGATGTCAGATTACATGAGTAGAAATCACAAGTCATGACAAATTATACTACTCCATCACAGTTTCAAATTTACAAAGCAACACAAACTCGCTTCTTCTTCTGACAACCAGTGGTTTGCTGACTGACAGAGCTGGTGCTGTACAAATGTTTACCATTTTAGCCACAATCTTTGCTTCCACAAAATGGTAGTGAGCTCTCTAAAATCACTCTAAAAATGACGTCATGGTTATAGTGACAAAATAAGTGAACTAAATAAGGTTCTTGATGTGTCAAAATGTATAGTAATGCTTTGGAAAATGAATGAATAAAGTAAAAAGAAATAAAAGCAAACTGAAGATCTCAGGAGCTTATAGGACATATATATGACAGTTCAACTGCAAAGTTAAAAGTAGCTTTGTTAATTAAGTATAGTTAAAATATGAAATTATAAAGAAGGACTCATTGCGAAAGTAAAGTAAAATTCTAGTCCAAGACAATAAGAACAAACAGTAAAGCTGTCTTCTAACATCAAACAGATCTGATGATTGAAAATTCATCCGTCACACCCACTTAGCCCAGATCAGATTCACAGAGCACATCCTAGCAGCATTGGGCCGCAGGTAGGCACAACCAACCACGTAGAATGAGAACAGAGAATTTAGTAAACACATCTTTGAGATGTGAGAAGAAAACAAAAATACACAAAGAAAAATTGCACAAATACAAGGAAAATGCTCAAACTTAAAAAAAAGCCAGAATTCAAACCCCAAACTCATAACTGTGAGGCATAAATGTCATCCACTGCATCACCATGCCACTATTCGGCTGAATGTGATAACAAAAATTTCGAGAATTGCAGGCTTGACCCAGTAGTTATTTTCTGCAGAAGTCTTGTATAAGCTAAAATCCTGTTACTCAGACATGAATTTCCCTTGAGAAATAGGGCCGCTGCATTTCAAGGGACAACTCTATTCTCACATTATGATTTTCTGCTTTGATAAGACTATATTTGAGTTATTAGTTTTTTATATTTCTTTCTAGTACTGGTACAAGTCATTCAACCCTCTTTGACATTTTTCACATTTTATTGTGTGAAGATATAGAATCTCAAAATATGTAACTCATATTTTTTCCAAAGTAAAGATAAAACTGTACAAAATGAAAATAAAACAGTGCAAGTCCTTCAAAATTTTAAATTAAAAAAGAAAAAAAAAATGTATAATTAGAAAGTATTTGATAAAGGTCTTTGGCTTTACTTCCTTTGCATATCTGTGCACTGTTGTTGATTTAAGTATTGTAATAAACAAATTGGACTCAGGAAACGTCTAAAAGAGCTGGGGAAATTGCCCCATATAATGTTCGTTGAACGTGACGAGAATTGAATGAAATCTGATCAAAAAATCAAATCAGAGCATTTGACAAAATACAGTATTGCAATGAGGATATTTATACACAAAATGGTGACAGGATGTGATTTGGCAGGAAGTGACATCAAAACAGTGGGTTGAAGTGATGTCATTACTGGTCGCTGGAAGTGACGTCATCATAGCGGGACCGGAAGTGACACCATCAATGGGAGCAGGAAGGTTTGCCATCAGGAATGAATCAGAAGTGACATCATCACTGGAAGTTGGAAACGGAATTGATGTGGAGTGGCCATTTTGAGAATCCAGAAGTAATGAAGCTAAGTGCTTGGAATTGTTATTTGTCTTCTTTGTGTCTGGTAAAATAGAGAGAGAGAGAGAGGTTAGAACTCAAAATCAACCCTTCATCCTGTGGTAGATTACTCACCTTAGGGCTTGTTGGCTGCCTCCTAAGCGCACATGTGTGACAGTATTTTGCAACATCTCTCAATCTCCACTGATTTGCTTTGGGGTCCTATTTACAATGAGACATTTTCATCTGTTGTCAAATATTTACAATGAAAATTACCTAACTGCACAATTTCAAAATATCAGCTCTTCAATTTTAATCCACTCCATTTTACCTTATTAACATATTTTCAGTCATTGTCATTCTAAAGCATGTCTTATTTCAAGGATCATGTCTCTTGAAGTCTGCAGCAGACTTTCTTTCTCTTTAAATCACTATATCTGCTTTGTTTTTCATCTTCAAAGATCTTTCTTGCATTTTTGCAGAGGAACATCTATATAATATAATCCTGCCACCATTATGTTTCACAAAAGTGACAGTGTTCTCCGGAGATGTGCAGACTTACACTTGTGGTCAATTTTGGTCTAAGTAGACTATAGGAACTTTATTACTTAGTCCCTGATTCTACAAAAATGTTATCATAAAGAATGATCCTTAAATCTGATGGGAATTTGTAACAATGGCCACTTTCCAGTAAAGCAACAGTCGTAGGTCAGTATTCTTTACATCTGGATACACAGTTAGTGGGGATCATCTTTTTCTTCACAGTTTTATAATATTTTCTCCATTGATTTATATTGGAATTTATTGCATTATGGAGGATTTTCAAGGGCTTGGATATTTTCATGTACTGTTGTATACTGATAAAACAAGCCACACTGAAGATTGTTCAGTCAACCATTTTGAACTGAATTGTGCTTCAGAGTCAATTTGCAATAACAGCTAAGACTGATTAACTGGTATGGAACCTCACCAAGAAGCCATTGATACATCCTCAAGCAAGCTACAGTCTTACCTGCTGAAATCTTTATTTATACTTTTTTATTTGATACATCTTTTAACTGATTCAGACTGCAGAAATTAATTTAAACTTTTAATTTATTGATATGAATCTTTATCTTTTACTAAATATCCTACTCTCTCTTCTGTTTCTTTTTCCGGTTTTTCTGTGGTGGCGGCCTGCGCCACCACCAACTTACTCAAAGCACCATGATGTCCCAGCATTGATGGACTAAAAGCCAGAAGTCCACGTGATCATCATCATCATCAAGTCCTTCCGTGAAAACCATAAATACAAAGAGGACTGTTTCATTTATGTTAGGTAGATTGCCCAGAGGGGACTGGGCGGTCTCATGGCCTGGAATCCCTGCAGATTTTATTTTTTTTCTCCGGCCGTCTGGAGTTTTTTTTTTGTTTTTTCTGTCCCCCCTGGCCATTGGACCTTACACTTATTCTATGTTAATTAATGTTGACTTATTTTATTTTCTTAATGTGTCTCTTATTTTTCTATTCTTCATTATGTAAAGCACTTTGAGCTACATTTTTTTGTATGAAAATGTGCTATATAAATAAATGTTGTTGTTGTTGTTGTTGGGAATGTGGAACAACGATCTAAGTATTAGCTTCAGGGTAAGTAAGATGTGCATGGACATCAGCCTCAGAAAGAACATTATTTTGTAATATAAACAGGACAGTTTTAAGATTATTGATCATTTATGTAATCATTATTAACTCCATGTGCACAGAGGCCATTAAGTTTGGGATGCATGCAATACAGAAAACAGAAGATCTTTGCCATCACTCATTCAAGGTGTCTGCATTGCCACTGAAACTGCCAAGATAAAAGACATCTGAGGACTGAAAAAACATTTAAGCAGCTATACACCCAGGCTTAAAAGGACTTGTCTCATCAACACTGTATCCTTAGAGAAAGTATCGTTATAATACTCCTTTAAAATACACCTACAACGTTGTGCTACTATTGGTTTAACCACATTTAAATTATTATTATTTTATTAATAACAAGTTTACACTGTTTGGTTAGGCCAAGATATAGTGCTAAAAGCACCGAACGTGGGTAATTGCTATTTTCATAGGGTTTAGAGGCTGAGAAGAGATGCCTTCAACAGGTAGCAGAGTGATAAGTGGGAATCTGGTTGGTAAGTACTGCAGGAGTTGAGTGACACTTAGGTCTGAAGACAACCATTTGGTCTGCACTTGGTAAGTCCTTTTGCTTGAAGTTACTGTCCACATGTGGATAAAGCTGTTCGTGTGGAGTGATATAAGGAAGCTATACAGAAGTCTCAGGTAACTGTCAACATGCAGATAAATCTGTACACATGCGGTGCTATAAAGCAGATATAGTTAGCATTCATACACACAACATTGGTTGACTGTAACTACTGTCACACATGAATGCTTAGGGGGCAGCCAAATTGTCCAAAAGACAGCGAAAGTATGAAGTATAGAGCGATGGAAACGATTTCAAATGCCTTTTCTCCTTTTCAAACAGACCAACAGAAGACTAACCTTATTTTTACATTCCATTCTTAAGAAAACAAATTCCCTACCTGGTTTCCGTCCTCCACTAATGACATCACTTCTGTCCATCCACTAATGATGTCTCTTCCACTTCCTTTTCCAGTCTTCACATCACATCCACCAGCCATTTTGTCTATTCTACTTCCTGTCTGATCATTATATAAACAAGCATCTATAGAATCCTTCTCATCAACTGTTAATTTTACAACTGACCCTCAATATTAGTCTTTTTCGATTTCTCCACGGCAGGAGATTATACGGGGAAGCTTCCCTAAAACTTTATGCTCGTCTTTGTCTGTTTATTTCGTCTCACTACAAAGTATCAGTGAAATAAAATAATATACTGAGGAACTTCTATGATGACACAACTCTTGTATTGATTGCTGCTTTTCATCAATCTTATCCTGGATTTACTTAGAAAGTTCCACTTTATGATTGAGTTTTATTATAAGCTTACAGAACCAGCTTTTGGACTTTCCAGGTATATAACTGGAACTCGTGGAAAACACCACTGGACACAGTTGACCTCAGTATTAGTAATTATATGTCTTTGAAATCATTTCCGATTTAGTTATTTCTTCAATGGGTGAATGGTTATGGAATCAATCATATCCTTCTAAATATAAATTAATTTAGGAGCTGTACAAAATTTGATTAAAATTGTTATTACACTGTTTTCCAAAGTTCAATGGGTTCAGGGATATCACGAGCATGATCAGTTCTATTTACTTTTGGCATGGATCATCCTCCACATCGAATCATATAACAGGCATTACATTCTCTTGTCTATGGTGTCACACAATTGACATAAACAACTGTGTTGAAAAGATCTTAAATTGTCCATATGACTAGTGTTAAACAGTGCGTGCGTCAAACTGGTGTGTGTCTGTTGGTACCAAATCCTAATCCCCGATAAGAACAACAACAACAAAAACATTTATTTATATAGCACATTTTCATACAAAAAAATGTAGCTCAAAGTGCTTTACAAAATGAAGAATAGAAAAATAGAAGACACAATAAAAAATAAACATAAGTCAACATTAATTAACATAGAATAAGTAAGGTCCGATGGCCAGGGTGGACAGAAAAAACAAAAAAAAAAAAACTCCAGAGGCTGGAGAAAAAAAAAAATAAAAAAATCTGTAGGGATTCCAGAGCAAGAGACCGCCCAGTCCCCTCTGGGCAATCTACCTAACATAAATCAAAAAGTCCTCTTTGTATTTACGGTTTTCATGGAGAAGAAGGATGAGGCAGACCAGAATTAAGGTAGAAAGATCTCAATTAATTGCTGAACATTGCAAAGGAAGGAATAGTTCCAATGGCTTTGTAGAACTAAATGTTTATTTGCAGACAAATATTTGTGTGTGCGGTTTCTGAAACAGAACAAATACAATAACATAAAATAACTCACAAAATAAAGGCTCGGAGAATGCTAAAACAGGTAATGCCTAAAAAGGTTAGTAGATGGCAGCAGGAATTAACAGAGCGCTATGACGTGCTGTCGTTGACAAAAGACACTAAATAAAACTTACCAAATACGTTAGCGCTGTAGAGACTCAAACAAATCACTACTTAAGCAACTATTACCAAGTGTGTTGTTTTGAAGCTTTTATATATTAACAAATAAGCAACATTTCTGAATGTACTTACAGTTTTGAACATTAAACTGAACACAATTTGACATAAAGGGTTGTCTGAACTTGTCAGTAAAACAAAGTTATGAGCTTTATCATTACTTGCAGAAAACTATTTCTAATAAAATAAACAGCAAAGCGTAACTTACATCAAACAGATGCACACAAAGTCAACAAACAATTGAATAAATGCAGGTGCGTGCATACTCCTGAAAGTAGTCTGCGTATCAGATACAGAAACAACACGTGTGCACACTCGTGCTTAACCTGTGAGCGTGATGACGCAACAGACAGCTTGCTCAGACTTTTGTACAACTAGAATCATTGCTATCTATGAGTGTGGTCCCATCTTTGTATTATAACAGATTCATGTTAATGATGCTAGAAGTATCAAAAATAAAACAAGTGAGTTGTATGTAGCAGAGCATAATTATAATAATATAGCAATAATAGAAACCTGGCTAAATAACAAAGGGATACCCATTTTTTAGGAAGGATAGACAGAATAGAAAAGGAGATAGGGTCGTTGTTTATGTCAAACAGAATTTAAACAAGTGCTCTTCATCTTATTGAGGACACGTGGCTTCACCTGGAAAGCATTAGGGAAAGAGGTCTTATTTTAGGAATGTGTTATAGATCGTGCAAAGCAGACAGTAATTTCAATGCACATCTTTTTAGTTATATTAAAAAGGCACGTTTACAGTTGGATATTGCAGTCATGGAAAACTTTACGTGAATATTAACTGGGAAAACTTTGCAAATAACAGAACACAAGGAGTTTTTAGAAGTAATCAGTAACTGTTTTTTAACACAGTATGTTAAAGTACCAAAGTGAGAGGAAGCCTGTCTCTATTTAGTATTTTGTAATAATCAGGATAGAATTGAGGGTGTAAAAGTGATTGAATCACCAGGGTCAAATGGCCATAATAAAATACATTTCTTAGTTTTTTGGAAGAGTGAAGATGCAAAGACTAAAATTGTTAACTTTAACTTTGGTAAGACAAATTTTGAGCAGATGCACCAAAGTCTAAGGAGGATAGATTGGGATAAGCTTTTATGTGTAGAGACAGTTGAGGAACAATGGAACACGTTTAAAAATATTTTACCTGTGATGTAGAGCAGGTACATACCTACATTTGAAATTACTAGGAAATTTTATAAAACTCCACAGTGGGTTAGTAAAGAATTAAAAAAGAAGCTGCAAAGGAAAAAAAAACAACTGAAGAAAGCATGTGAGACTAATAACTCCAATGTGAATTGTAGGTATGAGAGCATGAGGACAACCATTAAGAAGGAAATTAGGTAAGCTAAAAGACAGTTAGAGTGTAATATAGCAAATAAGTCGAAATATGACTAAAAGAGATTCTTTCATTATAGTAGTAGTAAAAAAACAGTTAAGGAGGGGGTGACGTGCATCAGGAATAGTAAAGGCTAATTAAAAATACAGATGGTGAAATAGCAAATGTTCTAAACTTGTATTTTTCTGAAGTGTTCACATCAGAGGAAGTAGATAAGCTCCCAGTGGTAAAAGGGACTACTAAGGAGGTACTGAGTGAGTTGGAAATTCTAGAGGGAGAAGTACTGTTCATATTAATTAGGCTGAAATCAAGCAAACCACCAGGACCAGATAATATTTACCCATAAGTTCTTAAGGAGATTAACGAGTACATATATAAACCCCTGAAACATATTTTTGGATGTCACTGCACACTGGGAAAATGATACTGGAAAATGGCAAATATTATTCCATTATATAAAATGTGTGACTGGGCAGATCCATGCTAGTACAGACCAGCGAGCTTAACATGTATTACAGGAAAATTAATGGAAGGAATTATTAAGGAAAAGACATGTGGCAAGAACAGGAGCTTTACTTAACAGTCAGCATGGGTTCAGAAGAGGGAGGTCATGTTTTACCAACATACTGGAATTTTATGAGGAAGCAGCAAAATGGTAAGATGAAAGTGGAGTATATGGTGTTATGTATCTGAACTTTCAGAAAGCACTTGATAAAGTGCTACATGAGAGGTCAGGCATCAAACAAATAGAAGTGGAACTTCAGGGTGTGGTTTGTAAATGGGTGTAAAATTGGCTCAGACACAGGAAGCAGAGGGTACTGGTGTGAGGAACCTTTTAAGAATTGACTGATGTTTAGAGTGATGTTCCACATGGGTCAGTGCTAGGGCCGCTGTTATTTTTAATATATATACATGAGTAAGCAATAAGCTGATTAAGTTTTCATATGATAACAAGAAAGATAGATTGGCAGATAATCTGGAATCCATTGAATCATTACAGATTGACCAAGACAGCATAGAGGCTTGGGCAGATTTGTGGCAGATGAAATTTAATATCAGTAAAAATGTTAGGTTTGAATACACAATGAGAAGTCTGAAAATCACACATACCCTTATGAGAGGAATTTAGGAGTCTTAGGGTCTATACACTATCAACTGCCTGACAGTGTTCAGAAGCCATTAAGAAGGCTAACAAAATGTTAGTTTATATAGCACGATGTGTGCATATACAAGTCCAAGGAGGTTATGCTGAAGCTTTATAATGCACTGGTGAGGCCTCATCTGGAGTACTGTGTGTAGGTTTGGTCTCCAGGATACAATAAAGACATAGCAGTGCTGGAAAAGGTCCAGAGAAGAGCAATTAGGCTCATTCCTAGGCTAAATGTGATGAATTATGAAAAAAAGATTAAAAGACTAGAGCCTTTTCAGTTTAAGCAAAAGATGATTAAGCCATGAGACATGATTGAAGCATTCAAAATTAAGAAGGGAATTAGTACAGTGGATTGAGACCTTTATTTTAAAATGAGCTCATCAAGAAGACGGGAACACAGCTGGAAACTTGTCAAGGGTAAATTTCACACAAACATTAGGAAGACTCACAGACACTTCGAATAAACTACCAAATAGTGTGGTAGACAGTAGGACTTTTTGGACTTTAAAAACTTGACTTGATTTTTTTTTAGAAGTATTAAGTGAATAGGACTGGTGAGCATTGTTGGGCTGAATGGCCTGTTCTTATCTAGATTGTTCTAATGCTCTGGTGTTCTCACACAAGAAACATTCATCAATCACTTACATTCACCATCCTCAGTAATAGGCACCCATGTTTTGACACCATTACCAACAGCAGGTTCTTTTGTTATACCCAATGTTTTGAACCCCAGATCTCATTCTCTTATCTCTAACACAGAGCTGACATAAAAGGCCAAACTACAGCCCTGGAAACTATATCACTACAAAGAGTGGTGAAGCAGACACAGCGTATTTCTCACCAGATTCTTTTCACAACAGAATCCATATACACAAAATGCTGCAAAAATAGGACTGATGCAATGCTGTGTGCTACTCAACATGAGTACAGTCTGTTTCCAAACTGAGTTCAGACTGTAGTGGTGCTAGTATCAAAGCTAGTACCTCTTGGTTCAGGAACAGTTTTTATCCCTCTGCAGTCTGTCTTCTCAATAACGTGCATCAAAATTAATATAAGTAAACTGTACATTAACATGCATTAAAGATCTAACAACATTTACCTAGTAATGTATGTGTTCAGATGTAATTGTAATTGTACTGTCTTGTGCTAGTTTTGTCATATTGTATATGGGTGAAATGTACTATGTTCCCTATACCTGAGTGGACATCTCAAGATGTCCTATGTACATCAGTGCAAAAGACAAATACAGAATCTCAGCCTTAGACCAACTGAGCTAAAACAGGAACCAAGCTTCTAGGTTCATTCTTATTTGCACCACACCAAAGAACTGATACAATATTTTATATATAATTTAAGTGACACAGTGGTTAACATTGCTGACACACAGGTCCAGAATGTGATTACAGTGTCTGTGTGCAGTTTGTTGCTTTCTATATGCTCTGCTCTTCCTCAAATATATCAGAGATGTGGTGGAAGAGCATGGCTTTTAAACTGTGGGCAAAGATTGTTAATGGGCATCTCTCAAACACCCCTTGCTCTCTAACTTAATGCATTCTGTGGACACTTTTTCTATAGTGTCGTTTCTTGTGACTGAAGACAGAGAGATATAATTAAAGTTAGTAAAATTCTTTTATTGATACACACCAGGCAAAGGTTAAATGACAGAGAAGCACAGTCCTAGGACACCTGCCCTTCATCTTCCCCGAGGGGTCGGTGTTCCAGATTTTTTATAGGGTTTCTTGTCTTATGACTTATACACACAAGTATTTCAAAATATTAGCCTGAATCAGCATTATCAAAAATCTAAAGGTGGAGTACATCTGTTAGTTTCCTTAGTTTGGGGCTCGATGAGTCCACACACGTGGCCTTCCATGTAGACGCCCATAAACAAGAAGTAAGCAGGCAGGGTCTGCATGACTCCTACCAAATACACCATAGAACATGCTTTCTGTCACGTACATCAGATTTGTCAAGCACAAGTTATTGACCTGTATTTTTATTTTTCCACAATGCCCAGTGCAAAGAACACACAAATTCCAAGAATTTAGCATATGATTAATAAGGGCTGTTGTTCTTTTAGAACCTTTACAGATCAGTGGAGTTACCATGTGTCATTTGATCTGTTCCTCTCTGTCTTGTCACTTTGCTGTGCTTTGTGCACTTTGTCATTGCTCTTCTGACCAGGTATGGTTGTCTGTTGATTCAAATTGGGCTGTGAGCTGAATCAAAGCTGAATTAATGGGAGCTCTTTCTCACTGTTTTGTGCACTCCAACATGCCTGATGTGTGCTTACATATTTTCTAGCAGGATAGTGTGTGGGGATAGTATTGTAGCAATATGGGCAGTTTATACATTTCTGTATTCTCTACATTATATATATATATTTTTATGTGAAGTTTTATACTAGGATGGAAAAGAATTTTCTTATTTTTTTTTTGTCCTGTTCATAGGAACATCCAAAGTTTTTTTAGATTAATTGACAATTCTAAAATGGCCGTGAGTGGAGCCTGTGGAGAACTGGTGTTCCTAACTGGTTTGATCCCTGCCTTGAATTTGGTTGGACACTAGGTTTATGTTCAAGCCCTGTGAGCCTATATTTAAAGTACATAACTGAACAGATATGCACTATATAGACAATTAAAAAAGAAAATGTGTATGACTAATAATCAAAACACATTTGTAGTCCTAATACTTGACTCTGACGCAAATACATGTAATCTTTTTCAAAGAATTTTGGCATCCACTAGACATTTAAAGATCTGGGACTATCTATACATATTAGTTCTTTATATGCTTTCTCAACTATTTACATTATATTGCCTAGATCCGGATTTCCAAGAGGTTGGAGAGATGATCAAAAGTCCAAGTTCACAAGCGATTTCTTACAAATTTCCAAAATATTTTAGAAAAATATACAGTGAGCTGTGTGGTATTGTGATAAGATCAGATGAACCCCCATCCTTTGAGTTGCCAAGTGACATTGAGCCCAGTGAGTTAACTTGGCAGTGTTCCAAGTGTTAAAACAATGGAAATGAATTAAAATAATATATGTGTATCCTAATTTGTATGTGCCTCAGTAAAGGCATCAGACAAATATACAATTTTTGTAAAATGAAGGAAGAAATAAAATCTGACATACAAAATTCATTTTGCAAACCTAGACTATCTCAGATGTGCACAAAACCCATGACAAAAACATGGCTACTGCACCTTAGTGTGCCTGTGAAAATGTACAGACTTTCCTTCTTTCTTTCCATGAAAGCTTAATTTTGGAATATTACAATTTGACCTTTTCTGACTGGTTTACACAAAAACTAATTATTCCTCTTCTAGATGGTAGCTCAAGTGTGACGAACTTAGAAAACCTACTGATTATATTTTTCTTGCTGTACGCAGCAAACACTGATTGAAGAGTAATTCTATATCCTATAATATCAATTTTCTTTTTTTATTTCAATCCACTAGTCTGTGATAAAACCAAAGACATTAAGAATGAAATATCAGAACATGCACAAGCTCCTTTTTATTGGGATCACCATTTCCTTTGTGACACACTTTGTAATATTAAACGCTCCAGCCATGCATTTCTAACCTGCTCACTTCATTCCCTATTCAGGATCACATTGAACTGGAATATATCAAAGTGGGGGAAGTCCACTGCAAGATGTATGAGCAACAAGACAGACATCCAAGAAATTTGTAACATGAGATCACCAGCCAATCAATACATCATGAAAAGTAAAGGAAATAACAAAAACACAAAACCAGTACAAAATGCACACTTTAATGACTGGTAACAACTGACAGCACATGTTTATCAGCATGTCTGTTCATGGTTGAAGGAGACATTTTCTCTGGAAATGAACAGAAGGAGAACACTCAGATTACACAATAAAGAAACACCAGCTGTAAGTGAAATTTCTTAATTAAAATTTATTTAAGTAACCTTTAACAAAGCCATTTTGTTATTTCACGGAGGCTGACATTTTATGGATTAATTGCAATAGCTAATGTTTCCTGGTACAAGAACATTAGCTTTGACTTAGGATTTTTGTTTAGCCTTGACTATAATGCGTTTTGGCCTTCTGTTTTTGACCCTTGCCTGTTTATTCTATGTTTTTTCTGCTGGTCCCTTCCCATTTTAGAACCTGCCTTCTCTATCTACAGCAGTACACATACAAGTGAGAGAGACAAATGTGCAAAATTAGGAGACTACAGTTTTAACAGGCAGGTGGATCAATCAGACGTTATTTTTTAAGAGCAAAGCAGGAATTGTGTTCTCAAAGTCAAAAGTAAGCAATCTGAAATTTAATTGATTTTTGCTCCTAAAGACCAACAAATCACCAAAACAGTACCTGGAAGTCAGTGTCTAAATTACCTAAATTGATTTGAACTTTGCTAACTCACTCTATGACATTTTTTGATTTAGAATCTAAAAACTTAGATGTCAAGATTAGTGTGCTGCCATAAATAGTTCTGGTAAGATGATATCATGTGCCATGATTCTGGTAGTCACCAGGAAGCCAAAGGATGTTATCATCTGCAACAGCATGGGCACAGCTATCTGGAAAAATACAAATGTTATGATTTCCAGCTTACACAAAACTCAAAAAAGCTAACATTCAAAAACCAGACCTGACTTCCAAAAGGGAAGAATCAGGCTTTTCAACCTGCACATCAATAAATAGCCAGACTTAGAATACTCAAAAAAGGGAGAGGTGAAAGATAAGAACAAACTTGGCTTACTGTAAGGAAATAGAGTTTATTTGATATATTTAATAGTGTATTACAAAAAACAAATAAAATAAAATGAACATAGTCAAGCAACACTTGCCAAAAGTTAACTCCTAAACACAAAAATCAAAAAGAGGTCTTGCAAAAGTTTAAATGTTGCAAGTCCAAAATCAGTTGAAAGCCAAACAAGCCTATGTATAACATTAAGAAATATAACAAAAGATGTAACCTAAATGAAAACATATAATCTATACTAATAAAAGGCAAAGCCCTCACTGACTCACTCACTCACTGACTCACTCACTCATCACTAATTCTCCAAATTCTCGTGTGGGTGGAAGGCTGAAATTTGGCAGGCTCATTCCTTACAGATTCCTTACAAAAGTTGGGCAGGTTTCATTTTGAAATTCTACGCGTAATGGTCATAACTGGAAGTTATTTTTCTCCATATACTGTAATGGAGTTGAGCTCGAAAGCAGTGGGGGGCGGAGTTTCGTGTGACATCATCACGCCTCCCACGTAATCACGTGAACTGACTGCCAACGCAGTATGTAGAAAACCAGGAAGAGCTCCAAAAAGCGCGGAAGAAAACATGCATTATATAATTGAGACAATAAGAAACAATAAGAAGCGAGCGAGTGACATATACAATCATATTCATGAGTGCTGCTACTTCGGAAACAAAGCATGGTGTAAACCTAAAGTTTAAATTAAGTTCATAGACAGTCTGCCGCTGGCGTTTGTCATGCCCACAGGTAATGCGGGATACAAGTTTAATGAGAGGACGCAGGATATAAACGAGAGTTTTGATCACTTTGTAACTAAGTTAAAATTGCAGGTGAAGGGCTGTGCTTATGCAAATTCCAAGAGACTGTGTTTGTGGGGGATTGACAGTTAAGGCGGGTGGGGGAGTCACGTCATCATATCCCCTCCCATTTACCTCATTTCGCTCTGAGCTGAGCTCCGCGGCTAACGCCGTCTTACGGAAGCGACTTTGTCACGCTACCACCAAATACTCACAGAAAAATCCACAAGTTAATACACACGCTGTCTCTAGAGTTTCTTCACACTGAATCCTCCAGGTACTACTTACAAAAGGTTACAGTGACAATCGTGTTACGTTATTTTTAAAATGTTTCCTTTTCTTAGCACAAGCACAGCTGAGAAGCTTTGATGCATGTGCTCCATAACGCGTTAAAAAATCACGCATTTAATCACACTTTGCATTCCAAGCAAAGGAGAACTTCTGTCAATGCATGATTTCCTGGTACACCAATTACATTGATCAGTGCTTCCCGATTCATTTTACCCTCGCACCCCCTTCGTTTGAGAAGAAGTATGAAAAAATATGAGGTTAACACAGAAAAACAGATCACCAATTGAAGCTTTATGAATAATCGATTCGCCATCAATAATTGTTTTGGTAAAGCCATACTCAGTGTAATCCTCCTTCCATTTTATAATTTTTCCGCCACTAGCCATGATTAAATGAACGGTAAAAAAGTAAGAGCAAAGTGAGGGTGACTTATTCAGACAGGCAGGCGACAGCACAATAGCTCGAATTTGGATATAAGTAGGTTCTATTTAATCGCCAGAAATATCTTTGGTAGGAATGGAAGTTGAATTTTTTTTTTTTTTTTTTTTTTATTAATTTTATTACAATCCATACAAAGCAATCAAGTTTTTACAAAGAGAAAAATTAAGAACAGATCGATCCCCACCCCTGAGAGAGAGAGCAAGCCAAACGGCGTTAAATTTAAGGCTTGGAGACATACCTAAGTTAATAAATTCTCTGTGCCTTTTGAACTTATTTTAAAATATTACTGATTAGATCCTGCCATGTTTTGAAAAAAGTCTGTACGGATCCTCTGACTGAGTATTTGATTTTTTCCAACTTCAAATAATATAACACATCGGTTTCCCACTGACTTAAAAGAGGAGAGTTTGGGTTCTTCCAGTTTATGAGAATAAGTCTACGTGCCAAAAGTGTAGTGAATGCAATCACAATTTGTTTGTCTTCCTCCGCTTTAAACCCATCTGGAAGAACACCAAACACAGCTGTTAATGGGTTTGGAGGGATTGTAAGTCCAAGGCTATCTGAAAGGTAATTAAAAATGTTTGTCCAGAATAATGTTAATTTGGTGCAGGACCAGAACATGTGACCTAATGAGGCTGGGACTTGGTTACAACGTTCGCAGGTTGGATCATGCCCTGGGATCATTTTGGAGAGTTTTAGTCGAGACAGATGTGCTCGATATATAATTTTGAGTTGTATAATTGTATGCTTTGCGCATATGGAGCTCGAGTGAATTCTCTGCATTGCTACTTTCCACTCCTTTTCTGATATATTAATTGAAAGATCTTTTTCCCAGTGTCCTCTTGGATCTTTAAAAGGGAGGGATTGTAAAATGATTTTATATATTGTAGAGATGGAGTCTAAATCCTTGAGATTGAGCAATATTTTTTCCAGCATGGATGAGGGTGCAAGATGAGAAAAATCTGGAAGGTTTTATTTAACAAAGTTTCTGATTTGAAGATAGTGAAAGAAATGTGTAGCTGGAATGTTAAATTTGGAATGTAATTGCTCATAGGATGCAAAGACGTTGTCTATATAAAGATCTCTAAGCAAGTTAATTCCAAATTTTTTCCAAATATTAAAAACTGCATATGTTTGTGAGGGTTGAAAGAGGTGGTTCTCTTGCAGGGGTGCCACAGATAGAAGCTTCTCCGTCTTAAAATACTTTCTACATTGGTTCCAGATTCTAAGTGAGTGGAGCACAATTGGGTTATTAGTGTATTGCCGATAAGGTGTGTTTATTGGAGCACAGAGCAAGGAATACAAAGAAGTACTGCAGGAATTTAATTCTATTGCGGACCAAGCCTGTGTATGTTCTTCTATTTATGTCCAGGTTCTTATCGCCTGTATATTTGCTGCCCAGTAATAAAACTGGAAGTTAGGTAGAGCCATGCCGCCTTCTGCCTTTTGTCTCTGTAGGGTCGCTCTTTTGATGCGTGGATGTTTTGAATTCCAAATAAATGAGGTTATTGTCGAATCTAATTGCCTAAAAAATGATTTATTAATGTATATTGGGATGTTTTGAAATAAAAAAAGGAGCTTAGGAAGAATATTCATCTTAACAGTGTTAATTCTTCCAGCTAGTGTGAGATGAAGGGTTGACCATCTATGCAAGTCTTGTTTAATTTTTTCCATGCAAACGGCGAAATTTTGTTGATATAGAGCTTTATGTTTACTTGTGATGTTTACCCCTAGGTATTTAAACTGTTCTGCAATGATAAAAGGTAGGGTATCTAATCTAATATTATATGCTTGAGAGTTCACTGGAAAGAGTACACTTTTATTCAGATTAATTCTGAGACCAGAGATCTTTTGAAATTCTGTGAGTGCTGCTAAAACTGCAGGTACAGAATTTTCTGGGTCTGATATATACAGTACCATGTCATCTGCATATAATGAGATTTTCTGTTCCAGTCCTTCTCTGCTAATCCCCTTTATCTGATCAGTGTTTCGACAATGTATTGCCAGTGGTTCAATGGCAATCGCAAACAGCAGCGGTGACAAGGGGCATCCTTGTCTAGTGCCACGTTCTAGTTTAAAGTAGTCTGAGCAAATGTTGTTGATGCAAACTGAAGCTTCTGGGTTAGTATACAGTAATTTAATCCATGCACAGATGTTTGGGCCAAACCCAAACTTCTCCAATATAGTAAAAAGGTATTTCCATTCAATCATGTCGAATGCTTTTTCTGCATCTAATGATAATAATATTTCTGGGGTGTTTGATTTAGTTGGTGAGTATATTACATTAAACAGGCGTCGAAGATTGGAAGATAAGTGCCGGCCCCTAATAAATCCAGTTTGGTCTTGTGATATTACCGAGGGGAGCACTTTCTCCACCCTTCTGGCTAAGATTTTAGAGAGTATTTTAACGTCGTTATTCAGAAGTGAAATTGGTCTGTATGATGCACATTGTAATAAGTCCTTATTTTGTTTTGGAAAGACAGTGATTAGTGCTTGGCGAAAGGTTTGTGGAAGAGATTGGTTATCTCTGGCTTCTGTAAATGTTGCTAATAAGAGGGGGGCTAGCTGAGCGGAGAATTTCTTGTAAAATTCTGCAGGGTAACCATCAGGGCCTGCTGCTTTCCCGCCTTGGAGTGATTTTATAGCATCTAGTAATTCTGGTAGCATCAGAGGTTTATCAAGTTCCTCCGCACTAAAAGCGTCTATTTGTGGTATCTGTAATGTATCCAGAAATGCATTAGATTGTGTATTGTCTTCCTTAAACTCAGTAGTATATAGGGATTTATAGTAGTCTCTGAAAGTGTGCATTATATTTTGGTGTTCGACGATTTTATCTCCGTTCGTACTAGTGATTACCGAGATTGCGTTGCGCACTTCTTGCTTGTGAATTTGTTGAGCTAAAAGCTTATTAGCTTTCTCCCCATGTTCATAGTAATGATGTCTGGATTTGTAAATTAGTTGTTCAGTTTCTTTAGTTGTCAAGAGGTTTAATTCCGAATGTAGAGCCTGCCTTCTCCTATGTAGAGTCTCGCTTGGTAGTCTGGCATGTTCTTCATCTATTTTAGTAATTTCGCTTTTTATATCTGCTACTTTCTTGGCCTCGGATTTATTTCTGTGGGAAAGATATGAGATAATCTGTCCTCTTAAGAAGGCCTTAAGAGTTTCCCAGAGTATCCCTGCAGAGATCTCGGGGGATGTATTTGTCTCTAGAAAGAATTTGATTTGTTTGGATATAAATTCAGTGCAATTCTCATCAGCTAATAGAAGCGGGTTGAGGCGCCATCTGCGGGGTGAGTGCATGGGGCTTAGTAATTTTAGCTCCAAGATCATAGGTGCATGGTCAGAAATAACAATAGCATCGTATTTGCAAGATTTAATCTTAGGCAAGAAGTTATTGTCTATAAAGAAGTAATCGATCCTTGAGTAACAATGATGTACTGGTGAGTAGAAAGAATATGTTCTTGAATTTGGGTTTAAAAACCTCCAGGGGTCTGATAAGTTGTGATCAGTTATAAACTTTGTAATTATCTTTGCAGTGTTAGATGCCGTTCCCCCTGTGGAGGAGGTCCTATCTAAAAGTGGATTCATAACACAATTAAAATCCCCAGCCATTATAACTTTATAAGTGTTCAGATTGGGAATGGATGCCAACAAATTTTGTATAAATTCCTTATCATCAACATTAGGTGCATAAACATTTATCAAGATCATTTTACAGTTAGATAAGTCTCCCATAACCATTACATATCTCCCTTCAGGATCCAATACTACATCTGATGCTACAAATGGAACAGTTCTATGTATGAGAATTCCCTCACCTCTAGTTTTCTTCGTAAAGCTAGAATGGAACATTTGGCCAGTCCAGTCTTTTTGCAGCCGGAACTGATCCTTGCTTATTAAGTGAGTTTCCTGTAAAAATACTATTTTAGCATTTAGACCTGTTAGGTGAGAGAGTACTTTCTTTCTCTTTAATTCGTGATTCAGGCCTTTAACATTCCAGCTTACGAAGTTAACTGTCCCATCATGGAGACACTGATTCTGAGTTTTTGATGGCATTTTATAGTCTTATTATAATTATAAAGACTGAGAGGATAGATTAGGTATAGATCAGGCCTGCTCTCTTTCTCTCCCCCCCTTAACCCCCCACCCTCCCTTTTTGCCTCCCCAAGTGAGGCTAAAACCCACTTCACACAGTCCCAATCCTCTGACATACCCAGAGACAGAGTACGTCCAAAGCAAAACAAGCTCCAATGCAGCGGCGCTTAAGGGTTAAAAGATAGATTGGTCTCGTCCGATGCGAGAGATGGACGTCTG
Organism: Polypterus bichir lapradei; assembly: GCA_026402145.1. NCBI lineage: Eukaryota > Metazoa > Chordata > Cladistia > Polypteriformes > Polypteridae > Polypterus > Polypterus bichir. Next base: position 45,514,861 of record JANRMT010062861.1, on the reverse strand, counting down.
AAGTGGAGCTCCGCTAGCAGTGGTGTTATTTTTTATATTATTTGCTTATTATCTTGAGATATCCTGTATTTATTCAACCCGAGAGGGACTGCTACAGTATATGTAAGCACATATAAACATGGCCAACAAGAAGGGGGGTTCGAAAGAATCGAAAACTAAAGCTACACCCAAGCTGCGATCAGCAAGCCCCGGTTCCAGATACGGCCTTTCAGAGACAGACCTGGATCAGATGGGCGAAAGCACAGACTCCTCGGGACCACGGTCCGCTACATCGTCGTCGGCTGAGAGCGAAAAGGGGAGCGAAGGTGCGATCGTGAGTGCAGAGCTGGATAGCTCGCCGATTGGAGAAGATCACATGAAACTGGAAAGGGCCTCGAAGTCCGCGGCTTCAATTGCGCAATTACGCGAGCCTGTAGCAGCGGGGACGCGGGCTACAGCAAAGTCTGCTGCTTCATCTACGGTACAAGAAAGCACAATTGAACTATCAGAACTGAAGGTGTTGCTCGTTGAGCTCGCGCAAGACATAAAGAAAAGCGAGAAGGCTAATGAGATAGCAAGGGCAAAGGCACATGAGAGCCTGAAACAGGAAATCCAACAGGCAACTGAAAAGCTGCGACAGGAATTCCAACAGGAATTCCAACAGGCAAATGAAAGGCTGCGTCAAGAGGTGCAACTTGAGCTTCGACAGGTGCTGGGAAAAATTGAAGAGCGCATTCAGGAAAACTCGGTTAAATTGAGCACGCTTACTGATCAATTGGAGCATCTCAAGGAGACATTCACGAATCGGATTGAAATGGTCGAACATTCAGCTGCCAGTGCCGAAGAAAGAGCAATAAATGTTAGTTCCGAATGCAAAAAACTCGGAGAAAAACTTGGAGACAGACTGGCTGCTTTAGAAGATGGCAGTAGACGGTATAATGTCAGAATTGAAGGTCTGCCGGAGAATCGAGAAAGTTCAAACCCTGTGAAATTCGCAGCTGAACTTTTTTCTAAAATAATCGGGGACGACTTTAAAGCAGAATCTGAGATAGCAGCGGCTTACCGCGTACGCGGACCAAACACCGTCAGACCCCGACCAAGATCTTTTATAGTTCGTTTTGAACGATTATCATTTAAGCTAGAGGTGATGGCACTCCTCAGAAACAAAGAAGATATTATATTTGAAAATAACCTCATTCTTATCTTCCCTGACTTCTCTCCAGCAACAGCTACTAAACGCGCATCCTTCTATAATATTAAACAGCGGCTACGGCAAGCCAGTGTGAAATACAGCCTCCTGTATCCGGCAAAACTGAAAGTGGAATGGCAGGGTCAATTCTATGTCTTCGCTAGCAAGGATGAAGCAGAAAAAGAATTAAGAAAGCTGATCCCGGGACTATTCTGATACATAATAGTGAGTCATGGCGGTTAAAACGATGAAGCAAAGATTAATAATCTTTTGTCTGATCTATTCGTTTTAAAATACGGGTTTTTATCAGCATATATTCTCATTATTACTTAGTATTACTAGGGCGCTATCTGTTTATGTTTTATTGTGCTTAATTATTTATTTATCTATTTATTTATTTTTCTCTTTTTCTTTTCTAATTATCTCATCTCTACCCTAAACGAGACTGTTCAATATCATACCCTAGGTTTACTGTTATTGCTATTACTGCATTAAGACTGGTTATGCTTCTTCTGGACACATTTTTTAATACCATCCCCTGGGGTTATTATCTGGGTGTATCATCTTAATGCACTAAAATTGCTGAAGACTATATATATATTTTAAGTGTAAAACTCCTTTTTTTTTTCTTTTAGGGAAGTTGAATTTAGTCTTTAAATTTCTATGGTAAAGAAAAAGTTATGCAATGATGACTAAATTTAACTATATAAAGTCAAAACTTGTATATATAAAGTCATTCCCGAATATATAAAGTCAAAACTTGATTATATAAAGTCACTGTCGGAAAAAATAAAGTCAAAATTTGAATATATAAAGTCAGCGTCAGTATATATAAAGTCAAAACTTGTTTCTGAATATATAAAGTCAAAACTTGAATATATAAAGTCAGCCCTGGAATATATAAAGTCAAAACTTGAATATATAAAGTAATTCCCAAATATATAAAGTCAAAACCTGAGTATATAAAGACGGCGTTGGAATATTTTGGAATATATAAAGTAAGCGCTGGAATATATAAAGTCAAAACTTAAATATATAAAGTCAGCGTCGGAATATATAAAGTAAGCGCTGGAATATATAAAGTCAAAACTTCAATATATAAAGTCAGCGTCGGAATATACAAAGTCAGCGCTGGAATATCCATCCATTTCCCAACCCGTTGAATCCGACCACAGGCTCACGGGGGTCTGCTGGAGCCAATCCCAGCCAACATTGGGCGCAAGGCAGGAACCAATCCTGGGCAGGGCACATGCATCATTTTCAAAACATTAACCATTTTTTAATTTATTTTTCTGAATACATTTTTGTTAACTTAGTTCAGTTCAGAGTCGTTTCAATCAATATATTTTGACTTTGACTTTATATATTCAGGAATGAGTTTATATACTCCGATATTATATATATATATTGTGAAGGACAGTCGGGTCCCATGCCCAGCAGGGCCGCCCATGCTACTTATGTTCCGGGGGAGCTGCCATGGGCAGTCCAATACCTCCCCCGGGACGCTTGGTGGCAGCCTCCCTGGCCGACGGTGACTCCCCAACCATGGGAGATGGAGTCCTCCACAGCTTGGTTGGGGCCCAGCGTGGCTGCTAGGGGGAGCTGCCTGCTTCCCACAGCCCGGCTGGACGAGCTTTCAGCCCCACCCGGAAGTGCAATTAGGACCAGGTGGTTAATCACCTGCAACGCTTCCAGGTGGGCTATAAAAGGGCCCAGCCACCACCACTCGGAGAGCCAGAGTTGGGAGAAAGAAGGAGACGAAGCTTGTCTGGGAGGAGTGGTGGAGAATTGTGAGTTTGTGCTTTGGGACTGTGTTTGGGCTGTGTGGCACGGGGAAGACGTGTCACACAGCTGAAGTAAAAATAAAGCCTGTGTGTTTTTATACACGTTGCCTCTGCGTGGTCTGTGCCGGGTCGGGCGCTATTTAGCGTCTTTTACAATATATAGATATATATATATATATAGATATGACAGCAACACTCATATCAATGACAAAACAATTACATTAACAATCATGTTACGTTATTTTTAAAATTTTTCCTTTTCTTTTTCATAACTTCTTTAACACACTACTTCTCCGCTGCGAAGCACGGGTATTCTGCTAGTACATACATAAAACACTATTTAAAGAAAAATACAATTCAAAAAGATAAAGCACAAAAACATCTTTAAACATAAGTTTAAAGGAATAAACAAAGAACAAAATAATAAATAAAAAGATGCGACAATAGAGCAATGGAGACCCATACAGCACAGCAACAAAATGGCGGTGCCCACGACCTAAAGCAAAACATGAAATCCTGGACACATAATGTTATAAAAATATTGTGGAAGAAATACCACAAACAAAAAGGAATCTTCACAAGATAAAGGTTTGGGGACCATCCCCGTATATTGGCCTGCAGACAAATGAAAGCAAGAGATGCAAAAGGTTGATCAAAAGCACATGTATTGTAAGAGATGACAATGTAGTATTGACAAAATGGCGTTTTTATAGAATGGTGGATGATGGGAACAGGAAATGGTTGGCAGGAAATGGCGTCATGGGGGAGGAACCGGAAGTGATGTCCAAGTTGAGAGCCGGAAGTGATGCCATATAGAGTCGCCAGAAGTGAAATCACGGTGGCCATTTTGAAGCCCAGAAATAGCCGCAATTATTTTTCTTCGGTTCTCCTGTGAAGAGAAGAGGTTCAGGTAAGCACCACGTGACAATCCTTCCTCTCGTGATATTTCACTCACCTTTGAGCTTTTTGACTGCCTCCTAATTGCATGTGTGTGACAATATCCGTAATGATAAAAATTACAGCAAAGTCAAAACTAGGACAAAAGTACAAGACGCTCACAGAAATTAAATCAACAATATCCAAAACCCCCAATTTATAACAGAAAGAAGGTAATTAATGAAGAACAGTCAGATTGCAAATCTTTGAGTTGTAGCCAGTGCTACATAAACAATGGTAGAACCCAAATTAATCCAATATACAAAAGTCTCAAGTTAGAGGATCACACTATATACCATGAGCTACGTATCTTAAGTAAGATTAACACTATTATTACTAAGACTGAGGGCTGTAAAGAGAGAACTGCAACTATATAACAAGATGCAAAAAAAAAAGAAATACAGTAGCCCTAAGCAGATCCAGCTTACTAAACTTACAACGAAAACATTTGGCAAGTAATTAAGTCTTGTGTACTCCTCTCAGGTAACTGCAGTTCTGATCACTGCAGCACCAGAGTTCAATAATTTAAAACAGGGTGTCACCCCTACAAACTCAGGACTGGAATAGAGGACCAGGATAAAATGAAGACAGTGCAAGGAGGTAATGGAAAAAGACTAAATGTCTGTCATAAAGCAGCAGGTCCCACTGAGAGAACTGGAAATGTAAAGTAACAGTAGATCCTCTCTATTTTTCAAAATTGTGTCTGACAAGAAAAGTGAAAAACCTGCATACGAAGGCAAAGCGCCCCAGAGTAAGACCACAGATCCGTCCTACTGCCAGGAACATGTGTCATTTTTGTGACAGTAGATTGATATAACTCAGCTGCCTGCCACGTCACAACAGTGTGAAAAATTAAGATTAGCTGCCTGCCTGTAGTGTGATGGAAATACATTTGCAGGAAAGGGAACAGTGTGAAAAAAAGCTAGCTTCAAGAGGTATTCTTCTTATGTTTAATTTAATTAGATTATACCTTATAAGCATTAGACTCATTCAGCAGATTTCTTTTAAATTGGATCCAAACTATGCCACATATATAGTTAGGTTCATAAATATTTGGACAGAGACAACTTTTTTCTAATTTTGGTTCTGTACATTACCACAATGAATTTTAAATGAAACAGCTCAGATGCAGTTGAAGTGTAGACTTTCAGCTTTAATTCAGTGGGTTGAACAAAACGATTGCATAAAAATGAGAGGCAACTAAATCATTTTTTTAACACAATCCCTTCATTTCAGGGGCTCAAAAGTAATTGGACAATTGACTCAAAGGCTATTTCATGGGCAGTTGTGGGCAAGTCCGTCGTCATGTCATTATCAATTAAGCTGATAAAAGGCCTGGAGTTGATTTGAGGTGTGGTGCTTGCATGTGGAAGATTTTGCTGTGACCAGACAACATGCGGTCAAAGGAGCTCTCCATGCAGGTGAAAGAAGCCATCCTTAAGCTGCGAAAACAGAAAAAACCCATCCGAGAAATTGCTACAATATTACGAGTGGCAAAATCTACAGTTTGGTACATCCTGAGAAAGAAAGCAAGCACTGGTGAGCTCAGCAACGCAAAAAGACCTGGACGTCCACGGAAGACAACAGTGGTGGATGATCACAGAATCATTTCCATGGTGAAGAGAAACCCCTTCACAACAGCCAACCAAGTGAACAACACTCTCCAGGGGGTAGGCGTATCGATATCCAAGTCTACCATAAAGAGAAGACTGCATGAAAGCAAATACAGAGGGTGCACTGCAAGGTGCAAGCCACTCATAAGCCTCAAGAATAGAAAGGCTAGATTGGACTTTGCTAAAGAACATCTAAAAAAGCCAACACCGTTCTGGAAAAACATTCTTTGGACAGAAGAAACCAAGATCAACCTCTACCAGAATTATGGCAAGAAAAAAGTATGGAGAAGGCGTGGAACAGCTCATTATCCAAAGCATACCACATCATCTGTAAAACACGGTGGAGGCAGTGTGATGGCTTGGGCGTGCATGGCTGCCAGTGGCACTGGGACACTAGTGTTTATTGATGATGTGACACAGGACAGAAGCAGCCAAATGAATCCTGAGGTATTCAGAGACATACTGTCTGCTCAAATCCAGCTAAATGCAGTCAAATTGATTGGGCAGCGTTTCATGATACAGATGGACAATGACCCAAAACATACAGCCAAAGCAACCCAGGAGTTTATTAAAGCAAAGAAGTAGAAAATTCTTGAATGACCAAGTCAGTCACCTGATCTTAACCCAAATGAGCATGCATTTCACTTGTTGAAGACTAAACATTGGACAGAAAGGCCCACAAACAAACAGCAACTAAAAGCCGCTGCAGTAAAGGCCTGGCAGAGCATTAAAAAGGAGGAAACCCAGCATCTGGTGATGTCTATGAGTTCAAGACTTCAGGCTGTCATTGCCAGCAAAGGGTTTTCAGCCAAGTATTAGAAATGAACATTTTATTTTAAGTTATTTAATTTGTCCAATTACTTTTGAGCCCCTGAAATAAAAGGATTGTGTTAAAAAAATGCTTCATCTGCCACACATTTGTATGCAATCGTTTTGTTCAACTCACTGAATTAAAGCTGAAAGTCTGCACTTCAACTGCATCTGAGTTGTTTCATTTAAAATTCATTGTGATAATGTACAGAACCAAAATTAGAAAAAAGTTGTCTCTGTCCAAATATTTATGGACCTAACTGTAAATACCATGTGGGCAGCAGATACTGAATGTATGAAAACACAAAGGATTATAAATTTGATTGTAGTCTACTATAGCAAATAGGACTGCAAGGTGCAATTAAACAAAGCAGTTCACTTTGAATTTGTCATTGCTGCCTATGATTAGGGGTGCAGTATCACTTCTTCTGTCTTCCATTTACTAGGCTTAATAGCTATGTCTGTAATAGAAGGCTTATTTTTTGCATGCATTTTTCACAAAACAGCCTGTCCCAAATGGACCCTGCCTGATCAGTGAAGCACCTTGTGATGGCTGAGCAGTGTAAATACAAACAATCCCTTAATTAGCCTATTAGTACAATATCCTCTCATTTGTAAACAGTTTGTAAGCATGTTTAGCATGCCGCTGCTCTGTTGTTCCCATCTGGCCAGAGATCTAAGCTGCAAAACAAACACCAGAGTAAGCAAGTTTAGTATACATCATGCATAAATTAAAATTAAAATTCATCTTTCTTTAGGCTCAGACTAAACACACAGCTACATGTCTTGCTCATAATGAGTAAATGATGTGCTCAGAGCTATTACCCTCAAATGAGCGTCTGTGCTGGGTTGTTAAAGTAGTCGTGTCGTGTTTTTACCAGAATCGCTTCCTTATTTTGTTAGTCAGTCCTTAGTTTCTATAGCACCTTTCAAACTCAGCACTAGTGTAAAATAATACAATATTTTGAAAGCAGTAAATAAATTGTAGGTAGAGAAGGGAAATTCTGAGTAGGATAGAGGAAGAGTAAATACAGTAAAAAAAAACTAAATCTGAGGGATAAAAATAAGTTCTTTGCATTTCTATAGCGCTTTTCTCACTACTCAAAGCGCTCAGCAATTGTAGGTTAAGGGACTTGCTCAAGGGTCCAACAGAGCAGAGTCCCTATTGGCATTTATGGGATTCAAACCGGCAACCTTCCGATTGCCAGTGCAGATCCCTAGCCTCAGAGCCACCACCCTGCCTATAAAAGTGGAAAGTGCTTACAATAATCATTCAATGTAACTCAATTTACAATAAATCTTATGAGCTAAATAAACTGAAAGCATTCATTCTTTATGTGAAAATAAAAAAATTAAAGCCTATATAAATAAAACCTGACCCCACTGTCAAGTTGTATGACTGGTTGAACTCAGTATAATCATTTGTTTATTATCATAACCATCTAATTCTGGGTTGAAGAGGCTTGTTGGAGGGTGAACAATTCTGGAAGCACTCGGTGAAAATGAGGAGACACTCATGGGTCAATTTGTAATCACCAATTAAACTAACCAGAGCATCTTTTTTGGATGTGGTAGGAAAACCCATGCAGACATAGAAAGAACATATAAAGTTCATACAGACAATAACTTGGTGTGGATATAAAAAGTGACTGTGCTGCGATGGCACTTTACAATTGCATCATGATTTGTTCATTTTTTTATTCTAATAACATTATATTGATTACTGCTGTTAAAGATACTGCTTGCATAGTGATGTCATGTAGTCATGTGATTCAGCGAATGACTTTACAGTAGCCATTTGACATATAAATGGGGGCCCAGGAACACAGTAAACATATTATTTGTGTGTTTTGGACTTTATTTTATATTATTTAATTTTTTCCTAGGCCTCTAATAATAATGTATATATCATTATGGGTATTTTAAAGGTCAAGGAATTGAATAGTCAGGTTGGTTTTCTGATTTAGAACGTATCTTCAGATGTTATTTTTGAAATACATCTTGCCTTGACTCCATTTTGTTTTTATCATGGGTGCCGCCTTCTTTTGCTGTTTGTAATGCAAGGTTGCCTCGCTGTTACTTTAGGAAGGACAACAGGAGTGTTAAATATGTGATATCATTAACGTGACTGTTTAAAGGTCATGTCATAAACTTTCTGACTGTACAATGTTGTGGATAAAGCAAAAATAAATAAACCCTCATATTATTATTGTTTAAAGCGCTCTCTGGTTACAAATTATTTTCTGTTCGTTGACTTTGATTTACATCTTGTGTTTTGGCTTTATTTGCAAGAAATATTCTGGCTACTGATTCTGTTATGTTTCTCAGTCTTTAACTTTGTCTCACATTCAGCCCTTTGTCTGTTTAATTCCTGCACTCTCAGTTATGACCCTGGTTGGTTATTACACATGTGATTTATCTGATGGTTCCACCATACCTTAAACTGCTGTATCCCTGCGCAGTTTCTACAGTCAGTACTTGTGATTCTTCATGAAAAGCCACATTTTCTAATTTTGACTTTTAAAATTGCCACTAATCGGCTTGCAAGTGTTTGTTTTTATCACATTTTGGAATGATTCTTGTGAAGGTTTTTTTTTTTTTTTACTTCCAGCTTATCAGCACTGCAGTACTTTTTGGTGTCATTGTAACGTATTCACGTTGACCATATAGTAGTGGCTGGTGACCAAAGCTGACCCTTGTGGGCTCATCAGTAAGACATTCATATTAACACGTGTTAGAGCCTGTTTTAATGCTTTGTTCAATATCAGTGTCATTGTAAATAAGCCTAGATGACTATGCATTGCATTTTATTCCCCTGGAAGAATTTATTTCTAATTTTGTGCTAGATGAGTTGTGATACTAGTGAACAAAAGCTGGATCAGATGCTCTTCAATGATTCATATAGTGATTAAAAGCATTGTGTTGTTCTTTAATATTTAAACAAGCTATACACAATAATCAAATGTGGCAAGCGGCTGGGGGTGGCACCCAGCCGGGATGCCCGGTAGGACTGGAGGATGACTTACGCCTCCTCCAGACCACGATGGGGCGACCACCCTGGTTGCTTTGGGGACCACAGGAGCTGAGCTTGGAAGCTCAACCCTATAGGTCCCGTGGTCGCTGCCAGGAGGCGCCCGAATGCCTGAGGAGCCCTGGCCCTCAGCACTTCCGCCACACTCGGAAGTGCTGGTGGGGAAGAAGACCAGGGACACCCAGAGTGCTTCCGGGTGTGCAGCTGGTATTTCTGCCACACTGGGCAGTGCCGGTGGAAGATTATCGGGAGGCACCTGGAGCACATCCGGGTGGGGATAAAAGGGGCCACCTCCCTCCATTTGTTGGCTGGAGTCGAGTGGAAGAGAACAGAGCTCGGAGGAGAGGAGTGGAGGTGGACCAGCAGAGAAAGGCATTGTATTGAGGGCCTGGACTTTGGGGTGATTGGTGCTGCGGTACTGGGTTGTGCACTTGTGTAAATATTCTGTAAATAAACGCATGTGGAGCTTTAAGATCATGTCTACCTGTCTGTGTCCGGGCTGCTTACCACACAAGTTACAATTATCTGTGCAAATATAGTGGCATGAGTCAGAGTCTTTTATTTTACATGTATACATTGATAAGAATTGCTAGTGCAATGTTGGCACAATGGTCCTTTCCTTTTATTTAATGTAAATTTTTCTTTTTTTCTCCTGATAATGATATCACCACATTGCCATTTTGGGTTTCTGTTTTGTTTGTTGACAGTGGCATTTTGTATGTTCTTATTTATCCCCTAGCCATCTTGTTGATCATTTTGATGGCCATCACTTAATGTGATGATGCAATGTTGTGATATTTCCTATATAAGATGGCTGTGCCCAGTTCACCATAATCTAGTCTTGTCCAAAAACTTCTATACAAATCCCAATCCAGTTTTCAAGAAAAGGTAGAAATACAAGTTAGAATTAAGACATTTGGCAATGTTTTTCACTTTACTCCTGGCTTTGCATTTTGGCGTTCTGGTTTGTGTAGAGGTAGGAACTGCAGTTCCCATGATGCTGAGTGCTGTACAGAAGCAGTTGAAAACTAAAGAGTTGTTGTTCTTTAAACCAAGTCATCAGCTCTTGCCTCATTGATTATACATGGAGTCAGAGGGGATGAAACCCAGGTTTCAGTAGTATTTCTTGGCTTAAGTGTATTGTTTGCAGTTCAGCCAGCACAAAGTTTAAATGTTGATTAGCTGTAAAAGTCAGCAAGAATAAGCGCACGAAAATAAGCCAAGAAGCACTTGTGCGTGGAGGCTCTATAGAGTGACAAAAAATTCTGGAGTTTCTTTTTGTTGGAACATAAAACGAACAGAAAACAAAAAAGATGGCAACGACTGCTGTACAAATATTGCATCCGGAGCCGTTTGATTTTGCCAGTTCATCAAAATAGCCAAGATGGATAAGAAGATTTGAAAGGTTTAGCGTAGCATCTGCACTTAATACAAAACAAGAGGAATACCAGGTAAACTCACTCTTACATGCAATGGGGTAAACTGCTGATGACATCTTAGCAGTTTTACCATTCACTGAAGCAGATAAGAAGATATATGAAGCTGTTAAGACAGCATTTGAACAGCACTTCATAGGAAAACATAAAGTGTTTTTTGAGAGAGCACAGTTTAATATAAGATGTCAGCAAGAAGGAGAGTGTGTAGAGTCATTCATCATAGCTGTACACAAACTGGAAGAATACTGCAGCTTTAGAGTACCAAAACAGGAGCTCATAAGGGATAGAATTGTAGTGGGAATAAGAGACAGGAGAAAAACTACAAATAGACTCTGAGCTAACATTAGCGAAAGCTATATAAAAGGTGAGGCAAGGTGAAAGTGTAAAGAAATAGCAAATGATACTACATAACAGTGCACATATTGACAACACATCAATCAAGTGTAGATGCTATAAAAACAAAGATGAAAAAGGAGAAGAAACAGATAGGTCAATGTGGTATAGCAGGTCCACAGCTCTCTCAGCATAGGCCCCGTTTTAAATAAATAATCACCGCGCTCGCAGCTTAGTGAGGGGGCATGGTGATTGTGGTTGCAGCAGTTCTCAGGGCGATTTGCAATGTGGGCGTTTCTCACCTAAGTGCACAGGTGAACGACTGCCCGCATCTGTGATTGTTCCTGGGGCTGCTAATTTGCCGCAGCTGCTATGCCCTCTCCACCTATACAGAAGCGTGAGTCGGCTAAAAAAGAGAGAAAAAGAGTAGAACAAGAAAGGAAAGAAAGAAAGACGGAGGTTGCTGGAGAGCACAGAGAAGGAGAGCGAGGTGCGGGTGAGCGAGCGAGCGAGTGAATGCTCGCAGGCAGTTGTACGGAAGCCTGGGTGTTAAGCCGACACCCGGGAGTTGTAGTAGTGATCTCTCCCGCTGAGTGATCGAGTAGCGGGAGTGACCAGTAAAGGGCGACTGGGTGTGTAAGGCCAGGAAGGCAGTGGGAGTCGGGAAGTTTGGTGGTGGATTCCCCAGCGTGTGCGTCCTGGCTGTTGGGTGAAAACCAAGTCTCGGGCCTGGGATGAGTGCGCGACCGAAGCCAGGGAGATGGGAGCATGGAGCAGAACCCGCATCGTCACAGTCAAATGATGCATAAGGAGCAAAAACAGAGAAACAGGTAGACTGGGAGTGTGGTCAAGAATGAAAACACACATGCAAGGATTGCCCAGGTAGAGAGATTGAGTGCAGAAAGTGCCATACAAGGGACATTATGCTGTAGCTTGTTGCACATGTGAAGCAATACATACAGTCACTGAAGCCCATCATAAAATAGACACTCACGATTTTGTCTTTTTAGGAGCAATGGATTTGGAGACATCAGAGCCATGGTTGGAGGAGGTCCACCTAAACGGGAATAATGTCACCTTTAAACTTGATACAGGTGCAGATGTTACGTCCATACCTACTTGGTTATACAAGCCAGAGAGAGATGGCAAACTGAAGAAATTGCAGAAGACATTGTTTGAACCAGGTAAATACCCACTTAATGCGGAAGGCTGCTTCAGAGGAAAAATAACAAGAAGAAGAAGCAGCTGTACCTCACAGAACATTTACCTGGTGACAGGATACAACTACTTCTTGGCAGACCAGCTATAGAGTCTTTAAGCTTGGTCTGCAGAGTAGATGAAGGAGTAGGACATGAAGAAACCGATTTTACTGTGGCATATCCAGCAGTTTTTCCTGTTCCCTGTCAACACCCAGTCGGATCCCTTTGTCCTTCAGAGACAAAGTGCGTGCAGATCTAGGCAGAAGTAAAAAGATGTGGGTTATCTCAAAAGCAAGGGAGCCAACAGAATGGTGTTCAGGTATGGTTGTCATCCCAAAGCCTATGACAAGTAACATCAGAATTTGTGTTGGCCTCACACCTCTGAATGAATCTGTGAGAAGAGATTTCCACATCCTACAAGCAGTGGCAATGATGAAAGATGCAAAAGCAATCACAATACTGGATACCCAGTCTGGATTTTGGCAAATTCCACTTACACCAGAGTCAGAACACCTTACAACATTTCCCTTTGGAATATCATCAGCTCCAGAGCATTTTCAGAGGAGGATGTCCCAGATGTTTGAAGGGTTTGATTGAGTGCTCTGTCATGCAGATGATATTCTAGTATTTGGCAGAAATAGAAAAGAGTATGACCAAACACTTCACTATGTTCTTTAGAAAATGCAAAAGGAAGGTCTAACCCTTACTGAGAAATGTGAGTTTGCAAAAGAACACCTTATGTTTGTAGGTCCTAAGATCTCTGCAAACGTCATTGAACCTGACCCGGATAAGGTATAGGCAATTCAGCAGATGCTGGAACCAACATGCACAGAGGATATGCACCGTCTCATAGGATTGGCTGACTATCTTGGTAAGTTTCTACCTCATATGGCCACAAACACCATGCCATTAAAAGAATTATTAAGAGGCAGAAACGAATGGATTTGGGAACAGCCTCAAATTGTAGCTTTTCAGAAACTGAAAGAAGATCTAAGTTCTTCAAATGTGCTGGCATATTACTCCAATGCAGCAGAGCCCAAGGTTTTTGCAGACGCATCATTATACAGATTTAGAGCTCTCCTTACACGAAAGCACACTGATGGGTTTCTTCTGTCACTGGAAACATTTCCTGTAGTCATTTTTTGCTGTGTCAAATCCTCCTGCATTTTTTTTCTGGGTTTCTTTCATAGTAGCAAATTGTGTTCTCTTTAGATTCATTTTCAGTTTCGGGATTAAAAAAGTCAAAGTGAGTGAGATCTGGCAAATATGGTAGGTGTGAAACAACAACCTGACTCTTTTTCCATCCATGCATTATCCAACCCGCTGAATCTGAACACAGGGTCACGGGGGTCTGCTGGAGCCAATACAAGCCAACACAGGGCACAAGGCAGGAACTAATCCCGGGCAGGGTGCCAACCCACCGCAGGATACACACAAACACACCCACACACCGAGCACACACTAGGGCCAATTTAGAATCGCCAATCCACCTAACCTGCATGTCTTTGGACTGTGGAAGGAAACCGGAGCGCCCGGAGGAAACCCATGCAGACACAGGGAGAACATGCAAACTCCACGCAGGGAGGACCCAGGAAGTGAACCAGGGTCTCCTTACTGCAAGGCAGCAGCGCTACTACTGCGCCACCGCGCCACCGTGCCACCCACCTGACTCTTTTTGATCAACTCAACTCTTTGACTAACAAACCGCATTGTCATGATGCGGCACCTGTGTTGCAAAATTAAGTTTTATGTGCTTTCCTGCAGGCACCTCAACTTTTTGGCATAATATTGTTGATTAACATTCTGTTCATGGGAGACAACCTCTTTATTAATAAATCCATCAATGTCGAAAAATGCAATCATCACTTTTTTAATGTTGTTCTTTTTCCAACTTAGAGAAAAAATCTTCAAAGTCAGGTGTACAATTGTAGAATTAATTTCAAAAATACACTCTCAATCGACTCAGACTCGGCAGACTGATTAACAAGACTATAGGCATACGATACCTAGTGGAATAGTCGATAGCTACACCCTACTCCTGTGCAATCAAATAATTCTTGGAATTTTTGGGTCCCCATTCAATGCACATTAATAAAAAATAAATTCATCTAGAATTAAATTATCAAAATGTGCTAGACAATTTAATATATTGCTTTTAATTGGTTAAATAAAGTAATTGCAAACTTAGCTAGGTTATGTCAAATATATCCACTAGAAAAGGGTCAATTTAGCAAAATATTTTGTGAATATAAATAAATTAATAGAGGATTGTTAGAATATGAATGTAAAATTAAAGCCTGTACAAATTCAAGCAGGAGGATGCACATATTGTAATTACCCACTTAAAATTATGATAAAATTCTGAACATTTTATGCAGTTCTTCTAGCAATGTTTTTTCAGGCAAGCTCAATATTGTAAAAGATCTACTTTAGTTATTGGAGTGCAGCATATTTCATAAAGGGTCTGAGTGATGTTATTGCTTCTTTACAGCTCCATTGTCCTGGATCCAAATCCCAGGAGTTTGCACAGTTTAGTCGTATCTTCCTGTTCTTTCTCCAGATACTCAAATTCCCATGTTGCATCATTAAAATTGTGCATGCCAGGTTGATTTTCCAACCTAAAGTGGCCGAGTGAGTGTTTCCTGTAATGGACTGGCAATCTATCCAAGTATGTTGCCTGCTTTGCAGCCAGTGATACCAGGACAGGCTTTAATATTCAACATTCATTTGTTATACACATTCTGGGCCCCCTGAAGGTAGATGTGAAGGAGAGAATGTAAGCAAAACTGATGACCATTGTGAACAACACTGCACACCCCCTCTATGACACACTAGCATTAAGGAGTTTCTGCTAACGAATTATTCAGCAGAACTGTGACAAGAAACACTACTGGGGTCCTTTATACCTACGACAATATGTCTTTATAATGTCTCACTGTGACATGTGACTGCTTTTTTCATCTTAATCCAAGTCAGAAGTTTCTTTCTTTTTAGATTTCTTTCCTTTTTGTCAGTATGGATTTTATTTCAGAGGAGGATTCTAGTTTGTTATAATAATACATTTTTTTAATTTATTGTGCTTCTGTAAAAACATAAGTTACCCCCTGGGGCAAATAAAGCGCTATCTATCTATCTATCTATCTATCTATCTATCTATCTATCTATCTATCTATCTATCTATCTATCTATCTATCTATCTAATAACCCATAGCCCTTTACTGGTATAGGTAAATTTAGAAAATAAATAAATCTTTTATGATCAAATGCATTTTATTGGAGAGAGACAAAGTTATCAGGTTAATGGGGAAGCTAAAAGGTTACATCTAGTGGCTAAGTTATCGAACTTACTCCTACAAAAGTCTTAAAAAAAGAGCGTGAGAATAACACACTTTAACGAGGAAATGGGAGATTTAAGCTGTCTATATGGTAATGGACAGTATGCCAGGAAGGCAAAGCCTGTGCATAAAGGCAGTAACAGGTTCACATTGGGTTTTCTCTTTATATTCTAGTTCAAGATGTAGCAGGATGGCTGTTCCAGGGCCTTTGATGTGTCATACAGGCACAATACGTCTGTCTGGCAAAATGGTTTGTTCAGAAGTCAAGCTCCTTGCTGTGCAGCATGTGCACTACTCATGAATAATCTCCTTGAGTTCTCTGTGGTTGCAAATCTTTACAAATAGCAATGGCAACCAGAGTCATACAGGATACGGTAGGTGAGCTTTAGCCCCAGCAGTTTCTGGCTCAGTGTACATCCTGGTTATATGGTTTTTAACTGGCATCTCTCTGTGCCTTTGTGCTTTCACTCTGAATGCAGCTACTTCTGTCTACAGAGATCAAACGAGCTTTGTCCTTCTCCTGCAGTCTAGTTTTGATAATGGCTCATATTACACTTACCAGCTCTGCCCAATCCATTCCACACTTGTCCAGCAGCTTATATTTTTTGGCTTAAGTTTCCAAATAGGTGGCATTCCAATTTCCATCACATTCAGTTTAGCCGTTTATTCACGAAATGTCCCACTGTGGTTATTATAGCAGTGAGAATTCCTCCCTCTTGTGCACTTTTAATCTTTTTCAAGTTTCTCTTTCCTGAATTACAACAATACTATGACATCTCTGGCTATTTTCCTATGAATCAAAAAACTCTGATGCTCCAAGAGTAGCGAAAGATAGCAATGCTATGGACTGTGTTATACGGTATGTTTGGCTGAATTGGAGTTCAAGATTTTCCTGACTAGTGGCCGGTCGATCACTATGATAGCTCCTTTCACTGCTTTAAACAGACACTTCAGATACCATTATAAACAACATCAGAAAATGTGTTTAATTGTTGCAGTTCAAATGTATTTATATTGATACTAGGGGGTTACCCCCTGCTCGCTTTGCTTGCCACTCCCCCTGGCCCCCCAAATGCGGCGCTTCGATCATTTAAAAGCTTGTACAGCAGCTGTCTTTGTCATCTACTCTTTGTCTTTTATTTCCGGCCTCGGGTGTGGTTAAATCTCTTGGCACAAAGTCTTGTCTCGCGGAACGCAAGTTCTTGATATTTTTTACTTTTTAATTTAAAAATAGAAAAAGAATCTGAAAATCTAACAATATCACATTAAAGTTCAATAAATTCTGAAAACAATGATACAAAACATATATGTAGGTTTTAAAATAAGCCAAATATAAACCGTGCCAAAAAACGTGACATAAAAACGTCACATAAAGTCGTTGCACAAAATCGTTGCACTTTTAGGCTTAAGATTTTATATATATAGAGTAGATTGTGCATGTCTTTAGTTACAACTTTGCTTGGTGACTGGTGTAATAACTGGTATGGAGCACCCTTTGCAAGTACACAGCATTCCTCCTGCATACCTCACTTGTAAAGTCAATTTAGCAGGTTGGTTCTGAGGAATGCTATGCAAGACGACATTAGGCTTGGTTGAGGCCTGACCGAGGGCAAAGAATGGAGAAGGAGGTTAATAATTAGGAAATCGGTGAGGGCAGAACTGGACCACAATAAATTATTATGTACAGCAGACATTTTGGATGTCAACTCAATGGCACTCAGATTCAAGGACAAATTCATTCATTCATTCATTCAAATCTGCTTATCCAGTTCTGGTTCATGAGGGGCAAGTGCTTCTCTACAAAGCATTGGGTACATGGGTAGAGCCAACCTTTGTTCTTCACAGAGCACACTCACAAAGATACCACAACTGACACACACTAATACTACATTTCAGGTCAGATTAATTCATCCATCCATCTATTTTCTGACTCCACTTCATCCAAAATTGGGTGATACTATATTCTCAGCTACAGCAGGAACAGCACAAGGAACCTTGACTGTATGCCAGATTGTGACAGTGGACACTCAGTCAGTTTTTTTATTGTGTTTATCAGATCACTTGTGACATTCACGTAACATGACCAGATAACTTCTTAGGTTCTTTTCTTAATAGGGATAGGAGGAATTGTCAAGACCAGGTATATTCAACCCTATATTCAACCCTAATATCAGGCCTCTGCTTAATGGTACTCTTTTATTTTCACTTCTTTACTTTAACCCAGTTTATCATCCATAGAGGACTTCACAAACCCAAATCCTTGCCTTAAAGGGACCAGAGGCAAGCTTTTACTTAAAAGTCATATTTGTTTGCACAATAATGCATAGCAAATATAAGCAAAACAACCTGGGTTGTAACTTGCAATCTTCAACCACTCCCAGGTGACATTTCCAGGATGGTCCAGTTTCTTAGTTATAAATTATATCTTCTATTTATATAGAAAATGTTAAGAGTTGTCTGTCTGTCATGCAAAAACTCACGAACCACTGGGCCTTGAACCTTGATCTTGGTCTTAGTTGAGAGCTTATGCTATGAAACACGTAACATAACCCATGAAGTGGATGTACGGGTTAACTCAGCCACAAAACTGGGCTTTGGGTCCTCCTTACACGAAGCAGTGGTGTGGCTGTGCACTGAAAGGAAATCAACAGCAACACAGGAGCATGGGATTACTGATGGGTAAAGAGCCAAAGTGAGCTCTGCTGACAGTGAAGCACATTGCAGAAGTTGACTAATTGTTTTCATCACAAACACCAGCCATACACTCAGCACACAGCAAATTATACAAAAGCAAAGAATTGGAAGTGTAGGACCAAAGAAGTGAAGGTGTAGGTTTCCTCTGCCATGTTATTAGACTTTGGGTCCTTCACACTCAGAGCAGTGGCATGGTCATGCGACATGGCTAACAAGCAAAGAACGGCCAAGCCGGCGTGTCTGCCAGTAAGACAGTCACATCAACATTAGAAGGCAGTCAAAGACATCACAGTAACCTTGGTGGTGTGACATGTGCTTTGTGAGAGAGGCATGAACTACCTATCTTCAAGGTCCAAGTGTTATCCTTATCCTTAATCAAATGACCAACAACTGAACAGCCACAGATACTGTAGCAGGCTCCTTTTAAGTTTTTTTTTTTATCTGACAGGCTCCTTGTAAAATTACCATCTTTACAAAAATGTCACTCCATTTTTCCAACAAAACACCAACTGAACTGAACTGACAACTGTTTTTGAAAAGAGTTCTAATAAAAGACAGCCACTCTCCTTCTCTGTTTCCTGCCCGATGAAGCGCATAAACATAGCGTTCTATGCTTCAGCAAAGCAGGCAGTTTCTCACAACATGGGAAATGGTAGTTATTCATTATCACCAACTCAAGGTTGATACCCATGGGAATCAAAAGATGAACTTTCTAACTAAGCAAAATACTCTTATTCCTGATTTGCCTTTCAGCTGTCCCAGAATTCACTACACTAGGATTCAGCATGACCAGACTTCAAGCCAAGGCCTGTCACCTGAAATCTGTCAGTTCAAAGGGTAACAATATCTCCTCTACACTCACTCCCTCATAAAGGAATCAACTTTATGACTTCCTCTAAATTTTCCCCAATTAATAAACAATAACAACAAATGTAAACATCCCATAATTTATACATTTCTAAAAAGTGCATACCATACCATATCTTTTGTTTAGTTTTGCCCCACTATTGATTTAAATGGATTTTCCACTGTATCTTTTCAAATATGAAATGTGAAGTCTTTTAGTAAAGTTACCTTGATACAGCACACACCACATGACAAACCAACTCAGGAACCCAGAGTAGGATCCAAGTGCAGCCATGTGGCAGGTGACACCTCAACACCACACTATTTCAGAAGGAATGAAACCATTGTGATGTTTTTTATGGTAGCTGGAGTGCCAATTCTGCCACCAGTCCCCAGGTTTTTCCCACAGGATGGAGGGCCTACATACAGGGCTGGATGCAGATTTATGTCATACCCAGGACAAAACAATTGCAGGTTAAGCGCCATGCCCGAGGGCCCAACGAAGTAGAGTAACTTTTGGTGTTTATAGGATTCGAACCTACAACCTACTGATTGCCAAGTGCAAATCCCTAGCCACCATTCCACCCAGTGGGGAATAGCCCTTTGAATAAGGTTGTCAAGCATCTGGGGTCAAAGAGTCCCACAGTCCAACAGGAGGCTACTGGAAATTCCCTGTCAGGACTTATTAAGGAGGAGAAGGTAAGCAAAGTTGAGGGTTCATAAGAAAATAGTGGCAGCAAGAAGAAGAAACTATGGGTGTGCGGTAAGCACTGTAGTGACCCTTACTGTCAGGAAGATCCTACAAATGGCTTTGATTTAAGATCTATTCAAAGAATTCAGATGTTTACAGTGTTGATTATGCCTTTTAAGTCCATTAATATTTATTTTTAGGAGAGTCACCCGTTTCTGGGGACTCTTAAGGACTCACTGACTACTGGTTTAGAAAATCTCACCCCTTCCCTTCAGTGTTAGTGCTGTTGCCTCCCAGTGAGGAGAACATGGGTTTGTGTCCCAGGTTCTCCCTGCATGGAGTTTGCTGAGAGCTTTGAGTACAGAGAAAAATGCAATATAAATGTAAAGTATTATTATTATTACTACTACTATTATTATTCCCTTTCCAGTTTTGTGTCATGATTTTGAAATTTGTTTTTTATAAGATTTTGTCATCTGCCAGGGGATGTAAACTCCAGTGTAGTCTGTCATATTTTATAAAGCCACATCTTTCCCTGCTCATTAAAACTAAAAGTTCATTTCAGAAATGCAAATTACCCATGTTGCCATGGGGCCCTGCCACTCTTGTTACACAGTTCAGCTCATCTTCCAGCTCAGGAGGTGTCTATTTTAGTCTCACACAATTCCTCCTTTTTAATACAGAGGCTTTTCTTACTTATTATATCCATCTCTTACGCACTCGTTATAGAGCCACATTCTTCCTTTAGAAAATGGAAATGCTCTTGACTCTTTCGAGGAAGAAGCTGTTTAGCTACTGTATGTTATGATTCTCCACCACTACCATTTTTTGTTGAGGGACTTTTGTACTGTAGCAAGTCACCATGCAGAAGGGTGGTGCATGGCTTATTGTCATATATTAGAGAAGTCAAGTCAGCTGGAGATTGCAGACATGTCCCACATGAAACCTGTAAACTGTGTCTATATGCAAGAAGAGCGCTGACATTTAATCAGCTTTGTCATTACAGAAGCCATGTCTTTTGAGTTCTTTGCTGGACGTTTTTATACTTCCTGTTTTGGAGAGATTTAACTCTTTATGGATGTCTGCTTTTTTCATTTCTCTTGATGCCCTGTGTCACCCTTGCAAGAAGCTCAACACATTCAGCTTTACAAACAGTGAGTGACAAGGTAGACCTGGAAATCTGATGTCATGCCATTGTGCAAAAGCCCAACTACATATTGAATGTGTCATGCAAGGCTTAGCATTGGATGTTGATTAATTGGGGCAAACTTCCCAAATTACTCTAAGAATCATCTGTTGAGGCCTCTCTTTGTATGCTCGATTGATTAAAAGAGAGAACTCTGTCCATAGAGGAAGTAGATGAGCCTTGGCAGAGGGGAGACGGTGTGCCGCATGTCATTATCTTTTCAAAATAAATTACAGCTGTTAAGCAGCCAGGCATATGCAGAAGCCCCATAGCTCAAGCCCCAAGGCCCATTAATTTCACAGACATTAGCCTCCGATGGAGAATGGGTGGAATCATTTTTCTGAGACCTGTCAGGATTGGGGCTCCATTTAAGAGGAGCCCAGGGGATCAAATAGCTCATATGGAGCTGTAAAATAAAAAGGAAAAAAAAAAACAGGAGCAGGATGAGCTCATTGCACTCCTTGCCTCACCCTGGTAGGAGAACATCAGTTAGACAGGGAGGTAATAGCAAATTGTCCACCATGTTTAGAAGTGTGCTTACATTTAAAGAAGAGCATTTTCTTAATTTCAGTGCCAAAGAAGAAAATAAAAAAGTGTTCTAGCAGTTTGCTCCTTAGCAGGGGTTTAACAACTTGTCAAAACTTCCCTCAATTAAATTTTGTCACTAGTAATGGAAAAATAATAATAAGGCAAACACAACTGTTATTTTGGTTTTTTTTCAATGGAAAAAATAATTATGTCATCACTCCAATGACTCCCTTTTTCTATTACAATTTGCATGTGTTCATCTACTTGTTTTAGCCAAATGGTTTTGGAAAGGTGCTACTTTATGATGATTAATAAATTTGTGCTGTAATGTATTATGGTGGTGTGGTGATGATCTCTGTTGTCTCTTAGCTCAAAGTGACTGTGTTCAGCTCATGGCCTTGTGTATGTCTGTGTAGACCTTGCACATTCCTGGCATGACATTTTTTTTCAATCCAAAGATGTGCAGGTTAGATCAAATGATAACTTAAAAAGTGTACAGTGTAGATAAGTGTGCCTTGCAATGGACTACTGCCTGTCAAGGTCGTGCAATCCCACATCCCTAAAACTCAATTAAGTGGGCTTAGCAAAATAGATGGATTTTGTTTCTGTTTATCATTTTGTTAGTGTTGCTAACCAAACTGTTAGAGCAGCTAAACTGACATAACATATCCTTTCAAGAATTGATGGCTAAATTAAAATTTGCTCAATTATCATCTAATGAGTAATTTATTTGATTTATGTTGCTTGGCTACTTGAATGAGATTTGTGATGGCCAACTTACTTGAGAACAGATGCTTTTACATGCAAATATTTGAGTGATGCTATGTGAGCACCACAGAAACATTACATTTTCTTTTGTCAAAATATACTTAATTAAGAATGTAGGTCATCTCTGACCTAAAAAAGACATTGAAGCTGGAGCAAAATTAGTAACCTCTATCACAGGGACAGGTATAAGGTAAGAATCTTCCTCAGAAATGGCATAAAGTATGCAGCCCACAGGAGGGAACTTTTAACTTCTTTTGGCATGAAGCGTCCACTCCCCTAAATCCATCCCCTTAGCAGCGAGGGTAGAGGCGTAAGGTGGATTGGAGTAATAGAGGCTGCCCTAATTGCATCAAGTCATCAAGAAGAACAGAGGAAAACTGTGTCAAAAAGAGCTTGAAGAGGACCCCCTACATTTGTTGTGTTGAGTAGCCAGAATGTTCATTAGGATCATGTTGTTTGAGACATCATTAGAACAGTCTGTCACTTCCTTTCGCTCCAAGAAGACAATGTTCAAATCTGCTTCATTACCAATATCTTTGATAATATTGTAAAGCAACTATTGATGTTACAAGGAAGGACCTTCCAAGTGATTATTGTAATTATAATTAATGACAAGTCAATTAATTGACTCAAGGGAAGTGACTGTAATTATATGTAATTATATTTCGGAGGTAATTGTAATCAGCTTTAGCCAATGTGGCTGTAATTAATTACTCCAAAATTTACTTAAACCCCCACCTGCCTAATCAGTGGCCTCCTGTGGACATCCAGACGCGAATCTCAATTTGTCAAAATTATTGGTTATCAAGAAACCTGATGATCACATTGTAATTATTCTAAATGCTCGCCTTGCTTTAGCTGTCTTTGAACCACCATGTACATGGTTCCGGAATCCTCTTATCATGCAGGTTATATGTTTCTTCAGATGTTATTATCAATGTTCACAGTGTGTGTCACTGCTTGTGGTGCTTGCATTGTAATAAAAATAATAATGTTTACATGATGGTCTAATGCTTGACAGTGACTGCCGTGCATCAACTTACATCTGGCGAAGATGTAGGATCATTTAGGGTCTCACTGAAATAAAACAGAAACCTGCTGCTATAAATTCCTTTTTTCCCTTCTTAAATATTTGTATAATTCACTTTCACTATACTTATGCAGTAATCACTATGCAACCCTGTATTTTAATAAAACATATTGTATAATACCAAAAAATTGCAAATTACTGTTACATTACATATAATGAGAGATATAATCACCCCAGAATGCAGAAGCCATTTAGAATGAAGAGTATATTTTCCCTCATAATTAATTTACAATGCATATTTCAAGTTTATGAATTATAATATATATTAAACAGTGAACTTTCTGGATGCCAGTCCTGTAGCTTTGCTAATCCTCTTTAACAATATACAAAGTACAAGGCTTAGCTGACACTACATATATTACAAATCAAGAAATATAACTAAATACGTGGGTGTTGTGTTTTTCATTGATAAGTTAAGCAGATGTGATAAACATACTGTATTAAGCAATATATGTTTGTAAGATTGTATTTATATTGCATTTATGTATTGTAAAATGGATGTAATCAACTTTACATATTGCTATTGATCATCCTTTCCCCATTGATGATTTTAGTCTGTTAGAATTGTGATAGGAAGGAGTTCTCATAGTAACAATCCATACACAGAAAAACACCAAAGAGGAAAAATTATTGAAAATGTTGTCACATTAAACAAAATACTCATGGAAAGAACACACAGGAGAAAGCACACAAGGTACAAATCCAATGAAAAACAATCCTGCCTTCACTAAATGGTTGTTCAACCCTTAACTATCCAGCAGTGTAGTCACACAAGTTGTGCTCAGCACTCCCTTTAAATACGTCCCATGTCTCTCTCTCTCTCTCTTTTCTCTCACTCTAGACTCTGGCCACTTTCTTGCCATTTGAGCCTTCATCAACAATTCTGCTCCCATCTCCAGATTCAGTGAGTCTTTAAACATTGGTGGCTTTAAACACCTTTCCCTCTTTCCCATTCCTGAAGTGGCTCATAGGGTCTGAGGTGTCCCAGCATCCGTAACACCTGTTCTCCCAGTTGATTCTGATAACCCATGCCCCTGAGCCTTTAGCTGCCCTTATGGAGCCAGATCTCCCTGATGGTTCTCCGTATGCCAGCTGAGTTCTTTTCTCTTCTGGGACTGTGTTTAATCTAGTGGCCAGAAGGTCTTACATACTTTGATAAGTCCTTCTTATTTTCCTTCTTTTACCAGAGAGCATGACACGTCTGTCACACTCTACCCATTTCTTAAAGAATACTTCCAGAAGGATATTGCATCATGTTACAGCGCACACTGCTGACTCCACAAACATGGCATTGATTTCAGGTGACCTCTGGTGTCAACCTAATAGTGGACCTTTGGGCTAATGAGGAAGAGAAGGTCCATAGCATTAACGTGAGCTCATAAAATTGTGCTATTAAGTCAGAACTGACTGAAATTTCCTGATTAATATTGACAGCCAGGGACGTGAGGTCAGGGGAGGCAGGTGAAGCAGAGCCTCACCTGTCATCATGAAAAGTAAAAAAACTAATAATGATAAAATAAATTTGTCCACCGGTCTGTGCTATAAGTTTGTTTTCTATATGATTCCAATAACTTTGATCATTTTTATTGTCAGAATTGCTGAATTGGCACATTCCCTGTTAAAATACAGGAGGGGAAACATGAGGTGCGGCAGCTACAAGCTACGCTATCCCTCACACACTGGGTTGATGCATGCAATTGGCGTGTGCCTGTTGCTATCTCTCTGTATGTCACCAATATAATGTTTGCAGACACATTTATTATACATCCTGACTTTCCAGTCTGGCTAATATATTGAGTATAATGAATATGTGTGACATATATAGTCTCGCTGATCTGACATAAAATTGCAGTGAAAAGACAAAATGTGAGGCAGACAGTACAGTAACGCACTGAAGGGGGCACATGTGAGCCCAACAGGTGTTTGTTGCTGCTGTTCTTCTGCGCAGAGGCTGGGGCACCAATAAGTTAGAGCTATCAGAAATGTCAAGTGCACTGCACCGGTCCATTTTTATTTTTTGTTCCGACTGACTGCCAAAATGGAAAATTAAGATTTTTAAAACTAGAGGGAATCAAGGAGGAATTTTACAAGAAATTGACGGAGATGTCCGTGGAAAAGGATTGGCGCATAGACTTACAGATTTACAAATAAAGGTAAGACAATAAACAGTTTTCGATTTTATGAAAAATGTGATCAGACTAAGAAAAAACAATCCAATATTTAAAAACTAAATTTTGACCTAAATAAATATTCTTTTGTTTTTCTTGTTATCCTTTTTTTGAACAGTCTGTATTAAAATTGATTAAAGAATCAGAATTAAAAGTTTTTCAAAACAACTAGATATTTCAATTAAGGTCAAAATTGAAATCTGTTTTTTTAGTACACCACTCAATACTTTCATTTGTATTGAATGAGTTTGAATTGAGAAACTGCAAAGGCAAATTTAGAACACATGGAGAGTGCAGACCAAATGCACTTTCTCCTGCCACTAAAAAATGTTCTTTCTTAGCCAAATATGTACCTATGTGTGTAAAGAATGCTGATGAGATATGAAACATAACCAGTAGTCAATGTGCATGCTGCAAATTAAATAGTAAATATGCTACTCTTTTCGATTCATATATTTGTAAATCTGACTCTGAAGGAGTCAGTGCCTCACCAGCCATGAACCTCACCGCACGTCACTGTTTACAGCACCTTGTTTTGGTCCATGTGTTGAAGAGTTCAGGAGTTTTAGAGGCAAAAGAAGATCCTCCCTTTTGCTACATTGGTTTACCAAGTAAAGTGGATACTTTCTGTTATTCCACATGAGTCATTACAGGCCCTTTAATTAATGGCCTGTTTCTGCCCACAAGACTATCGTTTACTTGAAGTACTGGAGTCCATGTAAACTAAAATGGGATAATGATTTAGAAACACACTTATCCTTACATTTCTACTATCAGCTACCATGGACCCACCCTGATCTTTTTTTTTCCTTTTTATTAATTTTATTGCAATCCATACAAATCAATCAAGTTTTTACAAAAAGAAAAATTGAGTTAAGAACAAATCGATCCCCACCCCTGAAAGAGAGAGCAAGCCAAACGGCATGAAATTTAAGACCTGTAAACATACCTAAATTAATAGATTCTCTGTGCTTTATGAAATTATTTTAAAATATTACTGATTAGATCCTGCCATGTTTTGGAAAAAGTCTGTACGGATCCTCTAACTGAGTATTTGATTTTTTCCAATTTCAAATAGTATAACACGTCAGTTTCCCACTGACTTAAAAGAGGAGAGTTTGGGTTGTTCCAGTTTATCAGAATAAGTCTGCGTGCCAAAAGTGTAGTGAATGCAATTACAATTTGTTTGTCTTTCTCCACCTTAAACCCATCTGGAAGAACCCCAAACACAGCTGTTAATGGGTTAGGAGGGATAGTGAGACCAAGGCTGTCTGAAAGGTAATTAAAAATTTTCGTCCAGAATGATGTTAATTTGGTGCAGGCCCAGAACATGTGACCCAGTGAGGCTGGGACTTGGTTGCAGCGTTCGCAGGTTGGATCATGCCCTGGAAACATTTTGGAGAGTTTTAGTCGAGACAGATGTGCTCGATATATAATTTTGAATTGTATAATTGTATGCTTTGCGCATATGGAGCTCAAGTGAATTCTCTGCATTGCTACTTTCCACTCCTTTTCTGATACATTACTTGAGAGATCTTTTTCCCAGTGACCTCTTGGATCTTTGAAAGGGCGGGATTGTAAAATGATTTTATATATTGTAGAGATGGTGTCTAAGTCCTTGAGATTGAGCAATATTTTTTCCCACCCTGATCTATCGTTAAATGCGAACTTACCTTAAATGACATCTTTCACATATAATGCTGTCACTGATTGAACAGTCACTCCCATCAGTAGAATAGGTGAAA
Source organism: Polypterus bichir lapradei (assembly GCA_026402145.1). NCBI lineage: Eukaryota > Metazoa > Chordata > Cladistia > Polypteriformes > Polypteridae > Polypterus > Polypterus bichir. Next base: position 45,487,500 of record JANRMT010062861.1, on the reverse strand, counting down.
CTAACCGAGTGGAATTTGTAAGCAATTTTGACAACCTTTTTCTCTTTATTAGTAGGTTAGGAAAATTATTGGCTTTCTGTTTTCCTAAAATACTTTGAAAAGGTGCAATTTTCTTCAACATTATAACTATATAACAATGGCTAAAGTATCATTAGTTGTCCCATTGTGGAAAATTTGTTTGGCTACTGTGGGGTGGTCCACAGCTCCAAAGATAATGGACAAAACTTATTCTGGGTGTTGTTGGATAAGACAGGTGCCTCAGTATTCCAGACTGTGATTAAAATGTCTAACTCAACATCAAATCAATGAAGGATACAGTATGTTATGCCTACTATACTCATGTAGCACACCTAATTCCTTCCTCCATTCTCCTAACATGGTCACTTGAGCCTTGTCCTTTGAATATTACATATAAAGCAAGAACCAATATGGAGGGATGCACAGCACCAAAACCTAGAGACACCACACAATCTATTTATTCTATGTGTGTTTCAGATATGGGAGAAAACCATAGTGCCTGGAGAAAAAGAACATAGACATACTGTAAAAAGAACTGGTTCATTCAATACAGTCAGAGTACATGCTCAGAATTGAACCCAGAACTCTGAGGCCAACTGATTTGATCATTTTTTTCTGTTTTACTACACATTGACATGAGGCCATGTCTTGAGCTGTCCTTGCTGTATTGCTTGGTTTGTTTTAATGGCACTGATGAAAGCAGACCTGCTATGAGACTCTGGCATTTACATCCTGACTCCAGGGTTCAAATGAATCAGTGCCTGTGGTGCTTGGTTGTAAAGAAATGATTGCTGTGACCATTCTCCTACTTAACATAGAGGATCTTCTACTGGCATCACTGAAGATGTATTCTATAGCAGCTCAAAGGGTCTCATGCACCCTGGATTTGTTTCAATGCTGGACATAAAGGTAGGACTCACAGCCATACCATAGTCCATAAGATTAGGTTCAGTGCCAAAGAAAGTTGTCTGTAACTACAATTTCACATTTACTGTCTTACTTTCTTCCTTAATGTCCACATAATATTGCTCTTGGGGAAAGAAAGGGATCTGTAGCAGTGCCCACTCTGAATTGTTCTGTACAAAATAAACACTGTATCTCTGCACAGCGCACAAGAGATTATAATTTAAAAAAAAATAGATGCCTTGAAACTTGGCAGGATGATGGAGGCAACATGCCGAATGCCAACAGAAGAACGCCACAGGCAGCTATATCGATACTTTGCTGCTATTAGAGCATTTTAAACGCATCACCCAGGGAAATCTGCCCATCAGTGAGGGCCAGGGATTTGATCTGTGCCCAACAGATGGCAATGCACATTTGTCGGGACACTTTTGTCCCATTAGGGATAATGCCGCTTAATGAAGATGCATTGGCAAAACAGACTTGTGATTTTTGCGCAGCCAAAATGAATGTGGCTCTCTTTTTGGCAGCTCTGTCTGTTTTTCTATAGAGCATTTAGTACAGTGGTTAGATGGCAAATAGTAAAAGACAACTAAACTAATTTCCAAAGTATATACACCCTGCAATGACCTAGCAACCTGTTGGCCCTTCTCTTGCACCTGATACCGCCAGGATAGGCTCCAACCTCCAGCAACCCACAATTGGATTAAGTGAGTTGAGAACTATATATGTATCCATATGTATACACACTCTATGACTGTTCTCAACTTGCTTTATAAACTACAGGGCTGTAGAGAGCTGGAGCCTATTCCAGTCTGGCCCCAACATGAACTGGGTAGCCTGTCTATTGCAGGACTCTCCTTCTTATGTACTTCCTCGTTCATTCACATAATAAAAATTAAAGGGAGGAACCTGGAGTACACGCAAAAAGCCAACATGAATAAAACGAAAATCTACATGCTTCATACAGACAGAGCCTGGGCATGGAAGCAGAGTTGGTGGTTGGACTTAGGAGGCAGCAGTGCTATCCACTGTGCCACTATGCTACACTGTGAATTCATTCTCATAACGTGAAAGTAACCTTTAAATGTGTATTTATGGTAACATTATTTCCATAAGTACACTTTACGTGTTAATTTTCACACCTAAAAACAGAAAAATCACCAGTGTTAAATTAACACTTAAACAATATACAGTGCCTATAAAAAGTATGCACTGCTTTTCACATTTTTGATGCAATATTGAACCACAATGGATTTAATTAGGATTTTTGACACTGATCAACAAAAAAAGCTTCTTTAACACGTTGACTGCCTCACTAAAAATAGGCACATTTGCTCTTGACACCAAAGAATTTATTTTTTTGATTTTGAAATACTTTGTTAATCCCCAAGAGGAAATTGTCTTTTCACATGCTCTCTGGTAGTCAGAACGCTGAGTCAGCCATTGTACAGTGTCCCTGAAGCAATTTTCGGGATAACAGCCTGACTCAAGGGCCCAACAGAGTAGGATTCTTTTCTGGCAGTAATGAGTTTTGAACTTCCTGATACCAGCACAGATCCTTAGCCACAGAGCATACAGTCTGCCTTATTTTAATATAGTCATGAGAGATATCTTGTTATTGAGCAAAACTCACAAGTAAATGGGGCTTTCTCTAAAGAAATCTATTTGAGTTACCTTGTAGTTGGTGCATTGAACATAAAAATCTTTTTGCATGCCAGCTACACAATAATAGCATTGGACAGGACAGCTGTACAATAACAACTGGGTCTGTCAAGTTAGACCTTGCACAATTTATTTAAATCAAATGTTGCCATTTGAACTTTGTATTGGTGAGACACTAATCCTTGAGAGATATTCAGATGGTTGTGGTTCTACATGTATAAATTATTTTTGTGAAAACAAATGTTATCCAAAATATGACTAATAAGAGGTAACATTTATTTCTATAGCACATTTTCATACACAGAATGTAGCTCAAAGTGCTTTACAAGATGTTATAAGAAAAGAAAAACAACTTAAATATGGAAAGAATGTTAATGAATAAGTAATACAAAATAAATAGTGGCTAAGTGACTTTGTCTTTCTTCAGAAGTTTCGTTTTGTCAACGTGCTCGCCTCGCTTCTGTATTAGCAGCGGGAGGAAAAGTAAAAGGGATACCGTTTTGCTGATGTACTCGCCTTGTTCTGTATTAGCGGCTAAGCAAGTGACTTTCTTCAGAGGTTTCATTTTGCCCACGTGCTGCCCTCGTTTGCGTATCCTCACCTTTAAACTCCACCTCTCACTTCTGAGCGGGAGAGACACACACACTTCCACGCATAGACGTTTATATACAAGAAGGTAAATTCATCTGTAGTCAGTATCATGGCCTAACCTATACAATGAAGACAAAAGATCACTCCAAGCAACTCCATGAAAAGCACAAGTCACAAGATGGAGACAAGAACATTTTCAAGTCAATGAATATCTCTTGGCACCCAGTTAAATCAATCATTAAGAAATGAAAAATAAAAATTAAAATCTGCCTAGAGAAGGCCATCCACAAAAAACTGAGTGATTGTGCAAGATGACAAATAGTAAGGGAGACCATACTTTTGAATTTGTCAGAAGGCACATAGGAGACACTGATATCAGCTGGAAGAAGGTTCCGTGTCTTATGAGGCAAAAAGTGTTAACAGTAACAATAAAATATAAAAACATTTAACAGGCTGAATATTTTTTACAGGCACTCTATACAGAAACACTCTTTCCATAAATTCACTTTTAAGGGTTAATTTAACACTAGAGTAGTTCATTTTAAATGCATGCTCTTTGTATTTACTTGTATGTTTATGTATGCATTTTTATGCTATTTATTTAATTTCAGCTTTCACCCCTTTCTATAACAGAATACATTATAATTAGACTATGGTAACTGCTACTGTGTGCTGAAGTTCAGAATTAATAGTAGGTTGAAAGTAGTCAATGATCGCTGACTCTGCGGTCTTTCTGCTTTGAGACACATGTTTGTGAAAACGAATCAGGTTTCATAAGAAAAGTCTTTTCAAGAACAGTTTCTGCAATCAATTTGAACTAATGAGCATGATTTGGCCATTTATCATGTCTAATTAGTGATTATTTGACAGTAAATCTTTTTCTCACACAATTAGGTGGTAGCATTTTTTGAGGAGATTTTAGTCTGAAATGAGCTGCCTAATATTATTAAGCATCTCATAGAAAACTTTGAAGGGTAACATGGGTCCAAGGAGGATAAATGATCCTTCTTTTCTTAAGAATGTCACAATGCAAGACCTATCTTCAATTCATTTATACATCCACTTATCAATCTATCCATTGGGAGTAGAAATATTAATATTGTCATGTGTAGAGTGAAGTGTAAGTGTCTGACCAACTTGTAACTTGTCATCATTCACCAGTGTCACGATAAACAAGAATTTATTAAAACAGAGAACTTCACTATCAAACCAGACTAATCCAATTCAAGGTCACACAGGCCAAAACCAACCTTGGAAGCACTGGAAACACAAAGTGATTCTAGTCCTGAATGGGATACCAGTACATTATTGACTGATGCAGGCATCTACACTCCCACCAGGCCATTTGGGAGTCACCGGTCAGAAGAAACATTTACAACGATCTAGAATAAAATATGCAAATGGCACACAAATGCTGACATGTTTGGTATTTAAATGCAGTGTGATAGCAGCAAGGCAAGTATGCCAGCCCAAGGTGAATAAAAGAGTGTCAGATGAATGGACTCTAGCTGGATCAATCAGAATTTCACTCCTCCTTCTGCCTAAATAAAGATACAAGTGTTGTAGATTAAAGATTTTAATTTGTCTTTACAAGAAGCAAAGACATCATAAACAATAAACAATCTGCATATTTGATATAGCGGGTCTGTGGTTCAAAAGGAAAGGCCAGTTTTTAAATAAATAATCACCGTTTAAAGAGGGGGCTTTGTACTGTGGCCAGAGTGGTTCCCAGGCGCGTTACGGGCATGGGCATTTCTGCACTGAAGTGCACAGGTGTGGGATCGCCCATGTCCGTAATTGATGCCAGGAGCTGCTAATCGCCACACCTGTGCCACCTCCCATTATAAATAGTAGGAGCATGAGTGCGGAAAGAAGACGAAAAAATAAAAGAATGGAGATTAAAAAGGAGAATAGGGAGAAGGCTGGAAAAGGAGCTGGTGCAGGACTGAGCGAGCAAGAGCAGGCTCACTGTAATAACGATAGGCAGTGAGCCCTAGCCGGGGTGTGATGGACTGGGTCACTCCTGTTGAGTTTTTCAGAGGAGCAGGAATGACCACGATCGAAGACGGCTTGCCACATAAGGCCGCAGAAAGCAACAGGAGTCGGAGGCTTGGGAGGTTGAAGCCCCAGTGTGAGCGCCCTGGGCACTGGGGAACCCGAGTCTCGGTCTGGTGGAGCCCTACGGAGTCAGGGGTCGGAAAGCTACCAGACCAGCAGGAGAAGGTCAGCTGCAGGTAGGGCGACTCCTCTTTTGCAGGGCCCGGACGGAAAAAGCACGGGAGCAGCCAGCTAAAGAAGTCATTGTTGTTTTAACCTCATTTTTAAATGGAATCCATCCATCCATCCATTATCCAACCCGCTGAATCCGAACACAGGGTCACGGGGTCTGCTGGAGCCAATCACAGGGCACAAGGCAGGAACTAATCCCGGGCAGAGTGCCAACTAAATGGAATATTTATTGGATTATTTTAACCTCTACTTGTTGTCTTAATGGATTATTTATTTATTTATTTATTTATTGACTTTGAGCACTGCACTTCTTTTGAACACTGTTTGGGTTTGTTTTGTTCATTTTTAATAAAAGCACTTCTGCACTTTGCACCTTTCACTTGCTTCATGTGGTGTCCTTATTGTCCAGCTTATCCCGTTACAATACCGACGGTTTCGGGTTCAAGAGGCTCCTAGAAGAGAGAAGGGAGCCTGGAGCAGGACCTGTATCGTCACAGAATACCTCTGTATAGATTTATAATTTGTCGATTATGTAAATCCACTTTACTAATTACAGAGATAGGCCTGTATTGCAAAAAACTGTCACAGTTGAGATGCCAGTCCATTGTAGAGCACATTCAATCAGAATCCCACAGGCCATTAATGACGAAAGTAATCTACACATCTTTCAAACTGGGAAGTTAATTAGCATACCTGAAGAAATCCCATGTACTGAGATTAAGGCAGAATTAGCATGTACCACACAGACAACAACTGGACTGAGAACTGAAGTTTTTGCAGCCAAGAGGCCATAAAGCTAACCAATGTACACCCATGCCTCTAAATATTCATATGTTTCTTTATTTACTTCTTTTTAAACATTTCTTTCTGTTTCTCACAAACAAAAATTGAACCTGTCTTTTACTCTTGAAAGTTACGAAACAAGGTGTATACCAATATGGTCTTCAAAACTTGTCTTGAATTGACAGGTGAAGGATTTGCAGTAAAGAAGTGCTGTGGAGCAATAAGACCTTCATAATGTGAATGAGCACAGCAAAAACAAGGTGAGGATTGACTTCATTATAACACAACTGTCATGTCTCTATTGGCCTAAAATAAAATAAAAATCACACTGTTGTTTACTGACTGAGTCCTGTAAGAGGCTAAGACTAAGTGCAAATGATGAGCTACATGCAGTATGCTGGAGGTCAATGAACAATGGGAGTTCTGGAAATTTGTGAGCTGTCTTTTTGGAAGTTTACAGTTACAATAAGCCACTCTTTCACTGAGCACCACCTTCCTGTAAATGTGAATCTATTATTAACAGGGAACACCACCAGCATTCTGATGTGGAATAATAGAAAAGCACACAGTGCAGGTATATTGAAAATAAACAATCTTATTACAAACTGAAATACAAGGTAAGAAAAAAGAGGAAGATGAAAAACTTCACAATTAAACAGTGTTAAACCTTCTGCCCCACCAGTTAAGCTATTAATGTCTTACAATTTATTACTGTTCTTTTCTGCTTCTTTGTCATTAACAGCCAAGGTTGACTAGTTGCCCCACCCCCCAAATTTTGGTGTTTTCCTCACATCAACCTGCTTTAGATACCTTTTATGACACACAAAAGATGCAAGAACTTTATCCTAACCTCTCAGTACAAAGGGCAACACATAATTCTTAGAGACCTTAATCTGTCAAAAAACATAACCACTGACATCTGGACCTTAATAGTTGGCACACTGCACAAGTGTCTTTCCATAAACAGGAATCAGGGTTAACGAGCCAAAGACACACGATCTTTAATGAGCAGAGCCTGTCAGGTTTCAGACTGGGTTCCTCTCCTGGCTGGGGTTCAATGTCTTGTTCAACGTCCTTTTTGTTAATCTTTGTGCTATGTATTTAGGTTAACATTGCTTTATTGATTATGTGCATTACTCTTTGTTTTTGATTTTGTCAATAGGATGCCTGTGTTATGTTCCATGTGTTTTGTGGGTGGTCCCCCAAGAGGCAGGGCCACCTGCCAATCACTGCCAGTAACTGCCCTCCACCCTGTAAATCCGTTGGGTCTTCCACAGTTCCTGGTGGTTCATTTTGAATGTGCTAAAGAGTTGGTGAGTTTACTTATGTTTCATTGATTTACTGGATTTCTGGATTTTTTAAGGTCTGTTTTGGCTTTGTTTCTGGATTACTGTTGTAGCGGGGCTACATAATAATAAGTATTTGTTTTTGTCTGTGCTGAGTGCATTTTGTTTTCATCGTCCCGTTTACTGTCCGTTTTATTTGTGTCAGTAAATGTTGTTCCCGTAAGTGAAAAGGGGAAGGATGATGTTGGGAGACCGCAACCCAAGACAGAAATCACTTGTTGGATCCACCAGTTACATTTTGCATTTAAACAAGAGGCGCAAAAGGCAAGAGAGAGGCAGAAAAAGAAAGAGAGGAAGGAAAAGAATCATTTTATGCATATTTCAATTTAATTCCTGAACATCGTACCAGTCCATTACTTGCTTCTTCAGGATCCAGATTATTAACACAACAGCCAGCACCAAGAAACCCCAGGGTTTGGACTTTTGCCAACCACTGCTGAGGACACTTATGGTGAGGTCGTTTTTTTTGTATTGTCGGGGATTTTACACCAGCCAATATCCACTATTTGCTGGACTTTGTTAGCTTTTGGACTCATCTATCATTTTTCATTTCAACTGCCATTTATTATTTCATTTGTGTGTTTGTTCAGTTAGTGTTTAGAGGCAAGGGAGGGTTTTTTGTAAATATTTGTATATTTGTGTCATATATAATAATTAGTCACTGGTGTTATTGGGATAGTGGTGTTTTGTGTACACATATATACAGTATATTATTGAATATTCGTCTGTCCTCGTGTATATTTATATCTATCATTTACAATTTAACCATGTTTGATTTTACAGATCTGTTTACTGTTTTCTGGTTATTTCATTGTGTTGGGAAAAATAAGACAATCTATAAGGAGTATGGCTTGTTACTAGATCAAGGACCCTCAGGTTATTCAAAGAATAGTCTTAGTACTGTAGTGGCCGGTCTGGGTAAGAAGTAAGCCGTTACACTGTAATGATGCCTGTTCATATTGAGTTTCCTTAGTGTTTTTGTGCAATTCCTTTGCTTCCTCTGCTGCATGGAGCTTCTTTGTTATTGAAGAGCATTCTCTGAATAAGGTTTTTATTTTCATAAAGACTTGGTGCTTCCCCTTTGTTTTGTCTTGGTAGAGTAATATATTCCTCTGCTTTCCCCTTTGTATTTTTTAAATGTAGCCTCTGTCAGAATGCCTAATCCGACAGATTTACCACTGTTTATAAGGTATTATTGTATATAACTTATCCCCACCTTCCCTTCTATATCTATAACATCAAGCAATTAGATGTAGTAAAAAAACAAGCAGAAGTTAAGTTACAGTTTAAACAATGTATTTTTAATAATATTCATAAATAATAACAATATGCAAAGTACATTTGAATACTGGCACCCATACAACCTGATTAAATGGTGTTGTGTAGTTTCAGGTGGCACACAGACTTGTTTGTTACTTAATGTCTCTAGTTAAGGCATCATTGGTGTTCAGCTTTCTTCAGGACAGGCTGCAAGCCTGGTCAATATAGCTGCTGAACTGTGCTCTTCATTGTGTTGCCTTCATCATCAGAGGTTAGTAAGAGATGCTTCTTTCAGATGTTAGTAAGACAATAGAATGTGGTTGAGCAAGCAGATTTATAGATTCTCTGTCCAACCCCTAGAGCCAATAGGACATTGTGGTACTTAAAGGCTTCTGAAACAAGCCAATTCCAAACAGCCATACTTCAGACCAATGGGGGAAATAGAACATCTTAACACCCAAACCATATGTTAACGTAACCTGGCTTTCTTGCGGGGGTTGAAAGACTTTAGCAGAGAAATACTCGCCAAACTGTTTTAAGGCACATCCCCCAAATCCTGTCGTAAAATTCAAAGAGACTCAGTCATAAAAGGGGGGGGGGGGGGGGCACGAATCCCACACACCAAAGTAACACTAAATTACATTGCTTTGCCTAAACTATAAATAAAGACATAAAAAATATTTATCAAGTTATATGCAAAATCTCACATCACAACACCCTTATTACTAGTTAGGGTTTGATGATGATACTCCCCTCTAGTGGGAATTTTTGGAATCGTTTGGGACTATGTGCTTTGGAACTTATTGGAATTTATGTGCTTTGGGATACCAAGTAATGACAGAGATGTGTTTGTGAGAACCTCCATCCAATTTCTCAAGGTGAATTCAAGATGAATTAGTACTTCATGGATTCCACACTGAAAGTCATTTAATGTTGAATTGAATTTATATTGTTTATTGTAGCAAGTGGTCTTCTTCCCTTTTTTACTCTTCAGACATAATTATTTGAGCTTCTGAGAGTGGTGACTCTTTAAACTATATGTTAAACACCACAAACTGTTGAAGGCCCACTACATCACAGCATACAGACACAGATGGATCCAAATAAGTACCCTCACCAAGTTGGAAGACAGAAATCTGGTGGGGAAGAGTCTAAAGGACTGAGCAAAATCACCTCCCTACCTCAAAATCAGTGGTCACAATTATGTTAATAAACTGTAATACCAGAGAAATATACTACGGTTATATAAAAGCCAATATCAAGAGTTCATAGCTGAACTGACATCGGGCTGAAACATTCTGAAATACTGACATCAGATCATCTTCACAAATGAGTCCTGCTTCTCCCCTGTACTGAATGACCATCAGATTCACACTTGCAAATGATGGAAAGAATAGCTGGATAACATCTTGAAACCAAAATAGTGTAGTTTGATATTGCCTAGTAAATGAAAGCCGCTCGCTCTGCTGCTTTTTAGGAGCAATTTACATTCATAATAATAATTCCATAAAACCCTTTTACAAACCACAGAGTTGTAGAAAATATAAAAGATGCCACTACCATTATTAAAGGTATGCAGACTACTATATAAAAAAACCTGCTGTTCCCTTTTATATTTAGTTCCTCTGTCTTACAAGTCCAGTCCAGCCTGTCACTGATATGATCCCCCAAGTTCATGTAGTAATGCACGACATCTACACACTCTCTCTTGAACAGTTTCCATGCCACTCTGTCACTCTAAATAAAAATTTACAGGAGTATACAGGAGGGACAGATCAGAGGGCACAACCGTGAATATACAGTACATTCACAGGGGGCAAGAACCAGAGCTCAGGTTAAATTTACAGACAAAAATGCAATAAATTACATAGAGTGTGCTACTCATTAAATTTTATTGTTCATCAAATATTATTGTAGACTCTGGCACTTACATAACCCCCAGTGGGACAAGTCATTTCCAAATGAGACAGACAGCCCTAGCAGAAGTCAGACTTGAACACATGTTTTTACTCCACTCATTTTTATTTATTTATATTTTTTTGATCTGGCAAATACATTCTATCATTCTGCAGGATTTGTTACTATTGTAATAAACCTAGGATGGCACAGTGACTAAATAGCACTGCTGCCTCACAGATCTAGGGTTCAGATTCTGGTCCTTGCTCTGGCTATGTGAGGGTCTTCTCTGTTGTCCTCCTGTATTTGAAAAACTTGCACGTTGTTTGTGAGCTCTCAAGTGGGGTTAATTCCTGTTTTGTTCTGTATCTGCTGCCTGGATATATGGATACTGTCCAGCTCTAAAAATAAATAAAAGAATGAGAAACATAATAATTTGTTTTGTTTGTTAACACATATATCTTCCTTAATAAAAGGATCAATATGTGTGTCTGTCCAGTTGCAATGTCTCTGTCATTGATGGCGCATCACAAACATTTTTAGTAATAAAATGCTTGCCTTTGTCATTCCAATAGATGGCATATCACGATCATTAGAATTGCTTTTATGAATCCCATACCAAATGGCATATAACAGAGATATATGGATTGCATGGTGCATTGCAAATTTTAACACTGAGGTCTGCGCTGATTACTAAGATATATATATAAAACAGAGATTAGTTTCACTGTACCAAGCAGATCTAAAACATAATTGCATCAAAGCTATCAAAAAATGGGAAGGATAGGAAGTAGGAAGGGTGCAAACAAATAAAACTTGGTCTGTTCCACTGGGTGAATACAGAGTTCTGCCCTTGCTAGCCTGTTGGCAGAAGTTATTTACAGCTTTCAAAATGCAAAACAGTGCTTCTACTCTTCAGCCACCTGAAATCACCCTAACAGTGACACTTGACCCCAAACTCAAGGACCATTGATCATTTCTTGCAAACTCTTTTAATGGTGTGGGTCAGCTCTACACTTATTGTCTGATTCTGGGAGGCACTTGAACATGGAACTGTTGATAAAGTACCCGAGGATGAGCCGGGCAAATGAGAACACACACAGTCAAGCCAAGAGGTGGTGCAAGCACTTAGTACCTTTATTTACAAAAACAAACTGTGTCCAAAGTGCAGTGCTTCAATTTGCACATAAATACTGTAAATAATCCATAAAATAATGAGCAATGAGGAAGTTAAAATGTACAATAAACAAATCCAATTTAATCAAGGTTTAAATCAACAGCTAAAACTATCCTTTAAAAACCATGAGCATTGGTGCTCCTCTCTAAAACTAATGTCTCCATGCCTTTCCATTTACAGACTCGTCAGCATGAGGAGACGTCCACCAGCATGCACAGATAACCCTTAAATCCCTGCTCAGATCTCTGCTGCCATTCCCTTGGCATTTGCAGGGTGCTGTGTCGAGCTTTGCTTCTCGCTCTCTCCACTCCACAGGCCATTAGGCTTCCTTGGTAGTTTCCCGACACATTTGGTTATTCTGGCTCATTAGGGTGCTCAGTAGGTGCAGCCCCTCTGTCCCCCTTTGAATGTCTAGCCCCCTTTGAATGCTCCACTTGCAGGGCTCATTTTCCTGTCCAGCTGCTTCCCCTCTCATATGACACTGGCTCCTTCCTATTCCTGACCTTCTTTTTTTCCTTTAACTTCCATTCATCATTGTTTTTTACTTTATTTCTTCCTCTCTCATGTCTCGGTTCTCTTTAATAACCTTGTGGGGGCACAGGTGTGGCAATCATGACTCCAGCGCAAATGAGGGAACAGGTCATGTGAATGCGGGATCACACAATACTATACAATACAATACAATTTATTTTTGTATAGCCCAAAATCACTCAAGAAGTGCCACAATGGCCTTTAACAGGCCCTGCCTCTTGACAGCCCCCCTGCGTTGACTCTCTAAGAAGACAAGGAAAAACTCCCAAAAAAACAGTTGCAGGGAAAAAATGGAAGAAACCTTGGGAAAGTCAGTTCAAAAAGAGACCCCTTTCCAGATAGGTTGGGCATGCAGTGGGTGTCAAAAAGAGGGGGGTCAATACAATACAATACACAGATCAGAACAAATTCTCGACACTGTATAAAAATAAAAATTTTAGAAGTACGGAGTAGAATTTAACAGTAGATGATATCACATAATATGATTTGGATTTGTTTAGAGTCCTGGAGACCTCAGCCATCAAGCTGCCTCCCCCATTTGGCCATTCCACAGCTGAAACAGCGCGGAGCCAGCCAATCTGATGAAAGGACCCCTCTTTCCCATGATTCCTGCGATCTTCCATCAAGGATGACTTTACCTTAGGCAGGCAAAACAACTCCATGGCACTGAGTACCACATTTGAGTACCGAGAAAAGAGACAGAATAGGTGAGGGTTAATAACAAATTATAACTATCATGTTACTTATGTTTTAGTGTTAATGACTAACAACAGAGATGCAGTCTGTACAGTTAATCAGCAGCTCTAGTCAGGATATGCTAAACTGAAGTAGTGAGTCTTCAGCTGGGATTTGAAAGCTGAGACTGAAGGGGCATCTCTTATAGTAGCAGGCAGACCATTCCACAGTTTAGGGGCTCTGTAACTAAAAGCTCGACTTCCCACTGTTATTTTATTAATCCTTGGAATTATAAGCAGACCGGAATCTTGAGATCTTAATGTGCACTCTGGTTTGTAAGTCATGATAAGTTCAGACAACTAAGCCGGACCTTGGCCATTTAAGGCTTTATATGTTAAAAGGAGGATTTTGAAATCTGCCCTAAACTTAATCAGGAGCCACTGTAAGGATTTAAGAACTGGAGCTATGTGTTTGTATTTTCTTGTTCTTGTAATAATTCTTGCAGCTGCATTTTGGATTAACTGGAGGTTCTCACATCTGCCCCCAGGGCTGCTCCACCATGCTATCTACACCACAACCAAAAATGCAAGTGCATTATTTATTTATTTATTCATCTAAAATGTGCATGCCACAGACCTGCTAAATCACAACTCTGTCCTGAGGTTCACTACCAGGACCGTTCCAAGGATATCAACCTTCAAATCCATCTTGGTTTTTAACCAACACCATAATCGGGCTTCCATTGAATCAGATGCATGCTAGGTACCCTGGCACATATTTAAACAACCAAAAACTACAAGTGAAACAGATTTATTTGCTATTTGTTAGATGGGTCAATAGAGCTGGTACCACAAGCACCTAATGAATTCCCTTCTGGAAATCTAGTTATACAGCAAAAACTACATATTTCCCACATGCACTGGCATCATGCCAGCCTTACACTAAATATAAAAATACACAGTAATGTAGAGTAATGACAAATCCAAGTGCATTAGACTTAAGTGTGGCAACTTGCAAATCCAGTAAGAGAGAAGCAACTATGATTCTTGACATTCCTGCTTAAGCTTCTCTTTTCCTTTTTGTCTTTATACAAGCAGTATAATTCTATCCAAAGCAGGATCCATAGTCATTTGACGCCTGCTTTTGTCATCACCATTAGACTGCTAGGAATATGTGAGTGTAGAGAGCAGCCAAGTGTGACACTAGTTTATTCCTCAGGACATTTACACTTGTTACATCTGACGGAAGCAAATAACATAAATAAGCAACCATCAGAGCAACAAGGGAAGAGGCTCAGCAGCAAGCACAGACAAAGAGCTAGCACATAAAATATTCCAAATTGTTTTTCTGCTGACAGCAAATTAAGGAAAAGGCAACACACACAGGGGTTAATGCAAATGTGAGTCAAGTCGCTTTGCATGTAAATGAGCTCGATTATTAAACTCCGAGCTGCTGCTGCTGCTGCAAATACTTGTCGATGACAGAGATATTTGTATTAGTGGGGCAGTGAGACAAAGAAATATGAGACATGGCCGCAGAAGCCTTGCTCATTCACAATAAGATATGCAAAAGGCACAGCAAGTAACGATCACCATAGAGATTGCTGGAGCTGCCAGTGCCACTTTAAGAGAACCACATTTGTCTTCTCTGTGTCGTAAAGCAAACAGGGCATCACTTTGACACATAAGGCACTTGGGACAAGTTACAGGGTACTGAACACTTTTATCCAAAATCCCTTCCATGATGCTGCCCTATTGGCAAAGGAGTACAATCTAGATCTGTTTCTGTGGTAGAGATCATCTAGTTCAGTGCTTCTCAGAATTTATTTCTCCAAGAACCCACAGTAGAACACATGAATACATGAGGGCACCCCTACATCATGTTTACCCTCCTGTATGTTTGCTGCTGGATGCTTGTTTTGGAATTTATATTTATTAGCAAAATTATATTTGCTGCTAGTGCTGTTACACTGCTTATATTTTAAAGCATAATGCAAAATTAAAAAGTCTTTCAAAAACAGTTTTTATTAAATACAAATTATTTTACAAGTGTGTGAATTTCTTAATCATAACATAAAATGAGCAGGAATTTCTTCAGTATAAATAATAACCAGTAATTACCAAAGTACAGAATTTGACACTGTAGATATTTTTGATAACAACAAAAGCTGCTCACTACTCACTTGTCTTATGTATTACTTTCTAAATTAAGCATAAAATTATTGCACATTTCTGAAAATAAAGAAGCAAAAGTAATTTTTAAAGTGCAGAATTATTCTCTGCAGACATTTTCTCATTACAGAAGCTATTTTTTTTTATCCTCCAGATTAAGCACTGGCATGTTTCCATTAACAATACAGACATTTAACACAAGTGGAAACGCAATTGTGTTTATTCTCCATATA
The DNA here is from genome assembly GCA_026402145.1 of Polypterus bichir lapradei. Taxonomy (NCBI): domain Eukaryota; kingdom Metazoa; phylum Chordata; class Cladistia; order Polypteriformes; family Polypteridae; genus Polypterus; species Polypterus bichir. The sequence continues at coordinate 45,472,022 of JANRMT010062861.1, read as the reverse complement.
CAACAATGAAGCCAGTGGAAAATTTAAAAGAACATTAAATGGGATCTTTGGGAAACATATCATATGCAACATATTATAGTTTCATGCAAGCGCGTCTCTGGATCAATTTCTGGGCTCATCTAAGGCATGTACTACCACCCCTGGGTTGAGAGATGGCGCTGGTGCTAACTTTCTCCTCTTCTGTTCCCTCCACAGCACAGAGAAAATGCCCAATGAGGAAAACTGACTTTGCCTCTTCTGGTTCCCTGTTAATAAATCCCGCAGTCACCGGAAGAAAATGTTCCCTTTTAAATGAACGCACTGCAGGATGTAGCTCTTATCTGGTGATCCAGGAACACTAAACACGTGGCCTGAAAGCTTTATTTTTTGTTTTAGAACTTTCTGTTACCTTTACGACCTTAACGGACATTTTTTTAATTATTATCCTTTTTTGGATTAAACAGGGTCAACTATAAAGGTGCCCCAACATTTTTTCCTGGGTCTTGCAATCTTTTCACGTGACAACTGTAGCAACCTAGTACTTGGATTAGGAAGAAGGTGCAGAAAAATAAGGAAATGGTTAAATAAAGCAGTTTATTTAACAATTGCAAAAAATAGTAGAGTATGAGGAAATAATATAAGGAACTGAACTGGAGACTATTTACATCTAACTATAGCCCCTCACTTTTCTGGCCATGAGGGACACCATATCTACTGAACCACCATCCAGAACTTTCTATCTGTTTCATAGCCTGCTCCTATACTTATCGTTTTCTGCCCTGGGGTCTAGACTCAGGTCACGTCACTACCATTCTTGTTCACTCTCCATTTTTAAACTCACTATGGCTTCTGCACCACTGCAGTCAATGATGTCCCTGCCACTCTCTTCTCTACAGGTAAAAATCACCCAGACAGCATGACACTTCAACTCAGCCACAGCAACCAACAGGAGAGATGCTACATTATTTTGAATATTGATGAAGCACTCCACTTTTAAAAAAGAAGTTTTAATGCCCTACTATGATTGTTGGTGATCTGAGTATTTTGCAGCTATTTAAAAATTATTTTCGTTCATCTTGTGGCCGCCCTGAAAGTTAATTGAGGCCTTGTAGTGGGCCACGGCCAACGTGGTTGAGAACCTCTGAACACCTTGACATAGCTCTTCTAAAAATCCTACAGCTAGTGCAGCTACCAGTTAATGGCAGGTTCTGTTGGCAAGCTGAGAAAATTGCACAAACAATCTCTAAATAAAGTACAACCCCAAATCAGAAAAAGTTGGGACAGAATGGAAAATGCAAAAAAAAAAAAAAACCCATTGATTTACTTTGACTTTTATTTCATTGCAGACAGTATGAACCCAAGATATTTCATGCTTTGTCTGGTCAACTTTATTTAATTTGTTAATATACATCCATACCTCAATTTCAGGACTGCAATGCATTCCAAAAAAGGTAGGAATGGGACCAGTAACAAGGTAAAATAATTAAATAATTTCAAACAGGTGATGTTAACAGATGATTGTAATCATGATTTAGTACAACAGCAGAATCCACAAAAGGCTGAGTCTCTGAGGAGCAAAGATGGGCAGAAGATCTCCAGTTTCTCAACAAATGTGTGAGAAAATTATTGAAAAGCTTAAAAATAATGTTCTTTAAAGAAAGATTGGAAGGGATTTGCACATTCCTCCCTCTAAAGTGCATAATATCATTAAATGATTCAAGGAATCTGGAGGAATTTCAGTGAGTAAAGGGAAAAGGTGCAAGCCTAAGTTGAATACCCGTGCTCTCTCAGACAGGATCAAGATCTTGATCTGTATCTGCATCAAGAACTGTCACTCATCAATAGGTGATATAACTACATTGGCAAGGGATTAGTTTGGAAAACCTTTGTCAAGCACTAAAATATAGAGTTACATTTCCAATTGGCACTTAAAACTTTACTGTGCATAAAAAGAAGTCTTATGTTAACCATGTCCAGAAGCGGCATCAACTTCACTGGGCTTGGAGGGATCTGGGATGGACCACCACACAGAGGAAACATTTATTGTGGTCAAACGATTCAGTATTCCAGATCTTTTTTGGAAGAAATGGACACTGTGTGCTCTGGAACAAAAATGAAAGGACCATCCAGACTGTTATCAGTAACACGTCCAAAAACCAGGGTCTGTCATATCATGGGTTTGTGTCAGTGCCCTTGGCAATGGTGATGTATACTTCTGTGATGGCAGCATTAATGCAGAAAAGTCCATTGAGATTTTAGAGCAACATATTCTGCCTTCAAGACAATGGGACATCCAAGCATTTTTCAATAAGACAATACAAAACCACCTTCAGCACACATTACAAAGGCATGGCTGTGGAAGAAGAGGGTACGGGTACTGGACTGGCCTAACCTATCCCCAACTGAAAATGTGTGGAGAATTTTGAAACAAAAAATAAAACAATGATGACCTCATACTGTTGTACACCTCAAGAAGTGTTTGCAGGAAGACTGGGACAAAATAACACCTGAAACACTTCATCACTTGGTATTCTCAGTGCCAAAACATCTTTGAAATGTTGTGAGAAGGAACGGCGATGTTACAAGTGGTGAATGCTTTACTGTCCCAACTTGTTTTGAAAAGTGTTGCCGGTCTGAACTGCAGGAATGGATTTACATAAATAAATGAAATTAAGTTGACCAGACAAAACATGAAATATCTTTGGTTGCAATGAAATAAAAGTCAAAGTAAATTTAAAAATCACTACATTGTTTTTATTTGCATTTTCCATGCCGTCCCAAGTTTTTCTAATTTGGGATTGTATTTAAAGCACCTCAATAAACATGATTTAGGTTTCTCTTCTGCCTCTAATTGTCTTCCAGATCAGGACAGAAGCCATGGAATTTTAGTGAATTGGCCTCAGGTGTAACACCAAAGTGTGTACTCTCTGTTGATGTTTATATAGAGCTCTTCATAACCAGCCACCCATGTTTTTATCTATCTATGCTTACTTACATACTTACAAAAATGAATAGAAAATAGATGGAAGCTACATTCTCTAGTAAATCCCTTTATAATGTTTTAACAATAGACAAAATTAAACTAAAAATAATGTGTGCAACAGAGAGTAATACTCATCACACAGCACTACATCACCTAGTCTGCAAGACTGCTTGTTAGAAAATACAGAGGTGATGAAAAGAGTCTACAAAATGACAATTGTGTGCCAGAAACTGCAGTTTAATTACCATTAGGAACAGGAGTAGCTATCTATATAACCCAGCCACAGGGGATGCACTAACCAGTCTGTTTCTTTGTGCTGGTTCCAAGCCTAGATAAATGGGGAGGGTTACATCAGGAAGGGCATCTGGAAGACCAGATCAATATGCAGACAACAATACAGATTTCCATACCGGATAGGTCGAGGCCCGGGTTAACAACGGCTGCCACCAGCACTGTTAGCCAACAGGGGTTCATGTCAAGAGTGTTTTGGAGATGAAAAGAGTGTCAGACAGAGTAATGATTATGAAGCTGGAAAATGAAGGTGTGATGATGAACATTGTTAGTGCATATGCCCTTCAAGCTGGGTGTGCAATGGATGAGAAAGAAATTTCGGGAGTAAGTTGGATGAAGTGGTGGAAAGAATACCCAAAGGAGAGAGAGTAGTAATTGGAGCGGATTTCAATGGACAAGTTGATGAAGGGAACAGAGGGGATGAGAACGTGAGGTAGGTATTGTGTCAAAGAGAGGAATGCAGAAGGTCAGATGGCATTGGATTTTGTGAAAAGGATGGGCATGGCTGTGGTGAATACATAAGGTGATGTATGAAAGTGGAGGAAGATGTACAAAAGCATAATTATATCCTATGCAGGAGATCTGTCTACCTCTGGCACAGGTTCGAACTGAATGCCTATTTTCAGTAACTGTATCCTGATAAGGACAAGGCCCCAAGGATTACTTTGAGCACCTAAACTGGGAGACATTAACATGACAAAAATAAAAATTATATATCAATGGAACCAAAATCAAAACTCGAACTGCCTGATTTTCACCACTAATCATAACACAAAGATAGAGAATCTTTTAGTTAAAATTATCCATGTGGAGACACTGGATCTCATCTGCACGGGCATATTTAACCCAGGGGTAATAGGACTGAGCCCCAGATTGACCCGTGAAGCAAAGCAACCTGGTCAATCAGAAAGTGTGGAGCACCAAGGCACAGCTGAAACCAATGATCATATAATAGCCTGGCCGCAGCTGAGAGCCTGAAGACTCAACCAGGTGCAAGTGTTTGACAATATATATGTATATACTGCAAGTTATATATACTGTGTGCATGTCTTTTGTTGGTATTGCATTATTTCTAACTGATCAAAAGAGACTATGACCTATGACTATGTACTATGTACCCATAACAATAAACTTAGATATTGTTACATAACACAAATAAAGTGCTGTTTAAGGTCTTGTTACATAGCAGCAAGTGGCCAATAATTGTACTATAGGCAACCTGTTTCCTGCTGTCATTGGTGCTTTTTCCATCTTTTTGACCCAAAGTATATGCAAAGGACTTTATATATGTAAACATAGGTGAATAATAGATGGAAATAGGGATTGTCTGTTCTAAAGTGTCACTGAAGCTTCTTTGGCTGCATTGAAATTGTTAATTCAATAGCTGATTGGATGGACATTGAGCAGTTGCTGGCTCCATACAATATGTCCTTTATGGATTCAGATTTTAAACGCTGTTGTCAATACCCAGTAGCTTTGGCACTAAAATCTAAAGTTTCACTTCAAGAAAATTGTGTTGTGTACAAGAAGTTTAGTCAGAGAAAATGAAACAAATCTTGAGCATCTTCGCTATTCAACATAGTCAGTTCAACAAAACTGCACTCAATTTAGGGGTGTAAGATGGGGCCCTAATTTCCATATGCTATATTTAACAGAGGAATGGATCATAGAGTCAGAAAATAAGAACAGACCAGCAAGACAAGATTGGGGAAACAGCACAAAGCACTGCATTCCTCCCAGAATGCCACGTCGCCACAGGGCACCACGGATCAAGGTTATTATCAGTAATTAGCTCATTGAGAAGCGCGACATTTGTTAGATAAAGGGCATAAATGAAAGCGGCCAATTTGAGGATTGTTATGAGTCATTTAGAAGATGAATAGGCTTTGAGTAAAAGGATGCTGTGAGAAAAGTCACAGAAAGAATGCTTATATTTTATTCAAGGAATGCAAACATTTGGAATCTCGCTAGGTATGAAGCAGCGTGCAAGTCATGCAGTACAGCATGAACAGCCCAGCAATGAGGAAACAGCAAGCATCATGCCTGAGGAAATAGTGGCAGATTTTCAAATACAAGGAATGGCTCAACATGATGAAGAAAAACAAGCAAGAAAAGACTGAGTTTATCACCATTCGGGGCTATAGCTGTAAAGACACCTGCACAGAAACACATGAAAATGATCTATTTCATACACTGCCAGTTAGGAGCTGATGCCTACCACATGCATTGCCACTGGGAACAAATGTGAGTATAAAGGCTGTTTCAGAGAGTCTACCCGATTCTGGAGAAGAAAGGAAGAGAGAAAGGTCTGCAGTGCAAAGATGTATCAGGCTAAGGAAGGCTAGTGCCCAGCATCTGATCTAGTATAAGAGAGATATTTTTATAAGCTACAAGTTGAGCATCCCAGAAACATCAGTGGCACTATATTTAGCCATCGATCCATTCATCAAACCTTTATTTCCACCCATTTCATTATCTCAGGGAATGGAGCCTAATCTCAGTTGCCCTGGGTAGAAAGCAGGAACTAACCCTGGACAGAATGGCAGTCCATCGTGGGTCATACTCAAACATACACCTACATCAAATTAACTTAAGTAAGGCACTTTTTTCTAACATTTACTTATTTTAAAAGATACTTAGAATTAGAAATTATCAGTGTGTGAAGAGGTTAACTTTGCATATGCTAAGCCATAACATAACTATGATGAAAACTATTAATTAATGCATGTCAACCAAGGACATCTCAACTAAGGGAAACAAAGAATATGGTTTAAATTGCATATTAAGTAGTACAAATTTATGAAATTAGAAAATCGACCTACGGTGAATTAAGGCACAGAATGAGATAATCACAGAGAAGACCAGACTCTCAGAACCAATGTGAAGAGGAGGATGTTTTGTCATTAAACTATTACATAAATGCAAGATCCTTACCTGATATTTAATATGTATTGTTGTAATGTTCCAATGAGCAGCAGGAGCAACTCCCAAATTATGAATTTATTGGAACTTTATTAGAATACAAGGGGCAACACGTAAATACACATAAAACCCAAAGTCAACTGGCCTACTCAGTCCACCTCACCGCTAGGATCTCTGCTGCCTAGGTTGCCTCCATAACTGTTTGATTAATAATCCTACACCTCTCCCCTTAAACTGACCTTACTGTCCCAGTAAAACACAAAAAAAGAATTTTGTTCAACTTCAGCTCTAATAAATGTACTGCCTGTGCTACACCCAATAAAAATAAAACAAAATAATCCTGTTCATGCTCCTGTTCATGCTAAAAAGTAGATTTTCAAATAACCTGGGGCTCATGTATAATGCTGTGCATAGAATTCACACTAAAGCATGGTGCATGTACAAAAGTGGAAAAATGCATAAGCACATAAAATTTCAGATGCACAAAACCGTGCGTAAGCCAACTTCTACGTAATTCTGCTCCGTAAATCCCAGTCAGCATGAAATGTGACGCTTGTGCACGCGCCTGCCGCCCCTCCCCGACTCCTCCTAGAATTATGCCCCTTTGAATATGCAAATCAATATAAATAGCCCCTTAAGTTCAGTGCTTTGTGAATAGACAATGACAAAAGCACAGGGACAAAAGAAGAACTTCAGTGACTGCGAAGTGGAAGCAAGGAAAAATGTACTATTTGTTGGCTTAGGCAGTGGTAGAAACAACAAATGGAAGTTGATCGTGTGATACAGAGTGGTGACAACACCTGAAAGTTCAGAAAGTCACACAGTGGCCAAAATAAAAAAAAAAGTGGTCATATATCAAAGGCGAGTCTTAACCCTTTGTCTAAGTTTCATATGGAAGCATATTAGGGTACAGAGAATAGAAACTCAAAGTTTCCATTTTAATCTTGTAATTTATTTTGTCACTAAAGTAGAATGTCATAAACTTAATCTTTAAATCAATGCTTAATTTACTAGTTTCTCAAATCCCATCGTAACTAAAGTAGCATGTTAACTGCTTTGTATTCTATGTGTGTGAATCACTACTGTACATGCTTCTTAAACAGGCTTTCTCTTTCATAGACAGGAGTGAGCAGGCACTGATCTCCACACAGAACACATTACATTCATGAACACTTTAGAATACAGCTAGTCTCCGGGTTATCTACGTACAAGATAGGGACTGTAGGTTTGTACTTAAGTTGAATTTGTATGTAAGTCGGAACAGGTACATAAATTTAATAACATGCTATTGCTGACTGACTGTAACTGTATGCTGTGCCAATGAATGATGGAGTTTCACCACTCTCTGACCTTTTTATTGTTTCTACTTTATTTTCAATGACGATGGTTTTTCTCTTCTTTACTGTATCGCCAGCACTTGCATCAGATTTGTGTTTCAGAGACACTGTTGAAGGGTGAAGACAAAAGATTAAGATGAGCTCTTTTGCACAGCACTGTACACGCTATCACAGCAGGAAGGCACCCCTCATCAGCACATCTGATGTACTGATAAGAGACAACTTCCTGCTATGTACGTAACAGTACAAGCAGGCTTGCTATTGAGAAGGAATCGGGGCATCGATGAGCGGTTCATCACCAGCCCACCTCACTGTCACCTCCAGTATGCTGCCTGCAGCGTCCGCCCACCAAGAACGAACACGGTGCAGCCAAAGGCAGGTAGTGAATCGCCCCCATTCAATAGGCAGCCATCCGATGCATAATACAATGCTACCTCAGTCACCCCGTTCACCCTCAATGGCCTCCGTTCAGCCATAACCGGGTCACCGCTTGCAGCATTACCAGTCGCCCACCGAGAACGAACGGGGCAGCCATGTGTGGTGCACGGGCAGTGAAATCGCTTGCCATCTGAGGGACACTATACTGCGCGGGCAGCGAAATCGCTGCCCTCCAGCCTCCGTCCAGCTACCTCTTGCAGCATTACCAGCCGCCCACCAAGAATAAACGGGGCAGCCGTGTGTGGTGGGCAGGCAGTGTAACCGCTTGCCGGCCAAGGGACACTACACTGCACGAGCAGCAAAATCGCCCCCTCCAGCCTCCGTCCAGCCACCCGCTTGCAGCGTCCCCAGGCCGAAGATGATGGAGCGGCAGTTACTGAGGCGTATGCGTCGCAGCTGCAGCCTTATTTGTAAGTCGTAGGTTGGATGTCTGTAACCTGGGGACTACCTGTACCAAGATGTATACTTGATATCATTTTCATGATGAAATGCATTAAAGCATGCATTAAACATTGGGGCACGGTGTCACAGTGGTAGCAATGAGCTGGCTCCCCATCCAGGGATACTTGCTGGGACGTGTGCAACCCTCAATGAAATAATTTATTGCAGCAGTACTGTGTCTTTCAAACGTACCAACCCCCAATTCCTTTCCTTCCATTTTCTTTCTCCACATAACCAATTGTCACACAATAAGCTGTAATAAATGTCAAACCAGCTGTAAGTTTAGAATGCCGATTCTCAAAATTTTTAAGGAACATTGAAAAATTTTCAAGATCCATGTCTAATTATTCCGTCCATCTAGGCAGGAACAATCCCTGGACAGTGCTCCAGCTCATCGCTAACACTGCGCCACTGTGCCCTCACATGTTATCATTAACAGTATACATTATTTAAATTAAGTTAACATTTTATCTGTATAACGTAACATAAATCCTTTATGCATTTCATCTTAAAAATGATATCAAGTATACATCCTAGTATAATAGCTCACAGCTCCAAGAGGATAGCACTTGGAAATCTAAATTGACTTAGAAGCCAGTCATCATCATATGTAAATATGTGCTCTCTTCTATTGAATTGAATTGAATTCCTTTATTGTCATTGTATGGTACAATGATATTCAAATATGCAATTCCTCCATAAACTTATTTTCCTAAAAAATGATAATAATAATAATAATAATAATAATAATAATACAATAAAAATAATGAAAATTATACAATATCAAAGTATACACACAATATACATGTATGTACAGTGCAGATACTGCAAATGGTTCATGAAGTAGCTCAGGTTGTGCAAAATTACAGTTGTATTGCAAGTGTACAGTGAGATAATTGTAATTATCAGTACAAGCAGTTCTGCTGGGAGCACTTGATGGACTGATTGAGCACATTTAAAGCTCTTGGGATGAAACTGTTTCTGAGCCTCGAGGTCCATGCAGGAAAGGCTCTGAAGTGTTTGCCGGATGGGAGAAGTTTAAATAGACTGTGCGCATGACTGAGTGGAATCCATGCAGATGCTAGTGGCTTTCTTTAGGTAGCGTGTGCTATAAATGTTCTCCAGGACTTAAAGCTGTATCCCGATAATCCTCAGTGCTCTCAACACAACCTGCTGTAGAGCTTTCCAATCAGCTGCTGTACAGCTGTGATTCCACACTCAGATACAATATGTTAAAATACTTTGAATGGTGCACTGAAAGTAACAAAGCTAAAGCAGCTATGGTATTTGGAATAGCTTGGCCATTCCATGCACCATTATATTGGTACAGGCTGATTATAATCAAATGCCTTAAATTTATAAACGATATGCGGTTAATTTCAGTGTATTTGATAAAGTCCACTTCATGGATGTGAATTTAAAAAAGAAAGGGAAACCACACAGGAACAGCAATACTGCTTTGATGCTGGGTGCCGGCAGTTTGCAAAACTGAGCAGAAACATGCATACTCAAGGGGAGTTCAATTTGGATTTTATGTGTGATTACATGTAGTGCTCTGCGTTTATATCAAGATACAATTAATTCATAATTTGGGAATTGTTCTGGCTGGTTATTGGAATGTTTCAGATGGAAATTAAACACTCAGAAATCTTCCTAACTGGAGATAGTACACCCCATCCTTGTAGTCCTGAACCAATTAGATCTCTTTTTGCTTTTGACAAACCCTACCCTACCCTTACCTCATCATTTAATTCTGACTTTTTCACCAGGCATAAATTGTTCACAAGCTGAATGACTCTTGTTTTCCATGTACATCTTCATCTGCATCATCTAAGTTCCATGTTTCTGGCGATTTCGGTACTGGCAAACTGTCATCATTACACATTAGTCTCATGCCTGAAGAAAGTTTGGGGTATTCAATGGTTTTCTGGAGTCCATCACACAATTTTCTGTTCTTGCCATATCATTAAGACAGTGAACGGCATTGACTTTTGAATACATCTGACCCAGGCTCTAGGATTGACAGTACATGTTGCACAACAAATGTGAGGAGCCCATGGTTTGTCTTGCTCACCAATTTTACAACTGAATTAGAGCTCATGTACTTTCTTAACATATTGTGTTACACAAATGTAACAGAATGTATTGTGCCTGTTGTGACACGTGGTGAAACATTTCTGCTACAATGAATTATACTCTAGACAATAAATTCTAAGTATGCAAAATATGTTGTGTATACCTACAAACTAATATTGATGTAAAATAAAGCATCTCTGTATGCAAGCTGCTTTTATACCCTGTCCTGTCAGCATTCATCCTGACTAAGCATGCGCAGATATGCCTAAGCCTTAGCACATCCATTTAATATTGTGCTACCTGCACCGAGGGCATGCCTAGGTATGTCTGAACTAAACAAAAGAGCTTTATTTGTGGGCAACATAATAGTAGAATTTGAGAGGAAATCGTGAAAATTGCCAATTGTAGTAAACCAGTACATGATAGGAAATTTTAAAGGTGATTTGTGTGATCAGTTGGCCAACATGTATAAGATACACCCAAAAGTGTTCAGGAAGTAAAATGCTGTTCAGTGTAATGGATTCAACTATGGGAAAATAATACAGTTGCTGTAGCTTAGGATGCTCAAGAAAATCTCTGGACAAAGATGTGACTATCATTCTTGATTTTGCTTTGTGCCTCATGGCAGTCAAACAAAAAGTGGTGAAGAATTCCAATGTAGTAAAGCCTGATCTTGGATCTATTACACTGCTGTCACAGACAAGTTAACCTGGAAGTGATATTCAGCCATCAGTTGTGCTAGATAAAATTTGGTGGGAGACCTACATGTCTGAAGGGGGAGGAAATGAATACAGTGCAGAAATGTTAGAGCCATGCAGAATTCTATGGTCTATAGGTGGCAAAAATGAGGCCCAGTACAGAAGTACCAATCCTCCAGGGTAATTAAAGAAAGCAAGGTGTACCAGGAACAATTATCTGGTTTGTACAAATAAATATTTTTATTTATAAAGATTCTATATTGTCCTTTTGTTATAGGCCAGAGTTTGATGGTCTTTTCCCCTCTATTGGGCATTCTGATTATTTTTGGGACTTGTGTGCTTGGGATCTCTTTTTTAATTACACCTGCCAGGGTAAGCATATTAAAATTAGACATTAATAAAAAAAATATCAATCTATATGCTACATATTATTCTTCATTGCAACAGCCAAAAGGCAAAACAAGGCAAAAAGGGTTTGCCTAAAGGGCTGTCCAAGGCTAACAAGTTCCAATACAAAATCCAAGTAACAAAATCCAAAACCAGAAGCCAGAAATATCAATTACCAAAAAACTCCATACAACATTTAATGAACTGCTGCTGGGTAACCCAGCCGTGATGATGTCAGGGTGGCCACATTTCTTTGGGCTCCATCTACAAAACACAAGGAATAGACCCAAATGTAAAGAGACATTACCTAGATATTAAATAATAAATACACATAGATACAATAATACAAAATTAACTAATAAAAATGATAATAACACAGAATATAGATAAAAATTAGGGAAAAACCATGGATGTAACACCACACTCTCCTTGTTTTTTTCATAGTGCCACTCTCACTTTCAGCTAATTTGTTGCTTTCTGAGACACCACTCTTGAATGATGAGAGTACTGTCCCATAGCAGATCCCTTGCCTCAAACACTTAAATGAATAGACACTCTATCCTTAGCAGTGTGCTTCACTCACTCTCTATTTTTGTTTCTCCCTTGTGAAAATCTGCAGTAGGGCTTGCCTTTTCCTTGCTCTGCCACAACTGTTGCAAAATTGGTAAACCTCAAGGGAAAAAGGAAAAAAAGGATTAGGATATTACTCTTCTCCTAAGTACTAGGAACCAGAAGGTCAAAACTGTTGTGTAACAAGCCCAATAGGCAAATAAGCAAAGTCTAAGAATCAAAGCACTCACAGAAGGTATTGAATCCACAAAGGTGAATAATAACTTGTGAGATCAACAGTGTAACACTATTTAAGCCAATATACAGGTGTTGTCAAGAACTTGACTTTCAGACCTGCTGTGAAGAATATATTTGGTTTCATCCTGTTGTGGGTCTATGAAGAACCTCCTTATATGAAATACTACACATGCCTTAATTCTTAAGTCATTTTATGTATTTCTTCATTTTTTTATCTTTATGTTATCACTGTCATTATTTATGTTAGGTATTGTGTAGAACTTCAGTGATAGACTGCCTTCATTTTAATTCACTTAATATTTTTGCTTAAAAACATCCACCTTAATAAAAGAATATGTGTCTGTCTGTGTGTTGCTATGCAGTTGCTATGTTTCTGTGTCATATGGTTGCTATGTCTCTGTTATTCCATCAGATGACACATCACAAACATTTTTAGTAATAATTTGCATTGCACTTGTCATTCCAATAGACGGTGCATCACAAACATTAACACTGCTTTTATGAATCCAATACCAAATAGCAAATAACAGAGATAAACACACTTAATGGTGTACTGCAAATGTTAACAGTAAGGTCTACATTGGTTATTCAAATTTCAACACATCTTAGATGGGTAGCATAGCTAGTTAGTTTAAGATGTTAATAGTAAAACAGCTATTACTACATTCATTTGTCTATAGATAGAATAACTGCTCAAGTTATGGGAGGTGGCAGGTTTTGAACCCAACCTACTTACTCGGCTTTTAATTTTTATTCTGCATTTTGTTAGTGCATCGTCAATCCCATCGATTGTTGCAAGATGTTGTCAAGGGGGGTATCATCTTAAAAAGTGCAGCTCAGATTAGGATCAATGACCCAAAGGATGAGCACTGTACACACTTACCATAGTTTGGATTCTGATGGGCCACACATTAATCCAAAAAGGTAAACAGTAACAGGTAAGCAGATTTCAAGCCTGAAAACACCCATTTCGAAGTCAAAGTTGATGTTAGAGCTATTAAGTTGAAAAAACTGTAATTTCACACATCATTATGGCAGCAGTGACCCAATAAACTCAATGAGAAGGACTAAACTGACTTATCAATAATGGCAAAACTCATCAAAGATTATTTATGCATAGTGTATGTATGTTAAGGGAGTCACAAATATAGGTTCTTAGTATGGAGGGAAACATTATAACTTTGCTACCACCCCACTGATGGAAGTGTTATAGCTTTACAAGGCTAGATTATATAAACTGATGGGACACTCAACACAGCCAGTTTAAACTTACCTAACACAAATGACCAGTTACCTCAATTTAATTTCACCTCCAATGAATTCATATTCTGTCAGCATCAATATTGCAGTTTTTTATTATCTTTTCCCCACTGACCTTTATACCAGACTTGTTATTATATTTACAACTGCTGTCCTTTGCTTGTTACACAACACCTTTGAACAGACTCGGTGTAAAGTCATAATAAAGTTCAGTGTTTTATGTGAACGCCATATGCCTTACATCTTATTTATAGATTACTATTATTAGCTTTGTTACCATTTTAGAGTCATGCATTTTTTCAGTCAAGTGGACATGATACTTATTGGTACTGCTAAAAAATTTATATAAAACTGCAATTTACATTCAAAGTCAAGTGAACTTTATTGTCATCTCAACCATATACAAGTATACAGATAGACGAAATTGCGAAGCTCAGGGTCCACAGTGTAACAACATGATGTGCAAATAATAAATTAAAAATAGAATTAAAATTTAAAAATTAGAAATTAAAAATTAAAACACAAACAAGACAAGACATTGTGCGAAGATAGGACAAAGAAGTAGCAGCAAAATTGATGTGTATGATATGTAATATAATAAATAAATCTATACTAATAAAAGGCAAAGCCCTCACTGACTCACTGACTCACTCACTCACTCATTCACTCACTCACTCACTGACTGACTCATCACTAATTCTCCAGCTTCCCGTGTGGGTAGAAGGCTGAAATTTGGCAGGCTCATTCCTTACAGCTTCCTTACAAAAGTTGGGCAGGTTTCATTTCGAAATTCTACGCATAATGGTCATAACTAGAAGCTATTTTTCTCCATTTACTGTAATGGAGTTCAGCTCGAGGGGCGGAGTTTCGTATGACATCATCACGCCTCTCACGTAATCATGCATTACATAGAAAGCCAGGAAGAGCTACAAAACGCGCTTTAGAAAACATGCATCATATAATTAAGAAGGCAGCGAAACAATTAGAAGCGAACGAGTGACATATAAAACCATATTCAGCGTCTCACGTGAACTGACGCAGTGCGCAGACAAAAAGCAATAGTTCCAAAGAGTGCTGAACAAAAACCGAATTACACTGCTACGCTCAAATAGACAAACCACACGCCGTGGCGCAATAGCAGAGCATTTGCCTGTAGCGCCCACGTCCGAGGTTCGATTCCCGAGAGGGGATGCACTAAGTATGTACGCGCGCTTCTCGATTCATTTTTAACCTCGCATCCCCTTAGTTTGAGACGTATGAAAACGCATGCGATTAACGCAGAAAGACAGATCACCTATTGAAGCTTCATGAATAATGGATACTTTATTCGCGATCAATGATTGTTTTGGTAAAGCCATACTCAGTGTATTCATTAGATGAACGGTAAAAAAGTAA
>JANRMT010062861.1:45391965-45447008 GCA_026402145.1 Polypterus bichir lapradei | reverse complement strand
TTAGTGTCCTGCGTTTTTAGAACTGTGACCTTAAATGCTTACTTTCTTTAAGCTGTTAAGGTCTTAACGACCATTCCACAGGTGCATGTTAATTAATTGATTATGGTTAATTGAACATGCATGGAAAACATTGTTTAAACAATTTACAATGAAGATCTGTAAAGTTATTTGGATTTTTAAAACATTATTGTTGAAATACACAGTCCTGAAAAAGGGACGTTTCTTTTTTTGCTGAGTATATATATATGACAGCAACACTCATATCAGTGACAAAACAATTACATTAACAATCATCTTACGTTATTTTTAAAATGTTTCCTTTTCTTTTTCATAACTTCTTTAACACACTACTTCTCCGCTGCGAAGTGCGGGTATTCTGCTAGTAAATAATAAATAATAGATAAAGATAATACAGAGATTATCAGTGTATGATAATAGTTGTTTAAGACATGTGTAAACAATGACAGCTCAGAATGTTTCACAGCAGAAGGATATCAGGAGTGTCAAAATACTTAAAGGTCAGTATGAGATTTTCAGTTCTTTTCTACATGCACACTCATCTTTGCAGGACAGTGGTTTTCATGTATAAAAGTTCTGTTTTTAAAGGTGGTTGAGGCACTGTGGAAGGTCCCAGGGGGCAGCCTGGTGTTAAGGAGTCTAACAGCTTGGGGGTAAAAACTCTCCTGCAGCCTGGCAGATTTGGCTTTGATGCTGCAATATCTTCTTTTGGATGGCAGAAGTGTGAAAAGTCCATGTGAGGGGTGTAAGGGGTCCTGCACAATGCTGCAGGCCTTGCGGACACTGCGTTTGTAAAATATGTCCTGTAGTGAAGGGAGAGGCACCCCAATAATGTTCTCTGCTGTCTTCACTATCCTTTGCAGGCGCTTGCTGTCGGATATGTTGCAGTTTCCATACCAGACAGTAATGCAGCTGGTCAGAACACTCTCCATGGTGCCTCTGTAGAACATGGTGAGGATGGAAGGGGGAAGACGTGCTCACTTCAGCCGCCTCAGGAAGTGTAGTCTCTGCTGGGCTTTCTTGATTAGTGGTGAGGTGTTATGTGTCCACGTAAGTTCCTCAGTTATGTGCACACCGAGGAACTTGGTACTCCTAACAATCTCCACATCTAAACCGTTGATGCTGAGTGGGATGTGGGCAGGACGTGATTTTCTGAAGTCCACGATTATCTCTTTTGTCTTGTCGACATTGAGAGATAGATTGTTGTCTTCACACCATGCGGACAGCCATATCACCTCATCTCTGTATGCTCTTTCATCATCCCTGCTTATCAGTCCCAGCACCGTCGTATCATCCGCAAACTTGATGATGTGGTTGGTGTTGTACGTGGCTGTGCAGTCGTGAGTCAGCAGGGTGAACAGCAGTGGACTAAGCACACAGCCCTGCGGTGCTCCCAACCTGCTCAGTTTTACAACCAGCTCTGGAGGGATGATTGTGTTGAAGGCAGAGCTAAAGTCTATGAATAGCATCGTGACATATGTGTCTTTTTTATCCAGATGTGTCAGGGAGAGGTGAAGGGCAGAGCATATGGCATCCTCAGTTGACCTGTTTGAGCGGTATGCAAACTGAAGAGGGTCAAGGGAGGCAGGGAGATTAGTCTTTATGTGTGACATGACTAACCTTTCGAAGCACTTCCTTATGATTGGCGTGAGTGCAACTAGTCGGTAGTCATTTAGGCATGTCACTGATGATTTCTTTGCCACTGGTATGATGGTGGTCGACTTGAAGCATGCTGGGACTGACGACTGGCTCAGAGATGTGTTGAAGATGTCTGTGAGGACACCAGCCAGTTGACTGGCACATTCTTTGAGCACAAGACCAGGTATGTTGTCAGGTCCTGCAGCCTTGCGTGGATTGACACTGGATAGAGTCCTTCTCACATCTGTTATGGAGAGACAGAGTGCTTGGTCAGTGGAGGGAGGTGTTACTTTTCTCGCAGGCTCTTTGTTCTGTGCCTCAAACCGTGCAAAGAAGTTGTTCAGCCCCTCCGGAAGGGAGACATCACCATCGCTGCTGTGTGGGTTGGGCTTGTAGTTTGTAATTGCCTGAACGCTCTGCAACATACGACATGTGTCTCTGGTGCTGCTGAATTGTTTGTTGATCTTCTGCGCGTATGTCCACTTAGCTCTCCTTATAGCACAAGAAAGGTTGGCTCTGGTCACCCTGAAGGAGGCCTTCTCTCCAGATCTGATGGCTGCATTTCTGATCTTGAGTAGCTTGTGCACTTCTCTTGTCATCCAGGGCTTTTGGTTGGCTCTTGTGGTAACATCCTTGGTAACAGTAACATCATCTATGCATTTGGAGATGTAGCCAGCCACAGAGTCTGTGTACTCCTCCAGATTGATGGAGTCACCATCCATAGTAGCCTTTCTGAAAATGTCCCAGTAACATGGTATGTACAGCAGACAAATTACTTTATGCTGCTGTTGTGGGACCCTGTGTTCATATGCTCACCTGATTGCTATCTTTGCAATGTTTGCACCATCTCTTCATGTGTTGTGGTGTGCAGAATCTGTAAATGCTGGTTTATATTTTCATGATATTTTACTCAAGACAACACCAGATGAATTTAAATAAAGAAACATCAATGCATATTCCTCTTCCCAAATTGTACCTCATTTTTAAAACAGCTGTTCAAACAAAAAGAGGAAGACATGGCAATGCCTCAGGCTATCAATTACTTCATAACCTGGAAAAGGATGGGCATCTGGGACAACAAGTTGCTAAATGGGTTTAGAGCCTGGGAAATTAAGATATACTATTAGGTACTAAGTGTAGCCCAGGTAAAAATGTGCTTAACTAACTGATTTATGTAAATAAGTTACTGACGTAAAAAAAATGTAAATGTTTGTGTTGTAAACTGTTCATTTTAGTATAGTAGTTCATTTACCTGGTTATGCAGACTTTTATTTTGATAACCGAATGGGTAGAAAAAACGGAAGGGGGTAGAAGAACCGCAAGAGAGAGAAGAACGGAGAGCGAGGAGAAGGAGAGAGCGTGACGCTGAAGTGGTGTAACAGAAAGTTTGGGAAACAAATTATCAGCACAATAATTTACCGGAATATGAACTGCTGATATAGATGGAGAATTTCGATTAGACGTTTGCAGTGTCTATCCGGCCAATAAATCACTCGTTAACTCAGGGAGGGGAAGTAGCTAACTCAGCTCAACACGCTTCTGGTGGACGTTCGCTTAATTGGAGACGATTTTGGATTAGCTCAGCAGCGGTTCCTTGCTCGCGGACAGAGCCGGAGAGGTCAGAAGGATTTGTTGGACTGATAACCACATTGCCAAGTAGGGTATTTTTTTTATTTTGTTTTGTTGCTCCTGGTGGAGTGAAGGGACCGATAGGTTTTTGGTCGCAACGCTCACAAGCCATGAATCAGGCCTGCAACGTTGTTTTAAATAGAGTGACAAGAGTGAATGTGTTTTTATTATTAATAGTGTAATATAGTTCCTGATTATTTCCAGTTTATTGCTTGTGTTTTGTCGGTTTATAATTAAACGGGGAGTCTATCATTGTTTTATAACCCAGTTTCTTGGTGTTTTTTATAAGTTTGTTTATTATAAACAATTGGTTTGGGAACAAATGTAACAGGTAATTTAATCTACCTCTATTTATTTGTTATTACCTGTCCAGTATATTGCTATACTTAATTAATAATGTTTTGTTCAATGTAACCTGAGACGTAAAATATTAAAGTAAGTAGAATCCTAACAAATTAGACATTAGAGTAAAGAACTCAGGGCCCCTTTCTACACACAGTTGAAGTAGACGGGCTACATAAGCAACACCAAAAACTTTATTGTTTGGAAAAAGGATGTGCTCCAACTAAAGAAAGAATTTGAGCAAATTCATTCATCATATTGATAGCCAGCCAATCAGATGCATGTAGCAACACATCTTGTGAAAACCCCCAGTAGAATTTTATAATAAATATGTCTTGCCTGAAGAGCAACAGAAGAGAACAGTTCAACATCAGTGGAGGGCAAGTGCGACGTCAGAAGAGTGGAGCAGCAACATGCGACCGTTTCCATCTGTTCGTCGGCAAAGTTTTTCAAGAACAGCTTTGAGTTCTAGATTACAAGCCGACTGCGACATTTATCCTTAACATCTTTACTTTTTCGTAAGCTTTTTCTAAAGACTATAAGAGTATATATATATATATATATATATATCCAGACTTTACTATCAATCTTATTTTCTATTATTTTTTGTATTAGTTGGTATTATTATTTGGCGATTCTAAATTGGCCCTAGTGTGTGCTTGGTGTGTGGGTGTGTGTCCTGCGGTGGGTTGGCACCCTGCCCGGGATTGGTTCCTGCCTTGTGCCCTGTGTTGGCTGGGATTGGCTCCAGCAGACCCCCGTGACCTTGTGTTCGGATTCAGCGGGTTGGAAAATGGATGGATGGTATTATTATGCATGTAATAAATACCATGCTGCTTTAAACTTTCTATACTTTATCTTCATATCTAGAGTGATTGAAATAATAAGGCAGTTTTCTTTGACCACCTGGTGCAGCTAGAAGTTTGCCATACGCTCTGTGCTGCGAGGTTTATTAGGCTGAGGGTGAGAGCTCCACCTAATAGTAGGGAACAGTACGTAAAGTAAGACATTCGTGGTTGATAAATGGCGTATAGCCAAGGATGTTGAGCCTTTATATATTTGAGTATATTCCTATAGACTAAAGCAATATTTACATCTGAGATATATTTAAAATATCGTATGTTGTTCTTGCCAACAATAAGTAAGTCTCTTGAAGTGCCAGAAGAGTGACAGGCTGTGTTATTCCCCAGGCAGTTGTGTGGTTTAAAGTGCTAGAGGTTAACCACCTGTTGACTTTCTGTGTGTATGTGTATATCTGTATGTGTGTGTAAATTTTAAAGTGTGACAGTAGACCAACTCGGTAATGAACTAGATGAGTACACTTACCCTTAATGAAAATAGGTAAAGTTTAAGTAGAGGGAAATATCAAAATAACACATCGTGTCTATGTTGGTTACCTGTAAATAGCCTGACCTCCTCTTACAGCGCCTATGAAAAATA
The DNA here is from genome assembly GCA_026402145.1 of Polypterus bichir lapradei. Lineage (NCBI taxonomy): Eukaryota > Metazoa > Chordata > Cladistia > Polypteriformes > Polypteridae > Polypterus > Polypterus bichir. The sequence continues at coordinate 45,441,941 of JANRMT010062861.1, read as the reverse complement.
TTCAACATTTCAACATTCACAATTTATTACTATACAACATTTAGTCACAGTGGATTTTAATTTAGCTTTTTTGATAGTCATCAACAGAAAAAAAGACTATTTGTCAAAGTGAAAACAGAGTTCTGCAAAGTAAATTACAAATATAAATAAATAAATAAATAAATAAATGCATAAAATTTCAAAATAATTGATTACATAAATATTCATCTTCTTCTTTAATTCAGTATTTAGCGGATACACCTTTGGCAGCCGTGACAGCTAGGAGTCTGTGTGGACAGATCTCTATCAGCTTTACACATCTGGACACTGCAATGTCTCTGCCTTCTTCTTTGCAAAACTGCTGAAAGTCTATCAGGTTGAATGGGGATCTTGAGTGAACAATCATTTACAAGTCCAGCCACAAATTTCACTTGTATTGAGATCTGAACTCTGACTCTTGCACAACCTTGTTCCTTTTAAGCATTCTTGGGTAGCTTTGAACAGTCTCTCCCATTTCAGACACTGTAGCTTGTATAGGTCTCAGAGGTCTCTTGGTGGCTTCCCTCGTCAGTCTTCTTCTTATACAATCACTCAGTTTTTTGTTGATGGCCTGCTCTATTCAGATTTTTGCCTGTGTCATGTTGTTTCCATTTCTGAATTGCTGATTTAACTGGACTCCAGCAAATAAAGTGACTTTGATATTTTCTTGTTTCCATCTGCTGACTTGTGTTTTACAATTCCTTTTTCACAGAATTACTTGGAGTGTTCTCGCATAGTTTAGGCCAACATAGTGACTCAACACACGTTGGACCTTCCAGATAAGGTGCGTTTATAGTACAATCATTTGAAACTTGAGACAGGTGATCTCCATTGACCTAATGATGTGACCTCTCAAGCTAATTGGCTGCAGCAGTGGTGATTTAGGTGTGTCGTATTAAAGAGAATGAATACTTATACAAATTATTATTTTGTATTTTATATTTTTGTTTGTGGTTGGCGCCAGTAATGCAGGAATAGGCTGCATACATCTTTCCTCAATCCTGGCTCAGAAAACTAATTAATATTATGAGTTTTATTCTTACAGATACTGCTATTTTGATATTACGTAACTATAAACATGTTTGTTTTATATTTGATATAGAAGCAACAAATTCCCTTAGTGAACAGGCTTCAACTAGATTTTGTGTGCAAAATGAAGTTTTCTGGGATTTACTTCCTTATTTTAGCATTAGGGATGCTTTTCAGGACCACCCTGGAAAGCCTATTGTGCTACATGAAATACAATGCTTTCCACTCTCACTGTCTCCTTCTTATGGGTAAGTTCCCAAATGCCCACCAAGTAGAAGGCTACCTGTCACACTCTCTCTCTCAACTCTGATGCCGTTCTCTTTTAGTCAAACACAAACTCACCTATTGGAGGACAATGAAAGAATATACCTAAAATGAATGTTCCATTTCCACGTAATTCTTTTTAAGTCCATTTGCTCTACACTCTGCTTAATAACTTGAGGAGAGTGACGAGAGGGAGCAAAGTTAAGCTCAGCTGAGTACTGGAATCACATCATGTTGGTACAATTGAATTGTCTCCAATTGTCTAAGGCACAAGTAATCCATCATTTTTATCAGTGCTGCCTTGAGACACTACTATGTAATCTTCTTCGAAATGCATTTTGTCCTGATGAGCAATGTCAGTTGGATCGGTTGATAACTGTGTAAGAAAGAAAGAAAGAAAACAACTGATTTGTTCCTACAGCTGTCTGTCTTTAGCAAAATATGCATAGATATGGAAAACACTAACACAGACAGGCACAAAAAAACTATACAACAGGCAGGCAGATAAGTTCTGTATAGCAGAGATAGATAGATAGATAGATAGCAATGATTTCAGTTTATTTCTCATTATTTTAACTATGCATTCTTGTATAATTATTTAAAAGACGTAAACTATGAAAAGGATGTCATGGTGATAAAGTTGTAAGCATTGCTCCTTGCATAGGGGTTTGCATGTTCTCTCTATATCTGAATGGGTTTTGTACCCATATCCCCAAAGACACTGACTAGGAACTTTAAACTGGCTCCATTTTGTGTATGGAGGTATGCCCTATGATGCAGCTGTGCCCTCTCCAGGGTGTTTCCTGTCTTGTGTGGGCAGGAAAGGTCTCACAACCAGGAACTGGATTAATAAGGTTTCGAAATATATTTATAAAACAGGAAGATTAAAACATTAGACATGTGCTTCATGTGCTGCCCTGTGTCTTCATAAATTAACCTATGGACCTAGCAATAGCAACAAATGAGCCAAAAGAACAGGGACTCTTCGTGATAGCAATGATGGTCAAAGTATGGCTGGGTTCTAGTTTTCTTCCAAGAGGGTGACTTCATGACTGTGGACGAAAGAAACAAACACATTACTCTTCCAGTCCTAGCCATAATTCCTTCCTGTGTTCCTCTTTATGTAGTTAATTTTAGCACAGCAGAATGTTCACATTACTGGCAAAGAACAATACGGCAGAATTAGTCTAAATACAGGAAAAAAAAAAGATTTTATTGACGACAACTCAGAAACTGAATACTTGATAGTTTAAAAGGTGACAGTTTAGTTTAAAAGGTGTAAACAGATATTCTTTAAATAAACATTTTCCCTTTTATCCAGATAGATATATAGGAAATGCATTGATGATCATGCTTGATTCTTCTAACATTGTGATGCTCTGGTGATTGCATGGACCCCTCCCCACTTTGATGATCATGCTTAATTCACCAAGGGGGACCAGAGGAGGTTGCAAACACACTAGCATGTGAAAAACTGGGGCAAGACAGCACAAAGTTCCAAGGTTGTGAAACACTTAACAAAGTGTGATAACAAATCAGGCCAAGCTCAGCCTTCAGAATGAAAGGCTATGGATAGAAAACACTTGTGTTAAACCAGTTTCCATTTCTGACCCAATCCACCTGTGGTCTATGTGATCAATTACCAGCGTTTTTACACCCTGTTTCTTCATTTGGTCAAATGCCATCCAATTTTGATGAACATTTATGGAGATATACTATAAATGGATGAACATTCCTTTAGCTACAAATTCTCATATATGTCCAGACTGCTGATCTCACTTGACTTTATGTGCTGGTGCAATTTGTTCAATGATTACTTTTCAGTGACCGCTGGTAGCTTTCCTAACCTGTTTCAATATCCAAGAAATAAAAGCTGATAAAAAGAGAAGACAGTTTCAAGAGAGATGCAAGGCAGAATATATGATTGTAATGACCAGGGGCCTCATGTATCAACGGTGTGTATGCACAAAAATGTTGCGTAAGAATGTTTCCATGTTCAAATCATGATGTATAAAACCTAAACCTGGCATAAAGCCACGAACATTTCCACGGTAGCAAGTTCTGTGCTCGGTTTTGCAGACTGGTAGCACCCAGCGTCAAAGCAGTGCTACTGTTCCTGTGTGGTTACCCTTTCTTTTTTAGATCCACATCCCTGACGCAGCTTTATGAATACACCAAAATTAACTGCATATTGTTTATTAGTTTAATGCATCTGATTGTAATTAATCTGTAACAATATAATGGTCCACAGAATGGTCAAACTATTCTAAATACAATAGCTGCTTTAGCGTTGTTACTCTCACTGCACCTTCTTCTTCTTCTTCTTTCAGCTGCTCCCATTAGATGTTGGCACAGCGGATCATCTTTTTCCATATTACTGTCACTGCACCACTCGGTGTATTTATATCACTGTATCTGAGTGGGGAATCACAGCTGTACAGTAGGTGATCAGAAAGAGAATTATCGGTATACAGCATCAAGCACACACTGCCTCAGCCATGCTGTCTATTGAACTGCTCTCACATGGCAAACACTTCAGAGCCTTTCCTGTACTGACCTTGCGGTTTAGAAACAGTTTCATCCCAAGAACTATAAATATACTAAATCAGTCCATCAAGTGCTCCTTGCAGAATGCTTTGTACTTATAAGTACAATTACCTCTCTGTAAACTTGCACAAATTTACATATGATGATGATATCATTTTTAAGATGAAATGCAGCAAAATATGTTTATTATATTACACAGATAAATCTTTAACTTCATTAAAATAATCTATATTGTTAATAATTAAACATGTGAGGTGCCACAGCGCTAGCAAGTCGCTGGAGCTCTGTTCATGTATTGTTCCTGCCTCGTGCTATATTCTTGCTGGTGCGACACTGGAAGGATAGATGGATAGAATAATTAAACGTGTACTACAAAGATATTTCAATGTTCCTTAAAAGTTTTGAAAAATCAGCGTTATAAGCTTACAGATGGCTTAACGTCTGTTACAGAGCTGATTGTGTGGCGATTGGGTATTTGGAGAAAGAAAAGTAAGGACAGGAATTGGGGGTTCGTACATTTGAAAGAAACAATACTGCTACAATCGAAGGTCACGCATGGCGCAGCATGCATCTTGTGTGAGACATGAACAATCATTGCGCCACCGTGTTCCCATGTTTAATGACATGCTTTAACTCCTATCATTATGAAAATTATATCACGTATACATCTCAGTATTTTAATTATTCAGAGAGCTGTAATATTACGAATGTAATGGATTCTGTGTCCTATCGGAGGAAGAGAAAGCCCGGAAGCACATAGTGATTCACACACATAGAGCACATAGAAGATCAAATACAAAACAAAGCATTTAACATGCTACTTTAGTTACGATGGGATTTGAGAAACTAGTAAATTAAACGATTTTAAAATGAAGTTAATGGTGTTCTACTTTAATGACAAAATAAACTGCGTGATTTAAGTGGAAATTTAGAGATTAAAGTTGACATTTCGTGCTTTTTTCCCCACTGTGTGCCTTTTCTCTGTACCCTAATAAGATTTCATATGACACTCAGACAGTGGGCTACGACTCACCTTTTCACGGCGACTTTGACTTCTTTTTTATATCGGGCACAGTGTGACTTTGTGAACTTGAGCTTTCGAGTTTCTACGCTATGTCACTCGATCAACTTCCTTTTGTTGTTTATACCACTGTTTAAATCAACAAGTAGTACGTTTTTCCTTGCCTCCACTTGGTATTGGCTGAAATTCTTCTATTTACCCTCGTGCTTTTGCCATTGCCTTTTCACAGAAGGCTGAGCTTAAGGGCTATTTATATTGATTAGCATTTTCAAAGAGGCGTAATTCTAGTAGGAGTTGGGGTGGGACAGCAGGTGCATGCACGGGTGTTACTTTTCAAGCTGACCGGGATTTATGGAGCGGAAGAATGTGGAAGTTGCCGTTTACACAGATTTATGCATCTGGATTACTCACGGCGTTATGATTGAGACCCCAGAAATATACCTGTTTTTCTTGTTTGTAAAAAATGTGGCGGTGGTAGTTGTTTGTTGATACATTCTGGTCTGCATTAAGTATATAAAGTATTATTTTTGTCCCTCAATAAAAATACTATCATTTTTCATGTCTCTAAGAGGAAGTATACAAGCTGCAATTTACGACCAAGAGACCAATCAAGAAACAACAATTTAAAACAAAACCTCTAACTTTCTCTGGCTGTTGTATTAAAAACAGTGGCCTATTGCAGAGCCCACAAAGGTTTGCTTCAGTCCCTTAGGCTTAATCAAATTAGCTTATCGTGGTCACAAAAAAGCATTTGCTGAATAGGAATAAATAATTCAATGAACAGCTTTCCTCTTGCTTGATTACTGACTCAAAAAGATTTACCAGACTTTTCCTACTAAAGGATACGTTTCTTGAATTAATATGTTTGACATTACTATCTGAGTTTTGACATGTTAGTGCCATGGTCTAGCAAAGCTTTTATCCTTGACAGAAATCTCTTTTCGTTTTACTTAGTGTTCTTTTTGTTTTTTTTAGTATTATTTTAGATATTGTTTTTTTGTTTTTGATGTTGTTCTTCCTGCGTTTTATTTAGTCAATATTGTGTTTATTAATTATTGTACTTTCTCATATGTGTTATTAATGCATGGGTTAATTTTCCTTTGTTTTTTTTATGTGGATCCCTGGGGCCAAAGCCATCAAATGATGCCGCTGGGTAATGGCCCAGAGCAGTATTGATGGTGGAGCATCAGGTAATACTGCTGCTTAGCCTCGAGGCTGTTCCACTATTTGAATTGTGTTTTTCATTTGCAATTTTTGAATTTCTGATTCAAATTTCTGCTTTGAACTAATGTACTGTTTCTGGCTTCTTTTTTGGATTTGTTTGCTTTAGGTCTGCATTTTAGTTAAATCTATTTTTTTGTTTCTTCCTTCTGAATTTACTCAGTAATTGCTTAAATATTCAAGAACTATGTTTTCCAGAGGCCAGAAGTTTTTTTTTTTTCCATGCCTACCTTTGGATTTACTGACTTTTAAGGCTTTGGTTAACATTTTGTGCCTGTACAGGTCATAAGCCTGCCTCTTAAGTTTGGGGCTGTGATGTCTGAGAACGCAGTTAGGATATATATAGGAGAACAATTAGAATATATTATTCATTTAACTTTCCTGTTGTCGTTTGTTAATTTTCTTGTTTTTATTTTTTACTATTTGATATTAATATGGTTACATTTGAAAGGAATGCAGTCTTCACAGCAAAGCATTTAAAATGTATCTAATCAAAAGAAAGACTATATGAGAGACTAAACATTAAAACACCAAATAAAAAAGGACAATCAATGAGGAAAAGGAATTCTGGTCATTTGCTGGTTTAAATTCTGGTTTTATTATAGTAGCAAGAAGAAAGATGGTAACTCTCAGAATAACTTTAAGTCATTGTTACAAATGAAACTCAAGATGGACATTACGCCAATTGGTGTGTCATTATGCGCTCTTGTTCAGTACAATGGCAAGCTAATTAAAAAGACAATACAAGGCTCTAAAGTACAGCAGATTTATTTACATACCATCTTAAATATATTTCAGTTTACACCAAGCAGCACACAGATAAATGTTATATTTTAGTTACATCCTTATGTTATGTTATTAAGTATTATCTAAAGATCCCAAAAAAGTTAAAAGTCTTAAGTAATTATCTGGTTTATAGAATACTAGCAAAATACCCGCGCTTCGCAGCGGCGAAGTACTGCCTTAAAATTTTTATTAAGAAGAAAATTTAACCTTTTTAAACTGAGGGAAAATATGCCAACAATTATTTGTTAAGGATCTCTTTGTATACCATGTTGTCAGTTCGGCCCTCCGGTTTTAACATGACCAAGCTGTGCGCTGAGCTTACTCTTGAGCATGTAACTTACAGTTGGCCATGTGAACAGTAATCTTGTCTCAAATCTCACAGCTTGGATTGCTGCTGTCATAATCGGTTTGAGCTTCATGGTTTGTTTCAATTACGACAGTATTTGCAGGATTTGTTGTGTTGAAGTGACATTCGGCATCTGTCAAGCGTTGTAAGCACACAACCGGTTTCATCAATAAAATCACATCCAGCTTTTGAGAGTTTAAACATTCATAAACATCAAAGTGTCCACTACTGAAATCGTCACCTGTGAATCTAAGATGTTTAAGAGGCATTGGCGGTTGTCGAAAGGTGTAAATTATTTGGCCATTTCAGTACACTTGAAAGCGACAACTGAACAATTCAGCGGCAGCCATCAACTCACATGCAGAACCATAGGTGAAGGGCTTAAGCATTTCACTCTTATAGTGCTCCTGTGTAGTATAATTATCTCCTGTACCGTCATCAGTCCACACCTTGAACCTGTCCCAGTCATTCAATACATAAGACACAATGTTCCTCCAGATATCAAGAGTGAGCCTGATATGGCCGTGCAATATGTAACAAAGAGATTGGAAAAGGTAGGTGCCATCTCCGGGCATGGAAACCACTCAGTAAGTGACAGTTCTTTGATCGATAGTGATCACCTCGATAGACATGGTAATGGGGGTTGGAATGATAAAGGAAATGGGTACCTGAGCAATGTAAAGTAAGTCTAAAATACCTATACAATAACTATAATTGTAATAAACAAACAATAAAACAGCGGAGAAGCCGTGGATTAAACAAAAAGGCTGTAGTTATCAGTAGGGAGACGTGAATCCCGTGGCGAAGCAAGGAAGGGAATGTAGAGACCGGAGCGATGGACGGTCTTATATAGGCAGGCAGCCAACAACGTGGGAGGCGTTGGGATGGGAGACCCAACGCCACCTCACACGGTGACCGAGCTGCATGCTATGGACGTATATATGTACGTAAGTAGGATTCAGTTAGCGTTGGGAACCCGTGTACCAAATTTCTTGAAGATGGGCCCATAAGTAACAAAGACTGTTGAAAAGTTCAATATGGCGGCAGACAGTGGTTTCATACCACCGAAATAAGTACCTACATTGGCCTATAAAATTTCGAGAAGATCGGGCCATAAATAAGTTCTTCTGTTTTGTTCTCTTAGAACAACTAACTAATTGTAGTTTTTAACAGTTTTGAACATTATCATAAACATCACTAGATTTATTCTAAGTTTCAGTCTGAAAAGAGAATTCATTAAATATGGTTCAGTCTTATTGATATAAAGACAACTGTAATAACAATACCAGTCTCTGTTATGAGCAAGTCCTGCTACCCTCTAAAATATAATCATGATCATTATTAAAAAACAGTGGCTTGATATCAAAAAGTTGGACTACCTGTGCAGCCTCTGTAGGTTCCAGGGGCCTGATGTATAAACAATGCGTATGCACAAAAATGTTGCGTAAGCCCATTTCCACACTCACATCGTGATGTATAAAACCTAAACTTGGTGTAAAGCCAAGCACATTTTCATGCCAGCTAAATGCTTGGCGTACGCAAGTTCACCGCTCGGTTTTGCAAACTGGCGGCACCCAGCGTCAAAGCAGTGCTTTTGTTCCAGTGTGGTTTTCCTTTCTTTTTTCGATCCACATCCCTGACGTGGCTTTATCATATACACTGAAATTAACAGCATATTGTGTATTAGTTTATGGCATCTGATTGTAATTAACCTGTAACAATATAATAGTCCACGGAATGGCCAAACTATTCCAAATACCATAGCTGATTTAGTGTTGTTTCTGTCAATGCACCACTTATAATATTTATCCCGCTGTATCTGAGTGTGGAATCACAGTTCTACAACAGCTGATCTTAAAAGAGAATTATCGGTATACAGCATCAAACACACGCTACCTCAGCCATGCTCACATTCCACTGAACTGCTCTCATATGATAAACGCTTCAGAGCCTTTCCTGTACGGACCTCGCGGTTCAGAAAAAATTTCATCCCAAGAACTATAAACGCACTCAATTAGTCCATCAAGTGTTCCTTGTAGAACTGTTTGTACTTATTAGTACAATCACCTCACTGTATACTTGTGATACAATTATAATATTGCACAACCTGAGCCACTTTATAAAGAGCGTATTTACATATGATGATAATATCATTTTTAAGATGAAATACAGCAAAATATGTTTATTACATTGCGCAGATAATATGTTAACATCATTTAAATAATCTATATTGTTAATAATTAAACATGTGAGGACACTGTGTCGCAGCGCTATTGACAATCTGGTGCCCCGTTCAGAGATTGTTCCTGCCTCGCGCTGTATGCTTGCTGGGACTGGCGTGACCCTGGATGGATAGATGGATGGAATAATTAAACATGTACTACAAAGATATTTCAATGTTCTTTAAAAGTTTTGAAGAACTGGCGTTCTAAGCTTACAGATGGCTTAACATCTATTACAGAGCTGATTGTGTGGCGATTGGTTACTTGGAGAAAGAAATGGAAAGGCAGGAATTGGGGGTTAATACGTTTAAAAGAGACAGTACTGCTGCAATAAATTATTTCATCGAAGGTCATGCACGGGGTAGCAAGCATCTTGCGGGAGGCAGGAACAATCTCTGGACAGGGTGCCAGCGCGTCACTATCATGGCACCACCGTGTTCCCATGTTTAATAACATGCTTTGACTCCTTACATCTCATGAATGTAATGGATTATGTGTCCTGTCGGAGGAAGAGAAAGCCCGTTTAAGAAATACGTAGTGATTCACACACATAAAGCACATAGAAGAACATATACAAAACAAAGCATTTAACGTGCTATTTTAGTTATGATGGTATTTGAGAACCTAGTAAATTGAACGATTTAAAGATGAAGTTTATGATGTTCTACTTTTGTGATAAAATAAACTATGTGAATAAAGTGGAAATTTTGAGATTAAAGTAGACATTTCGAGCTTTTTTCCCACTGTGTGCCTATTTTTTTTTCTTTTCTCTGTACCCTAATAAGCTTTCACATGACACTCAGACAGTGGACTATGACTCGCCTTTTCACAGCAACTTTAATATCTGACAACTTCTTTTTTATTTCGGGCACTGTGCGACTTTATGAACTTGAGCTTTTGAGTTTCTCCAACACTCTATGTCACTCGATCAACTTCCTTTTGTTGTTCATACCACTATTTAAAGCAACAAATAACACGTTTTTCCTTGCCTCCACTTGATATTCGCTGAAATTCTTCCATTTTTCCTCCATCCTTTTGCCATCGTCTTTTGATAGAATGCTGAGCTTAAGGGCTATTTATATTGATTTGCATATTCAAGGAGGCGTAATTCTGGGAGGAGTTGGGGCGGGACAGCAGGCGCGTGCACATGCATTACTTTTCACGTTGACCGAGATTTATGTAGTGGTAGTGCGTGGATGTTGGCGAACACACAGATTTATGTATCTGGAATTTTTTGTTCTTACACACATTTCCACATTTGTCCTTATGCCATGTTTTAGAGTGAATTCTACGCTCAGCGTTATGCATGAGGCCCCAGGTATCACCTAATACTTCCAGTAGTGACACTGACCGCAGCCAAATGCAAACCTAGTGATAAAACAGTCAGAAAAGATGAGGAGAGAAAATGTCATTGGCCTCCACCTCTTAAACCATTCCTGTTTTGGGGGTTGTTTAATTTTTGCCCCTCTTAGTGAAACTGATTAACAACCCCCTCTGCTAATTAACTGACCAGATCAATATCAAATGTTTTATAAGCATGTCTGGTGTTACCATATTTCACTAACCAAAAAACAGAACACAAAAATAAAAAAAAACTCCACTGCTAGGCTAGAAGTTCATCTACATGACAGATTGTGTGTTGGAAGTGGGGGGTAGATGTGTGGTGTTGGTGTTTGAGCATTTGTAATTAATTCTAAAATTTGCATTGTGCAGTGTTTGAGAATCACTCATCTACAGCATTGCCATTGAGGGTTCATCTGATGTCTTCTGTTGAAAGATTTCTGCCTGCCCCTTTGACTTTGTTATGGTGTGCATCTGTCTTTCTTATTTTTGTTGTTGTTTTTCACCTTTTGCTGTGACAAGTAAACTGAGGAGTATGAAACCCCCGCCCCCCCGACTTAAATTCACCGATATATTGCTATAACAGCAGCTACCTGAGGCTTTGCTGTATAAAGCAAGCTCCTCAATGAGCCATTGTCTAATTGCGGGTCTCAGTCACCCTTTCTTCAGCATTTAAGTTTTTACAGTTTTTCCAGAATTTTTTAGATTCATGTTATGTATTTCTAAAAGATAAGGAGGCATATATTATGAATGATTTCTGTTGTACTGCACATTCATTTTTGTACTTTGTTTTGGAAACTGACAGTAAACGTGGTTGTTCAGTTGGACCCCAACTTTTCTTTGATTCTCCTTTCCCACATTTGCACCTCACTATATATATATACTGGGGCCTGCGCTATCTGTCAGCAACTTCACGTCTCTGCCAATTGCAAACAACACAACTTTTAATTCTCACAGATGGGCCTATTCTTTTGGAAGAAACACTACTTTTCCCTGATGGCAACACGAATTAGACGATCTACATGTCTCCGACTTAAAGTTTAAAAGCCAAACAATATCTATATACTTCTGTCATGTCACCTATGTCCATATATTCAATTTCGTTTCGCTTTTACCTTTTCGTCAATATCCCATTGAATTTTGATTCTGTGTTTGGAAATCGTGACAACGCAACGTATAACTGCCTGTAAGTCAAAATCGCTTCTTTCTCTCTGCACAAACTGTGTCTGACAATATCATTCACACAAATGAGAAATGATTGAACCATGTGTGTGATTGTAAATGTTTTAGATGTGGGCAGGGCTTTTTCAAATCTCTTTGCATAAAGTCTTGTCTCGTGGAGCTTGAAATTATTTATTGTGGGATTTCACTTTCACCAAAAAACCAAACTTTTTTTATTCTCGCAGATACACCTCTTCGTTGGGAAGAAACACTACTTTTCCCTGATGGAAACACAAATTAGACGATCTACAAGTCTCTGACCTAAACTTTATATCCGAACAATATATCTCTTTTCACTGTTCCATTATTTCACTGAGTAATAATTTCAGTTTGTTTGCGCTAATGTGATGTTTACTCTCATTTTTTTGAGACTTTCGAATTTTCGTACTTACATTATCTCTAACCTGCTCTGCATGTGTATTGCGCCAACACTTTTGAATTGTTTATGATGTCCTACTTTGTCATCTACTCTTTTTCTTTTATTTCCGGCCACGGGCATGATTATATCGCTTGGCACAAAGTCTTGTCTCAAGGGACGTAAGTGTCTCTCTTCAAAAGATCACATCTTGTTACAGGATAAAAAGTCTTGTCTCCCAAGATTTCTTTTATTATAATATATATCTCTCTATTATAAAAAGAAATCCTGGAAAGCAAAAGCAAGGCGACGATACGTGATCTTCTCGGAAGTTCTTGAAAGACATTTAAAAGACCCACGAGACAAAAGAGACTTGCCACGGAGCGTCTCGCGGGGACCGTAAACATGAGACTTGATGCCAAGAGACTGTCCCAGGGCCGGGGACATGGAACATGAGATTCTTGAAAGACACACCCTACTTACAACAGATATCATATAAGAGCACATCCATCAAAAACCAGTCAGTCGTGTAAAAGCACGTAGTGCACACAGATCATGTGCTCTCAAAACATATAAAGCATATAAGGACAATACGGAGAATAGACACCCAAAGGCGTTGGAGAGAAAAAAAGGCAGATAAGAGATCATGAAACCAGTAAAAATCGAAAGTATTGCAGCATCCCAGCCAGCTTGCGGCCTTTTTGGTTTTAAGTAACTGTTCAGTCCGATTGAGGGAGGGCAGAGTACAGCACGGAAGACTGATAACTGTTTATTGATTGATGCAGTAAGGGGGGGCGAGACGCGGGGGATGAGGGATTGGAAAGGGTGCTAGAAAGTTGATTTTGGGGTTTCAAACTCAGCGATTGTTCAAGTAAAAATTTTGTAGTACTATATCATGTCAGTCGCTACAGTATCAAAGAAAAGATAGAAAAGATCGCATTTTCATGGATTTAGACAAACGTGGATTTACACAATAATAGACCATACGCTATGAGAATCTGTGGTCCCGCAACAGTTAAAGCAACGACAAGTTGAATTTCAAAGAATACACAATTCGGTCAGGTGTATATTTATGATCATGGAGAAGGGATGCAAATATTAATAGGCAAAAAGAAAGGTAATGTACTGTATATATTCCGTGAATAACATTACACACCAAAGGAGATCGTGATATGCCATTCATATTAAAATGTTTACAGTTTCCCATTAGAATAGCTTTTGCTATGACAATCAATAAATCACAGGGACAAACATTAGAAAAAGTCGGATTATTTATTAGGGAAACAGAAACAATATTCACTCACGGGCAGTTATACGTTGCGTTGTCACAATGTGTCTCCAAAAAATATTATTTTTAATGAAGCTTTAAAGTAAAAGTGCAAGTAATGAAATTGAAACAATTCCATAGAAAAAAAAATTACAATTGTATATCCGATTAACCAAACACAGGGGTTGGCAAGCAGGGGGCGAATATATATATATAAATATATATTTATATATATATAAATGTTGAGAAACAAATAAACATTGACATTAAACTAATATATATATATTTACAGTATATAGACAAATATATTACACATTTAAAATTTTTGTAATAAGAACACATAGTCTGCAAACAAATTACATTGTAATCTCAGTAGAAATTTATTTAGTAGCAAAATTGTAGGATCCCCAAAGTTAGAAAATTAGTTAGAGCATTCACCAATTTAATGCAGGTCTACCAGGTAACCAAAACTTTGAGACAGTCATAATATTCCACTCACCAAAAGTTTATTCAAGTTCCCTGGCACAGAAATCTTTTTGCATCCACTCCCAGAATTATCTGCCACCATTTCTCTTCACTTTGTCTTTGTCCAGTGCTGAATTCACTGAATCTTTTTCTTCTGCTGAACAGTATTTAAGGTCAGTTCTGGTAAAGGGTAAAAACTATGGTGGCCCCTTGAAGACAATCCTCCTTTAAATGAAGCTTGATTTTCATACTTAAACAGGCTTCAAGTTTTTAAAGAGATCACTGGTACATGCAATTTAGTAAATGTATATCAGTGTTACAAAAAGATAATATAAGTAGTCCGATACAACATGACCCCAAAATGGGTGAAAATGGATCATTCAGCTTTTCTTTGCTTTTCTTGATTGAGTTTCAAGTTTTGGTCTTGGTCTTTTATTGTTTCATCTTTAGAGGAATTTTTTCTCATCTGGTTTTTGTAAATTTTTATATTGCTTTTTAGAAATTACTTGCTGATAATAAAATTGTATATAGCTTCTTTTATTTGAGGTGTTTGAATTTTGCTTGCCTCTGAGTTTTGTATTAATTGTTCCTTGTTACTTTTGTTTTGTTACATCATTTCTCCTTGTAGGATTTTGCTTTATGTGGCTCTTTCCTAGAATCAGTACTAATTAGGTAACCTCTTTTTTAATTTCTCAAAATTTGCTGCATGGTGTTATTTCAGTTTTTCTATTTAGTTTTAATGAGAGTTCCATTAGCTTCTTTTGTGTAATTATGAGTCAGGGTAGATGTGTTTTGTCAGTGGTATTTGAAATTTCATGTTTTTCTCTACAGGTTAAATCATAACAGATTTAGATTCAATCTCTTCCATGAAGTCTGGTTCAAATTTATTTTATGCTAGTTTGGATATTTATGAACTTGAAACTGAATTCATTGAAGGTTGCACATTTGGTTAAGGCAGAACTTTTACAAAAATCTTGCATGGAGCTTTTTCCACTTGTGTAATTGAACAGATAAGTGTGACCCAGTTCAAACATACTCTATGAGGGAACTAGATCTTGCTTGAATTTTATTTTCCCTTTTTACATCTACATTTTCTGACCAATGCTTAAATTAATAATAAGTTAATAAATTGGTTTTGTCTTCTGAAGCCAGCAGTCTCTCTTTCAAAGCTTCCCATTTTTATAGCCCAGTAACAGTTGTCCACTTCACAATGCGAAACTTAAAAGCACAGAAACTGTGATTTTTGCCCTGACACCGTTGTAGATGCAAGTACAGCTTTCACAAGACAGTTTGCCCTCATGGGAGACACAAGCCAGAATATACTGGTTGTCCTAGCAACAAGAGGAGAGAGATCATCTGTGAGCATAAAGTGAATGACATTTGGCGGATTGAGAGGTGCATAGTGAGCTGTGTCTTGTTTATGTCTTCTCTTGACATGAAGTATAACTGTTGCTTTCTCTAAAATTCAGAAAAAACAAAGGCCATATAACAAAACCCCAGTCTGTCAGGGCACATTTACCACTTTCTTTTTTTTTAATCTTTCAAGATATTGCAGTTTGTTCCAAAATGATGCGTAAAATGTGAAAAACAGTAGTGAGAAATACATTAAGCTTAATTTAATCAAAAGATTTTGTACTGTTTCTAATTACCATTATGTATAGTGTTTTTCACAGGACTATTATTGTAACTAAAGACAGTTTCATCCTGTGCCTGTCATTGCAGCCTCTTGTCAAGAGTGTTTTAAGCCTGCCTTCTGAGCAGTCTAAGTTACAGTTCACATTTACTTGCCTATTTCACCGACATTTGATTGCTTCATTTTCAAATGTGCCTTGCCAAATGTTGTATATTAATTAAAACTTCAATAGGCAAGCTAATTTTGTAGTGAACACAGGCAAGGACATCTGAAGTGAAAAATGATGGAGTGTCATTAGGATAAAGAAGATGCCTGATCATCAACATGTATGTTAAAGTGACACTGGCCTTGGTTGGATTATATTGAGGTATGTAAAGGTTTGTAGATGCTAAAACATAATGTGCTTAATATGACTAGATCTCAAAGGTGAAGGCCAGGGTAAAGCAAATAAGCTCCTATGACAGAGCAAGGAGAGACATACATGCAATAGGGACTTGGTGGACAGCTCTTCTTAAAACATACACATTCTTTTTAATGTGGACCCAGTTCTCTTTTACTCTGACCTTTATCAGCCCTTGGAGGCATAAAGCCCACACTTTATTCCCCATCATGCTACTGAATCAGTTGTGTATAGCACACACTTTATTCTATATTTTGTTACTGTAACAATTCCATTTGAAGACTCTCCTCACCTGCTGACCTAAGTGCACCTTGTCCCGAGTGGTAGAGTAAATAGAAACCCAAGCCAGAAAAGTAGGCATTTAATTCAGGTTAATACTATAATGTTCTAAATATTAGTATCACAGAATGTATATGCCAAAGTAGAAGCAAATAAAAATATGTCAATCCACACCGTACAACCTGGTAGTGATAGTTGTTCAGAGTCCAGCATGGCTCTATTCTTATAATAGCTGATCAGGATCTTAAATTTTTCTAAGATGAACTTCTACCTCAATCATGATGATGGTGGAATACTACTGAACAGTCCAAACACTGACTTTAAACAAGTTACCAAAATGTGATATGGTCATTCTGCTATGAGCTCAGAACAAACTAACTATATTATTTATTTGAGTAAATGGCAATCAGAAAAGAGTGAAAGTTACTACCATATATACTCGCATATAAGTTGGGTCTTGAAACCCAAAAATTGGATCATAAAATCAGACCCTGACTTATAAGCCCATTCAAAACTACACTTAAATTTTTTTTTTCCATATTCTTGCTTTTTCCAGTCTCGCATCACTATCTCAGACACATTGAATTTTGTTGCAGTAGCGCAGTTACCAATTTCTTTTGCCACTTTAACAACTTTTAATTTAAAACCAGTTTCATATTTTCTACTGATCGAACGCTCCATCGTAGATAAAGGATGCTCTTGCGATAAAGATGTATGAAGGTGTGAGATACAAAAAACACCAAACAGTGTAAATGTCACTTTGCAATAGTTTGGGTATTACCGTGTGGCAACAATACATAGCAATAATAAGGCAGTGTGCTTCGTGGTTACTCTCTCAGGTGGGCGTTAGCATATCATAATCTCTTTGACCAATAGCGTGGGTTTTCCGCATTTGACTTATACGACCGACATTATAAAGTACCGGATATTATACAGTAAAATCAAGCCCCGACTTATCTGCAGGAGAACTTAAACGCAAGTATATACGGTAAGTACTTATACTTGCTCAAAAACCTTGTCCTTGGTTGTTCTTTATTATCATATTCTCGACAAAAGCAGTTGAGCATGCTGTATGAAATTCAATAGGATAGCTTTATTTCATAATCAGCATTTTCATTTCCAGTGAATTATTTTATTGTGCATGCACAAAGCATTTCACAGAAAGTGCATAATAATGAGTGTTGGTTGACACTGTGAATTTAGTGTTGCCATGCAGTTTGTTTTGTTCTTTTTAAAAATATAAGGCTTTGACAAAAAATGCAACCTAGCTCTGACTTATTGTCAGAATTCAGACAGGAGTTCCTCAGGTTCAAAATGCAATGGAAGTCATATGTGTACACAAGGCCAACACACACCACACTGCCACTCAGTGGGACTCTCGCTCCTCAGGCAACATATTTTAACAGTTGTGGAACACAAGTGACTGGCAAAGTCCAAAGAATAGTTGGGGTGCCAAACTTACCATCTTGTTTTATTGCAAAAACAAAACTCTTAGCAACCAGATAACCAGGCACTTGATAGAACACGCAGCAAAACCAAACAGAAGAGCTTTAGCCTAAGTTGGCTGTATAGAAAAGGTCTGTCTGTGGAGCTGCTTTCTGTGGCAGGCTTGGGTCAAGACAGAGACACCTCCTTCTGGGAACGGCCACTTTTATATAGTCTGAACTGGAAGGGTCGGGACATCTCAGAGTGATGAGGAGGGGATTAGTCGCCCTCATAGGCAGTCTTCTTGGAGCTGTGGAAGGAAGAGACAAGACTGTTAGTGACTGCACCCACTGCAACCAACTAACGCACATGTGTGAAACAGCACAGAATGTAATATGAGAAAAGTAGCCCCAGCACAGTCAGCCCCCCCATGGGTCCATTGTTTCATTTAGGTAAAATATGCAACATTAAAGGAATTGGCATTACAATGTTTTTCACACACTCGGTGTAATCAACAAAGTGCCTACATTAGTTTCCAGGTGGAGAAAAGAGAAGATGGTGCACAGTGCACAAGGTAAGCTGGGGGTGCTGAGCACAATGCTGGAAGGTGGTACTCTCACACAAACAGTAGACCAAACAATGTATGAAACTCTGATAATAAGTACTCTTTTTTTTTGTTTGATGCTGAAACTCCAAAGCTGTAGCAGAAAAGTGCATCATTAAACTTGACTCTATGTGATTTGAGTGCACATCTGGGATTGGCTCCTGCAGACCCCTCGCTATATCAGATACTTGGCACACTTTTGTGCAGAGAATCGTTAGTTTCAAGACATAGCAGAACAGAACCATTGATGAACAGGAATTGGAAACACAAATAGATGAAAATATGCAGCTTGAAGCTATAATGAGGCTACTAGCTGTTGGTGGTGCATCTGTGGAAAATGTAAAACTTCAACCATGATGGCCTTCTGTGAGCAGACAAGCCAACAGGAAATATATCCTTACCTTGAGAAAAATAGTACCAAGAATCTGTAACAAAAATGTATTACTTTAGTTTACCTCAGAATGCTGCAGAAACGGAATGCTTTGTTAAACTGAAACCTTTGTGGCTTCAAAGTGAACATATAAAGTTTTAAGGCTTTTGCTATATTTAATTAATAAAAAATGCTCTACTTTAGATCAGAATTTCATATGGCAAATTAATATGTACCATAATTGTGAAAAAAAATTATTTTGCCTTGGAAAATACCAAACCTATCCTTTAAAATGGTAGTGCAGTAATTAGCTCGGCTGCCACACATCCTGGGTTTGAATTTCACATCCAGTTTTTGTCCATGTTGAGTTTGCATATTCTCCACATGTCTGCACACATCACCAAAGATGTGTAGATTAGGTGTATTCAACTTAAAAACTGTTATCAAGCACATCTGTCTTGTTTAAAATTCTCCAAAATGTCTCCAAGGCAAGATCCAACCTGCAAATGTTGCAGTCGAGCTCAGGCCTGATCGAGCCATATGTTTTGGGCCTGCACCAAATTAACATCATTCTGGACCAAGATCTTTAAATGCCTTTCAGACAGTATTGGTGTCACAATCTCTCCTAATTCATTAATAGCTGTGTTTGGGGTACTCCCAGATGGGCTTAAAGTGGAGAAGGAAAAATAAATTGTAATTGCTTTTACTTCATTATTAGCATGTAGACTTATCTTGCTAAACGGGAAGAATTCTAACCCACCTCTTTTAAGTCAGTGGGCAACGGATGTTATATACTATTTGAAATTAAAAAAAATCTAATTTTCACTTAGAGGATCTGTTCAAAACTTTTTTTTTTAAACCCTGGCAGGTTCTAATCAATAACATTTTAGAATAAGTGCTTAAATTGTGGAAAAGGATTTTCTCCCCCTTTTTTTCTACTCTTAAAGTTTTATTATGGCTGTTGGCCTTGCTGCCTTTCTCTTGGGTGGGGGTTGATTTGAATTTAGTTTGCCAAGTTTGACTGGCTTGCTTTTAACAAACTCAATAAAATGTTAAAAAAAAGATGAGATGAATTCTAAATTAGCTGTTGTTTGTGCACATGAGTGACTCCTGTGAGGGCAGGCACTCTGTGCATGACTGCCTTGTGTCTAGTGCTGCCAGGATAGGCTTCTGCTCCCCTGCAAACCCTGAACTGGTCTAAATGTATTTGAGAAAGGAATGGTATTAGATGGTAGAAATTAAAAACTAATAGCAATTACATGGGATGTAGAGACATTTTACACCATTTCACACAGCTCCTCTTATATGTGTACCATGGCGTTCGTTGACTTTCTGCTGCATACAAAGCAAAACTGTGACTCTTTTCAAGTTACACTCATACTATTGCAATGGTAGGTTTATTGCTAGTTTCAAAGTCTCACTAAATTTTATTTTAGGTTAAAGCAACAAGAAATCCAAACAATGTGAGCTTCTGCTCTCAACCTGTTCATTTTGAAAAAAAGGACAACAATCTTAAAAGCAAAAAAAAAAAAAAATTAATTATGTTAGAATGATGATGTATGTCCTTCTAATAAGACATGAATTAAAATGGAAAGGTCGGTAACAGTTAGATGAATGACTGCCATTATAACACCAATCGGATAGACGGCCTCTATATGTTCTAATTTGAATGATAATAAAATTCTCTGTGCCTTATTATATTGGTTCTTGTCCCACTGAGGCCTTCTCTCCATAATAAGCAGTTTAGCAAGGTAACCTTGTCCTGTAACCCAGCCATGCACGTCATAAGTCTGGCTGAAACAACACTGACGCGGCTTTCTTTCCTTCCTTCTTTTCTTCCCCAATGAATCCAGTTTAGTGAGAAAATGACAGGTCTGCCAGCAGGCCCTGGTGCCCTTTAGCATGCTGCCTTTTTAACTACTCGTTTAATGGGAATGATGGCTTTTTACTCTATTTGGAAAAATATAATAGAAAATTACTAGGTATGAACTTTCATCCCATGCCTCCAAGTTACCCATTTAATGCACACCCCAAAAATGTCTAAAGTGGAACCATTTTATAGCAAGAGCTGCTTTAACACTAGAATTACCAGAGCCTATGAAAAAAACTCGTAGATCCGTCCCACCTTAAATTGCTTTGCACCTCTCCATCAGTGTCTTTTGTCCTGTAAATGTATCGATAAGGAGCAAGTAGCCTGCTATCACATCCCCCACCGCCACACAGTTTGCTCAGCGCAAGTCTGTTTACCTGCGTGTCAGTTGCTTAGAGTTGTATAGAGTGAGAAGTCAAGCAAAATGACACCTTTTATAAATAGTTCTATATTGTTATTTGGAACACATGCATTTCATGTGTTTTCCGTGTCTACAACGATTTATGTAAACACATTGTTAAAACAGAAACAGGTGGCAGGTGGCACATCAGCACCACACTAGTTCAGATGGAATGGAACCAGTGTGAGGTTTTTTTTTTATGGTGGTTGGAGTGCCAATTCTGCCACTGACCCACTGGTTTTTACCTGCAAATTGGAGGGCCTACATGCAGGGCTGGATGCAGATTAACATCATACCCAGGATGAAGCAATTGCAGGTTAAGGGCCCAACAAAGAAGAGTTACTTTTGGAGTTTACGGGATTTGAACCGGCAACCTTCCAATTGCCAGTGCAAATCCCTAGCCTCAGAGCCACCACTCCTCCCCATATAGGTTAACATATAGACTGATAAAAATTGCATATACTGTAGAATTTGTAGAATTAACATTTTATTTGTTTATAATGTTTAAAGTGCAAGTGTAGCCAGTCCTCACTCTGCCACTGCATCTGAGACACAGCCACTACCCTACGTTGTGAAAAGGAAATCGAACTGATCACACGGAACTTATGTTGCTGTTTGAATTTTGTTCAGCAGGAGGTCTACATAGGATGATAAACAAAAAAAAAACAGAAAAATAAGCAAAAGCATCATCAGCCTCCCATCATATATATCACAGCCAGAGTGAGCGTGACTGGTTCCGCTGCTTAACAATAGGTGGCTAATTTTAAATAAATAATCGTGCCACAAGATGGTGCAAGCACTAATTGGGCATGGGTGCGCGTGAGTGCATTTGGCTCCACGGTTAATGGAGGTGCTGGCTGACTGCGCCACATACATGTGCATGGACGGGTAAGTCTATCAGGTGCCAATATGATGCTGCGGAGGGAACGGGCTCCTTGCACCAGAGCCCAATTAGGCAGCAGAGTATATAAGAAGCCTTCATGGGTGGAGAAGGAGAGAAATGAATGAAAAGTGAAAGAGAGAATGGGAGGTTAGAAGATGGGAGAGAAGCAGGCAGACAGGAAGACAGAGAGAGCGAGAGTGAGAGAAGGCAGACAGTCATAAGGAGAGCCCTCAGGGAAGTGTAAGGCAGACACTCAGGGGCTGAAGGGGGCCATGCCAGCTAAGCAGGAGCGACTTGGTGCTTGCGCCCATATAAGACTGGGGAAGGCAGCAGGAGCTGGATAGAGCTAGATAACGCTCAGATTGGGAGCCCTATTGGGAGCCATGGACAGTAGGGACCTGGGCCTGGGTTTGGATTGGGAGCCCTGCTGGGAGTCAAGGGACAGCAGGAACCCAGACCTGTGGAAGATGGATGGCTGTAACTGTCATTTGGGCATCTTCTCCCCCTGCAAGGTCCGTCAGGATAAGGAGAGGAGACGCCAGGACAGAAGAGGTGCACTAGGGCTCAGAGATTTTAAAAGATTCCTGCCATAGGATTTTAAGCTCATTTTAATGGATTATTTATTTGATTGATTTTAACCTCCACGATCACTTTGACTTTTATAGATTATTTATTTATTCATTGAAGGAGCACTGCACTGTTGACCAATTTTGTTTTTGATTGTTTTAATAAAAGCACTATTCGCTTTATGCATCTACTCCTTGCTATGTGTATGTGTCTTCATTTGCCCACGCTCATCCCTTGGTTATATTATCAATGGTGGTGGTTTCAAAAGGCTCCTGGAAGAGACTGGTAATGTCTCACACTGTCCACTGGGGTGTTATATAAAATTACATTTTATAAATAAAACACCTTTACATTGAACACAACATATGTACATAATATCAAACAAGAGCCTACCTGGATAGGACGATACAGAAAAATAAAACACATCATCAGCCTCCTATCACACATATCCCTGCTGCACTCGCAGGATGTAGGGAAAAAAAAGGGGAGCATGGTACAGGCCTAATAAATGTCATAAAGAATAAATAAAGGTGTATATACCCCTATTTATTACTTTCACACAATAGAAAAACAATCAGAACAGAAGCTCACACTTTATGCACCTCTCTCCAGCCAGACTAAGCGTGACTGGGGAGAGGCACACAAAGCTTGCAAGTCATAACACAGGAGCAAAGGTCAATAATATATATACATTATATATAAATACAGATTAAAATAATTTAAAACATTTATATCATAAACTAAATGCAGTAATATTAAATAAATGATGGATTTGGGGAAAATTAAAAAAGTTCAAAAATCCCCTTACACAAGGCAGATGAACAAGCCAGTTTTTTTTCTACCCCCAAAGCTTTAGGAATGCTGGTTACTGAATTGCTGGCCACCTGTGAAAGAGAAGGTTAGTTTTATTGCTTAATTACTTTAGTGCATTTCCTTGCTTGGTTGTTTGTTTGGAGGCCGACAAGAAACAAAATAACTTACGGAACTGTGCCAGAGCAAATGTGTTGATGAATAGCCTAGGAAGGTGTGTGTTTGTCAATAGCTGCAGAGGGACAATAAAGAGAGAGGCTAACAAAGGCATGCACTCTCTGCCATGTTACATCCTGAAAAAAAACAAACCAGATGATGACCTTAATAAAGCAGACTGCCTTTGCATGTGCAGGTAATGAGATAACCAGGAAGAATCAAATGCAACTATAACTTATTGCAGCACCTGAAACTACCCATCTAGCAATATCAGGTTGTATGGTATTGGTTTTGCAAAGCCACATTCTATTTGCTTGTATGGCACTAGTTATAACAAAATTTATCACTTGTCATAAGACCCTATACAACAAAAAACTTCATCACTATTCTTGCTTGGGATTCATGTACTATTTGCTTAGCATTTTCATTGGTTTTATTTGCTAACTTGCATTCCTTGTTTCTCCTTCAACTTTGACACTTAGCACACTGTTGGAAGCCTCTACAATTAGGGAGCCCACAAAGAAGCAAAAGTGTGAACTGTTTAAATACATTCCAAGCTTGATAAATTAATGAATCGGCATCCTGGTTTAATATTAAACCTCAGCTAGTGAGATTTTTCATAAATCTGTGTCATCTTATTGTCTGAAAAAACCTGTCAATGACAACACAGTTTAAGAGTTTCCTGTTGGGGGTCATCATTTAAATAACAAAGGTGGAGTTCAAGGAGTGGCTGGAAGAGAATGTCTTTCTCAGCAGACACAGAAAAATGGGAACTTTTGAAAAACCCAATAAAAATAGAAGAAATCCAACAAAAAAATTGTATTGACAGCAATTGAACCACTACAACTTGCCTTTTAAGAGACAGTAATCCAAATTATCAATGTCTGAAAATTACGTCCTATAGATGGCGTCCTCCTGTACGTATGAATTCTTCCAATCTGCTGTTGAGGTTCCCCATTGATCGCTGCAACATCTCAGCTGGGATACCACGAATTTCGTCTTGAATTCTTTGTTTCATTTCATTCAGTATCCTTGGCCAAGTCATGTAGACCCGACTCTTAAGGTAGCCCCACAAGATAAAATCACAAACGGACAAATCCGGTGATCTTGAGGGCCAGGGAATGTCACAGAATCTTGAGATGACACGGTTACCAAACAATTCTCGCACAGCTACCATTGATTGCCTTGCAATTGATTACTAAATTACTAAATGGCGAGATTGTTTACAGCTCAATGTCCCTGTTCCGCAGTGCTGCCAACTGTACATGGCTGCCACTACGCATTTCAAAAGTTCCCGTTTTTCTGTGTCACCCTGTATTACTAAAATATATCACCATAAATGGATACGTTTTTTTAAGGTCACAGATAATTGTTAAAAATCAATAAATATGATAATTAAATCCATCCGACCCTAAGCAACTCTATTTTTCACCTCGCCTATCCTTAAACAGAAACATTTTGTATAACAAATAATTGACGAGTTTACTGTTTCAAATTTAGATTGAGAAAGATCACTTCAACATGTACATTTTGTGTATAGTGTTGGGTAGTCACTCCTGTCGACAAAGAGATCCTCAGGAGTCAGTCCAAGCAGAGTCGCACACACGTGCCCACAGCATAAGCTTGAAAGTGTTGCTTGTACAAACAGCGATGAGGTGGTCTGACCAACTCTCAAGCACACATCATGCACAAAACATGACAAAATCATTAATAAACAAGACTGTCTCTTCAATGAATGAAATAAAAAATTAAAACTACTTCAGTTTTCAAAAGAATTAATCCAATCACAGAACACACTTGAATTGTACACCTTGTACAGATTTTTAAAAAGTACAAAGATACTTATTTTGCCATAATTACAATAAGTAGACAACAAAAAAACAATCTTTTGTGCCATTTAAATATGGTTTTAAAATTGTTAATATGTGAAGTTTAGTTTACATTGTAAATTTATATTATAAACAATTTATCATATTTCCATCCATTCAT
Organism: Polypterus bichir lapradei; assembly: GCA_026402145.1. Taxonomy (NCBI): domain Eukaryota; kingdom Metazoa; phylum Chordata; class Cladistia; order Polypteriformes; family Polypteridae; genus Polypterus; species Polypterus bichir. Next base: position 45,416,452 of record JANRMT010062861.1, on the reverse strand, counting down.
CTATTATCCAACCCGCTACTGTATATCCTAACTACAGGGTCATGGGGGTCTGCTGGAGCCAATCCCAGCCAACACAGGGTACAAGGCAGGAAAAAAAACCCAGGCAGAGTGTCAGCCCACCACAGGATTTATCATATTTAACTTGTGATATAATTATATAGAGTATGTGTAGGGCTGCAACTCTGAAAAAAATGCATTTATTTTTTATTGCTTGTTTGCCCCAGTCCATTAAGCCCCAATACCACACCAAAATGTCATCTTCTATCTTCTTGCTCTTCTTCTTTCGGCTGCTCCTGTTAGGGGTTGCCACAGTGGATCATCTTTTTCCATATCTTTCTGTCCTCTGCATCTTGCTCTGTTACACCCATCACTTGCATGTCCTCTATCACCACATCCATAAACCTTCTCTTAGGCCTTCCTTTTTTCCTCTTGCCTGGCAGCTCCATCGTTAACATCCTTCTCCCAATATACTCAGCATTTCTCCTCTGCACATGTCCAAACCAACACAGTCTCGCCTCTCTGACTTTGTCTCCCAAACGTCCAACCTGAGCTGACCCTCTAATATACTAATTTCTAATCCTGTCCATCCTCGGCACATCCAGTGCAAATTTTAACATTGTAACAGAAGACCAGACCACAGACAGACACCGCGCCTTATTCACACAACACACCTTTATTGTTAGTACTTGCACAGCACACACAGTACACCAATCCCCACAGTACTCTGTCCCTTCTTCCTCTTTTCTAGCAGGCTTCACTCCTCTGCTGTCCTCCAAGCTCTGTCCACTGCCACCCAACTCTGGCTTGCTCAGTTGTGGAAGCTGTCTCCTTTTATAGAGGACCTGGAAGTGTTCCAGCTGTTCCATGATTAGCTTCCAGCTGCTCTTCCGGGTGAGATGGCAGCCCTGTACAGGAGGGCTCAGCCGTTCTCCCCACGCCCCATGGCGGTGTCCATGAGCCACAGCAGGGTTGAGCTTCCCTGCTCTGTGGCAGTGTAGCAAACCAGGAGGGCTGTCCTCCATCGTCCCGGCAGGATAAGCATGCTGGCCACCCATTACACTGCCCCTCCATCAGCTGAGTTCTGTAGGGCAAAGTGTCCAGTCCCGCAAGGTTTGTCTTCTTCCAGGACAGTCCAGAGTCCACCTGTCCCCAGCCTTGCCCTGAAAGACAGACACAACAAAGCGGCAAGGAGACGCTGTGCCAACATTGCCTTTGGGGTTTCCTGTATGGACAGTGTCTCCAGGTGTGACCCGGTTGGCAGCATTCATAACACAGCCACCCTTCTCCTGGTGTCCGCAGCCCACGGGTATGGAAACAGGATGGAATGTCCTACTCTGCCCCACGCACAGCCGAGGTTGGCTTATTCCCACGCCTACACAGAGAGCGGCCCCCGGCGCATGTGAGTGCATGGACTCACGTGCTGAAATGGTAGGAGACCCACACTTTTCCTTACGGATCCCCTCTTTTTTCTGGGGTGCGACGACATTCTGGATCTCCCTATATGATAAACCGAGTCCTCGCACTGTCTGCACCCCTTTTTCTTTCTGTCAATTGCCTGTTTGGCAGAGGATCGCAGGGTCTGGATGATGGGGCCAGTTAAATGCTCCATCCTCAGCATTTTCCGATCATCCTTCCTCGGTGCAAGCATATTCCTCAGGGAGATGCTGACGTCAGATACTCTACCCGAGCGATTGGCCATTACGGCTTTGCCTTGTGTCGGAGTAGACACTACTCGACTCCCCTCAGAACACTACTGGGTCAATTCGCACCTAGTCCCCTTTTTCTGTGCGGTACCAGTGTCACTTACCTGTACCTCCGCATCCACCCTGGAAGGAAGCCCACTGGCCAGTTGCCGCAGATACAAATCCGCCTTCTCCAATGGTGCCATAGCAGTCTTCTCCAGCTCCCCGATCACCGTCTTAAGTCCTCCAATGATCAGTAACATATCACGTACGGGTTGGAGAACCCTCTCCAGCTCCCATACATCAAAGTTATTAGCCTTAGCCAAATCGGCCGGCGACGTGACCGGACATTTAGAAGTCACGTTCACTAGCCACGAGCCTGTGAACATGCGGCTCTCCTGCGCATGCCCAACTGGGTCTTGCAAAGGCTTATGGGGAATGGAGCTCCGGGGTTTAGCCAATAACTGACTGTGCTCCGCCTGCATAATGCCCTCAACAGAGCTCTCAGCCACCCCCTGTCCCTCCTTACCTTTTCTGAAGTCGGCACTTCTGTTGCTCACATCCTCCGGCCCTTCCAGAAAGTCCGTATCCAGTGGGTTGCGGTCCAGGTATTCAGAGGACCCCTGAAAACTCCAGTCGTCCAATGCACATTTGGAGTGATGCAACAGGTCTTCATCTGGGAGCAGGACCATTAGTTCGAGTAGTCCGAGCAGGGGGCAGCGTTGTTTTCCCAGGTGTAGCCATTTAGCTGCTGGCAGGCTTCCAAGTCTCCACCATCTAGGAGGTACTCCACTGCGAAAGAGGAAAAACACTCCCAGGGTTTGTCAGCCCTGCCTCTCACACATACCTCCTGCCGGGTTTCTCCCGGCGCCACGCGATTCCCCTGGTTAGCCTAATTCTTTCCTGGGCCGGCTCCCTTGCACACTGCATAGGCTCCTTGCTGCTTTCCCAGGTTGCCTGGCTTTCCTCTTGCCCATAGTGGATGGGAGAGGACTTCAGTGAACCTGTACAGTTCTCGTGCTGGCTGTAACATGTGCTGCTGCACTGCTGTGCATGTGCGGATGCGCGGTGTGTCTAGGCGCTATTGTGCCGGGCTGGTTACAAAATTATTTTAAAGGGGCTCCTGCCAAGAGACGGCCAAGAGTCCCATCTGGGATGCCAATGTAACAGAATCTCGGACCACAGACAGGCACCACACTGTTGTCACACAACACACCTATTTTTAGTAGTTTCACAGCACACACGGTGCACCAATACTCACAGTACTCAGTCCCTTCCTCCTCTTTTCTAGCAGTCTCCACTACTCTGCTCTCCTCCAAGCTGTGTCCACTGCCACCCGACTCCGGCTCGGTGAGTTGTGGTAACTGTCTCCTTTTATATAGGACCAGGAAGTGCTCCAGCTGTTCAATGATCAGCTTCTGGCTGCACATCTGGGTGAGATGGCTGCCCTGCACAGGAGGGCACAGCTGTTCTCCACACACGCCCTGGCGGCGGTTTCCATGAGCCACAGCAGGGTTGAGCTTCCCTGCTCCATGGCAGTGTAGCAAACCAGGAGGGCTGTCCTTTGTTTTCCCAGCTGGGTAAGCATTCCAGCCATCATTACAACATCTACTCTGCTACCTCCAGCTCTGTCTCCTGCTTTCTGTTCAGTGTCACCGTCTCCAACCCATATAACATAGCTGGTCTCACTACCATCCTGTAGATCTTCCCTTTCACTCTTGCTGATACCCGTCTGTCACAAATTACTCCTGACAATCTTCTTCACCCATTCCACCCTGCCTGCGCTCTCGTTTTCACCTCTCTTCCACAATCCCTATTACTTTGTACTGTTGGTACCAAGTATTTAAACTCATCACCTTCGCCAGCTCTACTCCTTGCCTCCTCGCCATTTCACTGACCTCTCTCTCATTTACACACATGCTTTCTGTCTTCTTCCTACTGACCTTCATTCCTCTCCTCTCCAGAGCAAATCTCCACCTCTCCGGGGTTTCCTCAACCTGCTCCCCTGCATCGCTACAGATCACAATGTCATCAACAAACATCATAGACTACGGGGACTCCTGTCTAATCTCATCTGGCAACCTGTCCATCACCATTGCAAATAAGAGAGAGCTCAGAGCTGATCCCTGATGTAATCCCACCTCCACCTTGAATGCATCCGTCACTCCTACCGCAAACTTCACCACTGTCACACTTCCCTCGTACATATCCTGTACAACTCTTATATACTTCTCTGCCACTCCCAACTTCTTCATACAGTACCACAGCTCCTCTCGAGGCACCCTGTCATATGCTTTCTCCTGGTCCACAAAGACACAATGTAACTCTTTCTGGCCATCTTTATACTTATCCATCAACATCCTCAGAGCAAACATCGCATCTGTGGTGCACTTTCTTGGCGTGAAACCATACTGCTGCTTCCACTACTCTTTCCCATAACTTCATGCTCTGGCTTATCAATTTTATCCCCATGTAGTTACTACAGTTCTGCACATCACCCTTATTCTTAATTATCGGCCCTAGTACACTTCTTCTCCACTCATTAGGCATCCTCTCACTTTCCAAGATTCCATTAAACAATCTGGTTAAAAACTCCACTGCCATCTCTCCTAAACACCTCCATGCTTCCACAGGTATGTCATCTAGACCAATGGCCTTTCCATTTTTCATCCTCTTCATAGCTGTCCTTAACTTCTTCCTCCTTTCTAATCTGTTGCACTTCCTGATTCACTATCTCCACATCATTCGACCTTCTCTCTCTCTCGTTCTCTTCATTCATCCGTCTCTCAAAGTACTCTTTCCATTTGCTCAACACACTCTTCTCGCTTGTGGGTATCCATTATTATCCTTTATCACCCTAACCTGCTGCACATCTTTCCCAGCTCGGTCCCTCTGTCTAGCCAATCGGTCAACTTCTATATTTGGTATAAATAATGAAAAATGTGGACTTTTGAGAGTCTGTAAGGAGTTCAACAAGTTCAACAAGATAAAGAGCATCCTGGCATCTTTTTCTTCAGTTGACATTGTGAGACCTTCTTGGAAGAAACATTTGGAATTTGCAGCTCATCTCCACCCCAGAAGGAAGCTGATCTGCTCAGAGACTCCTAGAGTTTTACTGTATTCTGTCTTATTATGTTAAAAGCATTAGCACTGGGACAACCACTAGATATTGTTACTAGTAGTATTTTTATTCAACCACAGTTGAACCACACATCTTCTAAACTAAATACTGTATATATGTTACAGCCAAAACCCGAAGTTCGGCCAGTTCCCGAATTGGCTGGCCATTTCACATTTTGGCTCAGAGGTGTGGCCAAAGCCCGAATTACTAGAAATGACCAGTGTATATGCTACTTTGGCTGGCCATTTCACGAAGTGGAGAGAACTCCCTGGCCACAATTTGATGCGCTGATGTAAGACTGTTTGCTCATGGTGCGAAGATACTTAAAAATTTCAGATGCAGATTTAGAAGTGAGTTTTCCATTCTGTATGAGAAACTGCTCAAGGCGGGTCTTGTTCAGAAAGCGGACTCCATTTGAGACTGCCTTCCCCTCGCCCAAACACTAACCTTAAGGTCAATAAAATAGGTCCCTGATGTTAAGTCACTATTTTAGGGCTAAAATGATAACAAAATTGTGAAACCTTCTTATATACCTAATCTTAATTATTGTGAAACAACCAAGTGGCATCCACTTTCTGAACAAAAGCTGCCAAGGCTACACTTGATGCAATTGCACTACTAAGTGCTCAACAAATCGCTGATCATGTCTTTTTTCTTCTGACTTTGGCTGATTGCCCCATGCTATTTTGCAAACTGGCTGGCCAAATCCCGAAATCAAGGAAAAGATTGTACATTGGCTGGTCAATTTACAGCGATATTGGCCATTTTCCGATTTTGGCCGGACACTTCCCGCTTTTGGCCAATTTCGGGTTTTGGCCAATACTAAGTGTAGTGTGTGAGAAATTTAATCAATAATTACAAAATCCTTGTGATCTATGCCTTATGCAAAAATATATAATATCTCTATATTGTTTTATGTATAGATTTAGCTTTTATTTACACAGATAAATGGATTTTTGAGCTTCTGCTGAGGATACGAGTCATTATGGGAGCAGTAGCACAAGGCCTTTTTAGAAATGCAAATATCCAGAGAGAAATTAAACAAAGTAAAATTATACCTGCAGAAATTGAAGTGCCAGAATGTCTGATTGCTGTGCAAATAGGGGAGTATATGAAGTTTTATCATTTATTGGGGTGTATAATGTAGGTAATATTTGAATAAGATGTGATGATAAAAGGAATAAAGTGCGTTATGCTTCTCCTATCTATTTTGTCCCCATGAGTTAAAATATGGATTCTGTCCTGTGGGAAGTCATTCAGCCTTTGGAAAACTTACCCAAATCAAGTCAACTGGCTTTGCTTTTGTTATGACAAGAGAGTTTTCTCTGATGTTGTTAGTGTGTTGCTTTCACAGCAATTTGTTCACAAAGATAAATCAGCATTTAAAGCTGAGCTAAGTACTTATTTTCTCTGTTGTCTGCATATGATTTAAAGTGTGTGTTTGTGTGTATTATACTCAAAGTAAAATAACCAAGCCTTCATTTCTCTTACTTTGTCATTTGATGCAGTGGCCATTTGTCTGTGTATTAATATTGTAACATTAAATTAGAACCACTCTATTAATTCATATGTCTGTTTAGTAACCCTAACAATTTAAATTAATATCTATACATATTTTGTACTTCTGGCCTTATTCTGAAGGTATCCTTAGATCTTTTAGTTTTTGTGTGTTTTCAAGGCTTAGAATTCAAGTGTATACTTACTGGAGGAATCTCTTATGTGCTCGAAAGCATTTCAGCTCTCACCACTGTGATGTGACTTTTGTCATCTAAAACATTGCTTCCACATCATTGAGAATTTTTACCTTCTGGTTGAGAAATACAACCATCTACTTGATCGATGAGCTTACAGTGAGAAATGCCATCCCAGAAAACTATAAAAGAAGAAGGGTCTAAAATGCCTTAATTTTGCTTCATTTGGCTTCTTTTGTCTATATATATTAGTTTTGAAACCAATGTTGCTAGTGGTGGACCTACATTTTTGGGGCCCAGAAGCTTGAACTGTTATGGGGGCCCATTTGCAACCAACAGTGAGGTCTGGGTAACCACTGTTATCTTCTTCAATGTTGTTGTTCTACAACAGATCACCATAACATTTTTAAACAGTTAACCACTATATCTCAGACTTTTATTAAAATTGCTCTACTGGATTATCTCACATTTCAGAGTCACTGTTTTGAATGCAAATTTTCAAGGCCTTATTTATGGGGGGATGCAAATTAAAATCACTTCTGGGGCACCTCTAGGATTAAGGGCCCTGAAACTCAATTTTCATTAGTTTCACATTAGATCCACCACTGACTGTGACAAAAGTTACACAATTTTTTTTCTTTCACGTTTTACTCCAGTTGTTGGAGAACTTTATTGTTTATGAAGCAATTATGTAAGGAGTATATTAAGGGGACTACCACCTATCAAAGAAGAACTCAGCCAGGGGCCATAAGAACCCTAATCCCTCTTCCAACATGTTTTCAGTCCACTAAAAATCCAAAGATAATCACTATTCTCTAAATTAATGTAAGCAATTAAACATTGTTTTATAACATCAGATGGAAGATCTATAGGCCACATTTCTTCATCATGATGATCTAGATAAAGATTTGTTTTTTTTGTTTTGAGTAAATTCACTAAAGGAGATTTTCAGTTGACAGAATGAGAGTTAAACTGAAATGATTCTTCTGCTGTCCACTGTATCTCTGATCCAGTATTATTATTATTATTATTATTGCTAAAATTATTATTGTCATCATCAACATGCAATCATCACTGTATGTTAGTTCCATGGTGGCACATAGTTCCTAGGATCTCAGTTTGATTTCTGGCTGGGTCACTGTCTGAATGAAGTTACCACAATTTGTGTATCTTTGATTTGGTTTTCTTCTATTGCTAGTGTGTGTGCTTCCTTTCAAATCTTAAGTTAGTTTTTTGGGTATGAGTGAATGAATGTGTTCGACTGTCATTCAGTCCAGGGTTGATTTCTACTTTGCACTATATGGAGCCAGAATAAGCTGCTCGATTCTCTTGTTCCTGAAAATAAAAATATCACAAACAGTAAATGGAAGGAAGAGCTGCAAATAATAAAGAAGAATCCTGTTATTAATAATTCAGGATTAATATGTGACAAGAGTTTGAAGCCCAAAGCTTTACAAAGGTGCTTTGACCGTTTTAAATGAGTTATTCCACCCTGAGGCTTTTTTTTTGAAGAGCTTGGAGTCCAGCTGACTCTTCTCTGCACTAAATTGCAGAAGGAAAAACTTTGAAACTCCTTTTTCATCTTCATTTGCCTACCACCTACTGAATTCAATATTAATCATTAGAAATTGAATTTTTGCAAAACGCATAAAGCAATTTGTGTTTGTGTGTGTATGCATACGTGTGTGAGCAAGCACAAATTGTAAGTGGAGAGAGTTTAGGTATGCTAATTAAAAGATGGCCCGTTTGCTTGAATGAAAGGTAAGGAGGACCTCCTTTCAAGAGAGCATCAAAGGAGGCAGTAGCAGGGTGCAGCTTTGGGCTGCGGAGGAAGGCATCCCCGCTGCTTCCTTGATGCGGGCCTGCACTTATCTGTTGGCTTCGTAATACCTCCCGTAGCGTTCATGGCCGTTGCTTCGTTAGTTATTGAATTACACTTCAAAGTGTTATATTTCAGCTTGTTATTTAGATGCTGGCCTCTCTGAAATTCAAAATGAGATCAAAGATGCAATTTTCATCGTGACAGCTGGCTTTTATTGCATTACACTTGGGTTGATTCCCGCAACCATGTGCTTTTGTTTGTCTTGCCTGTTGATGGTCGCCTGTGCCCATACAGGATGTAGGCAATCTACAAGGCCTCGGTAGCTTTTTACAGATGACATTGTACTATTGGTGAAGACTTGATTATACTTAGGGATTTTAGACCACCCACTTGCCCAACATAACACTACACCCTCCTTTTATAAAATTAATGATTTATGTGGCTGACAGTTTCCATTAGCAACTTATATTCTGTAGTTGGGATGTCCATTCCACTGATTTCCCGTACAAAACACAGGATGTGCCCTTGATCCTGATCTTTGTGAATGGTGCCCGCACAGTTGGCGAAACCACAAAGTGAACAGATTAACTAGGGCTTGCTTACTCATCAAGGTTCTGAACACATCTGATCTCCCTGTCAGGGTGGTCTCTGTCCCTATTCTTTTCTTTTGATTAAGTCCTTTATCATGTTATTCCCACAGCATAAATACAGTCCAGCTGATTTTGTTAAAAATCAATAGAGATAGGTAGGGCCAGGCAGAAACATAGAACCAGGGTTTAATAGTGGCATGTAGTTTACTCCTTAGTCTCATTTTCTTTTATCTGTATTTCTTAAGTTCTTCTGTTTTCTTTTTTTTAAAAGTATTGTATCCTAATATGAATTTCTATGTGATTAATCACCTTGCTTTACCATGTTTTAATTCTTAATTACTAATTAATTATTTTCCTTGTTGCTTATATGTTGAGCCTAATGGGTTAGGCCACCCCAACCAGCAGTTTATGTTTATGTTTGTAGGCTGGGGTTTTTGTGGCTCCCCTCTCCCTTTTATAGTGTGTTCACATGTAATTCATGAAGCGCACTTTGCGATAGCTGTCTGTCTGTCTACTTGAATCAAAACAGCCTTCAGTGGTCAAATTTTGTTGAAATGTGGCAAATTTATTTTTCAAGGAAATTTGTTGAGACAGTTACGTTTTCATTGGAAAATTTGCAAACCTATCTAATGTAAAATGGAGAAGCATTCTGTGTGACTTCAACAAAAAATTACTTAACTGCTTCAACTTTACCTTGACAGTTATTATATCAACTAGTGTATTTTGTATATTTTGTGGGTGCTCCTGCTGATGTAGTCAAGAAGTTCCCAAAGTGCAACTGTACTAACTGTTGAATAGTGAGGATATTTTTGAGGATGGGGATCATGCACTGATACAGTGTGTTTCCGTACTGCTCGTTTATACTTCACACTCAGAACGCATCATGGCTGCCACGTGTTCCCCGTGTTCATTTGATGCATCCACTGAGCAGGTCCTTAGAAATTAATGCGACATGTGCGCAAGTTGCACTACCATCAAAATGTCAGAGGGTACAGTGTGATAAAGGTTAGAATGTGACATCAGAGTCTCTGTTTACTGTCTACATGTGACAGAAAGCTGCTTTGAGGATCCTATGGAATTGATGTGCCTGCTTTGATGTTTGATGAATGGTTCAATGTGGTGAAGCAAAATGCCGATATACAAATGCATATTGAAGCATCGCATATTCCCCATCGTAACAACACGATACATTTTAAAAGTCTCATATACCATCTTCTGTGCCATTTTTTTTTTTACACCTTCATAACAGTAACATAATGTACAGCGTTGTATTTGAGCCACAGAGAAAAAAATTAAGGACACAGTGAAAAGGTTTATTTTGTGATTAAAGTGGAAATTTTGGCTTTAATCTCAAAATGTCCATTTTAACCTTGTAGTTTACTTTATCATTAAAGTAGGCCATCGTAAACATCATCTTAAAACTGACCCAGTTGTTAATCACTATGAACTTCTGGAGCTTCCTTCTGACCTGACAGCAGCGGCAAGCAGCAATAAGTCACCACACAGAACACATTACATTTATGATATTCCAACTCTCTGCACATTTAGAATCCTAAGATTTATACTTGATATCACTTTTATGATGAAATGCATTAAAGTATGTATGTTACATTTTACAGATACATCATTAATTTCATTTAAATAATGAATACTGTTGGCGGGCACTGCTGTCTCACAGGGAGTCTCATCGCTGGTGTTCCCTGCCTGGAGTTTACATGTTTTCCTGCTGGGTTTCCACAGTGTGCTCTGGTTTCCTTCCAAAGATATGCAGATTTGTGGATTTGGCTAGTGTATGTTGCTAGTGTATGTGACAGCTTGTATTCACCTTGCAATGAGCTGATGCCCCACCCAGGGATTGTTTCTGTCTCGTGCCCAATTCTAGCTGGAATGGGCACATCCCTGGATTGATGAATTTAATCATTAAACATCCTTTTCAGAGATATTGCGGCAAGGTGTCATCATAATTTAATGGGTGTTTCAGGCAATTCACAACACAGCGAAGCCGAACCTGTTCTCACCGTGATAATATCTCACACTGCCACCTGGTGGAATCTTCCAGATTTACGTAAAGTACGCGCACAAGTATAAACAGTACAACGCTTGCGTAGCACTAGTGTCCGCTGGAAACCTGGCCTTAGGACTCAAGTAAAATAAAGCAGACATGAAATTAGTGGACAGGATGTGGTTCTTTATACTGAATAAATGAGCTGTCTTAGGAGTAACTTCATCTTCTTTAAACAGACTTAATGCACCACAGTCATTCATAATGAGAGCTATTTTTAAGGCATGGCTCACCCAGTGTAGTTTTGGTTTATAAATGAATCCATTACTTTTTTTACCCAGTTGAGCATGCTGTTTTTTACACTCAAAGTTAAAAGATCTGCATTTCTCTAACGAATCTTTTGCCCTGCCTTAAATACTAACCAGAATTTTTATTTCGGTAACACACTGTCCAAGAAGAGGTATTTTCTTTCTGTCTCATAGGAAACCTTGAAGACCAGCTAATACTCCCTGAAGGTTGGTGAAGGTAGAGCTGTTTGAGCACTGAGCAGAGCCTTCCATTGCTGTTGCACTGCCTTATCACATTTTCTTGAGGGTGAAAACAACACTTTCTGAACCTAGTTTGTCTCCAGTGTTGCAGTGAAGGGAAAGGTTGTTACCTCAGTGTGATTGAGAGCACTGATATGAGAAAATGATTGTTAACTCTGGCTATACACTGTAGTATTCATTAAATTTTGTGGACACCTATGAGTATCCTTAAATTGAGTAACACAATACATAATCCACTAGAATCAGGACATCAGAGGAGGGTGAAATGAGAAAAGAGAATAGTTAGGTGAAGTTGTAGATACAAAATTACAGTTTAAATTATACAGTAGATAATTTGTTCCAAATTGGTACCAAACTTGTAAATAAGAATTTCACTGTCCTCTGTACTTGGGAAAATACTACTATCTCTTCTGTACCCATTGCAGAAATTACTTTAACTATATAGTCCTACATCTCAGCACTCTGCACTTTCACCTTAAAATGAATTGTTTTTTACACTTTGATACAAAGTCTGCAAAGTCCTTATCTCACACACTCTGAGGAATTCAGACTTGTGTCTTTTACTGGTGCATTAACTGTGCACAGCTCAAACAGACCAAAGCACAGTTGGTTTGTATTTAAATACATTCTGATTAGTCATCTTCCTTTCCAAAAAAGGTTTTAAAGAGATGTATGGCTGAGGCCCAGAGTCTTAAGATGGGATTGCTACAACGCCTCATGCTGTGATGCATTCAAGTTGGACACTGAAGGCCTAAAGAAGCCTTCCAGCCCACACCTTCATTATTAATGACTGAGATCAGCAGACTCACATCTCTCCCGGCCCCCCCCCCCCCCCCTTACCATTTCTCTGCCTGGATAAAATATTTATTTCATCTCATCCTCGTTTTAAAGTAGAAAACTTGTACAGTGTCCTTCAAATGAAGAGATTCATGTCCAGCACAAATTAAAGAGCCCAAGAGGTGATTTATGTAAATTTCCATAGTAGGTATTATATGGTCATGATGAGATTTAAAGGATAGTAAAACCATGCTTTTCTTTCTTCTTCTTTCAGCTGCTCCCATTAGGGGTTGCCACAGCTAATCATCTTTTTCAATATCTTCCTGTACTCTGTATCTTGCTCTGTCACACCCACCACCTGCATGTCTTTTCTCACAACATCAATGCTTCTCCTAAACTTGCTTATTCAAATTCTTGGTTTATTTTGACTACTGGCTTCTCATGCGGGTCCATAAAAAAAGCTTTCTGAGTATCAAGATAAATAATATTGTATCCACCACTCTTATTAAACATTTTTGCTGCTTTCTCAGTATTAGTGAAACATGATCTACCAAGTCACTAATGCATTTGTTCTTGATATTTTTTGCTCAGTCTTCTTTTTAATGATTTCTTCTACTAATTTACCCACAATACATGTCAAGCTTAATGACCTGTAGGTATTAGAACTGGCTTAATTATCTTTTTAAAAGAATGGGATTTTTCTAGGACTTTTCCAAATGTGCATAGATTTTGGAAACAAATATATATTAAATGTTTATATATGTAATTACTAAGTGTTCTAGCTTGCAAGGGACCATAGGAAAATTAAAAATGACAAGGAGACCATAGTCAGAGAATGGGAAAAACGTCAAAACCAGGAGTCAAAACATTTGAGTGTCAAAACTGAAATGAGATCCTGAAATCTGATTAAAATAAATAAATAAATAAGAGCAAAGATTCAGAAACTTAGAACAGCAAAAATAATATTCTTTTTCTTTTTTTCACAGAGAAACAAGGATTTATCTGTCAAACTCAGTCACCTCAAAATTCCCCAAGATGATCTTTAAGTTGTCACTCTGATGACGTGTCCGAGTATGTAGCAGCGAAATATAGGAACCATTACCAAGGAAATGGCAAGTACAGTACAAAAGGCTCTAAAATCGCAGTGCTATTAGGGAAACAAAAATGGCGTTGCAGCAACATATAAACAAATTATATGCTCCTTAATTAAGCCAGATACGCCATTTCTGACCACATATTTGAAATCCTTACATATGTAATATTGCCAGCAATACAATCATAAGAAATTAAATAGAACTATATAAAAATTCCAGATCACCACACTAACTTCTTTTAGCATTCTAGAATAAATGCTACTCTCTCTTAGCAATTTATTTGAATTCAGCCCTTAATACCCGAATTGGACTTTTGTCTCTCGTTCTGCTGTCTGCCAATCACAGAGTACCTTCTTAATTGTTCAGGTACCGACCTGATATTGTGACCTGAAAGGGCATATAGGCCTGGCCATGGAAAAAATGAGCAGAAGGTATCTCAAAGAGCTGGTAAAGTGAAACATATAGGCTGGTCAATAAACTGGCAAGGTCAAGAAATCAAAAATAATAACCGAGCATCTAAGGCAAAAGTAAAATTTGAAAAAAGAAAGCATCCTAACAATAACTAGAAAAAAATGTCCTTATCGCAATCATCGAAAACACACAATTCTCACCATTAATCATGGCAGTGGCAGTATCATGCCATAACTTGTCTTTTTCTATTGATCAGTCTCGAAAATGCCAAATTAAATGTGAATTTCCAAGGTGGTGGGAACATTTCATAGGTTCAGTATAATTATAATTGAATAATTATACTGTATGTTGCATGCTATGTTTACTTTGTGTGTACAGTATATGTCTTTTGTTGATATTTTATTATAGTCAGCTCTTCTAGGGAGACATGCGAGTACGAATTTACTAATTTACTAAGTACTTATGTCAGTATAATGGACGTTAATTACCACCAATGGGGGTCTCGCTGGAAAAATGTTGCTTTTAAAAGCACTTGGATGGTTTTATATCTCCAGACATCTAGAGCTCCATCAGAAGTGTGTGCCGAGTTGTAAATTTGTAGTTTTCTCATAAGGAGAGACAACAATAGGCTGAGAGGCACCTGTAGTTCTTACCCCAGTCTTCCCTCTATCCCAATGTTCTATCAATGATTTTTCATATTTTTCTGACACATTTTATTTCAGATTATCCTTATTGCATTATTAAGTAGGTAGAATCATGTGCAAAAGTAAGTGCACCCCATGGGGATTGTTCACTTTTTTACATATTTGAACAGGCAAACATTAGATCTTCATGCAAAAAGTACCTGCAGATAAAGGTGATAAACACGAACAAATGACACATAAAATTGACATGGTGTATTAATTAACCAAGTCTACTAAAGGGGGCAATGCCAGCTTCTGAGGCCAAGGGTTATTTACTTTTTCCTAGTAGACCATTACATTCTGAAGGGCGGCTGACAGCTCAACTCGGCCGGGACATCCGAAGACTGGAAGGATGGGGGGAGGCAGCTACTTTGGGACACTGCCTCTCCCAAGAAGTTAGATGGTGAATTCCCTGCAGCATTGCAGTACCCCAGATTCCCGCAGTGCACCATGGGATCTGGAGTTTGGCTTCATAGGCCTGCTGGAAACCGTGGGTGCCACCAGGAGACGCTGCATGGGGACCTGGGAAGTTTTACTGTCTGTATAGGCCGCAAGTACTCCAAAGTCACATGGACAGAAGCCCCGATGTACTTCCAGGCTGAAGAAAAAGTAAGTTCTCTATCTGACCCGGAAGTGCTAGCAAGTCACGTGGATGGAAGGACAAAAGCACTTCCAGGTCAAGGACTATAATAAAGGACTTCTGGAGACCCAGCAAGCGAGCTGGAGTTGGGAGGAGTGTGACAAAGTTTTCTGGGAGGTGTGGGGGAGAGATTTGTGATTATTATTGTGCTTGTTAATTGTGTTTATGGTGACTGTGGTGCTTGGAAGCACTGTGGAAGAAGAAAACAGAATTAAAATACTTCTTTGTGCTTTTACTCTGTGTCCTGAGTGTCTGTCTGTTGGGTTTAAAGGGGCAACAGCGATCCTAGCGTCGACTCATTTACAACATCTATGTTGAATAAATGTTTTAAAGGGCAAATTTTCCTTATATTTTTATTCAAGTATACTGTAGCACCCTGCAAGGAAAGAAAACATGCCAAACAATGTTTTCTTGATGCAGGCAAAAACTACTGAATGTTTATTGAACATGCTTTAACTATATACAACTGTTGCCTATTCCCTCATCACCCAACCTCCTCCCACACTGCATTGCGTGTGAATTGTGTCTTTAGAGGCGCAATGCTTCCAGCCTCTACAATACCACCTTTACCTGCTGGCACTGCTTACATGCAAATCTAATGTTTGCATGTTTAAATATGTTAAAAAGTCAACAGTTTCCAGGTACTTACTTTTTCATATGACTGCAGTTGCATCATACAGTATCAGGATATTTATGTGATAGGAGCAGGTTTAAGTTGGGAAAGGAGATTAACTTATTTACAGACATACAGTTTGACCTGCTGATAAAGAATCTGACATGGTCTCTGGTTCATTCCTTTCCAAGGAATAATGTGATTGACCAAACATTTGTCTCTGAAAATGTATTTTGCAGACACTTCTACCCAGAGCTGTTGAAAGTGCATGCGAAGGCAGACACAGAGCAGCAGACATGCATAGACTGCAAAATCCTTAACAGTCACCTGGTTAAGGGTTTACAGGGCCACATAATAAGATTATTTGTGGAGAAATCTACCTCTGATAATTAGGTTTTCAGAAGTCAATAACCTGATTTCATTAAATGGAATAAGGGTTTACATTGCATTTTAGAAATCAGGTTTCTGTGAATAAACGGGTTATTGAAGTGCATGTAAATGTGCTAATAGTCAACTTTCTTATTGTAAAAAAAGGACACTCCTATACTGTAATTGTAAAATTTTTCAGGGTAGTGGTAGCTATGGAAAGACATTATATAAAATCATTTACTGCATAATTGACATACTCTTTGCATCACCTCCATATTCACTTACATAATGAGTAATATTTTCGGTAGGTGGTACCCCACCTACTTCCATTATTAACGGGCCCACAGAAATGGCAGCATGAGAAAACAGATTATTTAGATTATGTTATACAACCTTGAATCACAGTAGATTTTAATCAGTCAGGCATGAACAACAACTCAGTAGTCAACAGTCAGTCACAAGCGTACACAGAAGCTGACCAATTAGGACACAAGTAAACAGGTACTCCTCTAGAGAGCAGAACACCTGTTATGACCAAAACCTTAGCATGTGATTATAAGAAACCTGCCAAGCCATTTCTGATATTTCCTCAGGACTTCCTATCTTGTTTCCTAGGTCCTCATTTCCTTTGTCCTTGGCTCAGTAACCTTGACTGGGGGTCACCCCACATTATCGCCCAATGAAAACTCTAATCTTCCTAATACCAAGAGGCATATCTAAGAACTCATTTCAAGGCCAGCTTAGAGAGCTGGGATCTAAGTAGTGACTTGGGAATTAATACGCCTGTAAAGTTGTATAGAACAGACCTGATCCCCCATCCTGATTTAAAATGCTGGGGTGTCTGCAAGACCACTGCTGTGGTGAACACAATGGCTGGCTAATGGTGAAACCATTGGCCACTGATCACTTGAGCTACACCATTAACACTGCATTCAAGCAATGCTTTTTCATGCCACTGAGCTGAGACTCCCTTTGTGGACAAATTGCTCACCACTCAGTAACCGGTGTCATAGGACTGCTTCATTTATTAGAAAGCAGCTTCAATCTCCCAAGACAGAGCTCCTTCAAGTGAGCCGTGACAAAGGCTTTTGAACGAGGTTGCATAGGCAATCGACGACACCCACACTGCCACACTCTCAAGAGGCCAATGCCAGCTTATTGAAAATGTCAAATTAGTATTAAAACCTTCTGGAGATGGGTGTTATGCTTCTTGTAAATAAAAGTTAAATTGCATGATTCTTATCTGCTTCATTCTCAGTCCCCTTTAAAATATAAAAAGAAAGAACAAGAGAGAGATCTCAGATTTTCCAGCTACGAAGGAGTTCACACAGTTAAAATCCCAAATGTCTGCCATACAATTATTTGTGAATAACACCAAATAATAAGGTGTTGGTGACATTTCATTTTCCACATAAATTCTGACTTGTTCAGCATTGCTTTAAAAGTCAGTAAAATCAAAGGAAATAAGAGAAATAGCACTACAAAATAAAGGTGATCAAATCCAGCAGCCAGTGTTTACTGGAGAGGCATGAAAGATAGAATATGCTTCTGTAATATGGATTTATTTTAAATACTAAATCAAAAATAACTAGTCAGGCTCCTGAATTTACAATAAACTGTTATACAAACCATGTGGACATATTCAGTGTGAGCGCAGTTTGCTGAATCGGTTCAGAAGCCACAGAGCCAGAGGTTCAAATCCCACTTCTGCCTCTCTTTTGCTGGATCCTTCAAAAAATAAAAACGATCAGTGCAATGAAAAAAATTAGATAATCTTAATTGAGGTAAGCAGTCTGTCCGTAAGAGCCATTTGCTAGTTATTTAAGTTGTATTAAATGTTTGCCTATATATCAGTGCATAGTCTATGGGAGGCTCTTATAAGCCCCACAAGCTGAATTGAACTGGTAAATTCTAACTATTTCTTGTCTTTCTGATTACAGAGTAGTCTCAGTTTGTGACCTGCCTTGCTGAGAGTAAGGCATGGAGGGCACACGGTTTTAAACTGTGCCTTTACCGTGCCCAATAGTATGTAACGCAACGTGTTCTACTGAACATGCAGTGTCGTACATTTAGAGCGTACTGAAGGTTGAAGTAAAGCATCTTGAAGTATAGAAACAACTGAAGTTTGACATGAAAAGCTAAGTTTAGAGAAGGGACATTTTTTCCAGTATTTTTTGCTTTTTATTCTACGTCTTTCTTTATTTTTGTGTGGACTGTTTGCTTTGAATTTTCAGTAAATCTTTTAAAATGAACTTTTGGACTGAGAGATTTCTTTCGGCACGCATTTGAACCGTGATTGAACACGCCTTACACCCCTGCAGCTACACTGTCTTTGTCTTTTTCTCCATCACAATTTTATGAAATTAGTTCAATGCCACAGAAATAAACCAAAGGTCATTTTGCCCATGTCTATTAATAACTTATTTATCCATTCATTTTTTTTTCTAATTATTAGGACCCATGAAACTCAAACAAAAAAAAAGCCTGACTGCAGTGGGCCTCACAAATATCAAGTAAGCCTGTCCTTCAAAGTCAAGAAGCAGGCTTGTGGTCTAAACACACCAAAGCCTATAAATCTCAAAAGAGAGGAAGAAGCTAACAAAACTTCTTTCTCCAGGAAACAAAAATAATGTTCCTTATAATAATATGTTTTATTCCAAGAGGAAGTAAGAAATGAGATCAAGAAATTGTTTATGTCTGTCTTTAAGAAACAATCTAAAGCAAACAAAAGCCAAATCAAAATCCTAAGAGGAAAATTAATAATTAGAACACTGAGCTGAAAAGAAATGTGGGAATACAACATAATGTCAATGTCAACTTTATTTATATAGCACAATTTAAACAACATAGGAATGCTGTGGCCAAAGTGCTTTACAATAATAGAATTAAAGAAAAACATACAATTAACATGAATAACATAAACAGAAATAAATAAATGAACATAAATAAAATAAATAATAAATAGAGGTAATGTTACATAATCATAATGAAAAAACCATCAGTAGTACTGAAGGTCACGGAGTACAAGTGAATAGAAATGAGTCTTTAATCTCGTTTTGAACAGTTCAATTGTAGACAACTCCTTTATGTAATGAGGTAAAGAGTTCCACAGGCGAGGAGGAGCAGCTGCAAATGCTCTGTCCCCCTTAGTTTTACACTTAGTACGAGGGACAACAAGAGACAACTGACCAGAAGATCTAAGCACTCTGGATGGCTGGTGTAAAACACACAATTTGGATAAATAGGCAGGAGCAAGCCCATGTAAGGATTTAAAAACTAGAAACAAGATTTTAAAATCAAATCCAAAAACTGACAGGCAGCCAGTGCAAAGAAGCTAATATAACATAAGCAGAAAGTAATGCCTTAGGAATAGTGCTGTGGTATCTCAGACCTTTACCATAATCTTAATGTGTTCACGCCTAAATTCAAATAGGGAGTTAATTCAAATATTAGTGAATAGTTTTGCACATTAACAAATTGAATGTAATTAGTATATTAAAACAACACCCTGATTTTTCAGTATTGCCAGGAACAAATTTATTTGTTGTCACTGTGGCAGTCAATGTGTTAAACAGACTGAAGGGGGTCCTATAGCTGCAGAGTTAGGGGGCTGTGTTTGAGGCAGCAACATAAATAACTAACAAATTAAACTAACATAATATTTAAGAAACCAAAACATGCAATAAGTATATAGGAAATGATTGGAATAAAGAAAAATCATTGACCTACAAAATTAACTTAAAATAATCAACAAATAACAGCACAATAAACAAACTTAGGCAGTATGGTGGTGCTACCACCTTGCATAATGGAGACCGAGGTTCAAGTCCCAGATGGTCCATGTGTGAAGGTTGCATGTTCTCCCAGTGTCTGTATGGGTTTTCTCCCATATTGGTCTTTATGGGACAGATGGATTGAAGCAATACAGAATATTAATTACAACACCAGAGTATTAATTAAACACTAAATTATCTAAAAAATTGCAGAGGGAGAATAACTACAAGATTTAAATGGCTGAAATCAAATCACTAGATATCATTTTCCTAATATTGTTCAAGAAAGGTAGTAACTTTATAAAGAAAGCCTTCATACACATTTTTTGGATATCCTGGCTAGGGTTGTTAAAATAATAAACACTCGAGGACACTGAACAATAGATAAAACACAGTATAAACAAAACTAAAATACAAAATTTAAAATCAGACAGAGAAATTGTAATCAAAGAGAAAAAGCAGTCTTAAACAAATGAGTTTTAAGTTTAAATTTGAAAAGTGAGAATGAATCAATGTTTCTAAGCTCAGATGGTAGTGAGTTCAAGTTTTGTTAACTTCAAAACATTGTTTGATTGCCTTATATTAATAGTTTAAGCTGAACCATTTAATGAATGATACAGTTATTTAAATTACAAGATTTTTGGAAAATTGAATTGCCTTGCTGAACTGCAACACTTGATGCAGACTTACTTTGAGATATGCAGTCCATTTAAAAAGACATATCAGGGAAGTATTTTAGCTACAACTCTCTCTCTTTATATCTGGACACACAACAGAATCTTACATCAAAAATAAAGCATGCTAAATATTAATTAGTATTTCAAGAAAAAGGGTGACAAAGTTAAATGTAAACTAGAGGGAACTAAACATGCTGAAATACAAAACCACAACATCTACAATATATTACTGTTTTAGATTCAGTTTTATTTATTGCTGAACTCGATCTGACGTTTTTGGGAGTTGTTATTATTTTAACAGAGTTATTCCTTTTTAACATTGTTTTTTATATTCAACACAATTTTTGGTATTGTTTCTAACTTTGAGTATAAAATACATCACTACTTCCTCACGCATGTCCAAGTTCCTAGATATTTAAAAACAAACTTTGGTAAAATACAAATTCAAGCTTTTATTCGCATTTAAGCATTGTGAGCTTTGCTTGCTTTGTTCTCTTTGTGATTTTTCTGGTCTTGACTTTAATCAGTTTGATTACAATTTTTTTTTCCTTTTTCTCCTGGTCCTTTATCAAAACATTTTTTGTTTATGCCCCCTTCGGAGATAGAGGGTGAAAAACTAATACAGAAACAACTAATGTGTTGTTTGTGACACTGGTCTTCAGCAACCTACTACGTTGACAGCACAAGCGAAGAAGAGCTAATGACTGACAAAGAAATCACATACAGGGTGTGTACAATGATACAACAAGACATATTACAAATCAGAGTCTGCAGGCAATCCATAATCATTCCATACTGAAGCCCTGTCACTAACTGTACAGAAGAAAAAATACTGAGAGGACACAACAGATAAAAACTCCATAGCCATTAAGCTTAAACTCACAACTGACTTTCTGACTCCAATAACAGCCATCAATTTAATCACAATGACATGCCAGTATATAAATCAAAATAAACAAATGACACCCAGGGCAAAATCCAAACTGTGAGCATGGCCATCTAGCTGCAGCATCACTGGGCCACATGTTTAGGGAATGCACTAAATGATCATTATTTTAAATAAAAATCTTTACATACTTCTCAGATAGTCTTGGTGTCACTTCTAATCCATTAATTGTAATATTTGGTGTCCTCCCGGATTAGACTAAAGTGCACAAGGAGGAATCAATTGTAATTGTGCTGTACGACTCTAGTAGCATGTAGACGTATTTTTCTTAACTGGAAAAATCCTATAGGCATTTTCACTTGATCATGAGTTCAGACAGATGATTAGTTTCAACTATTCCAGTTTCATTATAGTCTCATGTGTTCTAACCAATGATGAAATACGGGCAGGGTCCATTAATTTGACTCCACTTTACTGCTTTTACTCTAAAAGACTTTGTCTGTATTAGATGAAATAGTTATAAGCTACTGTAATATCTGAGTTAGAATTACTATCATTTGTAAAGAGTTAGGTTGTATACTGAAAAAATGTGATCTGACTATGGCTAATATTCACTTTTTCTTACATAAGCTCAGAGGTTAAATGTTTTTAAGTATCATGTACTTTATTATAAAACCTCATGGGCTAAGTAGCTCTCTTAGCATGTGTTACACGAATAATATGTCATGTATAACCATGGAGACTAAGCACAATTTATTAGTATATGTTCCAAAATGAAACCTCGGGAGCTAGGCAGCTTAACCTAACATGTATTACATTTAATTTAAAAACTGACTAATAAAGAATACTAACCAAATATGAATATTTTAGACTGTGAACCTCAGAGGCAGAGTTCCACCTTGAGTCCACTGTAAAAGGTGTCACACATGTGCGCTTAGGAGGCAGTCAACAAGCCCTGAGGTGAGTGAAACATCATGAGATGAAGGGTGGATTTATGGTACTAATGCCTCTCTCTCTTTTTCATCAGACCAAAAGAAGAGAAATAATCTAATACATTCACCACGATAAACTTCAGGATTCCCAAGATGGCTGCCTAACGTCACTTCCACATACGACTCCAGATGATAACATCACTTCCAGCTCCCAGGGATGACGTCACATCTGGTCTCCCGAAGATGACGTCACTGCTGCCAACCTGTTACAATGTCATCTTCTGCCATATCATTTACTCCAGCCAATACCATTAAAATAACTTAACATGCATTTCTGAAAATAACTCAGAATAACTAAAGATTCATCATAACATTAGCATTAATTTAAGACCAAACACTACAAAGATGCTACACATGCCATAGAAATTCTCAAATTAATTCCAATGAACTAAGAAGACATAAGACTGGTTGATTATCCATTTGGTGAAGTGGTGGAAGTGAAACAGCTGACCCCTTCTTTTTCTGTAGTGAAACAGTTCTACTGAGATTAAACAAACTCTTTCCTGTATATAAACAACATTCTACTGCTGAATCAGATGTGCTTTCCTCATGCCACATGCTCCACTTTCCTACAATTCCAACCTCAGTGAGAATGCAATATGAATATGCCCAAACCTATTTTTTAGACATTGCAAGATTTTATTAAAATAATCTTAGAAACAGCATGCCAGGCCCATGATTGAATGTCTCCTGCTATTAATTGTTCTGTTATATTTAAAAAGTTAGATGGGCTTTTCTTCTTGAATCTTCCTTCTTTTTATCTTTCTGTTGGATTGGTGTTACATCTTGTTTTGTTTCTTTTCTTTTGTATTTCTATTTTTCTTTGGTTTTCTCTAGACTGATTTTACATATCTGTTATGTTGTTATTATTTGTATGATTGAGTAGTATGGCGTTGTAATGTTCCTCTTTTTGAAAATAAAACACATCTTTGACAATGTAGACACAAAATGTTCCAGCAAGACATGCATCTGACAGCTTTACTGAATGGCTACCTACTGTGTGCAGGCGTCAGAGGTAAAGTGATTGCATGTTTTCATGATAACCTATGAAGCATTGTGGACATCAATTCACCTTTCCCATAAATCGGCCTTTAGTAGCAAGTTTCACTCTTAAATTGCAAGTCATTTTCAATCATAGATACAGTATATATCTCCAAGAATCCACCTGACTATACAAAAAACATTAGTATCGTCAGACTGACTTCCAAGCACAACAATGAACTTCTATGTTTATTTAAGCAAGAATGGATAAGATGTTTTTTGAAAATGTAATGAGACAGTTTATGACATTTTTACATACCATTAGAAAAATTTTTCATATATAATACACTAGAAAAATACCCGCGCTTCACAGCGGAGAAGTAATGTGTTAAAGAAGTTATGAAAAAAAAGGTAACATTTTAAAAATAACGTAACGTGATTGTCAATGTAATTATCGTAGGCTTATTTTAGTATTGAGAATGCTAAATATGATTGCAAATGTTGTCTATAAGAAATACACATTTGTAGGATGTAAGGATCTCTTTGTAAACAACGCTTGCAGTTCTGCCCTCAGGCTGTAAAATGTCTGCTGAGCTTACTCTTGTGCATGCAACATACAGTTGGCCATGTGAGAAGCAATCTTGTGTCAAGTCAATACCGACCTTTTTTAGAGTCTGGCCCTGTGACTCATTTATTGTCATAGCGAAGCAGATCCTTAGGGCTCATTTATACTTCACGCTCAGAACGCGTACGCGCCCGCATCATGGCTGCCACGCGTCCCCAGCGTTCATTTCATGCGTCCTCTGAGCAGGTCCTCAGAAATTAACGCGACGTGTGCGTGAGTTGCAGTACCAGCAAAAAGTCGGGGGGCGCAGAGTGCTAAAAGTCGGAATGTGACGTTAGAGTCTCTGTTTACTATCTACATGTGACAGAAAGCCTCTATGCAGATCCTACGGGGATCGATGTGCGTGCTTTGCTGTTTGGTGAATGGTTCGATGTGGTGAAGCAAAATACTGACATACAGATGCATTCGTGGTGATTTTATATTCAAGCGTCGCATATTCCCGATTGTAATGACACGATGCATTTTAAAAGTCTCACATAACATCTTTGTGCCGTCTTTTTTTTTTTTTTG
>JANRMT010062861.1:45377281-45391865 GCA_026402145.1 Polypterus bichir lapradei | reverse complement strand
TAATCTCAAATTGCCCACTTTAACCTCGTAGTTTACTTTATCATTAAAGCAGACGGTTGTAAACATCATCCCAGTTTTTAATCGCTGCGAGCTTCTTGGACCTGACAGCTGCGGCAAGCAGCAATATATCACCACACAGAAAAATTAAATGTATGATATTTCAACTCTCTGCACATTTAGAATCTTTAGATTTGTACTTGATATCACTTTCATTATTAAATGCATTAAAGTGTGTATGTTACATTTTACATATAATTTTGTTTAAATAATGAATACTGTTAATAATTACACACATGGGGAGAATAATTACACACATGGGGGTGACACGGCGGCGGAGCGATAGCACTGCTGTCTCACAGGGAGTTATGTTGCTGGTATATCCTGCTTGTATTCCACACTGTGCTCCGGTTTCCTTCCAAAGATATGCAGATTTGGAGATTTGGTACCGCTAAAATGACGCTAGTGTATGCGAGTGCTTGTATTCACCTTGCGATGAGCGGAGACCTTGTCCAGGGATTGTTTCTCAGTCGTGCCCAGTGCTTGCTGGAATGGACACATCCCTGGATTTATGGATTTAATCAATAAACATCCTTTTCAGAGATATTGCGGTAAGGTGTTATCGGAATTTAATAGGTGTTTTAGGCAATTCACAACACAGAGAAGCCGAACATGTTCTCACCGTGATAATATCTCGCACTGCCACCTGGTGGATTCCTCCAGATTTACGTAAAGTACACGCGCAAGTATAAACACTACAACGCTTGCGTAGCAGGAGCGTCCTCTGCAGCATGCGTCGCGCCGCGTGAAGTATAACTCCGGCCTTACTGGAAATTGGAGGCGTTTGAACTGGAATGGGAAGTCAGAGGGTATGAGAGGGATGCGAGGAATAAATACAGTCTTCTCTGAGCCTGCTTCAGTGAAGACTGTTGCCTCAATTAGGTTCTTGTGCAGAGATTCGATCTAAAGCCTGGTGCCATTACAAAGTTTTGGTGGTTGTAAGTTTCGTAGTAAAGCGGTGGAGTAAACGAAAAGGCAGGAGTCACCAGCAGGCAGATGTGAAGCAAGGCAAACAATAACAGGCTTGAAGCGGTAGAGTAAAGAAGAAGGGAGCAGTGAGCACAAACAGCTGAGGACAGTAAGGAAGCAAGTGAGGAGGCACATGAGCACGGGATGTCGTAAATGTATATAGGCAGGGAGCCAACCACGTGGTAGGTGTGTGGATAGCAGCCATGTGGAAAAAGGAAGGGGGACCGGGGGTGGCCCTTGTGTATAAAATAAATCCTCTTTTAATGGAAGTAAGGAATGAAACCGCCAAAAGGAGAGCTCAGTTCCTAAACTTCCTTATGGCGTAATGGTGAGAACCGCCAAAAAGAAGACGTTATTTTCAAAAGTTAATTATGGGGCACAACACGAAATTAAACATACTTAACGTTTTTAAGTACAGTGTAAAGGATGAGCATGGGAAAATTGGAAGTAGCAGAAATAGTAAGGAGGGGTTTCCCCTATCTATATATACAGTTTAGGGGGTACACCCGTTTCCCCTCCTTGGGTGTTGTAATAGGACATGAAACATACCTAACTTTTATAAGTACAATGCAAGGAATGAGCACACAAAATTTCAGCTTCCCACATATATGGAAAGTGGGAGAATTAATGATGAGTCAGTGAGGGCTTTGCCTTTTATATGTGTAGATAGCAAAATACCCGCGCTTCACAGTGGAGAAGTAGTGTGTTAAAGAAGTTATGAAAAAGAAAAGAAAACATTTTAAAAATAACATAACCAGTGGTAAAGCAAGGAAGACTCCGTAATAAGGATGGTTGGGTGCCTGTAGAAGGGATGCCTGCTAACCTAAAAGGGATATTCGCAGCTGACAGCTTTACTTGTCTGTTGTGGAGCGGGCGTCGGCCATTGATGGATGCTAACGCTGAGTCACCCGAATGAAATGGATTTCATTCTTCAATAAAGGAGCTGTCACCGAGCCGGTGAGACCGCTTCTTTACATGTAAATTAAGTAAATGCACCTGCGGCGCACATCAGGATTGGTCGCCGGATTCACTGCAGACTTTCCAGGCCATGTGATTATAAACTTTTAAAAGAAAGTTCAGATAAAGGACTGGGGATTTGTGGGGATTGTGTGTGTCTGGGTGTCTAATTCATATGTGGATATATACTCAGCAAAAAAAGAAACGTCCCTTTTTCAGGACTGTGTATTTCAACAATAATGTTTTAAAAATCCAAATAACTTTACAGATCTTCATTGTAAATTGTTTAAACAATGTTTTCCATGCATGTTCAATTAACCATAATCAATTAATTAACATGCACCTGTGGAATGGTCGTTAAGACCTTAACAGCTTACAGAAAGTAGGCATTTAAGGTCACAGTTCTAAAAACGCAGGACACTAAAGAGACTTGTCTACCGACTGTGAAAAACACCCAAGATGCCCAGGGTCCCTGCTTATCTGCGTGAACGTGCATTAGGCATGCTGCAGGGAGGCATGAGGACTGCTGATGTGGCTAGGGCAATAAATTGCCATGTCCACACTGTGAGACGCCTAAGACAGCGCTACAGGGAGACAGGAAGGACAGTTGATCATCCTCGCAGTGGAAGACCACGTGTAACAACACCTGCACAGGATCGGTACATCCGAATATCACACCTGCGTGACAGGTACAGGATGGCCACAACAACTGCCCGAGCCACACCAGGAACACACAATCCCTCCATCAGTGCTCAGACTGTCCACAATAGGCTGAGAGAGGCTGGACTGAGGGCTTGCAGGCCTGTTGTAAGGCAGGTCCTTACCAGACATCACCAGCAACAACGCCGCCTATGGGCACAAACCCACCTTCGCTGGACCAGACAGGAGTGGCAAAAAGTGCGTGAGTTTCTGCATGACAGCAATGTCAGTGTTCTGCCATGGCCAGCGAAGAGCCCAGATTTCAATCCCATTGAGCACGTCTGGGACCTGTTGGATCGCAGGGTGAGGGCTAGGGCCATTCCCCCCAGAAATGTCCAGGAACTTGTAGGTGCCTTGGTGGAAGAGTGGGGTAACATCTCACAGCAAGAACTGACAAATCTGGTCCAGTCCATGAGGAGGAGATGCACTGCAGTACTTCAAGCAGCTGGTGGCCACACCAGATACTGACTGGTACTTTTGATTTTGAGCCTCCCTTCATTCAGGGACACATTGTGAAACATTTTTAGTTTATGTCTTATGGTGTTGACTCTTTTAGTGTTCATACAAATATTTACACATTAAGTCTACTGAAAGTAAAAACAGTTGAAAGTCAGGGGACGTTTCTTTTTTTGCTGAGTATAGTTGTAATATAGGTTAAGTACATGTGAATATATTTGTGCCGTTTATAAATAAGAGATTGTAATATAGGTTAAGTACATGTGAATATATTTGCGCCATTTATAAATAAGAGATTCTTTCCATTTCTTTACCTTGCTTTCTTGCATTCTTTCATTTTCGGCAGCGTCTCTATGAAGTTGTGGATTTGCCTGCGAGTATAATAAAAGGAACTGTTGCCGAGCCGGTGAGATCTCTTCTTTACATGTAAATTAAGTAAATGCGCCTGCGGCGCACATCAGGATTGGTCGCTGGATTCACTGCAGACTTTCCAGGCCGTGTGATTATAAACTTTTAAAAGAAAGTTCAGATAAAGGACTGGGGAACGTGTGGGGATTGTGTGTGTCTGGGTGTCTAATTCATATGTGGATATAGCTGTAATATAGGTTAAGTACATGTGAATAAATTTGCGCCGTTTATAAATAAGAGATTAGTGCTGCTGAAGGATGGCCTTATATGGGCAGGCAGTCAACTACGTGGGAGGCGTGGGGATGGGGGACGCAACTTTGCCTCACACGGCGACCGAGCTGCAGGCTATGGCCGTATATATGTACGTAAGTAGTATTCAGTTATGACCGTTACGCGTAGAATTTCGAAATGAAACCTGCTTAACTTTTGTAAGTAACCTGTAAGGAATGGGCCTGCCAAATTTCAGCCTTTTACCTACACAGGAAGTTGGAGAATTAGTGATGAGTGAGTGAGTGAGTGAGTCAGTCAGTGAGGGCTTTGCCTTTTATTAGTATAGATAAATAAAACTTTTTTTTTGAAAATTCCACTTTCTCTGTTGTTATCCAGAGTATCTATTTTAGGTGATTAAAGATTATTATAAAGCATGTTAGGTCATGATTAAGTATAAATGTAAGACTGTAATTGAGAGGGCCCTTCAACAGACTGATGCCTCCTCCAGTTTTGGGTTCAGCCTTGCTCCCTGTGCTGCAAGTATCCATTTTAGCTCATGAACTACCTAGAATTAGATTAAATGGGTCTGAAAATGTTATGCTAGTACTATGTTTTTGCTAATTCAAGTATTCACTCCTTCCAGTTTTATCAAGAGTGCAAAATGTATTTGGGTTGCTCATCTGATGCTGCCATTCTTAATGCACCCAGAAAAGTCATTTTACACAGACATGCTACAAGAAGCTTACTATTTGGTAAAGTGCTGAGATGGACTAGACATTGCCTTAGTCCTACTGTGGCATTACACTTACTTGTTCCAGGGTGATCAAGAGAAAGTAACTGAAAGTAAAGTACAGCGAATATACAAATAAGTCACCCCAACCAAAAGTTATACTGGAGGCTAAAATGTTGCAATATACCACTGTGCTTTGTGATAACTTAAAAAGACACTCTCCAAAAATCAACATTAACTATGACTGTGCAGTATTTCTTATTAACATCATTACATGAAATAAAGCTTGGCTGCTGAAATATTATCACTTTCAAACGCACTCTATAAAGAATACCGTTGGCCTGAGTCATTGAGAATAGTACTTCTTTAAGCTGTGCTTGATTCCTTTGACTT
Source organism: Polypterus bichir lapradei (assembly GCA_026402145.1). Lineage (NCBI taxonomy): Eukaryota > Metazoa > Chordata > Cladistia > Polypteriformes > Polypteridae > Polypterus > Polypterus bichir. The sequence goes on along the minus strand of JANRMT010062861.1, from coordinate 45,386,986 downwards.
GGATGCTTGGTGATGTGGCCAGCAAGCAGGTAGGCTGCATTTCTCTCTACCTGAGCCTAACATCGTCAATTAGCACACACACAACAATGAAACTCATTAACATTTTAATCAACCTTGAACAGTGGTGGAATAATATTAAAACCTTCAAGGTCTAGCGCCTTGGGAGAAGTGATATAAAAATAATTAAAAGTTGAAATGGTTTTACTTGGATGCCTCCATGCTTTAATTTGTTTTGACTTAATTAGCACTGATACGAATCGTGGTTTATAACAAGAGTCCCCCATTCTCCCCCCGCCACTGTCACTTCACTTCTCACTGCTCCCGGCCTACCACATACACAATACCTTGTTCTTTCTCAAAAGTCACACCTGATTTTTTGCAGAGCCAACTGTGCTACTTCGATGAGTAAATCAATTAGTGATACCATGGAAGTGACAGAGGGAGATGGGACTTAACACACTAAGTGGCACTCAAGTGAGTTTCAGTGTGTCTAACTGAATCCACACAATGCCCTATGGTTTAGGGACCTACGTGCTTTCTGTGAGGCACCATGCTGAGAAATGTAAGTGAACAATAGTGAGCAACAAGTCAGATGGGAAAGGGATGCTAAGTAACAGTTACATTTTTCCTTTGTACTTATATTAGTTGCATAAGAAACTAGTACTGTACTAATTCCCTTCATAATTTTAAACAGTTCATCATGTCACCTCTTACTTAATCTATTTTTACTTAAACTGAAAAAGCTCAGCTCTTACAATCATTCCTCATAATTTATCCCCAGTTGCCCAGGAATCAGTCTAGTCACTCTTCTCTAGACTTACAGAGCTGCTATGTCTTTTTTGTATCCTGGAGACCAAAACTGCACAGCAGTATTCCAGATGAGGCGTCACCAGTGTGTTACAAAGATTAAGCAAAACCTCCTTTGACTTGTACTCCAAACATCATGCTATATAACCTAACATTCTGTTAGCCTTCTTAATGGCTTCTGAACACTGTCAAGAAATCGATAGCTTAGAGTCCACTATGACTCCTAAATGCTTCTCATAAGGTGTACTTCAGATTTTCAGACCTCCCTTTGTTTATTCAAACCTCACATGTTTACTTCCTACAATTAAACTTCATCTGCCACAAATCTACCCAAGCCTGTATGCTGCCCTAGTCCCTCTATGATTCAACGAATTCTAGATTATCTGCCAATCTATCTAGCTTGGCATCATGTGTAAACTTACCCAGCTTGTTACTTAAATTGCTATGCAAATAATTTTTATATATTAATAATAGCACAGGCCCTAGCACCAACCGCTGAGGGACAATACTTTTAACATCAGCTAATTCTGATAAGGTTCCTTGAACCATAACACTCTGCTTCCCGTGTCTGAGCCAATTCTACACCCATCTACAAACAACACCCTGAAGTCCCACTTCTTTTAGTTTGAATGCCCAACCTCTCATGTGGCACCTTATCATATGCTCCACTTTGATCATTTTCTTTTGTTGCTTCCTCATAGAAATGTTAGTAAAACATGACCTTCCCCAACTGAACCCATGCTGACTGTACAGTACAGTACAACTCCTCTTCTTGCTATATGTTGCTCAATCTTTCCTTTAATAATTCCTTCCATTAATTTACATGTGAAACACATTAAAGCTTACTGACCTATAGTTGCTTGGATCTGCCCTATCACCCTTTTTATATAATGGGATAATATTACTATTTTCAGTTATTCAGAATTTACCCAAGGCATAGTGACTTCTTAGACATATAGATAGGTAAATTTATAAGATAGATAATACACTTTCTTTGCCCCAAAGGGGAAGTTAGAATGAATTCGTATTTCAAGCCAACAAGCTTTAGATACTTCTTAAAACTTTGAAAGATGAAGTACAAAATAATTGACAGCTTATTAAACCCCACATTTTGCATGTTACTGCCTAATCAGTGTCCTCTTGCTATTGAATTACAGTCCTGTGTCATTAAAGATCAACATATTTGCATTGTGCGTGTCAATACCACCACAGTTCTGTTTCTTAGCTGGAGTTTGCATGAAAGGTACTCCCTTCATCATACGCAAATTTGTTGTACTGACTGCTTTGAAATAGAATTTCTGCAATGGAAGACACTATATAATGCAAGAATGAATTTCACTGTGCTGAGATATTCAGAGTATTCACACAAATCAAGGCACTATGTAAGAAATTATCTCTTTGTAAAGTTGATTAAGACTGTGCAAGCAAGTCGAGACGCAAAAAATAATCAGACAACATGCAGACTCCATGAATAGGGGACCTGGGATGTGAACCCTGGTTGCCTTACTGCAAAGCAGCAATGCTACAACTGGGCCACTATGCCGTCTTCTTGTTCTTCTTCTTTCAGCTGCCCCCATTAGGGGTTGCCACAGCGGATCATTTTTTTCCATGTCTTTCTGTCCTCTGCATCTTGCTCTGCTACACCCACCACCTTCATGTTCTCCCTCACCACATCCATAAACCTCCTCTTAGGCCTTCCTCTTTTCCTTTTCCTGGCAGCTCTATCTTTAACATCCTTCTCCCAATATACTCAACATCTCTCCTCTGCACATGTCCAAACCAAAACCATCCCACCTTGGCTGACTCTCTAATGTACTAATTTCTAATCCTATCCATCCTCATCACACCCAATGCAAATCTTAGCATCTTTAACTCTGCTACCTCCAGCTCTGTCTCCTGCTTTCTGGTCAGTGCCACAATTTCCAACCCATATAACATAGCTAGTCTCACTACCATCCTGTAGACCATCCCTTTCACTCTTGCTGATACCCGTCTGTCACAAATTACTCCTGACACTCTTCTCCACCCATTCCACCCTGCCTGCACTCTCTTTTTCACCTCTCTTCCACAATCCCCATTACTCTGTACTGTTGGTCCAAAGTATTTAAACTCATCCACCTTCGCCAACTCTACTCCCTGATCCTCATCATTCCACTGACCTCCCTTTCATTCACACACATGTATTCTTTCTTGTTCCTACTGACCTTCATTCCTCTCCTCTCCAGAGCATATCTTCACCTCACCAGGGTCTCCTGAACCTGCTTCCTACTCTCACTACAGATCACAATGTCATCAGCAAACATCATAGTCCACAGGCACTCCTGTCTAATCTCATCTGTCAACCTGTTCATCACCATTGCAAATAAGAAAGAGCTCAGAACAGATCCCTGATACAATACCACCTCCACCTTGAATGCATCCATCACTCCTACCGCAGACCTCACGACTGTCACACTTCCCTCGTACATATCCTGTACAACTCTTACGTACTTCTCTGCCACTCCCAACTTCCTCATACAATACCACAGCTTCTCTCGAGGCACCCTGTCATATGCTTTTTCTAGGTCCACAAAGACTCAATGCAACTCCTTCTAGCCTTCTCTATACTTCTCCATCAACATCCTCAGAGGAAACATCGCATATGTGGTTCTCTTCCTTGTCATGAAACCATACTGCTGCTCACTGATCATCACCTTCCTTCTTAACCTAGCTTCCACTACTCTTTCCCATAACTTCATGCTGTGGCTCATAAATTTTATCTCCCTGTAGTTTCTACAGTTCTGCACATGCCCCTTATTCTTAAATATCGGCACAAGTACACTTCTTCTCCACTCCTCAGGCATTCTCTCACTTTCCAAGATTCCATTAAACAATCTGATTAAAAACTCCACTGCTATCTCTCCTAAACACCTCCATGCTTCCACAGGTATGTCAGCTAGACTATGCCGCCTAATTGCCCAAATTGGTTTCTGAAAAAAGAGTGTTGACCTTTGGATGTTGCAAAAAATAAGTAATTGTTTTGTAAAGACATTTGATGTTTATAATGAAAATGTCATTGATCCTAAAGATCCTTTTTCGGCAGCATTAACTGGTAGGTACAGTAGGAGCCAACACTGCTTAGAGCAGCAGTCCATCATTGGTCACAGCCACAAAGAACAACACACTCACTCATACAGGAATAACTTAGTCCTAAATCAACCTAAACTGCACATGTCTAAGATGTGAGAGGAAAACCAGAATACCCAGAGAAAATCCCACATAGACACTGGGAGAATGTGAAAATAGATATTGCCAAGTTTGGGATTTGAACCCAGTATCCTGGACTTGTGACCACTATTGAAACGTGCTACAGTATATAAAAACGTATGTGATTAAACTATTAAGAACTGTGAGGTTCATAATCTCAAGGGAAATTAATTTTAAAGTCAGAGTTACTCTGTTAAGCACTCTGGAGTTGATTAAACAATGGAGCTGCTATGTATAATAATGTGTTAATACATGTGTTAAACTATTATAAATAATAGTGATGGTTTTTGTTAGGACATATGTAATGTTAAAAATAGGTAAATGTTAATCTACAGAAACAAAATATGCTTAATTTAAGTGTTGAAAATTTCTGAAGGAGTTCTTCAGCAGTGTTCTGCATGCTGTTATATACCAGTCTAAACATTTTGTATTTCAGAATACTTTACACCAGTAAACTTTGTTCTTTGTTAGAAGAATACCAAATGTTAAACCTTGTGTGTGTTTAACTGATTGGTATGTAACAGATCCTAATCCTCTAAGACAGGGATTCTTAAACTTTTTAATGTGAGGACTCAAAAAAGAAAATTGGTACCATACTAGGGCTTAAGGAGAGGATGGATAGATAGATAGATAGATAGATATTTGTCCCCAGGGGGAAATTTAGCCTTTAACAGAATCTCTTTAAATAAATAAATAATAAATACATAGATAAACAAGTACACAAATTAATAAACACACACTTTGGCCTAAACACAAACTAGAATGATTAAAAAGCAAGAAAATTAATAAGAAAGAAAAGTTCTGACTTAGCTGTCACAGTCACAGTGAGGCATTGTACAGATGAATCGCTGTTGGTATGAAGGTGCCCCAGGAGCGTTTCTTCACACACTTCTGCCGAATAATTCATAGGCTGAAAGTTTTCAGTGTTAGTGTGTCAGAAAGAAGATGTGGAACATTGTTCATAATGGCACTCAGTTTTGTTTTCATTTTCTTCTTCACTACTACCCCCTGGGGGCCTGGAGTACGTCCAATAACTGAGCTTCCCCTTTTAATTAGCTTGTTGATTTAGTGGGCCACTTTTGAAGTGATGTTTCCAGTTAAGCACGCCACAGCGTAGAAAATTGCACTGGCCATCACAGAGAACCCCCTCTACATCCACTTCTTGAATAGTGACCAGGCAAAGAGCCTATTTGGTGTGGCAAAAATCAATAACTAGTTCCTTGGTTTTGCTGATGTTAAGGTGCAGATAATTCTCTTTGTTCCAAGAAATAATGGTCTCCACCTGATTCCTATACTCTGTCTCATCCCCTTTATCAATGCACCCCATAAGTGCAGAGCCATCTGACAATTACTGCAAGTAACATGACCTGGTATTATGCAGTATTTGTAGTCGGAGGTGTACAGAGTAAAGAGAAAAGGAGACAGGACTGTTCCTTGTGATGCTCCTGTGTAGCTGACATCTGTATCAGAAGCACAGTCCTTGAGTCTAAAAAACTGCAGTCTACCCGACAGATAGTCCGTTATCCAGAACACCATAGGCTCCTCCACCTGCATATCACTGAGCTTACTGCTTAACAGGGATAACTGGATGGTCCTGAAGGCACTGGAGAAATCAAAAACATAATCTTCACAGTGCTGCCAGCTTTTTCCAGATGAGCATAAGCCTTGAAGAGCAGATAGATAATTGCATCCTCAGCTCCAATCTTTGTCTTACAGGTAAACTGCAATGGGTCCAGATGGTCTACCACAAGAGGATACAGTCCAGTCATATTGTCTAGGACCAGTCTCTCAGAGGTCTTCATGATGTGAGATGTATGTGCCACTAGTCTGTAGTCATCAGGGGCCTCATGTATAAACAGTGCATACGCATAAAAATGTTTCGTTCACCCATTTCCACACTCACATCACATTGTATCAAAACTAAACTTGGTGTAAAGCCACGCACATTCTTACGGCAGCACAACCCTTTGTGTACGCACATTTCTGTTCAGTATTGCTAACTGTGGCACTCAGCGTCAAAGCAGTGGTACTGTTCCTGTGTGGTTTCCCTTTCTTTTTCAGATTCACATCCATGATGCAGGCTTTACCAAGTTGTGCATCTGAATTTCTTTGTGTGTATGCCCATTTGCACTTTTGTCCATACGCCATGTTTTTCACATGGCATTATACATGAGAACCCAGGTGAAGAAGCATCTGCCTTCTTTAAAACAGGAACAATGCAGAATGTTTTCCACAGCAGTGGCACTATCTGAAGCCTTAGGTACAAACAAAACAGGTGGCAGAGGACACCACAAAGTTGGTCAGCTTGCAGACTGACTCCTTCTTTTCCTGTGTGTAGTTCCCTCAGTTGTCTCCATTATTGGTCTTGAGTTAAGGACAGTCCTCACTGATGGCCAGAGGTGAACTTGTCACTGGCCATTTGAGTTGATGTGGTAGGAATAGTGTAGTGATGTAGTAGGGATAGTGTGAGGAGACTGGCCATTGGAAGAAGATGGCAGCAGCAGAAATATTATCATAATGACAGCAGAGCAATAAATAAACAACTAACAATGGCAATATATTAAAAAAACAGTAAATGTGTTTCTGTCCAAGTATTTATCTCACATGAATATTACTAAAGAGAAAAGTGGAAAACAATTGTATTGTTAATAAAACAATAATTATCTTTCAAAAGACGGAATAGATTCCTGAGATACACAGTATTAGTGCAATTATAAATGCTTAGTGCATAGTGCAAGTTTTAGTAAAGCTTGGGGTGTAAGGTTTACTAAATGATGACTTCTGAAAGGATGGGGCGAATGTTCACTTAAGTTAGTTACTTGACTTACAGTGTCAGATAAGAAATAAAGTGTTCAAAGAAATTAATTGATATAGTTAATTTACCTTGACTTAAATAAGATTTTTAAATAGCATTCTTCAAATGAGCTCCACCATTAATATAGCATTTTTTCTAAATAAATACTTCAGTATATCCTGGTTTTCATTTAACAGTTCAATAAACTGAGTAAAAAAGTAGCTAAATTATTCCTAAAAAATTTATTCACTGTTTGTTTATACAGCTGACAGAATATATTGTAATAAATAATTTGGCAAACAGTCTAGTTTGAACTGTTTAATGCTATTGACTGATATCACACAGAATGTCTACCACTTGTCTCAGTCTTTTTGGTATTTTCGGTTGTTCTTACAGTTCTCAGTGGTTCAAACATTAGATTGAAGTGTATTGAACCACTTTAAAGCAGTGTCACGAGAAGGAATTCTTTCTCGCAAAAGCACATTGAACTTTGTGCAATATCTTCCTTGCACCTCTGGTACAGCATGAGATTCATTGTATGACGTGACAGCAAACATGCAATAAAGCAAGGACCAGTTTTCCATGGCCACTGAAAATTAATTTAGCATACAACACAGCCATGGCATTAAATATATACCCCAACTTATTCACTCACCGTTCACAACACACACACACTTGTGCCACACACTTGTTTCTCAAACTAGCACCGCAGTCTGATCACCTCACAAGCTTATGTCTGTCATTTCCTCATCTCAGCCTACTTCTTATATGTGTCTTTTCTTGTCAGTAATCTCACTCTGACTATTTCACTGGTTATGAGAGGGGAGATGGTGTCGTGGGAAATATTTATTATATTTTAGTGCCAGAGAAACAAAGTCTCCCTGTGATGCATTTTATTTCACATACTACCACAATAAATAGTTTAATAAAAAGCAGGCAGTGTATCACTCGGCAGTTAATTTTGGCATCCTATCATAAACATGTTTGTGACCCCCATAGTTTAGTTTAAGAAACACTGCTCTAAGATGATGGAAGCTGACTAGAGTTTCAGTAGAATGACATATTTATTTAACAGCTAAAAATATTACAGATATTATTTGATTGTATAAACATACAGTATATACATATGTAATATCTAAAACAAAACAAATTTTACAGAACAGCCAAAAAGAAATTAAATAAACACTGCAGTAGATTATTAAATGGGTGACATCTATGTCTGTCAGCAGTTGGAATATAGGAAAAAAGCATTAATGGTTTCCCACTCCCCTCGGCCCTCTGCAACTCTCTCAGATTTGTACAAATAAATCGGTACCTCAAGTGAACTAAGATAGTGCGATGAGAGAGGTCGAAAAATCAACCAGAATGTTCAAGCAAATTATAGAAAAAACCCGATTCTAAATCTGTTAAGTAGTTCTCTCATGAAGAGGACAGACATAAAGACGTTGGATTATTTATATATATATATATATATCTATACTAATAAAAGGCAAAGCCCTCACTGACTGACTGACTGACTGACTGACTGACTGACTCACTCACTCACTCACTCACTCACTCATCACTAATTCTCCAACTTCCCGTGTAGGTAGAAGGCTGAAATTTGGCAGGCTTATTCCTTACAGCTCACTTACAAAAGTTAAGCAGGTTTCATTTCGAAATTCTACACGTAACGGTCATAACGGTCGACAACGTCCGCCATGTTGAACTTTCTTATTTATGGCACCATCTTCACGAAATTTGGTAGGCGGCTTCCCTGCGCTAACCAAAACCAACGTACATACTTATTTCGGTGGTGTGATGCCACTGTCAGCTGCCATATTGAACTTTCCAACGTCACTAATTCTCCAACTTCCCGTGTAGGTAGAAGGCTGAAATTTGGCAGGGTCATTCCTTACAGCTTACTTACAAAAGTTAAGCAGGTTTCATTTCAAAATTCTACGCGTAACGGTCAACAATGTCCGCCATGTTGAACTTTCTTATTCATGGCCCCATCTTCACGAAATTTGGTAGGCGGCTTCCCTACGTTAACCAAAACTGATGTACGTACTTATTTCGGTGGTATGATGCCACTGTCAGCCGCCATACTGAACTTTCCAATGTCACTAATTCTCCAACTTCCCGTCTAGGCAGAAGGCTGAAATTTGGCAGGCTCATTCCTTACAGATTACTTACAAAAGTTAAGCAGGTTTCATTTCGAAATTCTACACGTAACGGTCATAACGGTCGACAACGTCCGCCATGTTGAACTTTCTTATTTATGGCCCCATCTTCACGAAATTTGGTAGGCGGATTCTCTGTGCTAACCGAAACCGACGTATGTACTTATTTCGATGGTATGACGCCACTGTCGGCCGCCATATTGAACTTTCCAACTTCACTAATTTTCACAATGTCCGCCATGTTGAACTTTCTTATTCATGGCACCATCTTCACGAAATTTGGTAGGCGGCTCCCCTGCACTAACCAAAACCAATGTACATACTTATTTTGGTGGTATGATGCCACTGTCAGCCGCCATATTGAACTTTACAACGTCACTAATTCTCCAACTTCCCTTGTAGGTAGAAGGCTGAAATTTGGCAGGCTCATTCCTTACAGCTTACTTACAAAAGTTAAGCAGGTTTCATTTCGAAATTCTACACGTAACGGTCATAACGGTCGATAACGGTCGACAACGTCCGCCATGTTGAACTTTCTTATTTATGGCCCCATCTTCATGAAATTTGGTAGGCGGATTCCCTGCGCTAACCGAAACCGATGTACGTACTAATTTCGATGGTATGATGCCACTGTCGGCCGCCATATTGAACTTTCCAACGTCACTAATTTTCCAACTTCCCGTGTAGGTAGAAGGC
>JANRMT010062861.1:45339803-45362281 GCA_026402145.1 Polypterus bichir lapradei | reverse complement strand
CGCTATATTTTCATGTGGGATGCTCCATTTAAAATATTTTTTAACAATTGAGACTGCAATTAACATGAACAAGTGTCCTCATAACTGTTATTTTTAAGATCCATAATACACAGACTGACAGAGCACTGCTTAATAGAGAGACAGACAGACAGACAGACAGGTAGTGAAGTCACTAGATATATAAATAAACAGAGAAGGCACTGTATAATAGATATCTAAAAAACAGCTAAGGGGATAGATACTGTATATAGATAGATAGGAAGGAAAGGCACTGTATGATAGGCAGACAGGGAAGTTGCTATATAATAATAAAATGACTGTTATTACTATATAGATAGACAGGGAGTTCAGGCAGGCAAGCAGAGCGGCGAAGGTTAAAAAGAAAAAAAAACAGCATTTTCCCCCAGCAGGGAATTGAACATGGGTCTCTGAGGCACAGCAAGCCTACTGCATTCTGAGTCAGCAAATCTTACCAGTACACCATGGAAGCTGTTGTATAGTTCTTGAAACTTTTGTGAAAGTGTTTATTTGATCTTTGGACTTCAGGCTTCACACATTTTATAGTTTATGTCTACATTTTGTAACATTTATTACTAAAATATGAAAAAGTTTCTGTTTTAACAATGTGTTTACACAAATTACTGTAGAAACGGAACACACATGAAATGCATGTGTTCCAAATAATGATCTATTATTTCCACTCTAAAACTCCACTTCACTCCCAGATAATCAATCAAGGCATGAGCTGGGAGAAGTTCGTGCACGTTCTAAGTCGGTGGGGGGATGGAATAGCCGGCTGCTTGCAGCTTGCCTTTATCAGCACATTTACAGGACAAAGGACGCTGGCGGAGAGGTGTGAACGGATTTAAGGTGGGCCAGATCTACGAGTTTTTTCATAGGCTCTGGTAATTCTAGTGTTAAAAGGAAGTTTCTACTTTGAAAGCTCAGCCAATGATAAACAAAAATCCAAAGAATTAAGAGGGGTTCCCAAACTTTTTCATATGATTATAAAAAGAATATCTTGGTTGATGATATATCAGGTAGTGTTATGGAGTATTTTTTTTAAATAATTCCGTACCTGACAGGAGGTCATTGTAGTTAATAATAAGTTGAGGGAATTGATTGGTGCTGCTGATGTTGTTATATTTATATTATACATTTAGAGTATCATTATTTATCATGTTTATCCCTAAGCAATATCATGTTTAAATGTATCAGTTTCAAAAGGCTGACAAGCTTTCTATACTCTTTAACTACACTAATGCACCTTGCATGGACTAAATGTCACTCTGTGGCTGCTTGCCTGTTTTTGGCTGCATGTCTTGTTATTTGGAAGATGCTCAGGTTGTAATAGGAACAAATTATGAAATCAGATTTGGGGCAATTTAAATAAATTATCCATTTATTTAAAACAGATGTTGTGTCACCCAAACATAAAACAGAATAAGAGTCATTTGGTTTCTACATTGGCACTTCCAGTCTCTTGATGTCGTGAACCAGGAGTCCCAAGCACTAAAGAGTTCCAAAGCACTTCCAATGATCAACATCGAATTCTGGCTAGTAATATGGGTAAGCAACGAATCTTTGTAAAATAAAAAACGTATTCTTCACAAAAATGTATTCCCAATACAATGAAACTCTGTGAAGTATAAAGACAAGATGGAATTTTCTGAAACAAGAAGGCAATCCAAACCACATAAGTCCCAATACAGAATACAAAAACAAGGTCAAAAAACAAACCAGAACATCAAAAAATCAAAGATTCAATAAATCATAGACATCACAATAAACATAAGTATGCTCACTGACTCCCTAGCATATACAGAATGATCTCCCAGGAACTGTGGAAGACCCTCTGGATTGGCGGAGAGCAGTTCCTGACTGTGACTGGCAGGTGGACCCACCTCTTGGGGGACCATGAAACACATGGAATAGGCAGCTTAGATACATAGACTAAACCAAAAATAAAAAAGATGCACATAATCAACCTAAAAGAATGCACAATGAACAAAAGAGATATTAAATATGAATCTGAACCCAGGCATGACATTTTACAGTAAAAAGACATCATGGGCAGGCAGGAATAGACAGCAAGGCCTGCACTGAATGTGTTAAGTGAAAGGCTATGTAGGCTATGTTTGCTACCTAAACAGTTCACTGTTTTGAACACAATCTGTGCTGTTTCCCCACTTCACAAAACCCCCAAAAACCTTTTGGTTGATGCATAGGGTTTAGGATTGACAAAGTGCTGGGTCATTCTCTCTGTACTCTTTACATGCAGGATTCCTGAGCTATAAGCTGGTGGCATCATTGATATTGTGACAAAGGAGGTTGGATATGCAATACTGTAAGTGATTGAGTTCAGACCAGATTCTGTGTTATATGCTGCAGCAGAGAAGGAATAATGCTTTCTCTATGGATTATGAGCTGCGATCACAAGATAGGGGTCTTTGATATACAAAAATGCACCGGAAAACTTCTATTGATGGGGCAAAATCTACACCAACATCACAATAGCACAATAACTCTATTTAGTTTCATAATATATCATTGTTACATTTGCAATTATTACAGACTACTTGAAACTCTGCATAAATAGCCAGCTAGTATTACCGACCCTATTACAGTACAACAGCCCTCTTCAAATTCCAAAGATAAGAAAACTAGTGTAGGATGCACAGCCCTCAGGCATAAAGAATTTAAACCTTTGAGGGCCTGCCAATATCAGAGATGGCCAGCTAGTTTTAATATTAAACTAAACACTGAAGCACTCCTGTTATAGCTGCTAGGAAAACTGTATTACCCTTTAAAACTGGGAAATTATTATAACTGACTGGTACTTTGTGTCCTTTTCCCATTTTATCTCCTTGGTATTCTGCCCACAGTGCTGACAGACTCAGCTTCAGACCATCATACAATTCCAGCCATCCACATACCATGCATGGGAGCTGTAGCATTGGGCTCAAGGCAAGAAGATCCCATTAGATAGCACAATCAAACAAACACCCTGCAGTGTAATATGTAGGTTGTATCTTATCTTTACTTACAAGAAGCTTAAAAACTTCAAAAAATAAATATCACTGTGCCTAGTACTTGTATATAGATGTTTTGTGGTGTTCTTGCTTTATTTGAAACTAGCCAACCCGCGGCGTAGCATATGCCGCATAATTATTTATTGATGGGTGAACACTTCCTGAAAGACACAGTTGTCCAAATGGGGTGGGTTTGAGGATACGGCTGTGAGTGAATGAAAAGATCAAACTCTGGAGAGAGCAACATACAATTGTCCGTGACTGAAAACTGGTTTTGGCAGATGCAGGCATATCTTTTTGAAAGTTTGGCCCTGTGCCTTATTAATTGTCATTGCAAAGGCCAATCTAACAGGAACTTGTCTGCATGTAAAATTAAAAGGCAAATTTGAATTTGATGGGGTCAGGGAAATCCGGGGAATAAGGACAGTTTTTAAGGTAGCAGCTGCGATAGATTTAAACTCCAGTACATTGCGGTGAATGCTGGTAACAGAAAGTCTAGTGCCATTACAGAGACCTTTTGCTGGCAGGAGGTTTCTGAGAAGAATGATGACTGAACCAATTTTAATTTTGAGTTTATGCGGAGGCATGCCAGTGGGAGTAAGACTATTAAGAAATTCTTCGGGGAATGAACTGGACGCAGGAGGAGGGTTAGACTTGGCTGGAGGGGCTCTGTCGTGCATATCCCATGACGCAGGAGGAGGGTTAGAGCTGGCCGGCGGGGCTCTGTTGTGCGTATCCCTATCCCATGGTCTCTGTCTTGCGTGCCATGGTCGACTTAGTATATAGAAAAGCAGCTGGAACCGAAAAGAACAATGAAAAGTCAACGTGGCTCAGAGGTGCATGTGGACTGTAGCAGAGACGAAAGCGACTGAAGCTGTGTTTGGTGAGGTGTTGCATGCGGGCACATGAGCAGGCAGTGCGCCTGCCTCGAGAGTGAGGGTGGACGCGGGAGGAGGGTTAGACTTGGTGGGCAGGGCTCTGTCGTGTGTATCCCTTGGTCTCTATCTTGCGTGCCATGGTCGGCTGCTTAGTGAATTATATATATAGATGTTTTAGATTTGTGAATATGTATAGAGGCATGGGTGGCAAGTAATGGAAACTACAGGGCTGACTTACAATCCCGTGAATAGCAGATTGGCCTGTTGTTCAATTAAGCATAATAGTTACAGTAAATTTGCATTTGGTAATGTATTTGACCAGTAGATATCACACCATACAAGCAGTTCTTATCCTTTTGTTATATGACCCCCTTTTGACATTTGACTGTGCAGTGAGAGCCCAAACTAGCCAAATGGAAAATTGGTTTATAAGAAGGAGTCTTTGTGTATAGCACTAAACAAAAAAAAGTAAAGTAAAAAAGGTATTTCCACCACATAACTTTCCCTACATAAAGCTATTGTATTAACAGTAAAATTTGATAAGCCAATATTTTCTTAAGTGGAATGAAATGAATCATATCCTGTTGAAAAAATATAATATATTTCCCAAAGTTGTGTTACATTTGAAAAACAGAAATGCACTAAAAACTCAAAATCATTGTATGCAAAATTTGCTGCTTCATTCTCAAGCTGGGGAAGACGTGGCCCGTAGGACTATTACACATGCATGGCGTTTTAATGACGTCACAGTCTCTGCCTGCCTATTTATGTTTTTAACTTAAAGTTTGCTGATACCTTTTCTAACTGTGTGTTGTGTGTTACTGACAAAGTAAGTTGTTCTCTTTCTTGAAGTGGTTAATGTAGTTTAATATCACAGCGAATACTTCAACTTACATTAAAGTTTACTGTAGTTTTCAGATATACAAATGCGTTATTATTGCCACTTTGCTGTCCGTGAATGAACGTGTTATTAAATTTATGTATTATTAACCTTTTAGGAGAGATGCACTGTACTTTACTTTGCTTCAAGAGGCTCCAAGATGCTAATATCAACATATTTTAAGTGTATAAAAATGTATTAAACGTAAAGCATTTCTTTTGTATACGAACCCCACTTTCGCCTTACGGCATGCCTTAATTCAGAAAGTGGAGTAATAGTGCCATCTACTGGTTGGCTTAAAGAATATTTAAAGTTTGATTGCAATTGCTCTTCTCTAGTAATCTATAATGTTTCAGTTTGACATTTGATAATTTATGTTTGTATATGTATTTCATTTGTATTTGTGTACTTATTGTATTTATTTATTTCTGTGTAGAGATCACACACATACACACATATGCACAGACATTAAAGTATTTGATGTAAGCCTGAAAAGGGTTCTATGGTGTAGCTGCTGTTCTTTCTAACCAAAGAATTAGGTCAGGTCAGGTTAGATGTACAATCAGCCCAGTAACACACAACTGTCCCTCACACATTGTTTTTGTAGGGGGAAAAAAAACTCTACTGGAAAGATTTCTCTCAAAAGCAATAGGTTTCTTTCATTCTACAATACTAATAGCTGTTCCAAGTTTCATTCAAATTAATTAATTCATTTTTGAGTGTGTCTATTGGCTCAAAATCTGATTCAAAAATATCACACCAAGGGTGGTCTAATTACATTCTGGGATGCCTGGAAAATCTATTGCAAACTCAAGGCAGAAATTTTAACTCTATAATAGCACTTTCCCAATATGTGTGTATACTGCACTTTTGTCTGTGCAATTATGTCTATACAGCCAAATCTATTGAAATGACAATGTTCAAAATCAGTACACATCTAGCATGGTGACAGCACTAATAACTGTGCTGAGTTTCAGTCAGAGTCAGAGTTGAGTAATTTGGTTTTGAGTTTTCATATCCAGAGTATCACACACAGGGCAGACAGGTGCACATACACACATTACTCCAAAAGTTGAGATCAGGAATACTTAAAATGTTTAATCCATTGAAAAGTATAAAGTTAAAAATTTAAGAAAATGTAACAATACACCTAAAGTATATGTAGCAAAAGTAAAAAACTCTATAAAAGCACTGTTTTGTGGAAAATAAATCAAAAATCTAAGGACCTGTAAAGTATTCCTTTGTGATTTGTAATGTAACGCAGTAAATTCTGCATTAAACTGTTATCAATTCAAAGTGTTGCTTTTCTGCAAAAAATCATCACTCAAGTCCCTGAGGGGTCTGGTCCTGGGGAAATTACTCTTTCTGATTCTTATTAATGATACAGATTTGACTATAGTTATTAAACTTGTAAAATTTGCAGATGACAGTAAAATTGAAGGATGACAGACAACAATTCAGAAATATTTGGACAATCTTCAGGTCTGGGTGAACACCTGGAAAAATTTAATGTGGAAAAGTTCAAGGCACTAAATGTTAGCTAAAGGAACATCAGTTATAAGTAAAGATGGGAGACATTGTCCTGAAGGAATTGTCCTCTGAAAAGGATTTAGGAATTTATGTTGGCACATCATTTTCATCATGTAAATGATGAGTAGAATCAGTTGAAAAGGCAAATAATTGTTAGGTTATAGTATAAAAAAGCTGAATATAAATTGAGAGATGTTATGCTTTGGTTATATAATGCACTAGACTGACTTCACCTGGAGTGCTGAGAGCAGTACTGGTCACCACGCTACAAAAAAAGACATAGCAGCACTTGAAGCTGTGCAGAGGAGAGTAACAAAGTGCATCCCATGTTAACGTTAAACCTGTTTAGTCTCAAGCAGAGGAGACTGCATGGGGACCTAATTCAAAATTCTCAAAGACATTGTTAAAGTAGGTCCATCATAATTTTTTCAACCAAACATTGTATCACATACTTGAGGACACCAGTGGAGATAAAAGGGATGTGCATTTAGGACTAAAGCCAGGAAGCACTTTTTTACATAAAGTGTTGCTGGAATGTAGAACAAATTATTAATTCATGTAGATGAAACAGAAACCTTAGCAATGTTTAAGAAGTGTCCGGATGAGATATTGGGAAACCCTAGGACACCCTTTAACCTATGCAGTGTGTCCCTGGAATTGAAGAAGTTCCATGAAAAATGTCCCTTTGAAGGTACCTGTTTTGTTCCAACACTGCTAGATTGAATGTGTAGTAGCATTCATCTTCATATTCCTGTAGCTTTGTATTTGGTCCTCCTATTTTTATCATGTGATTGGAATACATGGTTAAAAAGCACAAATACTGCAACTATTTCTCAACTGAAGAAAGTGAACTATGACAAAAGAGTTCATTTACCTTCCACAAAAATCACCAGTAAATTTCTGGAATTATTCTCATGTGGGCAGTGGTGGGTATGTAAAAGCTGGTGGGGGCTAAGAAAGTTTGGGAATTTGGCAGTGTACGGATTGAGTTTGCAGACATTTGGCATCGGACTCAAATGCTTTTACAGATGCTTTGGTTCCATTCATGTTTTCATATGCTGGAACACATGGAGAAGTGCTTAAGGGTACGTTTGCTCGTAACGCTACAGTCACCTTAGATGGCGCCCTTAGGCTAACTGTGTTTGTTGCATTGAGGAAAAGAAACCATGTAGCTCATTTCATTAGTGATCACCTCGTGCAAGGAGAAAAATTGAGAGAAAGCACCTTTGTTGTGTTAAAGAGACTGTCGTGTGGATTAATTAATCTTGGATGTTGAACTACCAATCAAACAACATCACTTCATCTACTCATTTGGTATCTTAAAAGCAGAGTATTTGCTCTCTTTTATTCTGAAAAAAATCAGTTCAACTAGTAAATAGTAGAAACTCACATATTTTACATTCCTTTTTTTCTTAATGAAGAAATTATTTTTTATTGTACCTATAACAGGAGATTGCTGGTTTGAAAGAAATGAAACACAGATGTTTTTGTTTTGCTGTTGTTCAGAAAGAATGAGTGAACTACTGTATATACCAGTGGTTCTCAACCTGTGGGGTGGGCCCCCCTAGGGGGGCACGAAGTAACAAAAAGGGGGGTGCGAAGATGTGAAAAAAAGAAAACAAGAATCAAAAATATGAAATAAACATCTGTTGAAACCAAAACAAATTAACTTAAACTACATTCTGATACTAGAACAATAAATACAGAGTTAGATAAATGTCGATAGAAGTTAAGTAGGTATAATAAAATATGCATCTACATTTCAAAAAAAATGTTAGGGTGGGCATGATTAAAACTGTTATGAAAACTCGGGTCGCAAATACTTAAAGGTTGAGAAACGCTGGTATATACTGAACACAACAAAAATGGGTAATTCACTAGCCACTGAACATCTGTAAAATGCTGGGAATAAAATGAGCAGCTATCATACTTTAACAGTCACCATTTCCCATTTTAAATAACTGTCTGACTTCTATTTGTAGCAGTAACAATTCATAATGGATTCCAATTTTTAGCAAAAAACAGCAAATACACAGTAAATAAAATGTAAACCACTTTAACTTAAAAATGCAAGTCTCCCTACCACCTTCAAATACTTAGATATATTCCTTATGTCAACTCATCATTTTCAGATGATGGCATAGTGGCAGTGCTGCTATCTTACAGCAAGGAGAAAAAGACAAATTGGTTTGTAAGATGGATTGTAGATAGAATAGTTAATATGACTTATAATTGTTCATTATTTCAAATTACTGAATGAAGTTAATATGACTTCAAATTATTTATCATTCATTGTTTAGCAATTGTCATGCAGACATGGTTTGATAGGGCTCAAGTAAGCCAAGTAATACCACTGCCAAGGAGGAAGGGATACTGTTGCTAACTGTGTCTCTTGTTTCTGCCACTACACAGAACCGTCATCAGGAGACAACACCTAGTCCCTTGAGGGCAAGCCTATATAAACAGGGTTGCAAAGGAATAGACGTCATCTTAGGACCCAAGCCAGGAAAAGTACAAGGAACACTTATTTGCATCATTTTGTGTCTTCCAGAATGGAACTTTTTTGTTTGAATTTGTCTATAAGTAAATGGCACTGTGGCTGGGTTGGCACCCCAACAATTGCACCACCTCCCACATTTTTTTCAGTTGACACAAGTATGATGTAAAAATCATAAATTTATATCCACTGGCATTTCTTTGCTCTTTCAATTTACTTATTTCAGTTAAAAGAAGAATTACAGCTAGATATTATTTATCTATTCCAAGATAAGTAATCCATATTTAATCGATGTAGTAATCACACTGAATGCCATTCTTTGCTTTGACATATGAGGCAAAGTTTATTTGCTGCCTTCAAATGCTCCATTGTTTGAACTTTAAATGGTTTTGTTTTACCTATTAAGCAAAATTCCTTGCTTCTTTAAAATTACACATAAATTCTACTGACCTTCAAAAATCCTCACACAACATTGCCAAAGATAATAAATTAATTAAATACATTCCTGAGGTAAAATGCAAGCAACAGCTTCAATTAGTGTGTAATGTTTTAATGATATGAATTCCCTCAGTGCCATTAATTCCGCTACAAAGGGCTGAAATCAAGCTCCTTTACCATGGTCACTTGCATTATTGTGTTTCTTTAGAACTGAATTCTTCTCAGTATAGCACTCATTTATCCAAAGAATGGTGGTAGCTGCATTAGCAGTACAATGTGTGTTTTTTATTTGTTCAATACATATTGCTTTCAACAACATTCAACATAAGCAGCCAATATCTAAACCCATTCACTTTTTGCACAATTTGGTATGTTGCAGCCTTATTTTAAAATAATTTTACTTTATTTGCCCGTACATCAAACAACACATAATACTCCAGAATGACAAGCTGAAAACAGCATTTTAGAAAACTTTGTTATTAAAGTCATTAAGTTATTAAAAAAAGAAACTGAAACATGTAATTGATACAAGTACTCAGAGCCTTTACTCAGTCCTTTGTTAAAGCACCGTTGGTAGAGATTACGGCCTTGAGTCTTCTTGGGTCTGAAGATTCACACACCTGAATTTGCAGATTTTTTGCCATTCTTCTTTATAGATCATCTCAAGCTCTGTCAGGCTAGTTGGAGTCTGTCAGTGGACAGTTATTTTCAGGTCTCTCCAGAGATGTTCAATTGGGTTCAAGTCTGGACTCATTCATAGAGTAGACCCTAAGCCACTCCTATTTTGTCTTTGCTTTAGGTATTTTCCTGTTGGAAGGTGAACCAGGGCACTTCAAAAGACGATTTCATTAAGGATATCTCTGTACTTTGCTCCATTTAGTTTTCCTTCAAGCCTTACTAGTCTCCCAGTCCTTACAGGTGAGAAACAACCCCACATCATGATGCTGGCACCACCATGCTTCACCTTATGAATGTTATTGTGCAGATGATGCTTCTCTCTAGACATGATGTTTAGAATTGAGGCTAATAAGTTCAAACTGGTCTAGTTTCATCAGACCACAGAATCTTGTTTCTCACAGTTTGAGAGTCATTCAGGTGTCTTTTGCCAATTTATCAGTGGATTTGTGTCATCTGGCCAATCTGTCATAAAGCCCAGATTAATGGACTGTTGCAGTGGTAGTTATCCTTCAGAAAGGTTTTCCTATTTCCATACAAGATCTCTAGAACTCAGCCAGAGTGACAATCACAATGGTCATTATTCTTATCAAAGTCCATTTCCCACAAATGCACTGTTTGGCTAGGTGGCCAGCTGTGGGAAGAATCAAGTTTGTTAAAAATATATTCCATTAAGGAGGCCACTGCACTTTTGAGAATCCTCAATGCTGCAGATTTTTTTTGTAACCTAGAGCTGTGCCTTGACACAATCCTGCCTGTAGGCTCTGCAGGTAATTCCTGTGACCTCAAGTCTTGGTTCTGGCTCTGATACACAGTAGTATCTACAGTATGGGATTTTACATAGACGGGCGTCTGCCTTTCCTGATCATGTGAAATGAGCTGAATTGACCATGGGTGGGCTCCAAACAACATGTAGAAACATTTCAAAGATGATAAATTGAATGGGATACACCTGAACCATTTATCAAGTGTCAATTGTCAAAGGAAAAGGGTCTGAATCTGTTGCCAAGGGTAAAATATAATAAAACAAAAAGAATCACAGTAAATGAGAGGGTTTTTAAATATGACAAATTTTTAGGATTTTGTGACATTCTTGCCTTTATGAGCTCCATTTTTTATCCAGTCCAAGCCTAGGGGCTTGTGTATTGATAGTAATTGGTTAATAAACAATGCATTCACGTGGCAAGTGTGTGGTAATGTCTTGCAACTAAGTAAATGAAAACCAGAGCAACAGCATTCTTTCAAAGAAGATATAGATATTATCAAAGTTTTCTCAAAGAATTTACTGTCGTTTTTTACTCATAGCAACACATTTATGAAGGAGACATGCACATGTGAGTGAGTGTGTTGCGTGAGTGAGGCAGGCTAATATCTCACACAAAACAAAATATATATATTTTTTAAACAATATGAAGTGAACACAAATTCTTAAACAAGTGCACATTGAGACAGCATTTCATAGCTTGGCTGTCTTGAATATGAAAGTTTTTTCTCCAAGATTTTCTCATATATTTTCATACTGTTTTTTTCTTTTTCGATGCTTCAGAATACATAGAATTCAATTTTATATTTCATTTTGTAATTTTGGGATTGTTATCAGTTTGTTGCAAATATTTTGCATATGGAGCACCACCATTTTGGGCTGTATTGTTTGTGATTGCTATGCCTGCTGCTGTTACATGACAATGGTAGCTCATGACATGTGAAGCCACTCATGCAGTGGTATGAAGGTCAGTGTTGCATATCTCCCACTGTCCAAGTTCCTGGATAGAAAAGAGTTTTCAAGGTGTACAGTGGTGATTTAGGATCTTTTGGTTTATTTACTTATCATTTCATTTGACTGCTGTTTCAGATTACAATTTGGGTTTGTTTAACTGAGATTTTGACCTTCAGTTTCGAGGTTGGTCTGTTTTTTGACAAAAGATTTTTGGTTGGCCTATCTCCTGGTTTCTTTTCTAGTGTTTTTTTTTTCTTCCAATCAGTACAGGTCTACCAAACTGGTGACATATCAGAACCTCACTCTTTATTTATTATGATTAGGTCTAGCATGGTGCTGATTATCTGTCTTTTAGTAAACAGTGCTAACCATGTGGTAAGGACCTCAGAAATGATTGATACACCACCAATTATTTCCTTTCTGCAGTATACTGTACAAACATAGAGGTAAAAGTTCTTCCACACGCTGTAGATCAGAATCTTTTTTCTTCAATATAGTCAAAATAATCTTTCTCATCTTCTCCATGTCTTCTGCTCTCCACTCTTCAGGTGGACCTGACAAAAAATACAGTTTACCTTTTTTTGGATTATGTGACATTCTTGCCTTTTTTTCCATTTTGTTTTTGACAACCTCAGGGTATCCAACAGCCCTCAAACTCTGGCAGTAATTGCTCATGTTAAATTTCAGGCTATACTACCAGAAATGTCCTTTCTCCTTTGACTATACTGTAACACTGATCTTTACTTGGATAGGCGGTGAACTTGTACATAGCATCTGCTAGTTTGTCAAGTACCGTTTATAGCAATATTCTTGACAATCTTGGAATTTGATATTACAGGTCCATTATTAACATAATCACCATTTGCCTCATTGAGCTAGAATTCAACATCATGAGAGAAACCTGGAGTTGTAAAAGAATCAGGCCAATCTACCAAGTCTTAACATCAAGAAGATGGCAGATTGATCTGAGCAGACTGATTTGGAAAGGAATAAGAAAACCTTCATGTTAACCGTCTTGGTAGATCTTTGCTTTCTGTGAAGCTATACAACTTCTGAATCTTCAAACTGTAAAATTAAGCTCCCTCTTAAGTCAGTCTTGGATTGCATTAGCTGACACAGTTCATCAACTAATGGGAGGATGTTCTCAATGGAGAGACATCTTATTTCATTTGCAGTTGCAATGACATGAAGCAGGACTGTGAATTAGAAGCTGGAAGCTGAAAATGAGAATAATTTTCAGATTACCAAAATATTCCAATACAGATATCCCATCACATGCCTCCATCTCTTAAATACATATAAAATTCCAATGGAATTAATCAACTGTAACTGGCCTAACTGCTTGATAAATCATATGGTTTGTCAGGGATGCCAGGGGTGATGACCCGGCCGGGACACCTTGAGGGACTGGAAGAGGGCGTGCGCCCACCTTGGATCACGTGGGGGCCGCCACCCTGGTTGCTTTGGGGGCCACGGGTTGAGGGCTTGGAAGCCCAACCCTGTAGGGGCCCGTGGTCACCGTAGGGGGCGCCCCGATGCCTTGGGAACCCCGGACCACAGCACTTCCACCACACCAAGAAGTGCTGGGGGGAAGAGGAGCAGGGACACCCGGAGTGCTTCCGGGGATACAGCCGGCACTTCCGCCACACGGGGGCGTGTCGGTGGGAGATTGCCGGGAAGCACCTGGAGCACATCCGGGTGTGAATAAAAGGGGCCGCCTCCCTTCATTCGAGGCTGGAGTCGGGTGGAAGTAGGACAAAGCAGGAGAAGAGAGAGTGGAGGCGGCCCGAAGAAAGGCAGTGTGTGAGAGAGGCCTGGACTTTTGGGGACTTAAAGGGGTTTGTGTGCACTTTAACGACTTGTATATATTTGTAAATAAACGTGTGGTGGTGCATTAACAACATGTCTGCCTGTCTGTGCCTGGGTTCCGTTCACAGGTTATAAACTCAAAACAGCAGTTCAACTTAAAACAGTAGCTCAACTTCAAAGTTTTAACACAATACTTCTCAAAGTCCTAAACATGCTTTTAAACATGAAATCAACTGAAAGCTTTTAAAATATCGTATTGAAATTTGACAAATGTAAATCAATAGCATATACCTTAATGTAACAAGAATGCTCTGGGAGTGATTAGCAATTGTTCCTCAACAAGACATAAGGCCAGTGGGAGGCCAGATGAGACCTCAGATACTCAAAGCATGCTCAAAACATATCGACAATGAATGATACCTGCCCAATCAAAATGCGTATTTCCAGTATTTTCCCAAAATATAGCATCCACTTCTGCTTATAACAGAAAGAATCATTCCCTTTGAATACTTTGCTTAATTTTGGTGGACACTGAAGATAAGTCCAACAGTGCCAACAGCACGAAATCAGCTCAGAATGGTCTATCTTGTTACTGGCATCCTAAATGTCCAAGTGCATGGCAGGCTCCTTCCCAGCCTCTACTTCCACCTTGAAAACATTTGGCATCTCAATATAAGTATGCCAACATAAGTTAAAGTCTTGTGAAAGGGGTTAGCAAACATTTTTAAAATTGCGGGCATCATGAACCATCTACTACTTACTATTTGACTAAAACTCAGTTTGGGGTGCAAACTTAATTATGACTTCAGGGTAATGGTCCAGAAAGTGATGTTTGAGATGCAGTTTGAAATTAGAATATACCTCTACAGGCAACTGAGGTGATCAAACATTTTCGACTGCAGATAACAGTGTTTCTGTGAGACAAAAGGATTTGACAAAAACTCCACCAGGTCCTTTACCTCAAGAACTACAGTATTTTCTATGCTTGATCACCTTCTAGAATAAGGTGGCCAAGGGTTAATGGAAAGAACCATAGAAGAGGTCGGTTTTCATGTCCATTGCCACCTACAATGGTTAGAAAAGGATAGGGGAAGGCAGCTTGCTTAGGGAACTGTCTCCCCCGAGGTGCTAGATGGCAGCCTCCCTGGGTTACAGCACCACTTCTGATTCCCACAGGGCATATTGGGGAATGTAGTTCATTGGATCAGCCCTGTTGGGTTCCATGGGTGATGACAGGTGGCACTGAGGAGACTAGCAAGCCCCACTTTGTCAAGCTCCACCCTTACCCAGAAGCTATGGTTTCAGGATGCCGGAAGTACTCAAGGGTGTTACATAAAAGGAGCAGCCTACTGCAGTTTGGAGAGCCAGAGTTTGGAAGAGGAGGAGGACAAAGCTTGCTGAGGGGAGCAAAGGAAGAGTTGACAGAGAGTTGCTTAAAAACAGAGTTTGTGTGTTGTGAGTTTGGAGAGCTGCAGCACCCCCTAGTGACAAAACAATGTACTTGTAACATTAGATTTAAGACTGTTTCTAGGTGTTTAGCATCTGTTAGCAGTGGCTCCATAACCCAATCATACCCATAAGTTTTAAAACTGTTATGTTTAGTCTTACGCAGCAAAGTAGATTGATTATAATATGGAGTTATATTTTACAGTTAAAATGGTGATAACCCAGTAAAAATAACAAATGATTACAAATCTGAAAATCAACAACACACTAACTTACAGTAACACTGGTTTTCTTTGAAGTACAAATTATATGACAAGATTATTTACTCCTATTACTTTCCTAACTCTCTTTTTAAAAGTTTGCTTGCAGAATGCAAATAAAAGTTTGGGCTTTTTCATATGTACAGAAAATATATTCAACAGGCTCAATAACCATATGGTTCTCTTTATAAAATAATAGTTTTTGTGCTGTGTGTGTAGAATGTGTTAGGTGATTTGAACTTGCAATGCTTATAGCAACTAATCTTTAGTACATTTCTCAGATGTGTATTCATGCTCCTTTAAAACATTTTCAATTGAAGTTGAGTTCAATTGAGTTATTTGTCCAGCAAGCAAATTCTCCAATAAGAAACATCTCATCTTTTATTTCCTGAATTACTGACCGCAACACATATAAGACTGCTTGTACTCAAAGAAAGAGGAATGTATTTCATTGTCAGATTGATTCATTTTTGAGTCAAGATTCAGACTGTCATAATCAAATCTGATGGGGCTAAATCCTCAGTGTCTGACTGTTCGTGAATTGTACAGGTTTGACTTCTGCCACTTACCATAAACTCATGTCTGAAAGTTTCAAAAGTGAAATAGTTGTAACACTGACTCATTGAACAAAATTTCATATAACTATGAAATATATTTTCATTTAATTGAATTTAGTATTTCTCATATAAAAGAATTGTATGGATCCAGCAAGACTGTCTCTCATTATTACAAGAGTTTATTGAATATAATAAATTGTTGGAGTTACTTAATACATTTACTGTATGACACCTATTTCTATTTACTTGAATTAAGTTGCCCTAATGTAAATGAGACCCTATGTATAATGTCCAACCATGTGCTAAAAAAATCCACCCAATCCCAATGATTAAGTAGGATTTATCTATTTAAACAAGCCCTTGCACATAGTAGTACTTCTGAGATGACACTAGACAAACCAACCAGTCTAGAGTGTAGAATTAATTTATTACATAATTGTCAGTCTTCAAATGGAAAACACCCTCATGCTCTTGTGATATGAGGTGTGCAATTGGTTTGTCAGATTACTGAAGTCAGACATGGCTGTTTGTCAGTAAAGCAATAATGTTATCCATCTATTTGTCCATCTCTGTCACTCCCCCTCCACTGTGTATGCTGGTGAGAGAACAGCCCAGTTCACTAAAGGGTACGATGGACAGGGGACTTGCCCTGCAAGCACAGTGAGTTGGTGTCAGTATTGATGTATTCCATTCCTTTCTCTTCTTGTTGGATCTATTGTTGTTTGAAGTGACAGGCCTCTTCAAAGTGTGTGTTCCCTACTAGTGTTTTGAGCTGCCAATGTGGAAAGGAGCCTTGAGAGAACACTTCAGGTAATCCTTCCAGCATTTCTTCATGCCACCCTGTGCTCAAAATCCTTCAGCAAGTTCACCATACATATACATACTGTTGTACTTATATGGTTGCCACTGTAAAACAACAATTAATGGGCTATAGTAATAAAACTTGTACATATGTAATTACCATGCTACAGAACTTCATTGGCTGCCTCCCTCCTGATGCATTGAGTCCTATGCTATGCTGCACAACTGAGCATGAAAGAGGATGTGTGGTACTGTTGTGTATCTCCTCTGTGCTCAGGGAGTCGAAAAAGCTGTTGTGATACCCCGTGTACTGGAAAGAATGGCACCAGACTAAACACTGGGCATCTTGTAGTTCGGGACTGATCAGGATCAAAATTGAGAGGTGTTAGATAGGAAGAAATAGACACAAAAAATAGTATTGTAAAAAGACAAGTGAATATTTATTTACAGTTTAGGGCAGACTTTTTTTACACAGTCCTCACGCAACTAACACACAAAACACAAAGAAGCAATGTCCCAAAAAATAGTGAAACTGTATAATATTTACAGTGAATATTGCAGGTCCCCAAAATGAAAAAGAAGCAAAGACAATAAATGTATATACACAATAAATTAGAACTCTTCCTAAATAAAAAATGCAGTCAAGAAGATTTTACACAAAAACACAGTCCTTCTAATTCTATGATCCACCAAAATATTTACAAAGAGAATAATCATTGCATATACAAAAAGACCACAAACCCAAATCATATAAATATCTCCACCAAAACTACACTATAACTAGGAGAAATGTATATGTATATATAAAAAGAAAATATATACAAAATAAGGCACAAGCCACTTTGCTTGATGTACTTTGAAGGTTAAGCTAGACCAAACTCTCACTCACCACCACGACTGAATCAAAAGACAATCCCTGCATGCAGGAAGTGTCTTGCCTTTTTAGACTAGGGAGCGTAACTTTCAACCAATAATAATAACAGTAATAATACATTTTATTTATTTCTAGGTGCCTTTCTAAACACTCAAGGACACCGAACAATAGATAAAACACAGATTATAAACAAAACTACAATACAAAAATTAAAATCAGACAGAGTAATTGTAATCAAAGAGAAAAAGCAGTCTTAAAAAAATTAGTTTTAAGTTTAGATTTGAAAAGTGAAAATGATTCAATATTTCAAAGCTCAGATGATAGTGAGTTCCAGAGCTGGGGAGCAGAGCAACTGAATGCTCTGCTCCCCATAGTGGTAAGACGGATGAAGGGGACAGTCAAGTGAATGGTGGAAGAGGATCTAAGGGTACTAGAGAGAATGGCAAAATGGAGGAGGTCAGACAGATATGGAGGGGCAAGGTTGTGGAAAGCATTAATAGTTAACAGAAGAATTTTGAATTGAATGCGGAACCCATTGGCACACCTGAAGTAACGGCGGTGGGTTGGGATGTGAAACTTGTAAGCTGAACAAACTGAGTGTGGTCTGAGAGGTAGGATCTGTAACCAATCTAGTGGAGTGTGGATAATGCCAATCGAAGATAATCTATTGAGAAGAGTAGTGTGACAAATAGTGTCAAAGGCTGCACTCAGATCAAGAAGGATGAGAACAGTAATTAAACCAGAATCAGCTGCCATAAGGAGGTTGTTAGTAATTTTGATAAGTGCTGTGGAGGGGATGAAAACCAGACTGGAACTGTTCATACAGATTATTTTGAGATAAATGAGAATGAAGTTGAGTGCCCACTATTTTTTCAAGAATTTTGGAAATGAAGGGTAGATTAGAAATAGGACAAAAATTACTGAAATTAGTCGGATCGGCACCAGGTTTTTTCAGTATTGGGGTTATTGCAGCAGTTTTAAAAGATGAAGGAACAGTACCAGTAGTGAAAGAAGAGTGGATTATAGCAGAAATAAGAGGGACCAGAGAGGGGAGACAGGCTTTGACCAGAACTGTTGGGAGGGGGTCCAGTTGACAGGTGGATGGCTTAGACTTACAGACAAGATCTGAGATTTCTGAGAAAGTAGGAAGCTGAAAAGAGAAAAATGGGTGAGTTGGTGGGTGAAATTCAAATGAAGTGTTGGAGGAATCCGTATAGAGAGATTGGTGTATCTTCTGGATTTTTTCATTAAAAAAGGACATAAGGGAATTTCAAAAATCAGTTGAGTGAAGGTGAGAAGGTAAACAATCCAGGGGTTGTGTGATATTATTAAGCAGTGAAAACAATGACTTAGTGTTGCCTTCGTTGGAAGAAATAATGTGAGTATAGTAGTTAGATTTAGTTTGGGCAATACAGTCCTTGTAATACACTATATGGTTTTTGTACATCTCTTTGTGAACAAAGAGTCCAGTTTTTTTATACAACTGTTCAAGTTGCCGGCCTTTGGCTTTCAAAGGCCAAAGTTCAGGCATGAACCAGGGAGCAGAACAGGAGAATGAAGCAGATCTAGTTTTGAATGGAGTGAGAGAGTTAAGAATACCATTAAGTCCAGTGTTATAGTGTGAGTCAGGTTTTCTTTTTTAAATCCCAACTTTCTAATGGAAAGTTGTGAATGCACAACAATCTGACCCCTGGTCTTGACTGTGTAGATACTGCTCTGAACACTGCAAGCAAAGTGTTTTCTGGTGACGCCAGCTGAGCTGTCTACTCAGCCCTCACCTTAATGCGCGGCTCCGCCACCACACTGTAGCCCATAGAAATCTGGATTTAAAAAGCTGCCATTTTGGGCTATAAACCATTTCTGCCATCAAACTACACATGTGAAATGGGCTTCTGTAGATCCAGAAGGCAAGCAGCATTTCTTTTTTTAAGATGACATTTATGTTGTGGACTACATTTATATCTTCAGTTATTGTTCACTGGTGTATTTGATGTATCACACACACACTTTTGATGTTAGGTTCAAGGACTCATTTTTTTATTTTTGAAATATTTGTTTTCTAAAGTTTTGTGAACTAAATTTTAATGTTTATTTTATTTATTAATTTCTTGATAATTTTATACACTACATTTTTCATGTTAATTTCATGAACCTCTTTTTTAATTTTATGTAGATATTTTTAATTTCATTCACTATTTATTTTAGTTGTTTTTTAGTTTCGTTAATTCTTTTTTTTTCTTGTTACTTTTTTAAATATTTTGTTTTTCTGCAAAAAAGTAAGCAAATGCTCAATGAAATAATCATGAAGCAAAATACAGAAAGAAAGTTAAGTCCAGAAAGTCCATACTGGTGTGCATAAAATAGCATGTGTCATTCTTCCCCTATCTTTCTCAAGTAGAAATATTTTATAATAAATGGCTTCCACTTCAGACACAAGCATCTTTTAATGGGAGTCCTGTCTTGAAACACATGTATATCGGACACTGTACCTTCAGAACTCCTATTTCCTGTTGTTATTTAATGTGGGCAAGAAGTTGTCAGGGTGCAGCTGTCTTGACAAATAACTTGTTTTTATTGCACTTTGTTCCATCCTTGACTAGTTCCAGTCAGGTATCCATTTATGATGGATAGATATACACACCTAGCTTATGTGAGACAAAATGTAATTTGCTGTGGAATAAACTTTACTCTGTCTTCAAAGAAGGCAATCACAGAACCCAGATGAGAATGCAGAACAATTCTTTTTTGCACAGAAATACGCACAAATGTCTTGGTTCATGGAGTGAACAATCAATTCAACAATTCATTCACTTTTATAATTTTCTATTACCATTATCTCATCTAATACATCACATCATCTGGCTCTTAATATGCATAGATTTATTATTTCATCCAATCATCTAGTACCACCAGTATTTTCTGACTCCTGTCAACTCTGCCATTACTCTGAATGTCACATCGCTAATAGGGTGTTTTACGGACTGTTCTATTGATCTTAGCGCTATTTCATAAGAAGAGTGTTTAGCCTTTCCTATTAGTTTATCCTCATTTACCACATTCTAACATAGGAAAATCAAGCTGGTGATTTTTCTAAGAGGAGGCAGACCTCAGGTGCTCAAGCTTTAAGCCACATTTAGTTAACCCTTTAGTTACCTTCAGTCCTTTTCCGTAAGTTTTATTAATTCATTGCTACAATTTCATTTAAGTATATACTTCTAATAATTTGTTAAAGATTATATATTAACTAAAAATTCCATACTGTAATGGTGTACAAAATCTGCATTTTTTAAAATAATACGTGCCAATGTTTTCAGTATATTTTGCTCAAGACAAAGAAAGATGAACTTAAATAAAGGACACTTGCATAGGCAATTTAACATCAAAGAATATTCTGTTCCTGAATTGTATCACTTTAAACATCTTTGCAAACAAGGCAAAGGACCAGGGTGATGACCAAAGCTGTATTGATTACTTTATAACCTACAAACTGATGGGCACCTGGAACAAGAAATTGCCAAACTGGTTTACAGTTTGAGAAAGGAAGGTGAACGTACAAACTTTAACAGCTCAAACAGTTTAAATGAGGATATCCATCATATTGACAGCCAGAGAAATCAAATGTGTGTAACATCACATGTTCAAGAATCCCTTGTGAAATTTTAAAATAAATATAGCTTGTCTGATGGAAGAAAGAAGACCAAGCGACGTCAAGATTGGGTGAGAGATGTGGAACCATTTTCTTCTGATCGTTAGCTAAAGCATCTCATGAACAATATCAATTGCTAAATCAACACCACCCTGGGACATTCATCTTTGACTTCTTTAACTTGTTGTAATCTTCTTCTACAGACTATATATCCAGACTTTGCTATCCACATTTTCTTTTATGCTTTTCTCTACTGGCTTTATTGTTCTTTATTAAATACCACATTGCTTTTAACTTTCTGTACTTTGTCTTCATATCTAGACTGATTAACATAATACAGTAAATATTTAGAGCACTTGGAACAGTAAGGAAGTGCCATATGATCAGAACTGTGAGGTTTTATCAGCTGAGGATGAAGAGCTCTTTCCAATAATAAACAGTGCATTAAAGTAAGATATTCATTGGTTGATAATGGCCTATAACCAAGGATGATGAGCCATTGTATGCTTGAATATACTCTTGGAGACCAAGGGTAATATTTAGGTCTGAGTTATATCTAAGACATCGTAAATTGTTTGTGCCTATGTTAAGTAAGTCTCATGAAGTACTAGGGAATGGTGGACTGCGCGAATGTTATTCATACGGCACTTGTGAAGGTTAAAGCACTAGAGAATATTGTGCATGTGTATATGTCTTTGATATGGTACTTCTGTGGTTAGGGTCCGTGTGTATGTATATATCTATATGTGTGTGTGTGTTAATCTTAAAGCTCAACAATAGACCAACCCAGTAACAAACCTGGTAAGTTCACATATCCCTAGAGAAAGTACCTAAGGGGAAGAAAAGGGGAATACCTTGATAATACACATACCTTATCTTTTTAAGTTTTGTTTTCAGAGGGGGGATCCTATGTTCTCCAGTGACCTGAAAGAGTAACTAACAGTGTAAGGATTAAGTGAATTTTAAGTTGATTAATTAATCATCAGTTTTACCTTCGACAGTACTGGCAATTAACCAGATTCTTTGAGAAAGCACCTACTTTCTTTACTGTACCTTACCTTTCTCTGTTGTAAAAAGTGGTTCTCCGTTCTTTAAACTTGAATACATCAAGGTAATTGTGGCACGCTCATTTTAAGGAATGAATAATACAATTCATTAATACAGTAAACAAAAGTATCATAGAAGTATGATAAATATATATATTGTGGTAAAAAGCAGACAACAGGCCGAAAAAGGTTTGGGGATGACCACCCAATATACTTGCAAAATATGCAAAAATAAAGAAAACACATGTGACGGTATGATGGTTGCTGGGTATGGGAAATGACGTCATCAGTGTTGGCTGGAAGTAATGTCAACAGTGGGTGGGCAGTGATAATATCAACAACAGGCCAGGCCTTCGGGTGAACTGCAGAGGAATAAGAGGAAAGAGGATTAA
>JANRMT010062861.1:45326233-45339403 GCA_026402145.1 Polypterus bichir lapradei | reverse complement strand
GGACTGAGCCAATGGAAGGAGACCTTGCCGGCTCCGGCCCCTGTGATGTCACCTCTGGTCTCGCACCAATGACAGAAGACCTACATGAGCCCGACCCCTTTGACTTCACTTCCTGTCTTCCCCTTTAAAAGCCTCCACCTTATTTCCTATTTCCCTATTTCCTCAGTTCTGTTTTGGACTTGATTTTGTGCACATCAGTGCTGTATTTATTGAATATAGCTTTTGTAGCCAGGAAACCAGATTACATGGGCGGCTGCCCCAAACCTTTATATGACTCTGTCTCGAGTTTGTGACTATATATATATATATATATATATATATATATATATATATATATATATATACTCTGAACATATAACAGAATGACCAAAAAGGAAGAAAAATTTTAAAGAAAGAAAATAAATCTTCTGACCTGGCACTCTTGTGCTGAATAATTCTTTAGTTGAAGGTCCTTAGTGTTAGTATGACAGAAAGAGGATTTGCAGGATTATTCATAATGGCACTTAGTTTTTTTTTAATTCTCTCCTTTGCTACTATCTCCATGGGGCACAAAGTGTGTCCCCTAACTGAGCCTGTTCTTTTAATTAGCTTGTTGATTTGGTGGGACTTTTTTTGAAGTACTGTTATCAACCAAGAACACCATAACATAGAAAATCTCACTGACCATCACTGAATTGTAGAATATGTGAAGGATGTCACTTTCCATATTAAAGGAACACAGTCTGATAAGGAAGAAGACCTTGCCCTGCTCTTTCTTATATATTCCGTCTGTGTTCTGAGACCAGCCCAACCTGTCATTAATGTGGACCCTCAAGTACTTGTAGGCATACATCACCTCTACATCCACTCCCTGAATAGTGACTGGACATGGAATTTTTTTGATGCAGTGAAAGTCAATAATCAGTTATTTGGTTTTGCTGATGTTATGACGCAGGTAATTCTTTTTGCGTCAAGAAACAAAGTTCTCCACCTGACTCTTACACTCTGTCTCATCCCCCTTAACAGTGCACCCCATAAGTGCAGAATCATTTGAAAAATTTCAGCAAGTGACATGATTGGATGTTATATTTGTAGTTGGAGGTGTACAGCATGAAGAGAAAAGAAGACATAATGTTCCTTGTGGTGCTCCAGTGTTGCTCACACCTGTTTCAGAAACATGTCCTTGAGTCTCACAAACTGCAGTCTGCTCATCAGATAGTCCATTATTCAGGGCACCATAGGCTCATTTACCTGCGTATCTCTGTGCTTACCCCTTAACAGGGATGGCTAGAAGGTATTGAAGTTGTGCAGCAAAAGTACACAGTAAAAAACACAGTAATACAAATAGTGCTGTATGATTAATATAAGGAACTTTAAATGACGTGTACAAGGAAAGGTACTAAATGTAATGCAGGATTGTTAGATGTCATTCAGACACTTTGATGTTCCTTTCTTCTGACAGCAATACACCAATTTATAGAATATAAAAGTCTGTAGTGAGCATTACAGACTTTTCACGCTTTTACCAGCTTTACTAATGTAAGTCATCTCAGGGAGATGGCATTTGGACATAGCAAAACAAGTAAAGTAAGAGGCTTGCACCTTATGGAAAGCCTTATCCAAATAACATTTTGCTTAAAGTCAAGTAGGTGATCTGCTACAAGTGAAACAGCTTCTTCAGTACATAACATTTTTTTTAAATAACAGTAATCAGCTCTTGTCCTGCAACAAATAGTCTCTTTGATGTCAATAATTAATTATTATTCATACATAATGAGTAGCTGTGTTCTGAACCTCCTTTTTTATTGCAGAGTTGCCGGAGACTATTAGGATGGAATGAAATGTGTAACAGACGGCAGCTCTGGATGACACACTAGTGCATCACTGGGCACAATCACTCATTCTTGGCCCATGTATAGGAAGAGGAGGAGGTTATGAGCATGCGCTGATACAGTTGCCAATAAAATAAACTTTCAGCGATGTGAACCTGTCAGGTAAAGTGGTGTAGTGGTGAAGGCTTTAGACCTCTAGCCCTGAGGTTGTGGGATCAAATCCCACTACTAACACTATGCGATGAAGAGCAAGTCACTTTGCCTGTCTGTACTCCAATTGGAAAAATAAAAGAAATATAACCTATTGTATCTCAAATGTTATAAGTCGCCTTGGATAAAGGAAAGTGAGGGAAACGGGACCAGGCTTGGAGTTTCAGGGCACCCGCTGCACTAACTGACTACCCAAGATGAGTAAAATAAAGCAGATAGAAATAAATGAAAACTTTTACTTGAACTCACAAATGCTGTAGACCCTATTAAAAGCATTTCCTTTTTCTACATCTGGTAACAGATATTGTCTTGTGTGAATGCTCCTACAAGCTGCATTCACAGAAGATTTCCATAAATCATCAAACATGAATGTGATCATCGATGCCGACGCCTCCAGCAGAACATTTTGCGTTTGGCCTAAGTGCCTGTGGGAGCGCTGAATGAAACTTCATTATTCGTATTATTATCATTAGGCATTCTTTGATTGGGAGTTCTTTTTTATCCTTCATGTGAAAGGCAGTGATTAGCCAGTCTTGTCAGATCAATCAAAATGCAATTTGGGTGGGATCACTCTTTACTGTTTCACAATGTCTTTCCATTAGAAGCCAGACGAGAACTAATGAGCTGAACAGCACTTTGCTGTCATTATTGACTAGTGCCTCCTGAGCCATACGAAGGACAAATACAGGATGGAGGGCTGGTGCTCAGGGAGGCATCCTTTTGCCAGGTGTTTAATATGTTCAGATGATGGGATATTATAAAGTGAAAGCAGTGGTATTGATCCAGAAGATGAGACTACTTGAAAGATTTTAAAGTTTCTTGATTGTCAGTCAAACATTCAATTTACTTTCCATAACAAAAGATTTTCAAACCCATTTAATCCAGTTCTAGCTGAAAGGTGGATCCGGAAGCACTGGATACAGTGTAGGAAAGAGATCTGGGTAATGCTCAGGTCAATTGCCGGGCCCATATATTCAGACAGGCCAATTTACAGTTGCCAGGTAACCTGCACAGTTTTGGGGATGTGGGAGAAAAAAAAAATGGAGCACTTGTAGGAAAAACCACACAGACACGCCTGTCACAGATTCTCTCCTTGACCCACTTACAGTTTGCTTACCATGCAAACAGGTCAATTGAAGATGCAGTAAACATGGCTGTTAGCTGTGGCTTTCATTTCTGCATTCAGCAAAATTATTCTAGACCTTCTCCATTGTAAACCTGTCTGTATTAGCCTGGACTTACTGAGAACAGACATCAACCAGCAAATATCAATCAGAGCCACTGACGCTGAGAATAGACTTGCCTCAGTTGTGTGTTCTGTCTCCTCTCATTTTTCTCCCCCTACAGTACATGAATGACTGCATCTCCAATGACCTATCTGTAAAACTGTTCATGTTTGCTAATGACACCTGAACACAGAAGAGGATGAGGTACCATTTAAGAGTGAGATGGATTGGCTGGCCAATTGGTGCACCATCAACCCTCTCAATCTGAATACCCTGTAAACAGTTTAAATGGTTGTGGATTTTTGAAGACACTCCTCAACTTTCTACTGTCCTCTTTATAAGTATTCGATAGAGTGGAATATTTAATTATCTTGGCACGATTATCACTTACAATTTGAGCTGGGATGAAAACATAACTTCTTATGAAAAAAGCTCAGGAGTGTATGTTTGTTCTGTGTCAACCTTTCCATATTGCAATAGGTTCTGGTATGATTTTATATAGCTGTGATTGAAAGTATCCTCAATTCCTCCTTAACAATCTGGTGTGGCAATGCTTGTGTTCACTGAAAATACAGGGTGATTCAAAAAGATTCATCTGATTTCAAAGCACCATATTTTTACAACCTTGGGGCACCTAGGAACCAATCACATACCAATTGAAAGAGGGGGTCATAGAGTTTTTGACTGTCACATGAAGATGGCTCCCTTCAGTCTGTGAGGAGAAGTTTGAGCATTTCTCAACAACAATGAGCTCCTTCATTGCTGGATTGGCCATAAAGGAGCCCACGATTTGGCACTCCACTTCTGGCCCCCAAGATCACCAGATCTCACGCCGTTTAACTTTTATTTTTGGGGGTATATTAAGGATTCTGTATTATGTGCCACTACTCCCAACAACACTGGATGATCTCCGAAATTGCATTGAAAGAGCCGTGAGTACAGTGAATCCCAATATGCTCAATCAACGCATTGATGTTGTCCATAGAGCTAGAGGAGGTCATACTGAGAACTTGTAAAGTTACATAATAAACTTTATGCTCACCTAAACAATTTACAATTTACTGCATTGATCTGTAATGATTTACAAGTGAAATAAATCATTTTGAAATTGGATAAATATTTTTGAATTACCCTGTATTAAATGCATCATGTCATTCAGACAGCAGAAAGGACTGCAGACTTGAAACTAAACTGTTGTGGACCTGTCAGGAAACATGTCTGAAATATAATCAAAAACTATACTCGTCCGGGTAGCCATCTCTTTCAGTTATTACTATCATGGAACCATTACTGATAACTAACAGCAAGAAATACTAGACACATTCATAGATTACTTCCTACTGCAGTCATAGATTATTAACCACAGTTTCTGATTTATCTCTGTCCTTTCCTAATCTCCATACTCTTCCATCTAGCTTAAACTATGTTCATTTTATAAAGACTTACATGGCACTGTTTTTGTTTGTTTTATATGTTTGTGTTTTGTATGATATATTATTATTCATTACTACTGTATACAACTATTGTGATGATATCGTGTATTTTATGCCGTGCTGTTAATTTTATTTACTTTGTTACTGTATATGTATGGATGTAACACCAAGAGAAATCCCTAGCAGCTGCTCTCCTGGCAATGAAGAGGTTCAGGTTAAATGGATGGGCACAGGATATGAGCCCAGGATCTGTGAAGCAGGATCACTAAACACTGCCCTACTGTGCTGTTGTTAATTCTTTAAATAATCCTTTTCAATAAATAATTAATTTAATGAAATATGATATAAAACTTGAATTTTTATACTACCTTACAAAAGCATCAAATAGTAGCAAATGACAAGAAGATAAAACAGGTTGACTATTTGGACTGTGTTCTGTCTATGCTAGACAAAAGATGAAACATCTCCAAACTTTGAGGGAGCTTGAGACCAGAGACCATGCATCAAACAAATCTTTCACCAAATCCACTAATCAGAATCTAAAAATGCAGTATATGATTTCACAGCACAAAATTAGTATAAAGAAAATTAATTAAGACAACACTTTTGCCACAGTCTAAAGTAATTTTTTTCCCACTGTTAGATAAACAGAAAATGTGCAGCACGAACTTTTAAGCTGATGCCACTGTGACATAACACACCATACTTCTGCATCTACTCCTGCATAGCAACTCAAAAGCAACCTTATAGGACAATAATGTGTTGCAATCATATGAAAAATAATTTTAATACTATTAAAAATGTTCAAGAGGTTGAATTAAGTAAAAGAATTGACTTGTCCTCCTAAAAACATAAACAAACAAATGAAACATTAGATTAGATTAGATTAAAATAGGTTAGATTAGTTTAAAAAAAATAAGATAAAATAGCATTAGATTAGATTAGATTAGATTAGATTAGATTAGATTAGATTAGATTCGATTAGATTTTTACGAAACCTTGACTTCTAGAAAGAAAAGAAGCCATTATGTTTTTAAAATGAGGGACGGATAGAATCAGGCCAACGCCTAAACCCTACAGCATTTCCATCCTGACACCCATATATTAATGACACCCCAGGAAAATGCCCATATAGATCCAACAAACAAATATATTAATCTTCCATATTTACTGTAATATGTGCTTACAAACACGGTAATGAAAAATAATGGCAAAAGTACTGAACAAACACCATGAACAGACCCTCATATGACAATATTTACAGTCCTGGAAAAAATCTTTACTGTAGGTGATGAAAATGGATCAGGAAATGTAAACAATGAGAAAAGGATGGAAAGATGTGGTGGAATACTCCGTTTTAATGAACTGCTTTCCCGGAACTTGGATAGTGAACACAGTCCTACCACCAGAAGAAGAATGACTCTTCTCAAAGAGCATTGGTGGACTGGATTGAGAGGAAAATGAACCCACTGTCATTCTTAAAACCGGTGGCCATGCACCATCCTTTTCCACCACGAATACTAATTTAATAAAAAGTTTAGATGCTGCTGCTGATGGAGTCAATCGGAAAATGGAAAGGCAAAGAGTCCCACCACATTCTTCTCTTCTGGTTTTAACTGTACAGTGCCTTCAAAACAAAAACTACAAATCCCAAAAGTGCCTCCACATCTGTGCAAACCTGTTTAAAGACGCAGACCCCAATTTACAAACAGGAATCCGCACGACCAGTGTTGTTATTCACATTTAACAAACACTCAATGGGACATATGTACACAAAAATTAAACTTTCTATATGGCCCCGCTACAAGATTAGATTAGATATAGTTTATTTGTCCCCAAGGGGAAATTAAAAAACATTTGCCACAAATAGCACAGAGAGCGTTAGAAAAGGATTAATAGTAATCAGGGTTCAATGACAGAAATGCTGCCCAGTTTGTGTTTGCACATGTGTGGTGAGTCTAAATGCTGGCGTTAAAACAGACAAATGATTTCTGGAAGTTAGGTAATCTCTGTGGAGTCATCTGCCTGTGCATGTCACTCAATTGTTCATTATATTCTAAGGTGATATGCTAGCCATTTACACAAGAGAACCTCTCATGACCACTAAGGTATTCAGTGATGCTGCAATCTTTCTCTCATCTTGGCATATTATAAAGACACTCTGAGAGCACAGCTTATTTTCTGGACTTCAGACTTCTTCAAGGGAATTGCTGTTGTAAGTCACAAGAGCCCCTGTTTCCTTATCTACTCCTAGCTACTGTAAGTACAAAAGGCACGACATGGCAATGCAAAGGAGTGAAAAGAAGGAAAGCAATAGGAAGAAGTCTTCAACAACTTTGCCTTGACACCCACACAGCTCTGTATGGATTTCTATCTGAATGTCACTTAAACTGGAAGGTAATTTGTCTTCTTTTTCCTAAGGTAATAAATTGTAATCTACCTTTTCTGCCCCAAGGAGAAGTTGCATCTTATGAAGTTTTCCATTTCAACATTTGTATATAAATAAAATGAAAAACAAAAGATAAATGATCACCAGTCTGCCAGGTGACACTTCACGTGACATTCTCTGTCTTCCAGCCAGGGAGAGCAGGAAGGATGGCTGCAGGCCTACTAGCAAACCTACTTGCATGCAACCTGCAGGGAACGACCTCTATGCTGATGAGAGCTCACTTCAATCTGACTTTTTTCATTTCAGAGCCTTGTAATTGTGCCATATTAGTGGCAATTTATGACTGTCACTGAGAGTGAACTCCAGAGGCCTGGCTCAGTGCAAACGTATCAGTCTGTGCCTTTAATGGCCTTCAGCTTTGTGATTTCCAACCATGGACACTCCACTGCTGTGAATCATAATGACTGAAGATACACTAATACTTTGCATAGTTCATAAGGCAGCACGTGTGCAAGAGCTTTCTTAATTATTTAAAGACTAATGCATCTGGTAAAACTTGGCAGGGCATTTCTGTGCTCAGTATTCTCATTACATTCCCTTTACAGACAATCTCATTTCTTAGGTGGTTAAGAGAGCTGTAAGAGTAAGTCTGTGCTCGTTTATATATTTTATACAATGACTGGGTTTATCAATGCCAGTGACTGGCGGAGCAAGATGGCAGGTCAGCACTTTACTGTTCAGCCGCAGGGGGAACCAGTTAAGAATTAACCAATGAACTAACCTTGACTAAACATTACTACAATAAAAGAATTTTAAAGATAAGTGACAAAATATAACAAGGAGCCGAGTAAATGAGAAATACAAATTATATGGAAGGTAGGTGATTCTCCACAGGTGTGGGCTTTAAGGTAATTAACTTCTTATCATGCTTCTGGTCACATATAAAACTATATATAAGACTCTTGCTCATTGTGCTGTCATGGCTGAAGGAAGAGCTGTCAGTGACTTTAGGAGAGGGCTGATTGTCTGGGCATATTTGGCAAAAGCTTCAATAATGAGATCAGCTTTTCTGTGCATTATGGAAGTCAGAAGGAACATATTATTCTCTAGAGGAAGCTGTGTGTGAACTTTCAGATTTCTTAACCATGATGTCTATCAACCAAATATGCATACAATAATAAACAAGCAATTCTGGACAGTTTTGATTGCAAATGTCATTCTAACACATAAGCAACAACTTCACAGAGAGGTTGCCATAGTCACATTTCAATGCATAAACTCTTTATTAGAGCTTAAAATTCATTTTTGATGGTAAGGAGGTTCAAAGAATGCAAGATGTGGTCTACTGAATAGTTGAAAAGAGTTGTCTGCGTAGATGAGTGACTTGATTGAACTTTTTGCATAT
Source organism: Polypterus bichir lapradei (assembly GCA_026402145.1). NCBI lineage: Eukaryota > Metazoa > Chordata > Cladistia > Polypteriformes > Polypteridae > Polypterus > Polypterus bichir. The sequence goes on along the minus strand of JANRMT010062861.1, from coordinate 45,330,929 downwards.
ATCTGACACAGATCAGAATCAACAATAAACTAAGAATATGAATAAAAAACATTTAAACATTTAGCTGAATAAGTCTGAACTGTTTAGAAAGTAAAAAAAATAATGGTTGGTATCTAAAGTCAAAGAGATTATAATATTGCACTGATATGCAATTGACAAGGAAGATATAAACATATTTTTCACAACTGAATCAGATCAAGTATTATTACAAAGCAGCCTCTGGCAGATCAATATTTTGCATGCTCCAGTGGTGCACATGAACTTATAAATGCAATAAGAATTTTCATACTGATGCTTTTAATCGCACTGACAGGGAATCAACAGTAATGTTATAGTCAAGTAAGACAAACAAAGTAGGGAAAAAGCATACTTTAGTGAGACTAAGATACTTAGATATTGTGTAGTTATAGGCACACTTATACCTTGAGAGCGGTTACTCCGACTTGTATAATTTTATACTTTCCTTTTTTACTCATCCTACAGCCACTCAGTTGCCCAATACAAGTGAGTCAGACATAGAGGGCAGTGTGCATGCAAGCAGCTCATACAGCAATACCCTTGTTGTGCTGCTTTGGTAAAAATAAAAGTACAAAAACATGAATGGAAGAGAAAACAACTTTGTAAGCATATATAAGACTAAATTGACTTAACTAATGTTATCTGCAGATTATTATTTATAATAATTGATTACACAAAAAAGATGCAGCTCTCCTAAGTGATATAAACACAGCATGGGTTTAGAAAGGGAATTACAGAAGGTCGGAGCTCCTGGGACCACACTGTAGCATACAGTTTCAGTGGTCCCCAGACAGACTGATTGTGTCCCAATTAGCAATGGTAGGGCAGAATTGTAGTTTGTTCCACACTGAAAAACTAAACGGTATAATGTACAACAGACTGAACACAGGTTATGGTTCATTCAGCCCTAAAGTGCTGCTTTTGCTTCCACGTATCTTCAGACAGGAATTCAAATCTTTAAGGTAAGTTCTTAGTTATTTATATAGTTTTAATGAATTAGTGGGTCTTAATGGATACAGCATCAAACAGAGAATGATGTCATTAACACTATGACTATTTCAGTTTTTCAAAGAAACAAAATGTAGAAAATTTTTCAGAACAAAATCAAATTAATTTAACCAATAGATGATTCTGACAAGTAGAGCTGCAAAACTGAATACAGTATATAATAGAAGTGTCATGTACACCTCCATCACTAACACATCAATATGCAGCCATATGAAGCAGCAACCCTAACAGGCACTTCATTATCACTTTTACAGGATAGCCAGGGGCGCAACTGCAGATTTGACCAGAGTGAAGTGCGGACAGAAAGAGCAGCACCGTCAAGCAGGAAGTGAGTGGGGACTGAACAGTTGACCACAGAAGTGAAAATTCAGAGGCTCGGATCTACTGCTGATCATTCTGAGCAAACCAAGTAGTCTATAGTGTCTTTTCAAGCAAGTTCCATCACAATGTAATTTTCAAAATAAAATTCAGCAAAGACAAGAGATAGGTTGCATATTACAGTTACATAATTTTAGAGGGTCAAGGGAAGTCATGTAGTTTGACAATCCCAGCAACTTAGACCAACAGGTTTGATTTTTCCTTAAGCCATAGGCACAGGCTTGTGAGTCAGCAAGAGCTGACAACCAATAAGTGTTCATTGGGAAGTACAATGCAAGCAATGTAGCCACAAAGAAACAGAGGAAGAGTGTGTTTTGGGTCCATAAACAGTGTCTCATATCTGGTGTTTGACATACCACAACAGAAAAGAGAACTCTCTGTATATGCCAGAGCAGTCAGGTAACTTATTAATGGCCGTCAGAAAAAGGGGGAGATCATGCAATACTGTGGAAATGTAGAACTATACTAGAAGGTCATCACAGAGCCCCTGCGATTCCAGATCTTGTAATCTGACATCCTCAGGCGAGAAGACCAGCACCTGCAGTTATCTGGATTGACATCCCCAATGATTAGAAGTTATGTATATGCTGTCGGCTTTAGAAACCCAACCACACCGAATAAAGGATGTGGCAGCTAACTGCCCTTCACCCTGTAGTGTCAGGTGCTTGAGTAATGAGGCAAACGGGCAGCATGCTTTTCCAATCAAAATGTCAAAGAAAAAAACATCTGCATTTCTGTCATATGCACAAGTAAGCCATTACAGCTTCACTTTAATTGTTGCCTTTCATTAAGAATTATTCTGAATGCTATTTAATTCTAGAAGATTGTGAAAATACTTCAATTTTAGCACAAGTGCAGGAACCGGCACAATGCAATGTATTTGTTTCATTAGGCTTCACATATGTAACAAAGACACAATTGAGCTGATGGCATTTGAACACAGAATTAATTAGGGTCAAAGGGCCCCAAGAATTGCTCTCGTTCAAAAAATATTTAGAAACTGTGGCTAAATGAGGAAAAAGTTGTCCTTCATAAGCAGAGGAATGAATAATTATGATGCATATTTATTCACATTCATTATTAATATTATGAAAATTAATTTGCAGCCTTGGAAATGATTTCCCCGCGGGCTTTAGTAAATGAGTACCGCTCCGTTCTCTCGGAGCTGATGTCTGTGCTTTATTTATTTAGTTAAGAGCCACTATACAAATTATATTTGTGGCACAACACCCTTCTAATCCTTCTTCCCATTTCTGGCATCAGCGAGTGGCACGTTTCTGTCTGCTCGCTTCAGTCCTTTGAGCAACTGAGCGTATAATATGTAGGAGTGAACCGGGCAAGCCACCTGTCGCTCATTTCCTGTGCCACTTTGTCAAAGTCATTTTGGTGTTCACCTCAAGGAACTGTCTCACTTAAAGCGCTACCATATACACAATGAAAGACCCTGGCCAAATGTCTTTACACCAGAGTGGTAGCACCAGTTTGTTACTGTGAGCCATGAGGGTGAGCAGACAGCAGGCATAGCAAACCAAAAAAATTAGACCCCTAGTTAATGAGTGAAGATGGTCACATTCATCCTATCTCTCACCGTATCTCACTCTAGTATTACATGTGAAATTCCTGAACCACTGCGTATCTTTCACCTCTGACTACGCTATTTATACTCCTTTGCTCTTTCTTGTTCAGTTTTTTTTCTCTCCCCCTCAGTCATTCTTTGATTATAATTTTACACAGGGCGGCCTTCTTTATTAAAAAGTCTCAATTCACTTTTCACATAAAATGTTTAAAAAAAGAGATATTGAAAAATCTCAAAACTAATTCTTTCTGTATTTCTAAGACTGACTACGATATGTGCTGTGCATTCATTGCCTGCACCGAGCTAGGTGTACCTGTGCTTTATTGAGATGCACACATAGACTTGGCTTAAATAATAATAACAATACATTATGACAAAGTAACATGAACAGTAAACAGGACTGGAACTGATAGGAGGTTTCATTACACAACAAAAAAAGATCACAACGTTAGAGAGATAACAGGAAGGATTCAGGAAAAGCTAAGCAAATTGCCAGTGAGATGAATGACTCCAGGGTACACATTTTATTTTGTTCATTTGGTTTTCAGTTAAATTGCAAAAAGGAAGGTAGTGGCGGTATTGTCACATGTACAGAGTTCATTGAAATTTTTATTTTTATGTCCAACCAACACTTTGACACTCTCAGGTGCCACAATAAACAAGCAAGTCCAGAATTAATATATACAAAATGTATCCAAAGTAAAGGTTTTGAAAATTGGTATCAGGTCCTGAATGTTAAAAATCATTAGTGGTACAAGGTGGGTTTAGTGCAAATCAGACTGACTAAGCTGGGGTTCTGAACCTGTACCTGATAAACCAGCAAGAGGAAATGCTATGCCATTGTGCCACACAGTTGACTGCTACAGTATTTGTTTCTTTTATTTATTTTTGTCAGATTTTTTGGTGAGTTACAGTAGTACTAGGGTGTTGTACAGTGTTAGCCATTATGAATGTAGTGAGAAGTCAAGCAAAATGACACCTTTTATTGGCTAACTAAAATGATTACAAAATGCAAGCTTTTGAGGCAACTCAGGCCCCATCTTGCCTGAAGAAGGGGCCTGAGTTGCCTCAAAAGCTTGCATATTGTAATCTTTTTAGTTGGTCAGTTACAATAAATTTATAATGAACATTAATGGAAACCCCAAAAATTAAGATGTGTAAGTCTTGATTGTTTTGTAAAGTGTCTTCATAAAAAACGGGAGGTCAATACAACATTCAACACAGAATGTCACATTTCAAACTCAGCCATGTTTAATTTGTTATTGCTATTAAGAGAATGTTGAATAGTTTAATGCTGTGTCTGTTATGGGCACTGCACATTATCATTGTAGCTCGGAAATTGTGGCTATGTAATATCCACTTAATGTTAGTGTCCCATGGTTTTATGCACCTACTGAATGTAATGCCAGGCCCAATCAAATCACTTCCTAATGCATTACTTCTTTCAGCTTTCCACAACAGAAAGATGATAATAGTCCTCCTTTGCATATTTGCTGCCAGGACAATGCATACAATCTCATCCAGCCTCATGTTTATACAAGATGTTGATAATCACAAAATTATGCTTTGTTTTCAGGAAAGAGTTCGCTAATGTTTCAAATATTTATCTGGTGTTGGTTTTCAGGTGCGTCATTCAGACTTACAAGCTGGGCAGAAATATTCCACCTACGCCTCAGGGGGCAGAATGATTGAGAGAAGGAAAGTTGACGGCAGGCC
>JANRMT010062861.1:45241694-45316233 GCA_026402145.1 Polypterus bichir lapradei | reverse complement strand
TAAGACTGAAAGAACTTAGAGACTAGAAAAGGTGGTATTACACATATTTTTTAGGTTAAGAGGTAGGGAGCCCACCTCTGTTTGGGAGATACAACTTCATTTTGATTTTGATTTCTAAATTTAGTATCAAGCCCATTAGTGTATCCAGTTATGGCTGAATTAATTTATATGCATATTTGGCCAGTTAATCCCAATCAGAAGATTGGCACATCTCGATACTTCATTTCCATCACCAAATGAATACACAAAACTGCACCCACAGTATCTTTACACATTCTAGGGAGCTCAATGCCTCCAGATATGCCATTTCATTTTTTAACTTACCTAAAGAATCTGAACTCTCTGGATTAGTAGTCAGTAGCAGTCAAAACACAAAACATATCCATCCCACAACAAATAAAAGTTGAGAAGATGTCTTAAGGCCTATCTGTTCACAAAATTCACAAAGCATCATTATTTTACAATATGTTTTTATACCATGCCATGTTATTGTTCTCTTGACCCTTGGGTGCATACTTTCAGACAAGGAAACAAAACTGTTTGTTTCTCTGTAAAATATTTCCAAACATCTATTAATTCTTAAAGCTAAATTACTTTAATTAGAAGTCTTTTTGGTAACAGGACACTGTTTCTAATACAGTATATGGAAACAGATGGTCTTCTCTACACTTACAGTATATTTGTAGGCTGAGTCATCAGATAGAAAGAGTCAATTCAGAATCACAGAACAGATGCCATCGTCAATTTTTATATAAGGATATTTACTAACATGCTGTTAAAATTAATAAAGAACTAAACAAAATGACAACTGATTTTTTTCATTATTTGGAAATGTAAACTGATAGTTATAATAAGGATATGTAACTTTAATATTGGAGATGTTGGGGCTGGAATAATATTATTAGAGGATACATGAAAGGAAAATGTTTTCCAGATGAAGCCTCTGGAGAGTTCTATTTAAATATCCCTTAATCACTGGAGTTAAGCAGGACTTTTGGAACAGGGTCTTTCTCATTCAGACTGGACAAAACAGACCAGACACTGGTGGTTGCCATCAACGCATATTCTATGAGATATTCCAGTTTCTTTGCAACAGATTGGGCTCAAAATGAACCTCTGAATGATGACATCCTTAATGGCGAAATTAAAAATAAGAAGAATATGAGTGCCGCAGATGTTTCAATTGACAGCCAATTTATCTAAATGAATGTAACAAATCAGAATTTAAGGGTGAGACTTTTGCGCTCTCTCACCAGCTGTTGCTATGAAGTGCCATTAAGCACACTAGTAATTCCTGTGAGAAATATTGTGTCACCCAAACACAAGAATAAACGCAGTAAAGCCAGCTCTGGGAATCAGGCTCACCAGGAGGGCTTCCTGTTGCTCATCTGCTACCCCCTCACATGTGCCTCATCATTCTTCAGGAATATTTAGGAAGGACCAAAAGTGATGCTTTGTTACCGATATCGTCCGTGCTCTCCCACTTTGCCATTTTCTTCTAGATTTCAAGTAAAAAACTCTAACAGAAGACACTTGTGTTTCTGCCTACATAAGAAGGCTTCTAAAAATGGCGCCTCAGAGAAAATGAATGAACACACTTGGAGTATATTTCTGTTTCCCGTGAAGCATTTTGACACATGGTGTGGCTGTCAATGACTATGATTTATTAAAAGAAAATTTCTAAAGGCCAAAACCCCTATTGAGTCACTGCAGCAAGTGTCAACACTGTACAGTATTGTGTCTGAACTGTACTAATTTGTGTCTGAGTCTGTTATGTTATTATGTTAAGTATTTATGAGCCTCCAAGGGATTTTTTTAAGAACTAAACAAACAAGGCTTGATTGATGATATGGATAGACACATTGATTGATGCAACTTCTCCAGGTGTTTTTATTTTTTACCCAAGTATGTGTGATGCTCTTCCAGGGACTACAGTTTCCTATGCCAACCCATAGACATGAGATATGTGACACATTACAATACTGCAGACCATTTAGTCTATCAAGCCTGCTTAGTTTGCTAGTAGCTAAATTATCTCAATATCTTTTTAAAATTTGTCAGCGTTTCCAGCTAGACTCTGCTGGTTGTTCCAGATTCCTCCCAACAAGCTTTTCTGTCCTTTCTGGATTCTACCTTGAACGGACTTCAGATTCTTTGACAGTGGTGTCCTTAAGTACATGATTCACTATTTAATTCTGTAGGATTATCTCCATTTGTTCTGAAAACCTGGATTATGTTCCCATGAAGTATTTGCTATGCAAGATAAACGAGATTTAATTCTTTCTGCCTATCAGAATATGGCACGCCTTTCAGTTGCAGGATGCACTTGGTTGCTCTTGTCTACACAGCTTCTATGTCTGTTTGAAGTGAGGTGGCCAGAACTGCAAATAACACTCCAGATGCAGACTCACTAGAACTTTATACTGAATGACTATGTCACATAATTGATACTGAACATGTTTTTATTTGTATTTTACTAATATTTTATTTATATGTTACTTACTTTTGAACATGTCCTAAATGATGAGAAAGCTACTTCAATGTAAAATCCAAAATCTTTTTCACCAATGCCTAAGTGGGTTGCTAGGTTTGAAACACACAGGGATGTGATGTCCTTTAAGAATCTTTGTGCATTTCTGAGACACTCCAGCTACATATGTTATGGCTATTTTGATTTGCCTTGTTTACTTCTCATCTATGCTTTGGTGTTTCTGGTGAATATTTTTGCTGTTTTAATGATAACCCAGTCTGGATAGCCACTGGTTATTAAAATTCTTTGGTATACCCAAAAGACCCAACACTCAAATATAACCCAGACACCACAGAGTTACTAATGAATTGTTGCTGGTGTAAAGTAGCCCCAGTCTTGTTTCTTTACCCACTTCTGCTGAATAATGTGTTGGCTGAAAGTCCTCATTGTTAGTGTGTCAGAGAGAGGATGTTCAGCATTGTTCATAATGGTACTCAATTTTGTTTTCACTCTCTACTGTGCTACCACCTCCAGGGCGTCCAGAGAGTGCCCCATTATTGAGTCTGCCTTTTTAATTAGTTTGTTGATTTGATGGACCTCTCTTGAAGTGATCTTATTTACCCAGCACACCACAGCATAGAAAACCACACTGCCTATCACAGAGATATCATAGAAGATATGAAGGATGTTACCACTCACATTAAAGGAATGCAGTCTCTTTAAACAAAAACAAAAAAAGATCAAATTCTGCCCTTTTTTATAAAGTTCCTCTGTGTTATGAGACCAGTCCAGTCTGTCAATGATGTGAACTCCCAAGTCCTTGTAGGATTGCACCATCTCTGCATCCACTCCCTGGGTAGTGGATGAACGTACAGGTTCTTTGCTACAGCTAAAGTCAATAACCAGTACTTTGGTTTTGCTACTGTTAAGTTACAGACAATTTCCTTTTGCACACAAAAAACAGAGTTTTTCTATACTCTTTCTCGTTACCATTGTCAATACACACTATAATTGCCACTAACTAGCCAAGGTTAAAACCATTAAATTGAGAGTTGAGGAAATAAACTCACAATGGGAAACCAAAATCACAGTTAAGGGGTGTAGCAAAAGTTGAAAACTGCTAAAGTATTGCGTGAAAAGGATCAAGATGTCAACCAAAGGATGACAATAAATCAGTTTTAAACTATAAGAAAGTTAAATGTGGTTTTTAAGTTGTACCCACAAACTTGGACAACCTGGAAGTTCATAACGCTGACCTTTATACCTTAAATCTGGTAATATCAGGCACTACACACTCCTGGTTAACCATAAACAGAAAAGCTCTCAAAAAGGAGTGCCCCCCCTCAATGCACCGGCCCTGGGCAGCTGCCCACTTTGCCATCTCCTCTGAGACAGCCCTGTTGATTTTAATAAATTAAATTACTTTGCATGTGTCTACTATTCCCATTGCCTGTTAAAAAAAAACAATGCTGGTTTAAATGAGAATATTGTTTTTATTCAAGGATTTTTCTAATTTATTTCTGATTATAGTTTAAATCATCATACACAGAATAAAAGTATAGCTTATTAGTTTCAAATAATTGGAATTCATTTGTCTGCATTTTATGAAATGGAGTGACATTTGCAATTTTCCAGTCATCAAGTACGTCTGCCATGTGAAGAGGTTGTTGGGATATGTGCTGCTTTGTGACAATTTAGCAACAGTTTCTTTAATGTCTTTCAGTTGTACTGGTTGACATGCTCTAAATTTATGGATTCAAAATTCCTTCTATGTAAGTAAATATGGGAGTGTACTCAGAGACTGACATATCTCTCCTGTTGTCTAGTTCTTCTCTTGAGTCTGCAGCTTTCCCACAATTCCAATCAGAAAAATAATCATCTATGATGATTGGGAGGATGGATGACGACTTTGGGAAAAAAAATTCAAAGTGTTGCTAATTTCCTGTCATCTTAGTGATAGAATAAGCAGGCTAGGAAGAGGTGGGGTGTTATGGGTGAATGATGATTTTAACTTGTAATCATTTTCTGAAATCTTGTAATGTGTACTCTTGATTGGATTGTGATTTGCATGTGATGTTGTGAAGTCAAGCTTAATAAAAACAATAGAAAACAAGGATGAAATATAAATGACTCTCTATACTGCATTATATGTGCTTATATGTACTTGTCCACTATAACTGTTTCAAATATATTCTGCATTTTCAGATTTTTACCATTAAATCAGTCTTGTATGATTCCTAGGAATACATTAGGCTGGATGAGGTGTGATACGTAGTTTGTGCTATACTATATGTTGTTGATATTAGATTAGAATTTAATCAAAGATTGATGACCCAGATGCCACGGAGTACCTGCAGCTTTAAATTCCAGCCAGTTTCCAAATTAGAAGCCTTTTGTCGTTTTTAATGGCGAATGTCATTTACTTCTCTGCTTTGTTCCTGCTATGCTTTTGTCGCGTAATAATTCCTACCAGGATATATTTTACTTTTAACTAAATTAGCAAATGTTTTATGTATGAGAGTGGATTAGTTTTTCTCTGTCCCTTAAGGTTTTTCTTCTCTTTTATTTGTTTCTAAATAATTTATTCAAAGAGTTACTTTATGATTAACACACACAGACACAAATGGTCTTAACTTATCTGGATTTCTGTTTGCTACCTTTTTATTAGACTTTCACTGTCAATTGAATACTCCCAAACCAGAGCTTAATTGCGTATGGATGAGGAATGGATGGATGGGTCTAGATGTTAACTGACTGCTGGTTAAGAAAAAAATAATGAATTAGTAACTACAAATCTGTGCAAGCTAGTGAATTAAGAAAACTAGATAGATAGATAGATAGATAGATAGATAGATAGATAGATAGATAGATAGATAGATAGATAGATAGATAGATAGATAGATAGATAGATACTTTATTAAACCCAAGGGAAAATTTACAAATTTACAAATTACTACTTGACTTAGGTAAGCACACTTTGTTCTTATGCACCCGAGTAAATTCTTACATAGGGAATGATCCTTTAGGAAATCTAGTTGCATAGCCTCAATTAATAAGGGTCTCATTTCAGCAGTCTGTGTCACCAGAGAATGATATTAGTTTCTTCAGTATCATGAACAACTACACCTTAATCTTGAATTTGCAATGAACTAGGAATGCTGAGTTTCTGTCGCATGTGCAGTTAGACTGACACTATATTCTAGACGTGGTGAATGAAGGGTTACACAAGGTCAGATTCAAGCTCTGATAGATAGCTTGATAGATAACTAGATAGATACTTTATAAATCCCCAAGGGAAAATTCACATACTCCAGCAGCAGCATATTGATAAAAACAATATTATTTGAATAAAAATGCAGTGCAAGTTAAAAATTGCAAGGTGGAGAGTGCGAGGCGGGTATAACAGACAATAACTTTGTATAATGTTAACGTTTACACCCCCCGGGTGGAATTGAAGAGTCGCATAGTGTGTGGGAGGAACGATCTCAGTCTGTCAGTGGAGCAGGACAGTGACAGCAGTCTGTAGCTGAAGTTGCTCCTCTGTCTGGAGATGATACTGTTTAGTGGATGCAGTGGATTATCCATGATTGACAGGAGCCTGCTCAGCGCCTGTCACTCCGCCACAGATGTCAAACTGTCCAGCCCCGTGCCTACAATAGAGCCTGCCTTCCTCACCAGTTTGTCCAGGCGTAAGGTGTCCCTCTTCTTTATGCTGCCTCCCCAGCACACCACTGCGTAGAAGGGGGCGCTCTCCACATCCGTCTGATAGAACATTTGCAGCATCTTATTGCAGATTTTGAATGACGCCAGCTTTCTAAGGAAGTATAGTCGGCTCTGTCCTCTCTTGCACAGAGCATCAGTATTGGCAGTCCAGTCCAATTTATCATCTAGCTGCACTCCCAGGTATTTATAGGTCTGCACTCTCTGTGCAGTCACCTCTGATGATCATGGGGTCAATGAGGGGCCTGGGTCTCCTAAAATCCACCACCAGCTCCTTGGTTTTGCTGGTGTTCAGTTGTAGGTGGTTTGAGTCGCACCATTTAACAAAGTCCTTGATTAGGTTCCTATATTCTTCCTCCTGTCCACTCCTGATACAGTCCACGATAGCAGTGTCGTCAGCGAACATTTGCACGTGGCAGGACTCCGAGTTGTCGGCACTAATGATATTTATTTACAGCAATTTGAGGTATTAAAGAGGAACTTCATCTCTCTATGCACCAAAGCTAAAAGAAAATGTAGGAATTTAGTTGTATCTGGCCCCTTACCAAGATTATATAGAGGGGATGTGATTTATAGCAGATTGCATTCCCTTCACTGCTGGCTTGAAACCTGGTGTGCAAATAAAAGCATAGCGTTTGTGAACAATTGGGATGATTTTTGGGAAAGGCCTGGATTTTTCAAAAGAGATGGTCTTCATCCTAACTGGAGGGGATCTTATGTATTATCCCAAAATATGGCAGCAAAACATGTATTATCCCAAAATATGGCAGCAAAACTGCCTGGCTGACTGATTAGAGCACCATCCTGGCTGCAGTCATGTGATCTTAAATCACAGGCTGTTGTTTATCCCACCTGTTACTATCCTGAAGTTGTTAACCATAATCCCTGTTGTGGGGCATCCAGTAAATTTAGTCTTGATGCAAACCTTAAATTACTTGATAACCAAAAATAAGGTGTATAATTAGACCAAGGGATCAAACCAGACCCTCCACCAGGGGCATCTGTAATAGAAATTTACTTCAAATTAAAACAAAAAATATATCACCAGTTCAGAAAGAAGCATGCAGTTTTAAATGCTGCTTATTGAATATTCGCTCTCTTGGCAGTAAAGCTGTTTTGGTAAATGATATTATATTAAGTTCAAAATCTGATCTGTGTCTTCTCACTGAAACTTGGCTTAGTAAATGTGACACTGTTACCCTAGCTGAGGCATCACCAGATGGATACTCGTTCCTTCATAAGTCTAGAGATTCTGGTCAAGGAGGAGGCCTTGGAATAATTCATTGTAACAAAATGCAAATCACGTCTAAAAATGTAGGAGATTTTACATCCTTTGAGGCATTCATTTTAGATATTAAAACAGATTCCAACACAATTATAGTGCTAATCTACAGACTACCAGGGCCATATTCATTGTTCATGACTGAATTTAGCAACCTTTTATCTGATTTGGCTATAAATTATGATCACGTAGCACTGATGGGGGATTTTAATGTATACATTGATGTGGAAATTGACACTTTTAGCAAATGTTTTACTCATTGGTTAAATTCAGTAGGATTTTGTCAGAATATCAAAGGTCCAACTCATAATCATAACCACACATTAGATTTAATTATAACTTACAAAGTTTCAAAATTCAAAATTTAAATATTATTCCATTAAATGAAGTTATTTCCGATCACTACTTAATTGCATTTGATTTAGTCCTGCCCTTGCCAACGCACTCACAGATTAAAACAAAGACAGTGAGACATCTAGATTGTAATTCTGCTTCAAAATTTATAGATATTTTGAGTAAGTCGAGTGTAATTATGGAAAACCATTTAGATCAGTTAACATCAAATGTAAACATAGAAAACTATTTAGATCAGCCAACATCACATTATAATGTGACCTTGAGAGATGCTCTGGACACAGTGGCTCCCTTAAAACAAAAGTGATCAAAGCACATAGAAACTCTCCCTGGTTTAATGAAAATACTAGAGCTCTTAAATTAGAGTGTCAAAAACTGGAACGCAGATGGAGAACAACAAACCTACATGTCTTTCAAATTGCATGGACAGAGAGTGTTAAAAAATATAAAAAAGTTCTCTTTAAAGCTCGCTCAGAATACTATTCTACAATAATAGATAGCAATAATAAAAATCCTCGGGTACTGTTTAGAACAGTGGCTAAATTAAGAAATGGAGATTCAGATCTACAGTGCAAAATACCAACAGATATTAGCAGTACAGACTTTATGAACTTCTTCAATGAGAAAATCAAAAATAGATTCCAGATCTCAGCATCACAGTACAAACCAAATACAGTGGAACCTTGAGACACGACCATAATTCGTTCCAAAACTCTGGTCACAACCCGATTTGGTCGTGACCCGAAGTAATTTCCCCCATAGGATTGTATGTAAATACAATTAATCCATTCTGGACTGTACAAACTGTATGTAAATATATATTTTTTAAAGATTTTTAAATACAAAAATAGTCAATTATACCATAGAATGCACAGTGTAATAGTAAACTAAATGTAAAAACATTGAATAACACTGAGAAAACCTTGAACAGAGAAAACTAACCTTGCAGTCTCTTTAAAAACAAGCCCGGTGCATTCTTTAACTGCCTGCCTACTCCCGCTCGCTCTCTCTCTCTTGCTCACTCTCTTGCACTCTCTCTCTCTCTCTCTCTCTCGCTCGCTCACTCGCTCTCTCGTGCGCTCTCTCTCTCTCTCTCTCGCTCACTGCACAGGGAATGAACAGGGAGAGACTGAACACGTGCGGAAATCATCGGCACGTACGAACCAAAAGGGAAACTGGCTTGTTCGTCACCCAAGTGTGTGGTCGTGAACAGATGCAAACGTTTGGCGAACTTTTTGGTCATGACCCGAGGTTCCACTGTACTAGTTTAGCAGACCCTGTCTCGCATTGCATTCAGCGCTTTAGTAATTTTAATCTTGTAACTGAGTAGGAAGTCTTAACTTTAATTTCTAAAATGAATCCTACTACTTGTTCCCTAGATCCAGTGCCAACAAAACTAGTAAAAAGTGCAATGGATGTTCTTGCAGCGCCTATTCTAAACATTATCAATAGTTCATTATTGCATGGCACAGTACCTGATGCAATAAAGTTTCAGTCATTAAACCATTACTTAAAAAGTCAGACCTAGACCCACACATACTAAATAATTATAGGCCTATTTCTAATTTACCCTTTCTCTCTAAAATGCTAGAAAAAGTAGTCGTCAAGCAACTTCAGTCACACCTTACACATTACAATTTATTTTAGAAATTCCAGTCTGTTTTCCGCATTGGTCATAGTAAAGAAACGGCACTAACGCGGGTTGTAAACAACATTCTGATATCCTATGATGAAGGAAACTCCATTGTAATTACGTTGTTAGACTTAAGTGCAGCATTTGACACCATTGACCATTCTATTTTACTGCACAGGCTAGAAAATAATGTTGGGCTTACAGGCACTGTACTCGCTTGGTTTAGTTCTTATTTGTCAAATCGATTCCAATATGTACAGAGATGTGCTGACATTACTCCATCATTATATACAGAAGTAAGATATGGTGTCCCGCAGGGCTCAGTACTGGACCCTATTCTCAATTTACATGCTTCCACTGAGATCTATCATTAGGAAACATAATGTTAATTTTCACTTGTATGCAGATGACACCCAGTTATACCTTTCATTTAGATTAAATGAAGTTTTTCCGATGTTGTCTTTAATTAGTTGTGTTAGTGAATTAAAGGAGTGGATGGATGAGAACTACATGTCTTTAAACACCGATAAAACAGAGATGTTAATTGTTGGAGGGAATGACGCTGATCACAACAATATTCTATCATCATTTAACTCAGTTGGAATCACCATTAATTTTACTGAATCAGCCCGCAATCTAGCAGTTATCTTTGACTCTAGCATGTCATTTAAAGCGCATATTACAAAGTTGTCCAAATCATGTTTCTTCCATCTTAAAAATGTTGGCAAATTAAGGCACTTTCTAAATAAACAGGATTCTGAGAAATTAGTTCATGCATTTATTTCTAGTAGGATTGACTACTGCAATGCGGTGTTCACTGGATGTTCAAACTGTTCTTTATACAGCCTCCAGTTAATCCAAAATGCTTCTGAAAGAATTATTACAAAAACAAGAAAATACAAACACATAACTCCAGTTCTTAAATCCTTACAGTGGCTCCCGGTTAAGTTTAGGGCAGATTTCAAAATACTCCTTTTAACATATAAAGCATTAAATGGCCAAGGTCCGGCTTACTTGTCTGAACTTATCATGACTTACAAACCAGAGCACACATTAAGATCTCAAGATGCCGGTCTGCTTATGATTCCAAGGATTAATAAAATAACAGTGGGAGATTGAGCTTTTAGTTACAGGGCCCCTAAACTGTGGAATGGTCTGCCTGCTACTATAAGAGATGCCCCTTCAGTCTCAGCTTTTAAATCCCGGCTGAAAACTCACTACTTCAGTTCAGCATATCCTGACTAGAGCTGCTGATTAACTGTACAGACTGCATCTCCGTTGTTAGTCATTAGCACTAAAACATAAGTAACATGATAGTTATTATTTGTTACTAACCCTCACCTATTCTGTTTCTCTTCTCGGTACTCAAATGTGGCACTTGGTGCCATGGCCTACCTGCCAAGTTGTTTTGCCTGGCTAAGGTAAAGTCATCCCTGATGGAGGATCGCAGGAATCGTGGGAAAGAGGGGTCCTTTCATCAGATTAGTGCTATTTCAGCTGTGGAATGGCCAAATGGGGGAGGCAGCTTGATGGATGAGGTCTCCAGGACTCTAAACAAATCCAAATCATATTATGTGATATCATCTACTGTTAAATTCTACTCCGTACTTCTAAAATTTTTATTTTTATACTGTATTGAGGATTTGTTCTGTTATGTGTATTGTATTGTATTGACCCCCTTCTTTTTGACACCCACTGCACGCCCAACCTACCTGGAAAGGGGTCTCTCCTTGAACTGCCTTTCCCAAGGTTTCTTCCATTTTTTCCCTTCAAGGTTATTTTTTTGGAGTTTTTTCTTGTCTTCTTAGAGAGTCAAGGCTGGGGGGCTGTCAAGAGGCAGGGCCTGTTAAAGCCCATTGCGGCACTTCTTGTGTGATTTTGGGCTATACAAAAAATAAATTGTATTGTATTGTATTGGAAGTCCGATGTATATAGGTTGAACAGGACTGGAGAAAGCACAGTCCCCTGCAGCGCTCCTGTGCTGCTGACCACAATGTCAGACCTGCTGTTCCCGAGATGCACATACTGAGGTCTGTCTGTAAGATAGTTCACAATCCATGCCACCAGGTATGAATCTACTCCCATCTCTGTCAGCTTGTCAATAAGGAGTAGAGGTTGGATGGTGTTGAAGGCGCTAGAGGAGCCCAGAAACATAATTCTTACTGCACCACTGCCTCTGTCCAAGTGGGAGAGGGATCGGTGTAGCATGTAGATGATGGCATCCTCCACTCCTACCTTTTCCTGGTATGCAAACTGCAGCGGGTCGAGGGCGTGGCAGACCTATGACCTCAGGTGGTGAAGCAGCAGCCACTCCATGGTTTTCTTCACATGTGACATCAGGGCAACAGGCCTGAAGCCATTCAGCTCCCCAGGACGTGATACCTTTGGGACTGGGGTTTTCCAAAGCCTCGGGACTCTCCCCTGTTCCAGGCTCAGGTTGAAGATGAGCTGTAGAGGACTCCCCAGCTCCAACGCACAGGCCTTCAACAGTCGTGGCTATACTCCATCTGGACCTACTGCTTTGCTGGCACGAAGTCTCCTCAGCTCTCTGCTTACCTGGGCTGCTGTAATTTTGGGAGAGGGGAAACTCTCTCCTATGCTGTTATCAGCAGAAGGATGGGTGGAGGATGCAGCACTCTGAGGTGAGAGTGAGAGTGGGTTAGGATGGTCAAACCTGCTAAAAAGTTGTTCATCAGGTTTGTTTTCTCTCGGTCTCTCTCGATGGAGGCACCTGCTTATTCTGCAACTTTTGCTCCAGTTTTCTCCTGTACTGCTCCTTCACTGCCCTAAGCTAGACTCTGAATTCCTTCTGCACACGCTTGAACTCATGCTGATCACCGCGTTTAAAATCCCTTTTCTTCTGGTTCAAAAGGCCCTTGATGTCACTTGTAATCCATGGCTTGTTGTTAGCATAGCAGCGCACTGTTCTTACTGGAACTACAATATCCATACAGAAGCTGATGTAGTCAGTAGTGCAGTCAACAACCTCCTCAATGTTCTCACTATGTGACCTCTGCAAGGTATACCAGTCCGTAGTTCCAAGGCAGTCTCTCAGAGCCTGCCCTGCCTCAGAGGACCACTTCCTGAATGAGCGTGTGGTTTTAGGTAGCTCTCTCACTCTTGGTTTGTAGTGAGGCTGAAGCAGAATCAGGTTATGATCTGCTTTCCCAAGCGCAGGCGGTAGGGTGGTGCTGTATATGTCCTTAACGTTTGCATACAGTAGGTCAATAATCCTATTTCCCTGGGTGTTACAATCTACATACTGGGAGAAGGCAGGTAATGTTTTGTCCAGCGTCACATGGTTAAAGTCTCCAGAGATTAGCACAAGCGCCTCAGGGTGCTGTGTCTGTAGATTAGCAACAGCGGAATGGATGATGTCACACGCTATCTCCACATTCGCTGAAGGAGGGATGTAAACAATAACAACGACGTGTCCAAACTCTCTGGGCAAGTAATAGGGACGCAGACTTACGTTCAACAGTTCGATGTCCCTGCAGCAAGTGGAGATTTTGACATTTACATGTCCAGGGTTGCACCACCTTGTGTTCACATAGAGAGCGAGTCCTCCTCCTTTCCGCTTCCTGCAGGTATTTGCGTCTCTGTCCGCTCTAATTGTGTTAAACCCAAGTACCCAACCTGAGTACACTAAGAGGTGTCCAAACAATAAAGCCATATCTACTGTGACTGTAGACGGTGCTATACCAATGCGCAACACAGACACGGGAGGCACACTTCTAAAAACAAAGTGCTTTTATTTTTCTTCACTCGTGGAGAACGTCTTCCCCGTTCGCACGAGTCCACAACACACAAAGCACAATATTGTTCAATACTGTACTTCTTCACTCGCTATCTTCACCACTCCTCTCCAGCAAGCTTAGTTTCTCTCCTCCTGACTCTGGTTCCCAGAGTGGGTGGCTGTTGGCTCCTTATATAGCCTACCCAGAAGTGCTCCAGGTGTTTGATGACCTATTTCCAGCTGCAGTTCCGGGTGTGGCGGAAGAACCACCCACATGGGCTCAGGAACAACTGCAGCACCTCCTGGTTGCATTCCCAGGTCCCAAAAGGGATATAGAGAACTCCATCTCCCATGGAGCCTTGCGGGAATCCAAGGCACCACTGCCACCCAGGGGGGCTGCCATCTAGCATCCTGGGGGACGTACTGTTTACTCCCAGGCTTACTCCCCCTGTCCATACTGTGAAGAAGTGTCCTGGCCATACAAGGACCCTAGCCATCTATGACACTACACTACTAGTAATTTATTCTGAAGATGTGAAGAACACCTAAGCACAACGATGGTTCAGTTAATTGCAGTGATATCCGTCAAATTAAGGAACAGGTAAGAACAAAACCAGCAACCACCATGTCTCTAGAGGACTACAGTTATCTAAAAAATATAGTGGTTCAAAGTTGGGCAAAACCCAAAGTTAAATCATTTTTAGCTTAATTTGAGGTTTGTCATCTTGGGGCACTCTCAAGCCTTCCCCAAACCCAGACTGTGCATCAAGAAGGTCAGTTATACAAAACAGTGCCTTTATAATAAATGAAGGAGCAAAGAAAAGGAAATAACAATAGAAGGTGAGCCTAGAAGGTGAATGATCTTCTGAGGTGCGCCTATCCATGAAGAGCAACCGCAGACAGAAATGGGAAAAAAAATACCAACCGCCATCCCTGTATCCCATGGTCATGCAAAACCCTCTGCTGTGGACGTACAGTTCATAAAGATGATGAAGATGGTGGAAAATGGAAAAGTAAAAAAATCCCAACACATCCTTCTCTTCCAGGTTAATATGTACAGTGCCTACAATTACAGACTACAAATCACTCAAACCCCTCTGCATCAGCGCAAACCTGTTTAAAGACATAGACCCCTTATTTACAAACAATGTATCTGAGCTACCAGTGTTAGTATTGACATTTAACAATCACCAAACAGGACATACTATACAACAATGAAGACCCCACTATGTGGCAATCCCACAGACATGTGATGCAAATACCATGTGACCTGTGACATCATGGTGGCCATGATATACTGTATAAGATGGTCACTCACATTAAGCAGTCATCCAAGTCTTAAAAATATAAATGGAAAGCCTCCTAATAAACATATTTTTTAAAATAAATTTAGATTTTTTTATCTGACTTTTTCCTTCTGGTTTGTTGTTTTGATATTGGTGTTTTGGCTTGACATTTCTTCATGTACAAATAATAAATACCTTTAACTGTTATTCCATTTGGGTATATTGGAATCTCTGCCACTTTGACTTAAATTAAAACAGAACATAATATACTGGAGCACTCACCTGAAGGGGCATTCAGACCCCAACCAGGAATCACAACCACACACAAAACACTGTAGTATTTTCTGAGTCAGGAATGCCCTCTGAATTTCCTGCAACCACACTTACAGATCTCCATTTATTGGTCATAGGTATCTTTTCATCTCTGAGCCACAAAATGTCATGTAAGCTCAAGTAAACTCTAGAAGTCCATCCATCTGTAGTATTAACACAAGTTATACTTGTATTTTTGCCTATTGCAGGATTTTGTCATGTGAAGAATCTATTTATGGCAATTATTTTCACATTGTGCCCTGTAATTTATAAGTTGATTTTTGTTAACATTATAGTTGTCTTTATTTACACACTATTTTGAAGGTCCCATGGCCTTGATCATTGCACCAAAGTTGTAATGGAAGTTACATTATATTCATGGAGATAATTGCACTATGTATTATCCCTTGGTAGATGGAAAAACTCTTGATCTGCATAGTGAGAGTTTTATTCCAAGTAGGCTCTAGTTGTAGAATTTTGGATTTTGGTTACAACCCTTTTGTAAATTATACTTTCAATTTAGTCTTGCCCGTTCAGTTCTGGCTACTTTTTCTTGTTTTGGCTCCTCTGGTATTCTAACCCTGCAGCATGACTTTGTCTTTTGACTAGTTATTCTCTTTTCTAAATCATTGGGTTTTTTTTGTTTCTTTGTTTTTTTGGTGTTGGGCACTTTATGTGCCATCACCGTCATCCAAAACTACAGAACGGCACCAGGCAAAGTTCATAGGAAATCCCCTAAGTTGTCATTACTAGTATAAAAAACGTCAGGACTTTGTATGACACTGCTCTTATCCAGGACAACCTAAAAACATCTGCACTCCTGGATGTGAGTAGGCTTCCAAAGTCCCACCCATTTCTGTACCTTCAGTATATAAAGAGCAATGCCGAAAGGCAGCTTTCATTCTAGGACCAGCTTTATCAGGGGATAGACCCTTGGAAGAATTTCAGTGAACTGAAGATCTTTTGCCCAATAGAACCGATGGTCCTGTGTAAATCTAAATTTTGTTTCTGCATTGTTTTGGAAAAAAACACTTTCCATTAAACAGGACACCATGCTGGCTTCCCAACTCTCTGATGGCTTCTCTTTTCCCTTATGACAGCTAGAAAGTTTGAGGTTTTTTTTTTTTTGTTTTGGGGACATTGGAAATCGGATTTTTCCATGATGTTGCTATGATTTCATTTTTTGTTAAAATGTTTCTTCATTTTCCTGACTCTGTTTCAAAACATTTTGTGTCCTTCTACATGTTTTTTGGGTTGCTGAATTAATTCCTGGAATTCATTTCTGAATTATACTATGCTTTAAAGTAGTTAAAATAAAAAAAAACATTTTACCACAATGCCAAAATTGTTTTTCTTTATGCTTCGCTGTTGTGGTATAGTTTTATTTTGTGTTGCCAAGACATTACTATGCAGGAATTGCCAGAAGTGCACTGCTCAAGATGTCAGTATAAACCTTCAGTGCTTTGCATTTCTTCTTTATCTAAGATGTGGATTCCTCTAAAAAGCCTTGCTGGTGTGTATCTGTGGGTTAGTCTTCCAATAAAAGATTTTGTGATTTTTTTTTTTTTTACTATAATTTTTGGTTTAACATTTTGACTTGATAATTTGGTATAACTTGGTATAACTTCCTGATTTTTGATCTTGTCCTGTTCTTATTTTCTAGTCCTCTTTCATAAAAAAAATTACAATCTTGCCTTCAAGACAGTATAGGGGAGAAACAAAGATTGGTTTATCTTAAAAAGGCATATATTTACTCTAATTTATCACAACTCATTTTTGCTGAACAGAGGTCAGCCATGTGTCTGTCTAACCTGGCTGAACAGCGGCATTTCTAAATTGAGAAATCTGTTCAATGAGAGTGCTGGACTGAGTATGTTACAGGAGATAAAATATCTGTATAATATCCTTACTACCCTTTTTTCCTGCAGTTACAATCTGTCTTAAAATCATGTGGCATACCATTTAATTTCACATTACCTGTTCATCCCCTGTTTCCTGTTTTCTCTATTTCACTTCCCTAATGCATCGGGCTAGTTTCCTTTCTATATTCAATGCTCCACAGCTCTTTCTGTAAAGATGTTTGTATTCCTCAGATTTGGCCCTGGGATCTCAAAATTGAATATATTTTTCACAATTACTGTTGGAATGCTGTATTTAAAAATGTGTAACAATATTAAAGAAATCGTGTCTTCCAATATACACAGCTTCAATGGTCACATAGGTTATATATTACTCCGCAGAAAAGATTTCTTATAAAGCCCTCTGATCCTACTTGTCATCTTTGTTGACAAGTACAAATAGGGACCTTTCTGCATATGTTTTAGTTTTGCCCTCTGGTCTTCTCCTTTTGGAAACTTATTTCGCAGACTACTCTC
The DNA here is from genome assembly GCA_026402145.1 of Polypterus bichir lapradei. Classification (NCBI taxonomy): domain Eukaryota; kingdom Metazoa; phylum Chordata; class Cladistia; order Polypteriformes; family Polypteridae; genus Polypterus; species Polypterus bichir. The sequence continues at coordinate 45,299,065 of JANRMT010062861.1, read as the reverse complement.
TGATGTAATTAATCATAATCTTCTTTGCACTTTTCACATCTTTATTTTCTTAGATACTTCAGCCCTAGCTCTTGTTTTTGCTAGGTAATGCTGCTGCCAATCTCTTTATTGCTTCTCGATGAAAGACCCCAGGTAATCTATTCATTAGGCAGTGGTATGCCCGATTTTACGAATCACTTATTTTAGAGCTAACCTCATCTAGGATTAATAATGCTTTCATGGGATCTCTCGAAAGGTGTCTTTCAGTGAAATTTTTCTGAAAGCAAAGACTGTCACCATTTAACTTTCTTCATTCTTTCTTTTCTCTCAGTTCTCCAGGACAGGGTTAGTGGATGGTTGTGTTGGGGTGGGTTGGAGTCTCTTTCATTGATGTCCTTGCTCCTTGATTAAGTAGTTTTAACAATTCTACAAAACTTACATTCAGTGTCTCATCAATTTGTACTGTAATTTACTTGCAATAAAAAAATGATCACAAAACAGTCTGTACTGGGGTTAGAGAGTGTTTCAGTTCAACTCTTGTGTCACATTAGGTTGCTATGTCATGATAAAAGTTTACTAAATATTTGGTAATAAAAAAAGAAAATATAAAAGTGAAAGTATTGTTGGATACTACATTAGTGTATATGAAAACAAATACATTAAAATGCTTAAATTATATGTTGTTTGCTATTTAAAATTATTTTTGAACCCTAATTTAACAACTGGGTTGATTCTGGCCTGTTGTTGGAATTATGAAGTGGATGGATGAATGGATGTATGTTTGCATTATACTTAAGCATATACCTCTTGCTGCTAAGACTACAGTAAGTGGTGGTGGAACTGGAGGCCAGACACCTCCCAATTCTAAACAACTCAAGAGGTGAACCACATGAGATGGAAAGTAAAGACATGCGTTCGGGGTTCTGGAGATGGCCTCTATTAAGACTGATTCTCAGCGCATTTTGAGCAATTCCAGAGAGATTTTTTTAAGGTTACTTAAATAATTCTGTTCATTTCGTTTGACCTTTTCCTCCTGTAGTTGAAGAAATTCCTATAGGAAACACTTTAAGGATTCTTCACAGATTGAAACAAAACCTGCCACAATCTTATTAAACCTTTCAGGATTTTAAACATGAGAAGAAAACTGTACTTGGAGGGTTTCATTTGTCCTGAAAAAATCTTTTAAGTTTTACTGATATAAAAGGTACATGAGAAGACACTCTTTAGAGACTGAGAACTAACCAGAGTCTAATGTTAATGACATCAGTGTCACACCTCTAAGTGAGAGATGAATGAGCATCTGAATTTCACATGGTGCTTGCAGTCGGTGTAGATAAGAAAATGCAGTCCTGTAGGTGGTGTGCAGGAATAAAAACACAAAGTGCTGCCCTGCCACATGACACAAAGGAGCATAGTGGGTTGTAAGCAACCTTACAGCAAACCCTGATTTTTTAAGGTTAACATGGACAGACACTTACCCCGGGAACTTTAAAGTGCTAATTAAGTGCAAACATATTCAAAAACAAAAAAATAAATACATAAATATTGATACCCTTCCAAGATCACCTTCCACCTAATGCCAATAGGTTCTTGTCCCATGTTCACCTGTCCTGGAGAAAACAAAAGTCAGTAAAATACATTGATAGATGCCTTAACAACCATCAATCCTTCCATTATACAATCCGCTATATCCTAACTACAGGGTCACGGGGGTCTGCTGGAGCCAGTCCCAGCCAACGCAGGGCGCAAGGCAGGAAACAAACCCTGGGCAGGGCGCCAGCTCACCACAGGGCACAAACACACATACACCAACCACACACTAGGGACAATTTAGGATCGCCAATGCACCTAACCTGCATGTCTTTGGACTGTGGGAGCACTACCCACTGCGCCACTGTGTCAACCCCTGAACAACCATTACAGGCCTAACTAGGGGTGCCTCCAGTTACAGCTAGAGTGAAGCTAATCTGATTATCTCTGTTACTTGTCAAATATTGCTTAAGTCATAGTCAACATTGGATGAAAGACACCAACAAAATCATGGGTTAGGGTGTACATACACACACACAAATACAGAAAGTAGCCCAGCTTATAGTGGCCATTTTACTTAGCATTGATGCCTGTCTGAGATGTGGGAGGAAATCAGTCTCGCCAACAACGAACAAACATAAGTAATGACCAGGACGCAATCAGGACCCACCTCACTGGAGCGGTGAGGAAACAGTGCTGACCACTACTCTTGCATGAAGTTTCTACCTCATTCCTTCAGCAAGAAGTACACTCATCTTCCAAGTTTCTCTATTGGCATCTAAGACCTCATTACAATTTGTACTAACTTATGGTACCTCTTTAAATACACCTCAGCTACCTTCAGCTGCCTGCCTTCATTATAAGTAGTTTATTAATGATCCTCATCACTAAAACCAGTGGTATGGCGCAGCCATGGTACAGAAACCCAAAACCTTCTGCCCACTCTGGCAGTGCTCCTCAGTTAGCTGCCCCACCCAGTGCATCCTCCCCAACAGTGACAGGCTGCAAACTCCTGTTGTTGTTGTTTTTTTGTCTGTATTCTGACGCAAAGCCCATTGACACATATTTCTCTTTCAATATGCATCATACGGTCCACTCCTAAGGTGTCTCCATAAAAAGTAAAATCAGCTGTCAGAAGGCTAATGTTTCTATCTACTCTCTTCCCAGTGAGGATAAAGATATCCCCCGAAAGTGCTAGTTTCACTTCTCCCCTGCATATGCCCATAAAATCAATCAGAAGGTTGATGAGACCTGCTTTTTTCAATATTGGAGAGAAACAGAATAGAGAACTGGGGCTCAGCTGAGTCTTGTCACCTGTGTTAACAATATTAAAATCTTGAGTATTGGTTTAAAAATGAAGCAATGCACTTAATTCCAAGGAACACAAGCAGCATTTCTCACCTTACTCATCTATGCTGAACAAAGCATTGATAAACTATGTCATTATTTTTTCGTACTGTTTATCAAATTAAACTTAATGTGACAAAAATATTTCCTTTCAAATCTGCAGTTAGAAAACAACAGCTTTTTTTAACGTTATGTGTACAGTATGGGAATGCCTCTGGTGACTACTTGGCGTCAGTTTGGCAGCAGTTCAAAGCAGTTTTTCAATGTTGCATTTGCTTGAGCTCCTCATAGTTTTCACACATCAGTGTCTCTGTTTTAAAATTGGTCATCCTGTTCTGCAGACAGAATGGCATATATCAAAAAAGTTGGAATTTGCGTAAGCCACTCTAATTTGGGGTGTTCTTAAGAAATGTAATGATTTACTTCATGTAAGAGAGGTACATAATAAACAAGAATAGTTGTGTTAAATATTTGAAAACTAAAAATGTGTGCTTCAATTTAAATATTTAAAGTGTAAATATTTTCAACTGTAATAGACATTTGTTAGTTTTCACCTGCTGGTAGAAGTCCATTGAGGGCTACATCCCTACAAAAGGATGAAATTAAAAAAAATATATTCATAATCACTGACCTTGAAATAGTCAAAAACGATACCACCTCCCATGCTTACATTTGAAATGTATCATTTTTAACCTTCTTAGAGTGGCCGTTTGAGGGCTTGGTCCACCATTAAAGAATCAGATATCAAATAAAATACATCATATTTATGATCAGCAACCTCAAAATAGCATAAAATGACACTCCTTATACCTGTATTGCCGATGTCCATTTTTGTGAAGTTTTGTGAAAAGGAACAACTTTACCCCTCAAATGACATTAACAGGTGAACCCCTGGGGTCAATTGATGTGGCATATACAACTTCAGGTCCTTCTGATCAGTTTTACTGAAGACACCTATTGGTTTTATTTTTATCGTAATGGTGTAATTTTCTGCACAAAATATAGTCCAAAAATTGTCCACCAAATGATGTTTTTTTTGGTGTAGATTGCCAAAAGGATTGATGTCTTGCATAACTACATGTCTAGATAAATCGATCGGTATATCATATATGTGCAGAGAACACACGACACTAGACAGATGAGCTTCTGTTCTGTTTGTGTGATTCAAAACACCCACATTCCTTATTTCTTGTCACTTCTGTCTGTACATTGTACTTTCAGATGATCACTCATTGGTTGTCAGTTCTCATACATGCAGAGCCCACCCCATCATAATGTTGTCGGAGTGAGTCACTGGGTATGTCTTATTACAGGACTGGTCTCTATTGGAGCACAATGCTGACTGTCCCTAACTCACTAAGAACTGATAAAAAAAGTCGTCTGATGTAACATGGCCTTTATTCGTAGCTGCTTATCCATAAAGGTCTAGAGTAACATGAATGTTCAATATTTTAAAAGATGTTTACTGATATGTTTTATTAATTTGAAAAAAAAACCTCAAAAAATAAAATTCAACATTTAAATTTTTGAGTTTTTCCCAGGTATAGGCAAGAATATAGTACTTGTCAAATTTACTGGCAAACACGGTGCACTCTCTCATCATCTGCACTGCACAGGACAAACGCAAATGTTTAACGGACACTCTAAATTGTTAAACCCAAATGGACCTCTTTTACAGTATTTTTAAGGATCTTTGACAAAAAAGACTGTTTATGTCTTAAGAGAGTTTAATGGATTGGCTGTGATCTCCATTGAAAAGAAACTAGCCGAAAACTTCATTTTTGAGGATTTATAGGAATTGGAGAGCATGCCACGTTTACAGTTAGGAAAGTTAAGAAAGTAAAAATTTAAAAATAATCTGCTGGTAAACATAAATTATGTACATAATGTACATAAATTATGCTAAAGTAGGACTCAATATACACAGAAGGAAGAACAAGATCCTGAAGATCAGTACAAACAGCCTGAACCAGGTGATGCTGTTAGGGGTTGCCACAGCGGATCATCTTCTTCCATATCTTTCTGTCCTCTGCATCTTGTTCTGTTACACCCATCACCTGCATGTCCTCTCTCACCACATCCAAAAACCTTCGCTTAGGCCATCTTCTTTTCCTCTTCCCTGGCAGCTCTATCCTTAGCCTCTTTCTCCCAATATACCCAGCATCTCTCCTCTGCACATGTCCAAACCAACGCAATCTCGCCTCTCTGACTTTGTCTCCCAACCGTCCAACTTGAGCTGACCCTCTAATGTACTCATTTCTAATCCTATCCGTCCTTGTCACATCGAATGCAAATCTTAGCATCTTTAACTCTGCCACCTCCAGCTCTGTCTCCTGCTTTCTGGTCAGTGCCACCGTCTCCAACCCATATAACATAGTTGGTCTCACTACCGTCCCGTAGACCTTCCCTTTCACTCTTGCTGATACCTGTCTGTCACAAATTACTCCAGACACTCTTCTCCACCCATTCCACCCTGCCTGCACTCTCTTTTTCACCGCACTTCCACAATCCCCACCAATATGTTCCTCACTCTTCTTAAAATATGTATTCACCACAGACATGTCCATCCTTTTGTCAAAATACACTGTCCTTTGACCTTCTTCATTCCTCTCCTTGACACCATACCTATCCATCATCTCCTCGTCTCCACTGTTCCCTTCACCAACATGCTCATTGAAATCCGCTCCAATCATCACTTTCTGTCCCTTGGGTACACTGTTCATCACTTCATCCAACTCACTCCAAAAATCTTCTTTCTCACCCATTGCACACCCAACTTCTGGTGCATATGAACAACATTCATCATCACACCTCCAATTTCCAGCTTCATAATCATTACTCTGCCTGACACTCTTTTCACCCCCAAAACACTCTTGACATACTGTTCCTTCAGAATAACTCCTACCCCATTTCTCCTCCCATCCACACCATGATAGAACAATTTGAATCCACCTCCAATACACCTGGCCTTACTCCCCTTCCATTTAGTCTCTTGCACACAGAATATATCAACCTTCCTTCTCTCCATCATATCTGCTAACTCTCTCCCCTTACCAGTCATACTGCCAACATTCAAAGTTCCTACCCTCATTTCCAGTATGGAAATTTGTATTGTTGTCCGCATATTGATTTGGCAAAATTTTACACCGGATGCCCTTCCTGATGTAACCCTCCCCATTTCTCCAGGCTTGGGACTGGCACGAAGAAACACACTGGTTTGTGCATCTCCTGTGGCTGGGTTAAGTTTTGATAATGTCCAGTGTTGGATAATACCTTGCACTCAGTGCTGCTGGAATAGGCTCTACATGCTCACATCAACGAATTGGATTAAGTGGGATTAAGAGTGTTATGTTAAAAAACCTCCGTTAAATGATGGAATATGTCAGTTCTTCTATTCCATAGTCGTTTACTTCAAGGTCCTTCCAGAAGGTCCCACAGTTTTCCGGTGACTACAGGATTAATACTGGACAACTGTGGGTGAGCTTGAGTGGGCAAGCATAAACAAAACAGAAGTTTCATTTTTACCTTGTTATTTATTTTTATTCCCTCTAGGATAAAGGAATGTCCTGTTGTGTGGAGAGATAAAAAGGATTTAGAGAGTGAAAGGATTGAGAAACAAAGGCAAATGTTCCTCAGCCTCAGGAAAGGGAAATCAAAAGTAACGACTTTAAAACTATGAAGTGGGAAGGTAGATGAAGAGTGCTTTCACACAGTGCCCCTACCTGTCACCTCTCATTCCACAGCCATATGATGACAGACATTAGTGATTAATACAAGTGACTGTGGTAGCAGAAAACATTTGCACTGAGCATCTTTGCTAGTACCTGAACTCTAAACCTGAGTCTCCTGGGGTCAGATTTATAAAAGAGGCTTAAAATGTACAGGTACATACATCACTTTCCATGCAAACACCAGTATCTATAAAAGTAAACTTGATGGGAGAACTTGCATATATTTAGGGCAACTATGACCCATCTGTATGTAATATTTTGGAGAAACTGGGAAATTAGGATACCCTCAACCAAGTAGGGAAGGGCAGCCAAACCAGCTTACTGACAGCTTACACGTATAATTCATATAACTAAGCCGTTATCATAATTTGCATTGATGTGACAAATATTAAATCTCAAAAATATGAATATGATGTATAGACTCTATGTTAGATTCCTTTTAAGAGGGTCAATGCTACATATTTGCACAAAACACTCTTTTTTTTTTGTCTGTTTATATTGGCTACCTATTGTCACTTCTAAGGATTAGAAGCCAAAGCATGGTTAAAATACAGACATGATTCACTCTTGTGCCATTTAGTGTATGTATAGCCTTATCATTTGACACAACATGGATCGTTTGGCACTGTTTGAAGACTGTGCAAATGGCCTTATGCTAAGGAAATGAGCTTTTTGGGACTAGCAAGATTTTTTGATGATAATGACTGCCTTATAAGCAGATTTAGACTTTCAATAGTCATTCTTTTGGAACGATAATATGTGTTGAGTTGGCCTTTTCATTAGAAAGACAGGTCAGGTTAGGTCAGGTTGGGAAGCATGCACTGGTGCAGCATGTTGCCGCACCCACCACATGGCGAAACAGCCTGGGATTCTGGTAACACCCCAGAGAGACACGTGGTCCAGTCCCAAACTCCGTAAATGACCATCTATCTGCCGCAGCCAGGTGTTACGTGGGCGATCCCTTCGCCTTAGAAAGACAGACTGCCCAAAATTGGGCTACATTTGTTCATACCCAGAAGCTAAAAACGTTTGGCTTTCGGGCAACAGACACGTACTAGAGTGTGCTGGCCTACAGCTCAGGAATATCTCTGTCAAGGATCCGCTGTGCTGAAAGTCATAAATGACTGATGAGGCACTACATTAATTTTCCACACCGTGTGGGTGTACATATCATCATAAAAAGGAAATCTTTAGCACTGTCCAGTTTTCCTAACATGATTGAGTGAATTGCCTGTACTCATATTACAATAAGGGTACCTAGAGAGAATGATGCTGCTTTTGTTAACTGAAGGCAGTTACCTTCCACACAAGTCATTTGTGATTCCAGGGGCTCACTTGGCTGGGTCAACCCATGATTTATTTATTCTGAGGCAAATTAGTGTTAATCAGAGGACTAGCTGAAGATGCTGTACGTTATGACTCGATGGTTGTTAAGGTAACTCGCTGAATCCTTAGTGTTTAATACAACCTATAGTATCCATTGTAACAGCAATCATGTCATGTACTAGTTAATAGTGGCTTCCCACTCAGACGCTGGTGTCTTACACCTTTTTCAGGTGCTGCAATCACAGAGGGAAGGCATTTCAATGCAGTGTGTGAAGCACCACAGAACTCCTCAAATGCAATTAGATGGGATGCTGCACTACCAGCCAATGAAGGTCTACTGCATCGTGATTACATATGAGGGTCATTAGTATAGTCCATGTGCGGTTGTTTCAGGGTGGCAATCTAGTGGGGACTGAGGAACGCTTGCATGTACATTTACAAGATTATTGTAATTTGCATAGAAATGTGCATATGCCAGAGTTTATAAATCTGATTTTTTGTTTGCTTACGTATTTTCCTTTTTTATTGCATCCACATATTTTCATGTTAGAATCCATACAAAGTTTTATAAATGAGACCCTAGGTCTGCTCATTCCTCATAGACATCCAGGCAAGCAAAATGGATACCCAGCTGACCAAGGAGCACCACAAGTGGTTCAGAAGGACCTGGGCAATCATGACTTTAATACAAAGGTATGTAACTTTTTTTGGTGGAAGGCCAGCTTCTTCTTGGTGGACAGTGGACAGTGCCAACACAAAGTAATTCCACCTGAAGCAAGGCACTTATTGCCAATCACCAAGACACATGTGATGTGCCTTGCAATACATGATTAATAATAAAGTTCTTTCACGATACAGTACATTCTTGAAACAATGGGCAAAATAATAAAAAATAAATATTATTTTTGGAAAAAATGTGAAAAAGCTTAAAATCAAGAAAACACACCAAACACAGTAGATATTAAAAACACAATAAAGTATATTCATTCTTCACTGCATCTGTTTGACCCAATAAACTCTATATATTTATTGAGTTTTGCAATGGCAGAACTGAATTCAGAATGAAACCCGTCCGTTTCACTCTTCTCCCATGCTTTTCTAAACACATTAGTTTTAAAACTACAGTATATCCTGCAAGCTAAAAGGCATCTGCCCTTTGTAACTGAAACCTTAATAACATTCCAGATATTAACAACATTTTACAAAATGACAATCAATGTACAGTATACACAGTAAGATACATAAAAATCAGGAACATGAATGGCAATTACCAGTTACTGACCTGTACTGTAACTTTGAAATTTGCATACAATGTTTTGAAGCATGGATGTTTGCAGTCAGGCAAAGTGCGCCTACTGCAGCTCTGAGATATTTGAATCATTTAAAATAATATTTCTTACAATTTTTGAAAGCAGTATATACTGCATGAAAGAGTTGTTTAATAACAGAAACATAGCAGATCTGCCTCAACAACAGATAAATAAGCAAAAGAAAAAAGTGTTGAAGCACTTATTAACAGCAAGCAAAACACTATTGAGGGCTCTGTCTCCAACAGTAGTGGGTGTAAGAATGACGACCACACTCTGTAAGTTGTCTGGATAAACAGGTCTGAGCCCAGAAGGGGTGGGGTTTGGAAGGTGTGTTAGGGGCAGGATTAGGTGTTATCTCTCTGGTTTGAGCTGTGGGGGTAAACAGAAGATACAGTTAGAGACAGCTCACCGTCTTGCTTTGGAGTTGTATTGACAGGATTACCTGATCCTTCCGGGTGGTCCAAATGTGCACATTCATGACAACTGTTAATTACGCACTTCATCCTGTATGCATATAATTCTTATAGTTCATAGTTAAGTTTAATTTTTTTATATTATTTCATAGTGTTAAAAAATACTCCTTTTTGAAAATACAACTTTGACCAAAGTTTCACTTGACAGTTTTAAAGAGTAAATAAGTATATCTGCTTCAACCCAGAACATGACTGCATTTGCGAATGCACAAATAACAATATTATGGCAGAAATGTATGCTGATTTTAAAAGGGGCATGGCTACTGTGATTTGTACCAAAATTCTGATAGGCCGGATATAGCCTGTTGGCTTTATGTTGTTTCTGTCATATAAATATTTAACGTCTATACTTAAGCTATTGGCTTTACTATCAGTGATCTCTTGACACCACATAATGTTTAACAGAAGTCACATGAAGCCTTTCTAAATGTGAGCTTTGACGTTACCACTCAGGCACAGCTCTAAGCCCATTACACACAGTTCTCTCACATGTTTAGGAAGAAAAATAAAACTTTCATTATATTTAAGGCTGGTGTCTCCACCTCTACATTCGGATCAAACTGAAGAGAATAACTTAAATTCAAAGCTTAAAGAAATTCTGCTTCAAACCACATATCACTATTATAATAATTACTATTACTTTAAAATTGTATTTGATGAAACTTTGATTATCAATGGCCAGAAAACAGTTTTATTTTTCAATGAAAGGTAGTTCTTTATTTGATTTGAGTTAACATTGCCTTTAATTTCAAACACTGCTGTTGCTTGAGCCTAAAAAAAGGTCGATAATACAAAATTTAATAAAGCTTCCTTCAAAATCAACATAATTTGAGGTGTCACTCATTGTTGAGAGGTGTATAATGTTTGCCTTGCAAAGATTTGATTGCCATTTGTAATTGAGTAACAGTGCAAGGCTGGAATTGAGAGTTCACTAATAGCCTGATTGAGAAAAGATAAAACTGATTAAAAAAAATGTAGTTGTTTTCATTCCTGGTACTCTCATAAAACTTTGGAATGTTAGGCAGAAGACTCAAATGCATGTTGCAAAGCAGCCATATTAGGCTTGAACCTTAGGGGTGTTTTTGAGCCTTCCCCAGCTGATAAACCACAAAGATGTCCATTAAATGGAGAAAAAATGTTTATTAACAGAAAAACACCATATACTGTACAAGGATTAGATTAGATTAGATTAGAATCAACTTTATTGTCATTACACATGTACAAGTACAAGGCAACGAAATGCAGTTTAGGTCTAACCAGAAGTGCAATTAGCAGAAAGTGCAGGATAAAGGTATAAGTTCTAAGTACACCTAAAAGGGATATGTGCAGGGAAAGGCTATGGATAACTATTACAGAATGATATTATGTGAGCATAATATACAGATTGCTAGTAACTATACTTATAAATTTACAATGGATGAACAAGATATACAAGTTGCTATTAACTGTAGTCAGGAATTTGCAAATAGATATGAACATAATATACAGGTTGCCTTTTTCTATAGACAGGAATTTACAAGTAGACATGTACAGATAGATATGTACATAATGTGCAGGTTGCTATTTTCTATAGACAAGAATTTACAAGTAGACATGTACGAATATATACTCAATCAGAAGTGTACAAATGTATTGTGCATGGATATTTGTATTTTCAAACAGGTATGTACATTGTAGCGCAGTCCATATTAAATAGTGTAGTGGTAATGGGAAGAGTATAGGGGTGTGTGAGGTGTGGGCAGGTGTCAGTGGGGGGCAGAGTTCAATAAGGAGACAGCTCTGGGAAAGAAGCTGTTCCTCAGTCTGCTGGTTCTTGACCTGGGACACCTGGAGCGCCTACCAGAAGGCAGGAGAGAAAACAGTTTGTGGGCGGGGTGAGAGTAATCCTTAAGAATACTGCATGCTCGACGCACACAGTGTTTCTTTTGAATGTCCTCAATGGCTGGAAGTGGAGTCCCTATAATACGCTGGGCAGTTTTCACCACCCGCTGCAGTGCCTTACGCTCAGCAACAGAGCAGCTTCCGTACCAAACTGTGACACAGTTGGTTAGAATGCTTTCTATTGTGCAGCGATAGAAGTTCACCAGAGTAGTCGAGGACAGCTGGTTCTTCTTAAGTGTCCCAAGAAGAATAGGCGCTGGTGAGCCTTCTTGACCAGGCTAGAGGTGTTGGTTACCCAGGATAGTTTCTCCGAAATGTGGGTCCCCAGGAACTTAAAGGATGAAACAGGCTCAACAACCATTCCGTTGATGTGAATGGGTTCATGTGAACCTCTTCTTCCTTTCCTGAAGTCCACAATGAGCTCCTTCGTCTTATTGGTGTTAAGGAGCAGATTATTGTCCGTGCACCAAGTGGCCAGTTGCTTGATCTCCTCCCTGTAGGCAGACTCATAGTTGTTGCTGATGAGGCCGATCACCGTAGTATCGTCTGCAAACTTGATGATGTTGTTAGATCTATACACAGGCCTGCAGTCGTGGGTGAAGAGGGAGTAAAGGAAGGGGCTCAGCACACAGCCCTGTGGTATGCCAGTGTTGAGCGTGACGGTAGTGGAGCAGATGTGGCCTGACCTAACATACTGGGGTCTGTTGGTCAAAAAGTCCATAATCCAAATACAAAGTGAGGTGTTAATATCCAGATCTCTAAGTTTGGTGATTAACTTAGAGGGTAAAACCGTATTAAATGCTGAGCTAAAGTCAACAAACAACAGTCGTGCATAGGTGTTTGTATTGTCCAAGTGTGTGAGTACAGAGTGCAGCGCTATGGAGACTGCATCATCTGTGTTCCTGTTGGCACGGTAAGCAAACTGGTGTGGATCTAGTGAGGATTGGAAAGAGTCCTTTAGGTGTGTCAGGACCAACCGCTCAAAGCACTTCATAATGATGGGTGTGAGTGCTACGGGGCGGTAATCATTCTGGCACGTTGGGCTAGAGCAAGAGTTCCCAAACTTTTTTCGGCCGCCGACCCCTTTACCAAAAACTTTTAAAACCGTCGACCCCCTAGTCATTTACTTTACTTACTCAAATTAATACATTTGTACAGTACTCAATATTAAATATTTCACTAGATATCAGATTTTAATCACTTGTAATTATGATTTAAAAAGATAAAATGGCTACTGAATATGGCATTATCTTGTGCAACATTTAATATCGAAACCTGCACTAATGAAAATTTAAGCAAAAAAATACGAGCAGAGTTTTTTTTTTTTTTTTACATTTTTGACATTTATGAAATAAATATGTAAATTCAAAATAAGTACAAATAGTCCAAGCTGTACTGTCTGCATTTCTTTTTTGGTTCAGTCATATTATTATCTGAAGAAATACAAACTTTTATTAACAAACAATTTCGACAGTCCCTGTGATTAAAAAAAAAAAAACAATAAAGTATGTACTTACTTGAAAGAGAAGATTTTTGTTCTTACTCGAATAAATAAACTGTGTCCTCCAATTTTCTTTTTCGTAGTACTGCTCCTCAATAAATAATTATATTCAAAGTTCATATCACAAATAAGTACATGTCACATCAAACGAACCAATTTATAGTGTTTTATGAAAGCATGACCGTACAAGACTGATAGATTCTGCTAATATAGAATATCCGTCATCTCGTCCCACCGCAAGCAAGAGCGGACATGCAACGGTTTTTCATGTCCGCACTTGCTTTGATACGTTCGATAAGACAATGCACAGATACTGTATGTTTTTGTTACATGTATTTTCATGCATTCTTACGTGTGACTCTTTTAATGACACATTTTACCTTTTTGTTCGCAAGTTTAGTATGTAATGTGTTTTTATCAAAAAAGTGTTTTTTTGAATTATTTTACTTCTTAATTAGGTACCTATTGGAATCATAGATATTTTGAAGTAACAAACAAATAGCAGTAATAAGGGGGTCTATTTTTGCTGTCATTGACCCCCCAATTTTTTATTGAAACTATCGACCCCTAGAAAGTTCAAATCGACCCCAGGGGGTCGATATCGACCACTTTGGGAACCCTTGGGCTAGAGTGTTTCGGCACTGGCACGATTGAGGTAGATTTAAAGCACGCTGGTACAGCTGCTTGGGCAAGGGACATGTTAAAAATGTCTGTGAATACCCCAGCGAGCTGCTCTGCACATGCCCTCAGTACACGCCCAGGGATACCGTCTGGTCCAGCAGCCTTGTGCACGTTGATCCGGCTAAGTACGTTGTAGACATCAGATGAGGTAAGTGTGATGGGTGAGTGGTCGGGTGAGGAGGCGATCTTGGTGACATTTTCTTTATTGTCTTTCTCAAAGCGAGCATAAAAGTCATTAAGCTCATTCAGAAAGAAGACATTAGTGGCTGTAGGGGTGGGGTGACTGGGTTTGTAGTTGCTGATGGCCTGGATGCCCTGCCACATGCGCCGAGGGTCAGAGTTTGAAAAGTGCTCCTCTAGCTTTAGTTTGTAGCAGTGTTTGGCCTTTTTGATGCCCCTCTTCAGATTAGCCCTGGAAATGCTGTAGGCCTGTGCATCACCTGATCTGAAGGCAGTGTTTCATGCCTTCAGTAGGAGACGCACCTCCTTGTTCATCCATGGCTTCTGATTTGGGTATGTGGTGATCTGCTTCTGGGTTGTGACACTGTTTATGGTAGTGTTGATGTAATCCAGAACAGAGGAAGTGTAGCTGTCTATGTTCGTGTGAGAGCCACAGGTGGCCTGAGTAGCAAACATACTCCAGTCCGTGTGAAGAAACCTGTCCTGGAGTGTGAAGTCTACCCCCGCTGGCCACACTTTGATGGTCTTCACTGATGGCTGCACACGGTTGATGAGGGGTGAGTATTTAGGAGTGAGAAACAAAGAAAGGTGGTCTGATTGTCCCAAGTGGGGGAGGGGGTCCACATTATAGGCTTCAGCCATGTTTGTGTATACATGGTCTAAAGTTTTGTTTCCTCTGGTGTGACAGAAAATGTTCTGGTGAAATTTAGGGAGTACTGTCTTTAAGTTGGAGTGATTAAAGTCCCCCGCAACAATAAAAGCAGCCTCCGGGTGAACAGTTTGTTGTTTGCTGATGGCCGCATGAAGTTCGTTCATAGCAAGCTTGGCATCAGCGTCAGGAGAAATGTAAGCGGCAGTTATAATGGTGGAGGTGAACTCCCGTGGCAGATAAAACAGTCTACACTTAACCATGAAAAACTCTAGGTTAGCTGAGCAGTGTCTCCCAATAATAACAGAGTTCGTACACCAAGCATTATTAACATAAATGCACAATCCTCCGCCTCTTGTCTTACCGGAGTCATCCACCGTTCTTTCTGCCCGGAATGTGTGGTGCTCAGCTAGAGCAATAGCATTGTCCGAAATATCGCTGTTCAGCCATGTTTCAGTGAAAATCATAACATTGCAGTTCCAAAGTCTCTTACTGTGGTTGATGCGAAGTCGAATCTCGTCCATTTTGTTCATCAGCGACCGCACATTGACGAGGAAAATGCTGGGTAAAGAGAGCCGAGGTGGTGTTAGCCTTAGCTTAGCTCTTAGTCCTCCGCGCTTCCCCCGTCTTTGTTTATGGTCTCGACGCCGCCTTCGAGCACTTCCGCCCGACCGGATAGGATAATAGAGGATAGGCAATAGAGAGCAAGTAATATAACATACAATATGACAAAATAACAAAGGCCAGAACCCTTGTCGTTATACCTAAACAATTATTATGTCCCCAGCTATTCCTTATGGTATGTTTTCTACTATAAATACCACAACAAAAGTACTCCTTCTCACCTTCTCTTCCTTCTCCCCTCATCACTCTGAGGACCAGAACTGGGAAGGTCAAAGCCACAGACCTCTTCAGTGGTTAAGGATGGCCTGAGGAGCTCTTGAGGCTGTTCTTCCAGATCTACCCCTGGCAGCCCCAGGTGTAGTTACACTTCCAAACCCCAAAGGCTCATAAAAGGGGATTGTCAATCCTGTTGAGACTTAACAATATAAAGCAGGATGCTGTGCACAACTTAACTAAAAATCATTATTCCCATGGATCCTTCCATTAGTTAACAAACCGGTGTCCCTGTCAGAAAATCATCTGTTGCCATACAGTCTCAATAATTGCCAAGCATGTTGTAATGGCTGTTGAAGTCTAAACACTATTAAACACTGACATGAAGGTTCAGTACCACCACTCATTTTTTTCTGACTATGCCACACAGACCCACAGACCAATTCGTGAAGAATGCACCTCAGTCATTTTGTGAGACTGAAGTAGGGTCCTTTCTCTCAGCCATGCTAGTTCACCTCCTTGGTGTTGCATTCCAGTCTGGTCTAACCTTGAATTGCCCTTACTTATTGGTCTCTATTTTGCCTACCCTGCTTCATTTTCAATTTTGTAAAATAACATGCCTTACCTTTGTTATTGCTATTGCACTTTCAGTAGGCCATTGAAATACATATTGGAAATATTCATGAATTGTCTTCGATTTAGTTCAATGTATTTATTACAATACTAGCTGTGTAAGCTGCGGTGGGCTGGCGCCCTGCCCGGAGTTTGTTTCCTGCCTTATGTCCTGTGTTGGCTGGGATTGACTCCAGCAGACCCCCGTGACACTGTAGTTAGGATATAGCGGGTTGGATAATGGATGGATGGATGGATATCTGTGTAAGCCTGTGCTGTAATAAGCATGCAGTCGGCGGTGTTGTTTAGCGGATGTACTTGCCCCCCTTGTCTATCAGCGGCTAAGCGAGTTCCTCTCTCATTTGTCTTACCTCGCCGGTTTCACTTTGGTGACAGAGTCGCTTTCTTTCAGCTTCATGCTGTAGCCTCGTACTTCTTTTTTCTTTTGACTCGTTAACATTGGGGTCGCCTTGTTGGCTCTCTGAGCTTCATGCTGTAGCCTCGCATTTCCAGGCCGGATAGACAGACAGACACACACGCTTCCATGTGTAGACATTTAATACATAAGACAATGAAAAGTATTGGTTGATCAGAACAAAGATCCATATGTGTCCTCATTTAGTACAGAGAAATACTGTAGGTAATATGTCAACTGTGTCTATAATTAAAAAACCTTCCAGTCCTCTTAAATGTACATGTACTTATGGCCGAAAGTACACCACTTACCTAGAGGAACAAAATTCATCAACACCTACAGTATGTTATGAGGTTAGATGCCTCCTCTAAGTGACACTTGTAACACATTATGGTGCAAGTCCTTTTTTGTATAAACAGAAAATAATCTAATATATTTTCTCTCATGAGCCTATTGGCCAAGACAGGAGACGCATAGCAGAGAATACTGTATCGTCACAGTTTGGTGGTGTTGGCCATTTTGGTTCTTCTTTATCCATGGCATCACATTAGCTTGCTACTCAAGGTGTTCCTCATGTGTTATCACACTTAACCATTGCTGCTGCCTGTTAAAATGTTCACAACCTGGTACAAATGACCACTTTGAAATCACCCACACATTGGCTGGCTGTCACCAGCTCCCGGTGGGTGTATGAAACTAATACATGCCTTTTCCAGAGGTCATGCAAGCATCTAGAGTTCCGCAGTAGCATCCTTTAAACTGTTAGAATTTGCAAAGAGCTCAAGAACTGCTACTGATGTGGGGCTGCCCCTTTTGCATTCTGCTGAAATACATGCATATTAATTTTAAAATTCAAGAGACAATGAATGGAAAATTGTTTCATATCAATCAGTTGTACATGCCTTTTCATTTTTCTGACAAATCCATATCACCATTGATGCATTTTGTTACCGTTTTAGAAGTTTGGGCGTGCCCTTTGCAGTACAATGCATTTTTGCAAGGATAGCTTAATTTCAAAGGTTATCATGAGTAAATTCTTTCTGATAAGTTTATTATTTTTTTTCCTTTTCTGCTCTCGAAAGAGGCAATTCATAGATGGCCCCTACAAGGCTGATCAAGGATGTCTGATGTCCCATCCGCTATATCCATCAGATGTCTCCATCATAGTCAATCATACTGGAGTCAAAACCAAACTTTTCTTTGCACAAAGCGTACTCAAAAAGTTATTACATACTTCTATAAAGTTTGCACACTACTTTAACCGCATGGCCATTTTATATTACATGACATTCATGATGTGGTATGCATCATATAACTAACAACCAGGTATCCTCACATACAAAAAAAATACACAAAATGGTGACACCCATACAAAATAAATATACAAAATAACATCACCAAAATAGTTAAAAGATAAGAAATATATTATGTAACAAATATAGGGCACCATGAGTAGGAACCTGACAACTCTGAACTATGAATGCATACCTAAGGCAGGTGATGTAATTTTTCATTCTAGGATGAAACAATAAATGGTACAACTAGCTATGATACTGATGTAATTCAATATTTTCAGGCATTTGTTAGTAATTCCAATACACTGATTACAGGTACTTTCTAAATAAACAGGATTCTGAGAAATTAATTTATGCATTTATTTCTAGCAGGATTGACTACTGCAATGTAGTGTTCACTGGATGTTCAAACTGTTAATACAGCCTCCAGTTAATCCAAAATGCTGCTGCAAGAATTATTACAAGAACAAGAAAGTATGAACATATAACTCCAGTTCTTAAATCCTTACACTGGCTCCCGGTTAAGTTTAGGGCAGATTTCAAAATCCTCCTGTTAACATATAAAGCATTAAATGGCCAAGGTCCGGCTTACTTGTCTGAACTTATCATGACTTACAAACCAGAGCACACATTAAGATCTCAAGATGCCGGTCTGCTTATGATTCCAAGGATTAATAAAATAACAGTGGGAGGTTGAGCTTTTAGAGGGCCCCTAAACTGTGGAATGGTCTGCCTGCTACTATAAGAGATGACCCTTCAGTCTCAGCTTTTAAATCCCGACAGAAGACTCACTACTTCAGCTTAGCATATCCTGACTAGAGCTGCTGATTAACTGTACAGACTGCACTCTGTTGTTAGTCATTAGCACTAAAACATAAGTAACATGATAGTTATAATTTGTTACTAACCTTCACCCTCACCTATTCTGTTTCTCGTCTCTGTACTCAAATGTGGCACTTGGTAACACGGCCCAACTGCCAAGTTGTTTTGCCTGCCTAAGGTAAAGTCATCCCTGATGGAGGATCGCAGGAATCGTGGGGTAGAGGGGTCCTTTCATCGGACTGGCTGGCCAAGCAATGTTTCAGCTGTGGAATGGCCAAATGGGGGAGGCAGCTTGATGGATGAGGTCTCCAGGACTCTAAACAAATCCAAATCATATTATGTGATATCATCTACTGTTAAATTCTGCTCCGTACTTATAAAATTTTTATTTCTATACTGTATTGAGGATTTGTTCTGATCTGTGTGTTGTATTGTATTGACCCCCTTTTTTTGACACCCACTGCATGGCCAACCTACCTGGAAAGGGGTCTCTCTTTGAACTGCCTTTCCCAAGGTTTCTTCCATTTTTTCCCTACAAGGGTTTTTTGGGAGTTTTTCCTTGTCTTCTTAGAGAGTCAAGGCTGGGGGCTGTCAAGAGGCAGGGCCTGTTAAAGCCCATTGCAGCACTTCTTGTGTGATTTTGGGCTATACAAAAATAAATTGTATTGTATTGTATTTGGTATGATCCTTGTATATTATACTACTGTCTATATAGATTCTGCTTATTCAAAGTTTTTCATTAGTAAGAAATACAAATAATTCAAGACACATAAACATTGATATGAATAGAGATTAATGGCATTGCAACTGCTCCCTTTACATCCTTTCGCTTTTTTCTCTTATCCAGCATGTGTCTAAAGCCTGCTCAGGTAATGATCTCTCATAGGCTGCTCCCTAACAAGCTCAGGTGTCAGCCATCTGAGCCTTCAGCCTGAAGCAGAACTGATAAAAAGGAATCAATGGCACTTTACAAGTGTACCTCGCACTTTACGTCATGTGCCCGTCACCCCCAAATAAAACTCCTGTGATAACATTCTAGTGACTAATCTGATGAGGTACTTCAAACAGCTTGGTTACATGACAGTCGCAGGGCCTTCTTCTGCTTTAATGTTTTTACCTCTGCTCTAGGATGCTATATGTGCAGTGCAAACAACTGCAGCATCCATAAGATCAAGTCTTCCACCAAGTTAATGAAGAAACAAGAAGCAGTACTTACCATTTGTGAGATACTCTCCCATTCTACCTATACAGGTGAATTCATTTAATTGCAAGTACACTAACAAGTATAATTTGGGCTCGTCTTCAAAGCTAAAGCAAACAGTTCAACTCCCCGTGGGCCCTACTCACAATGACATGATTTGGAAACAAAAGACTGCAGACTGAAGACTGACTAGGACACTCAAAACTTTAGGATCATTTACTATCAAGATTAGGTGATATAAGGTGAGTAACCTGGTTAAGGCAGATCATGTATAAGTACACTTGTGAAGTTTTCATTTAGCAAAATGCTCTGACATCATTAAACTGTACAAAAATGAGTTACATGTCTTAATCGTCTACTGTGAATCCAAAACTAAGCACGAAACAACTGTGGTTCTGTTACAGCTATTTGTTCCGTATCTACCTTCCTTTTCTCAGTAAAACCTACATGAAACCAGCACTCTTTCCTCTTTCCAAATGATCTTGTGCAGAATGTCTCAAACTATAGTTTATTCCAAACTATTGTGCCTTCAAGGATCACCTGGGTGTGCTGCAGAACACCCTTTTGCTCCTGTAAGACTACGCACTAGCGCACTGACTGGTAGGAATATGAATCACAAATCAAGGAGGTTCAATCCAATATTAACAACCCATGAATGTAACCTGTATCTGGATTAATAAATTGTCGATTTGCTAATTGAATTGTCTCTTAATCATGTGTAAAAGTTTAGAACCCTGCTTTCCTGCAAATTTTAAAATTGCTTCTGACTTCAATAATTTTTTTGTTACAGAATATCAAAAAGACAGAAATGCTGAGAGAAAGGTACTTGACAGAGGTCAAGACTGCGTAATAACCCTCCTTTTGTCAGGATCTTCATGGTCACTGACATTTTGGGGTTCATTTGTGAGATGCCAAGTGCTATATTATTTTGTTATGCGATTTATTGTCTTTTTAGTATCTGAGGTATTTTGATGCCTTCCAGGAGGCAGATTAAAAACCCTTTGCAGGCTGCCACAAGATGGAACAGAAGACACAAGCGGCACTGGCCTGAATCTCTTATTCTGTATTATATGAAAGAAAATATCAAACACTGAAACCTAATACAGTAGATATTGCTGTGCTACAGATACACATGTGATTGTTTTTTTTTTATTGTTACAGCCGCTTTCTCATTTCTGTGTTATTCAGTACACCAAATGTACAAGACTGTGATCAATTAAATATTTCTTTGAAAATGAAACATGTATTAAATATATACAACCTTCACCTTGTGTTTCTTGAGGTTCTTCAAAGCAGAATTTTGAAGAGTGTTTGGATCATTGTCTTACTGTAGAAGCCATCCTTTTTTCACTTAGGTTGCTGACTGACCATCTAATGTTCTCCTCAAGGATGTGTTGATATTTAATAGAATCCATTCCTCCCTGCCACCCAACGTCAAAGCATAATAGATCCATTTCTGTACTTAAAATTTGACAAAAGGGTTCCTTCCTTAAAAAGCTGCTTCATTTTTTTATTCCTTGTGACTAAGGAGTTCGATTTTAACTTCATCTGTCCACAGTACTTGGTTCCAAATTGCCTTTGTATTTTGTTGTTTTGCATAATCAGGGCTTTGTTTTTTGTGATGAGATTGCAGGTAAGGTTCTTTTCTGATGAAGGCCATATAAGTAACACTGCACTTTACAGCAGTGCACCACCACTCCATTCTCAGCCAAACCTGCCTGAAGGTTGTTCTATCTCACAGTTTCTTTTGTTTTTCAGACCTTGCCTAGACGTCCACAGTTCCCCATAACTATTATTTCTTAATGACATTTCAGACTGTGGAATTTGCTAATTGGAGTGCTATTATATCTTTTTATGAATTTCCCCTGCTTAGATTTTCAGATCCTTGGTCATTTGCTTAGAAGAGCCCATGATTGTGGAGTGATTCACAAGGTCTGAAGCGTTAAAAAATGTATTAGGCTCTAAATGTCATCAGTTGACAGTTCCTAATTACATCTCTTGACTAGACCTACCTATCTGAGCCATAACTGTACATTAATAGTAATACATTAATTTCCATTGTTTTAGCTTGTTTGCTGTAGTAGTATCCATCCATCCATTTTCCAACCCGTTGAATCTGAACACAGGGTCACGGGGGTCTGCTGAAGCCAATCCCAGCCAACACAGGGCGCAAGGCAGGAACCAATCCCGGGCAGGGCGCCAATCCACCGCAGGACACACACATCTACACCCACACACCAAGCACACACTGGGGACAATTTAGAATCGCCAAGCTGTAGTAGTATATTTGCCATTTTTTAATTCAAACATCAGCAAAATTTGTAATTTGGACAAGAGTGTCCAAAATTTATGTTTTGTAAAGAAGACAAGACAAAAAATCATTGTGATTAATAGTCATTGTAGAGCGCTAAAAATAAACAAAAATATATATGTAATTTATGTGTATATGTAAAGCAAATGTACATGTGTAAAGGAGTTTTTAAAATATGCATCTAAAATATATAATACAGTGTATTTTTTGTATTATATTGTAATAAAATTTTAAACTACGTAAGTCATTTTAGTAAACTGAAATATTATACCTGCTTCATCCGAATAGGAGCCTGTGGGGCACTGGATCCTGAGAGTATTATGTCGTAAAAAAGGTTGGAAGTAGAGGGCTCAGCAAGACTGACTTTTACTATTGCTGTCATCAGTTTCCAATGGTTTCAACCTGCTCCCTAACAAAACCAAGCAAAGGCTTGCCTGCTTCTGTCCTACACACTAAACATTTTTCCTGCTCTGCCTAACCAGAGGTTAGAGAGCTGTGCTGGACTGATTTTTAATACCACTCTTGCCCACTTTCTTAAGAGTTCTTCAAAATCCTGCACAGAGTGAACATTAGTCCCAGCCTCTCTTGCCTGCAGCACTAAATTTAGGTCTCACAGGACAAAATATTAAGTCAAGCCTCATGGGACTTCATCAGCAATGCATGCCTGTAGCTGAAAGCAGTCGCCAGTCACACAGGGCACCAGTGCTTCACAAGGCTCTCATACATTAATTCAAATGCCCAATGGGGATATTTACAATTAACAAGTAAACCTGACAGCGTGTCATCATGCAGTAGTGTGGCATGAAGCTCAAGTCATTGGAGGAAACCAAAGACGTCACGCTGTTTCAGGCAGTGATGCTAGCTGCCATGCCACCCTAGAATGAAATACAGATCCACCCATTTTCTGAACCCACTTTTTTCCATTACAGAGATGCACTTAGTTAGAGTATATTCTGACAGCATCAGCAATAACCAACCCTAGACTAGACTTCAGACCATTGCAAAGCACACTGAAACACAAGCAAATGCAGACACTTGTTAAACTAACTTGCACATTTATGCCATGTCAATTGAACCTGAAGTATCCTTGAAAAATAAACATGAATATAAGAATATGCTGACTCTACGCAGACAGTGAATGGTCAGAAAGTAGTAGAAAATAGTAGTAGTATCACCATGCACTGAAATTACATTTTCATATATCTTACAAATTGACTTGATAATATGCAGTTGAAGCAGATTTATCATATTGACTTTTGAGTAGCATGGTTAGCATTAAAGCCTTACAGCTCCTAGTTAATGGATTTGAATCCCAACTCAGCTGCTCATCATGCAGAGTGTGCAATTGTTCCATTTTATATGTGAGCTTTGTGTGTATATTCCAGTTTTCCTCATGCATTGCAATGACTAGCAGGTTAGGTAATTGGAAAAGTAAAAATGGCCTTTTATGAATGCCCTGCGATGAACGGGCACCACATTCGGAGTCAGTTCTTGTCTTGCATTCCATGCTACAAGAACAGGCCTTGGCCACCATAACCTTTGTACCAAATTAAGCAGGCTTGCACATGGCTAGATAGATGGTTAGTATCACTACCTAAAAAAGTGTATCTGATAGAGTTGAATTTAATTCACCTTAAAACTACAAACTGTAGCTATTTGGCATAAAACATGCAGAAAAAGACATTCAGGCACGACACCCCCCGACAGCTGCAGCCTTGTGAGATACTTGAGTAAGCGTCTTTCAGCTAACAGGCATGCAGGCTGAGAAGTCATTAGTAGATGGCAATGAAAAATGAAGCCAGAGATCATATCGTTTATTTATACAGAAGCACAATCAGCAAACCTACATACCCATTTTTCCTCTTTAGATGAGTGAGGGCTGCCAAAGGAGGTTGTTTTTTTTTGCTTTAGTGTCAAGAAAATAGATAACCATCCACATTTTTTTTTTCTGCTTTCGGTTGAGAATAATATGATTGAGAAACAAGCCGACTGAAAGGAAATCCATGTCGGGTTTTTTAAGTGCCGGTGAGCACACCTGAAGACAAATTAGAGGCTGATGAAGAGATAACAAGCTAGCTGAAGCAATACAGGCGCAAGCAATTCATTCTTTATTCGAGACACCAAATTGAACACAAACTCTCTAATTGAAGTGAAATCTGTGGTGCCATAAGCTGGGAGCTAAATCAAGTCTGCCATTCTTATTTACGGCACTATTCTGTTCCGTGTCTGCTGCTTTACCAAAACTCCTCTGAGCTCATATACAGATTAGGTGTCAGCCAAAGGAGCAACCCTTCCATCTTTGAAATCACTGAAACACAGGGAGCATACCTCTGTGGGATGGGGAGGCTCATACCTCCAGCTATGTTTCTTACAATTCAGTCTGTGAAAAGAAAGAAATTATCCAGGCATCTTTAAGCTCTGTGTAGGGAGCCAGCTGGTTCAGATGTGCAAATGAGCATGCCCAGTTAACTGGAGCACTGATGCAGTCATTACAGGCCTGTTTGGCTTCCTGTATAGAGACAAGCTTTCCTGGATGGAGGCTGCTCTCTGCCTAATCTTCCTGTTTGATGTTTAATTTTCACCTGACTGATATGTGTGGATCACAGACTGTCATACCCTTTTTTTTTTTTTTTGCAAAAATTATATTATGTCTTCACATGTCTTAATTTAAGAAGACTCAAATGTACATAGTCTTTAGGTTATCTTATGCAGTGGCACCAGCCTCCAACTACAACAGCACCCATGCCAAGGTCACATCCCCTTAATACAAAGATCCATTTACATGTAGAATTTGTTTCAAAATCCCAGGCTTCTGCTTGTCTGTTCCCAGAACTTGAGAATCTACAAAAGGCAGACACTGAGGTAAAGATAGTCAGCCAATTGGTGAAGTGGAAAATATTAGAGGAAAAGTAAATAAAGAAAGATTTGTTTTGAAGAGGCAATTGTTAAACTTTATCTGTCCTGAAGTTGGCACATTGAGGGCACTGCTGAAAAGAATACTGATAACATGAATGCCACAAATTCCCTGCCCAGGAGACTGTTCTCTGGTTGCAAGTGACAGATTCCAAAGGTGACCAAAAAGTGTAGTTTATTGATCATGATTTTATTTTTACTCCTGTCCATTTCCTTTTTCATGCATGAACATTTTTTTGTAATACTTCTGGGATCTTGCCTGCCTGCCTATATTTCTATTCTGATTTTCAGATGAACTGGAGAAACCAGTAGCAAATCACCCAATGGACTAAGGCTATCTCTTAAAGTGCCATTTGAAACGACCATGCTATGTAGGTTTGGCCACCATCTTGAAGTGTATGCTTGAAACAATTTTTACTTTATTTGGATTCTGAGAAAGGAATCCAAATTTGGACAATTCAGACAATTCCTGGTGGTCTGCCCTGTCTGTGGTGTCAGGCCAAAAGCTATAAAACCAATCAAGAGTGAGAAAGATATCATGTGGTTGGCACACATTGTGTCCTCATTGCACCTGTCCAATCACACGTACCGACAGCACAGTGCAGAGTTAGTCTTGAATAGAGATGGAATGAGAAGAAGGATCATAAAAAATAATTAGTCAAGATCAAAACTGTTAAGATATGATTTAGCAACACTTCCTATGATGTCAGAGAAAAATAATAGAGAATCATAGCCAAAATATTAGAGACCAAAAATAAAGGCAAAGCTAAAATCTTAGTTGGGAAGGATAAAAGAGTTCAAAATCAGTGATTCTTTTAAATGCTGAAACAAAAAACTTTAGATGTTGTTTTATATCCACAGGCTTGGATGATGACTGCTCCATGTTCTGTGACAACTCCTATGAGTCGTCATACTGATGATGTCACTTGGGTCATCTTCTGAGAGATGTTGACCAGCAATCTATGGACCTATTCTTAATTACTGGTGCTAGAGATAGCGATGCCTATAACGAAAGCAAGATGGTACCACATGAGAACATACTTATTTTGACACACAATTAAAAAATACATCAAAAACAAAAAACGATGTGAGAGCAAAATTCATTGACCTCTAAAACCACCAAAATGACATCTAAACTATTTTTCTAGACTTTTAAAATATTTTAAACTAAATTCCCGATCAAAACATAGTGAAAGAACCAGCCTTGATACACACAA
The DNA here is from genome assembly GCA_026402145.1 of Polypterus bichir lapradei. Classification (NCBI taxonomy): domain Eukaryota; kingdom Metazoa; phylum Chordata; class Cladistia; order Polypteriformes; family Polypteridae; genus Polypterus; species Polypterus bichir. The sequence goes on along the minus strand of JANRMT010062861.1, from coordinate 45,272,854 downwards.
AAAAAGAATTGGGGCAGCCATCCGTATATTATCCCTGACTGCAAAAGGGATATGAAAATCGCACTAATGTGAATAGATTGGAGTTCAAGAGTGAACTGAGGTACATGGAGGTTGGCTGGTCTTTTAATGCAGGGAACCGGAAGTGATGTCATCGAGATCTGGAACCGGAAGTGATGTTCTTGTGGCCATAACCAGAAGTGACATCATTCTTGGGCCCAGCAATTGGAAATGGTGTTGTTAGGGCTGAATCAGGCAGAGTTTCCGGTATTCGGTCTGCAGAAATAACAGAGGAAGGTTTAGTGCACCCTGCCACCCCCTGGCCTGGCATGGAATTATCTTCATTTGGTCCATTCAGCTTCCTCCTATGCACACATGTGTGACAACATGATATGATTCTAATTATCCCCAATGCTACACCACCACCTTAGCATAACTGCCTAACTAAAGGCAAGAAAACCAAAGTGAAAGGTGAGAAGACAAGACAAGATGAGACATGGAGAAAATTTCTTTAAAAAAATATATCTTATTGAAGAATAAGGAAAAAAGAAATTAAATTACTCCAGCCAAGGCAAACAACGACTACAGTGGGATCATTGTATAAAAGTGATCAGCTCAGCAGTGTAAACTGTGACTACTCATGACTACTCATCACAAGTGTGTAAGCCAAATACAGCTCATCAGAACACCCAAATTCATAGACTTTTAAATTATTTAAAGATTTATTGGTGTCATGATTGGGCATTTATTTTTGATTTCTTAATATTTCTTCTAATTTATTTAATAATACAGTACCTGTTACTTTTTTAGGGTATTGGCTGCCAACAAGAGCTTGGGCTGTTTTCTCCAGCTGGAGAGTTTCTACTTGGCCTCAATATATTATTTAGATTTCATTTTAGGGATTTAGAGGTCACACAATTCCTTGGTTGCAGATGTTTTTGTGTGTGATATGTTTGAAGAGATATTGAAAATAAGTAATCTCCTGTGATGCCATATGGTTATTCTTATGGGAAAGATGGGACAATGGCCCCATTTGTTATTAGGAATTTACAGCCTTGGGGACATCTCTAAAATGGATAACTTTAGAGAAATGCACTGCCTACATGGTCTGATGTTTTTCAAGTGGAGCTGGTGGTATTCAAGCTTGGAGTGGATATCATTTGCAGTCTGTCATTGGTTGGGAACTGCCCTGTGAAATCAATAAAGACTGAGTAACAGGTCCCCATTCTCATTTGCAGTGTTTCAACTTTTTGTTTTTCAGCCTGGCATGAAGCACATGCTCAGTTTTTCATTATTCTGAATCAAGGAATGACTGGGATCAAAGACTGGCCCTGCACGTTTGTGCAAAATGTCTCACCACAGTAATGGCTTGACAACAACCAACTATCCCGTACATGCCTGCATAACATTTATTTGTAAGTGTACTGACTGACATAAAGGGACATTCTGTACAGATGCTCCACTGTCCCCAGATTTTCCTGGATACCCTGCAGATGCTTTGACCCCCGCCTCCCCTGCTCTTAAGAATTTGCATTAGGATGAAATTTTGACCAAATAATTAGGAATGTGTGATGGTCTAACAAGTGTGCAAAGTTAGGTTTTAGCTGTAATTAAACTTCTTTTCACTACTTGTTAGGTAATGTTAACTCCAATTCACATGTGTCTGAAAACTAGCATTACTGAAAAATAAATGATACTGTTAGCTACATTAAGCTAAAGGAAATAAAGTCAAAGAGACGTCATCTTATTTAAACACCAGATGCTAAAACTGTTAAATCACAACTGCATTTGGCAGTTAATAATGAAGCATATCACAGTTTACATTATCTATTATATAATAAAACTCTGCACTCTCTGTGTCTCTGTTTAGTCCTTCTGAACAATCTGACTGGTCAATTTGGCTTTGATCTGATTGGTCAGTTTTGCTTTGGTTGCTGTGTCAAACACGATCGAGACAAGAGGCACTAGGCAAGAGAGGCTGACACACACGAGGATACTGAGAAAAGGCATAGGAGAAATACTGAGAGTCACCTTCAAAAATGGAAGTATTCATAGGAATACAAATTATGTTTCAACAGTAAGTAATTGGGTCCCATCTACCATTGGTGGTAGTCAAAATGCAGACAGGAGACGAACAAGGCACTTCAAAATGACAAAGTCTATGAAGAAGACTTTACAGTACTGGAATGTGATTGAAGTGCCAGCCAAGACAGGTTGAGACACATGAGGATACATAAGAAAGGCACAGGATGAATGCTATGGGTACATGTAAGGCAAGAGAAAATCTGTATATATATAAAATCCAACATCTGTCTGTCTGTCTGTCTATACATATGTCTGTCCACTTTTCACAAGAGAACTACTTAACAGATTTAGATTGGGTTTTTTTTTCTATAATTTGCTTGAACATTCTGTTTGATTTTGCGACTTCTCTCATCATAGTTTGTTTGCAGGAGAGATTTATTTGCGCTAATCCGAGACAGAGGCTGCGGGCTGAGGGGAGGGGGAAGCGTGACGTCAGGAGTGGGGAGTACGACGGAGCCATCCTTACTCACGTGCCAGCCTCTGTTTGAGTCAGCCTACCTTTCACGACATGTTGGAGCGTACCTTGCCTCCGCTTAGCTAGTGATACGTGTTTGTTTATTGATTTTTAAAGTTTGTCCTGTTTCACTACTTTGCAGGCAAAGCTGCAGGGGACAGCTAATATAAAATATTTTAAAATGTATTCTATTACCTTTCTTTGACAGGTTAACATACTGTAGCTAGTATAGTAATAATATGCATTTCCTCATTCTGTTTGTCTATTAATGACAAATCTGTTCTAGGATTTTTCAGTCAAGACAGACAGACATTTTAGGGTAATATAGTTATAAACACTAATCATGGCATTGAGGAGTGGCAACATGGTTAGCACATGCAAGTAAGAATTTTACTGTTCTCCATAAAAGTGACAATGATCACCCTGTTGTGTTGATTACTTGGGGCAGAAACAAGCTGTGAGTCATAACTAGGAGGTTGAGGAACAAATAACGAAGGCTAAATATGCGTAACAAAAATCATAGTCAAGGGCCAGAAATTTGAAAACTAAGAAACGCATATGTCACCAGAGCTGACATGTTAATCTGAAATCAGAAAAGAGACTGCAATTTGTTAACCAGAACTTATTAAAATAGCAAGGAAATAACAGTTTTAACATTTGGGGTGAATCCAGTCTTGGACAACCAGGAAGTACACTCGTATTAGATAGATAGATAGATAGATAGATAGATAGATAGATAGATAGATAGATAGATAGATAGATAGATAGATAGATACTTTATTAAACCCAAGGGAAAATTTGCAAATTTACAAATTACTACTTGACTTAGGTAACCACACTTTGTTCTTATGCACCAGAGTAAATTCTTACATAGGGAATGATCCTGTAGGAAATCTAGTTGCATAGCCTCAATTAAAAAGGGTCTCATTTCAGCAGTCTGTGTCACCAGAGAATGATATTAGTTCTTCAGTATCATGAACAACTACACCTCAATCTTGAATTTGCAATGAACTAGGAATGCTGAGTTTCTGTTGCATGTGCAGTTAGACTGACACAATATTCTTGAAGTGGTGAATGAAGGGTTACACAAGGTCAGATTCAAGCTCTGATAAGCGAAAGCAACAAGAAGTCATCCCTGAGATATCTTTTTTGGTGTGATTCCAGTGCTTTTCTGACATTTTACCATAATCTGATCTTGTCTTATCATCCTTCAGATCTTAGTGCTTTGAACTGTTACAATGAGTGACTTCAGTTGCAGCACTTATTTCACCATTCTTGCACAAACCCTCTCTTCTTCTATAGTCTCAGTTACTCAACAAAACACAGGATGATGACTACATCTTCAGGTGAAAAAATGTAATATAGATGAAGACTGTGTTTAGTTGGATGACCTGCATTTTATTGGAATCTAACAATGTCTATTTCAGATGCAAACATTTCTATTTTAGGAATAAACATTTCTTTCTATAAATATGAGGTTGTTTTAAGAAAGCAAAGTAAAAGCCAATTTGAGCCATTTTCCATGAGATACATGGCATCTACAATATGTTGTGAAGATGCATCATAACCTTCAGGTTATTTTACAAAACAGCAGGTGTTATGTTGTAATAACCATTCACATTTAAGTCTAAAACTAATGTGTGTATGTCAAAAATACATATTAAATCAAAACTGCAATATTTATTGTGCTGTTTGAACAAAGGGAAACATACTGTATAGGTGCCTTTATTATTAAGTGAAATTTAAGAAATAAAATGGTAATCACATCTGTACTAACCAATGGCAAGTGAGAAGTTATTTGACATGACAACATTACTGACACTTTACAAGGACTGGTCTCCAAAATAAAACAAAGAACTTAATTTTTTGTCTTGGCTTTAATTTAAAGAAACTCAAAGAAATTCCTCTGAAATTTTCTTGGCATTGCCCAATTTCTTACAGAGAGATAAAGCATAAGAGTGAAAACAAAAAAAAATCATGATTGTATAAAATAATTGCCACACTACATGTCGAAGACAGACAATAGAGTCTTCTCCTACATGTACCTTCACTTCTTTTCCTCTGTATCTGTGTGTTTCTGAACTTTTCTTCATGGGCAGGAAAGCCTGCTTCTCAGACACTGTTATTATTTTTGAGACACCTTTCTCGCCTTCTGTCTGCTTCCATACTTTCGTCTTTGGTGGTAGCTCTCTCGGCATACCTCTTATGCCGTTTCTCCTCTAACACTCATACTTCCTCTGTTAATTGCTTATCTATAGCCAAACTGACCAATCACAACCTAAGACAAACTGACCAATCACAACCTAAGCCAAACTGACTAATTATGTTGTTCTAAGGGACTTGACACTCACAGAACCTAGTATTTTATTGTATAGTAGATAATGTATAAAAAGGAACAGCAAGAGATGTAACATAATAAATGTAAATAAAATATATTTTGTAGAAGTGAAGGTCTTTGATATGGTTTCCATATTTGTAGCTAGAAATCCACATAGGAGAAATGATTATACATATAGGAATCAAAGGTAATATATAGCAGTTTTTTAAGGGGAGTGTTAATAAGGTGGGGTTTGGAAGGTGTTGGTCATAAAGTCTTTTTTATTATTTGGATGTTCTTCCTTTTATGCTGAGTTCTTGTCCAAGTGTCTATTAATGGGTTTTTTGTTTGATAGCCACGATTCAGCCAACTCTCTGGCACTTTCTGTATTAGCCCTGAAATTTAGTTGCACTATGCCCCAGTTAAACATGTGTCCAGTTGAAATGCTATGTGCATGTATCAAGAAGTATCCAGCTGAAGTCAGGACAGTTTCAGGACTCCGACAGATCTGAGCCACACAGATACTATGAAGCCTGGAACCTTTGTATTTGTGTACAACGTTTATTTTTTACCTCTTGTATAATGGTACAATTAAATAATTTAGTACCTGGATTCAGTAGACATTTTTAATGCAATGTGTTGCTTTAACTAGAAAAGTGATTACAGGTGTTTATAAAATATTATTTTAGGATACATGACTGATTTACTCCCTTTGTGGATTTCTTACTACAAATATATTTTGTATATGAAAAAATAGTATTTCACAAGTAGGTTAAATGTATGAGCACAAATATTACTGAATAAATAGACCACAGTGAGGACAAGGTGTTGCCGCGCTAGCAAGGAGCTGGCGCCCGTTCAGGGATTGTTCCTGCCTCTCGCTGTATTCTTGCTGAGGATGGCGCGACACTGGAAGGATAGTTGGATAGGATAATTAAACATGTACTATGAAGATATTTCAATGTTCCTTAAAAATTTTGAAGTATCGGTGTTCTAAGCAAATGGTTTAATATTTATTACAGAGCTGATTGTGTGGCGATTGGTTACTTGGAGAAGAAAAGGAAGGGCAGTAATTGGGAGTTAGTACGTTTGAAAGAGACAATAGTGCTGCAATAAATTATTTCATCAAAGGTCACAAACGGTGCAGCAAGCATCTTGCGAGAGGCAGGAACAATCTCTGGACAGAGAGCCAGCTCTTCACTATCACTGTGCCACCGTGTTTCCATGTTTAATAACATGCTTTAACTCTTATCATCATGAAAATATCAAGTATACATCTCAGTATTTTAATTATTCAGAAAGCTGTAATATCAAGAATGTAATGGATACTTTGTCCAGTCGGAGGAAAAGAAAGCTGGTTTAAGAAGCACATAGTGATTCACACACATAGAGCACATAGAAGATCAAATACAAAACAAAGCATTTTACCATGCTACTTTAGTTACGATGAGGTTGGGGAAACTAGTAAATTAAATGATTTAAAGATGAAGTTTATGATGTTCTACTTTAATGACAAAATAAATTACGTGATTAAAGTGGAAAAGTTTGAGATTAAAGTTCAAGCTTTTCTCTCACTGTGTCCCTATTTTTTTTCTTTTCTATGTACCCTAATAAGATTTCATATTACACTCAGATGGTGGGCTAGGACTCGCCTTTTCAAGGCGACTTTGATAACCAACAACTTCTTTTTTATTTCGGGTACTGTGCGACTTTGTGAACTTAAGCTTTCAAGTTTCTCCTACACTCTATGTCACTCAATCAACTTCTAGTTGTTGTTTGTAAAACTTGTTTAAACCAACAAATAGTACGTTTTTCCTTGCCTCCACTTGATATTTGCTGAAATTCTTCTATTTCCCCCGTGCTTTTGCAATTGCCTTTTCACAGAATGCTGAGCTTAAGGGCTATTTATATTGATTTGCATATTCATAGTTACATAATTCTGGGAGGAGTTTGGGTGGGACAGCAGGCACATGCATGAGTGTTATTTTTCACGCTGACCAGGATTTATAGAGCGGAAGAACGTGGAAGTTGGTGAATGCACAGATTTATGCATCTGGATTTTTTTGTGCATACGCACATTTACGCTTTTGTCCTTACGCCATGTTTTAGTGTGAATTCTATGCACGGTGTTATGCATGAGGCCCCTGGACAGTAATAAAAAAGAGCCTATCCATGGTTATTGGCAATTTCTTACAAATCAATAACCATAAAGTAGGTTGTGAAACTCTTTCCATCAGTTCCATGAAGCAGTAAGACTCTCTCAGGAGAATGAAGAAAAAGTGAAGAAGGTAACGATGAAAAGTCATCAGAATAAAGTGCAGAGAGACACATCCAAAATAATGATTCATTTCACTTCTTTAACAGTCAAAACTTTATTTGACTTTGCTGGTTCAGAATGCAACAGAGATAATCTTAAAGAATATGTTGTAGCAGTGCTACCGCTGGAAGGAGCCCCAGCCCCCAAGCGGATTGCCCTCATTGGATATCTGAAATGGACGCAGGGGCTGCAGGGGATAAGAAGGACCAGTGGGAAACTTGAAAAGGGGACGGCGAAGCTACAAGAGGGAGATCTGTGTTTCTGTGTAACCCGTGTGTCCCGTCCGACGTAACCACTGTAAAGTTATTTGCATCCTGGATCATTTCCTGCTAGGATGAATGGACTGTCTCGTGACTGCCTGTCATGTGAATAGTGGTGGATTAGTTGTCGTGCATCTTCAGAGGGAGCGCTCCCTCAAATCTCACCCCTCACTACTCAGGATTACCGATAGAACTATTTAAATTATTTATTACAGAAGCTGTTTCTAGGATCATTATCTTTACACTATACCATTTCATCCATTTCTGCCGCATTGGAACTGTATAAGGATATTTTTGTGGGTGTTTATTGTCATGGTTGATTGTTGTGTTAAACTTGTAACATGGAAGGGGAAGGGGAGGGTTGTCTGAGTTTTGTTGTTTGTATTTGATTTTCCATTTAATATATTACTTATTAATTTTTTTTGTTATGTGTCTCTGTCTGTGAGTGTGTGCGGGTCGGGCCAAAGCTGGGTGCGTTCCTGGAATCCCCATTGAAAAAATAAGTAAATCACTCTCCTATCAACGGTGTGAATCTGAGCGGCACCAGACCACTACAATGTGGTAGCCAGGTTATCATCTACCAGCTCCCTCGAAGAACATGAACTAGACACCACACTTCCTAGTCTCAATAGGACTCTGACGTAATTTGTTTGGACTAAACCATGTTTACCTCACTCTTCTCACCTACAAATAAGACAACTAAAAATGTAGAATACTAACTGTGGTACCCATCTAAGACAGTTTGAAATCTAAGTAATCAATGTAGATGTAGACCGCAGTGTTAATGTTTGCAGTGCACCATGTAATGTATGTGATCTATGTTACAATATATGCCATTTTTATGGGATTTACAAAAATTATGTTTATGATGTGCCATCTTTTGGAATGAAAGAAACATAGTAACTGGACTAACACACAAACAGACAAACAGACACATCCCTTTATTAAGGCGAATTTATACACTACCAATCAATAGTTTAGAATGCCTCAGTTTTTCTAGTTTTTCTTCAAATGTAACTAGTTGAAATGCAATGAATGACTTAAAATGGCAAAAAGGTAAGCAGTAAATTGCCAGAGGTTTAAAATTTGACGTTTAGGTTTCAAAAACTGAAAAAGGGAAATATCAGAATATTACAAATGGGCCTTCTTCATTGAAGAACTAATAGGTTACAACCTGCAGATATTCTGCAGTAATTAAAGTAACTTAAGCCTTGCAAGTTGAAGCAAACAAGTTGCACATGTGTCCCAACTTCTGTTGGTTGCTTAAAAACCCTCTGTCTGTCTTAAACCAGAGTTGGAATTGACTGTGTTACTACACAGCACTACTTGGACAATAGTCTAGTAACAGCAAGAAAACAGCAATTGATAAATTAAATAAGACAGCACTTTATTATACTTAGAAGTATAGGCATTTCACTTAGAGAAATTGCAAAAAATGAAAGTGTCAGTTAGTACAGTGTCCTACATAATCCAAAGGCAACTGGAAACTGGTAGAAACTCTGAAAGGAACAGATCTGGCAGAACCATAGTCACAACCAATCAGAAGACAAGTTTCTGAGGGTCACCACCTTCTTTGATAGGCACCTCACAGCACAGCAGCTGTACAGAAAGTACAGTGATCTGAATTACTTGCTGAATTCACTGTATACACACATATATGAGTATTATGTGTACATATGTATGCGTGTTGTAATAAACAAACAAAGACAGATAAAGGTTTGGGGTTTCTGGCCCCGTATACTGTAAGGAAAAATGCAAACCAATATTGAGCTTGTACACAATCGTTATGCTCTGACAGGTGGTCATCACATCACACAGTCACAGTTGCAGGGGGGAACTTAAATAAGGAGGGACCGGAAATTGAATGATATGCTGGAAGGGAACCGCGGTGGTGTGTGGGAGGAATGACGTCATCGTTACGGAACCAGGAAAGGATGGAATGCGGAAGTGGCTAGCATTGCTTTCCAGGCGTCCGGGATTTTATGGCGGCATTGAATCTGTCTTTCTATGGGAACAAAAGAAAGAAAGGTTAGTGCCTCATCTCGATCCTCTGGCCCGGTGTGATACGCGGCTCGTCGGGTCTTTCCGCAGCTCCCCATGAGCACGTGCGTGACAGTGTATATTCACATATTAAAAATATTCATGTATGCATTGCCATACACACAAGAATGATCAGTTTTTCACCTGGACTTTACTAAGGGTAACCCTAGGGTGTAACATTTATTTACACGGTTTCTATTTCCTTCTCTAGAATTAAGAAACACCAACCAGAACAAGAATGGCATAATCTCCGCCACGCCTTCAGCCCTACCTCTTCTGCCCATCCAGGATAAAAAGAATGGAGAAACCCCAGTCCACTGTAATTTGTCCAAGTGTGCATAAAACAGTCAAATGTTTCTGCTATTTGTAATCATGCAACAAGAGGGCACCAATTTGCCATTTTTACAGAAGTAAAGCCATATTCTTTTTTTCATCTTTTCATCTGAGATTTGTCACAAAGAAAAAGAAATTATGTTGCTGTGCATTTTATGGGGATTCAGAAAGCTATGGGAGCACTGAATTGTTGATATGCAGGTGAGCAGAAAAAACAAGGAGGTCATGCTTTACAGGGCATCATTTGACATCCAAATGGCCAGAACCACTGTATGAGGAAATAAATGAAGTTCCATCGTCAGAAACGGTAAATGCTGTCTGTCACTGCTGTCCCATCCCATCTTCTATGAATGGTAAACAGCCTTTACATATATTTGCACATCCATACACATTCAAAAGTACAGCAACAAGCAACATTTATATAGTAGACATAAGCAATTTTATATTTATGTAGCCCCTACTACAAACATCACCAGTTCTTGATATGTTACAGCAAAAATGCCCACAGTACCATAACATTAAAATATTCCTAAGCCTTCAAGTTGAAGTGATGGCTAAATTAAAAAGCATGGCATGTTCATTGTTACACCAGATGTTTACACTGCTGTTAGGATTTAAGAGATAACATTTTATTTTTTTCTCTGTTTTGTTGTTTTTCTGTCTTCTTGTCTTGTCTGTATGTCGCTAAGCATGTGAATCACACATTACAAAATCTGTGATGTCATGTCAGTCGTCTATTTAAGCCTGAACAGCACATCAATATTTGAGTAATCTTTGAGAAATAGCAAAGAGGAAGTGTCACGTCTGAGGGATACCTTTGGAGCTCAGCCAAGGTATGTAATACCCCACTGAGAGATGCGGAGCCTCCACTAACATTGCTGTCTTTTTTTCTCATCCTCAGCAGTACAAAGATGCCCACTGAGGTCAATTAACATCTACCAGGACAGCTTTAAAAGGAGTGTATCTCATTTGGACCCGGACATGCCTGAAGGACAGTTCTAATATCCTTGCTTGCTCATAAGACCCATTGCTTTGAAAGCTGAGGAGGCTGTTTAATATTCTGTTTTGTGCCCAAGACCACCTGTTTCATTTATTTATTGACTGGCACCCCAAACCTTTCCACCTTTCCACAGGTTCTTGTACTCCTTTCATCTGTCCATTGAAGGCTTGAACCTTAATCAAGGTCTTGTTCAATGACCACACATATCTGTTTTGCCCTGAGATTTCTTTGCTAGTCGCTGACTTGTTTAAAAATTCAGCTTTCATTCCTAATATACATTGCAGTATACTTATTTTTTATTCATATAAATACAGCTGAAGAGAATCCCTTGGAACGGTGCAATTGTCTTTCAGTTCTTCAATGGGGTCTTTGACAACTGCCGCACCATCTTTTGGTGGAGCGAAGTAATGGTTCTTGGCACATCGTGTCAGTTGGGCTTTTGGCTTTGAGGCTGCCTGACAAGTCTTAAATACCCAGACGTCTATCACATTTGCGTATTTTGTGAGCTATTTGTATGTTCTGCTGATGCATGCTATGTATGGATTTATCACTTTTCCACCAACTGTGGAACATTCTTTCATTATCTGCCACAACATGCTACAGCCTCACAGTGCAGCTGCTCTAATCATTAAAAGCATTTACATTTCACAGACTTCACAATGTCAGGAAAAAATCTTCAACTCTTAAACATACTTAAGAAATGTTTGTATGTGTGCTAAACATAATTAGGCTCACAAATCACAATATTAAATAGTTATTTTTCAACTCTTGTTACAAATATTGCAGAATTACTCCATTTAGCTTATATTGGAATTTACAGCATTCTTCAGTGGTGACATATTAAGTGTGAGCTATGATAACTGTTGTCACACACGTGCAAGTGGGAGGCAGCTAAAGGGCCAGAATAATAGTAGTTCCATGTCAGACCAGGGGGTGGTGAGCTGCACTGACTTTCTCTCACAATCCTCTGCAGACCATCCATGGGAAATCCCGCATGGTTCCGCCCCCCATAGATGATGTCACTTCGGGTCGCGGGGCCATGGATGATGTCGCTTCCAGTCCTAGGCCCAAGGATGACGTCACTTCCGCTCCTGATGACATCACTTCCTGTCACAGCCTTTAAAGCCGCCATGTTTACAGCCTTTAACTCTGTTCTGTTTTGGACTCAAACCTGTACACATATCATTACAAATTACCCTTTTGCAGCCAGGGCACAATATACAGGTGGCCGCCCCAAACCTTTTTCGATGTCTTTGGACTTTCCTTGTGACACTGTATTGAAATTTCAGTGAACCAACTGCTTTCACAATGGCTGACTCAAATCCTGAAAGAATCATTATATCACTCCTAAGTAACCATAGTTGAAAGTGAAGCTTGATTAAAGTGTGCTTTCAGTAACTGAATCTCAGATCCTGACATCTACTCCAAATGTTTCCTCTATGTATCCTGGAGTGGTCTGTAACAGTGGCATGAGCTTTGATTCTTGTGTCTTGGCTTAACTAAAAGATTCATTCTGCAACATATAACAACAACAATTTATTTCTTATATAGACCAAAATCACACAAGGAATGTTCCAATGGGCTTTAACAGGTCTTGTTTTTGACAGCCTCCCAGCCTTGACTCTCTAAGAAGACAAGGAAAAGCTCCCAAAAAATACTTGTAAGAAAAAAAAAAAACAGAATAAAGCTTGGGAAAGCCAATTCAGAGAGAAAGGAGAGAGAGACTCCCTTCCAGGTCGATTGGAGTAAATACTACACACAAAACAGGACACAAGTAACCCTCTTCTCAGAGCTAGATGGTCAGTCTATTAATGTCACATCCTGCCTTGATATACTGCCACTTTTTATACTTGTGTGAGAGCTTTTGGGATGGTTCCTTCCTCAATCTTCTCATAAACAACAGTATTGAATGCAAAGGCACTGTAATTCTCCTCCCATGTACATTTTCTTTCATTTATTTTTCGTTAGGCTGCATATAGTCACCAGACATCATATATTTCTTAAGGACAGATTTGTTTATAAGCCCCAGATTAGGCATCCAGACTTATTCCTAAAGTCTTCATTACAGGACTGAGTAACTTAAGTAGATATTACACTACACATATGTCCCTGCTAGTTGTGCAATAGTACACTAATGAACAGTTTCATATAGTTTTATTCAAAACAGACATCAGATTTGTGACAAGCATATGTCAGTGCTGGAAAGATGGCTTACTTTAAGGGGAGGACAGAATCTGACCACATTTCATGTGTAAAATCTGGCTCTCGGACAGGGGATACAACATCTGTAAGCAGCAAGGGCAATTTTTAAATTTTTCTTTTGTAAATGCACATGTCTGAAATTCTTGTTAAAACAGTAAACAGTCTTTATGCAGTTATCAGTATTAAACAAAGGACAAGTGCCAAGTACAAAAGTGCCAATCTTTTGCTTGGGATACAGCCAACAGAGAATGGTCAAAAGAGGTAAACAGGCCTCAAAATAAACTAAAATCACACCAATGTGGGGTCTGGACCCTATCCCAGTAAGCTTAGGGTGCAAAGCAGGAACAAACCATAGATAGAGTGCCAATCCATCGCAGTGTGAACACAATCAATTTGCCAATTCAGCTAACCTACATATCTTTGGACAGTGCATAGAAACCAGAGTACCCTTAGGAAACCCAATCAGACCTGGGGAGAACATGTATACTCTATGGGCTACAAGGTAAGTGTACCATCGCAAATGATATTCTTATTATTGGCAAAGAGAACAAAGCGAAATTTAAGTTAAGGCAGGAAGAAGTTCCTTACATCGGACTCTGGTTAACATCTGAAAGTTTAAAAATAGATCCTGAGAAAAGCAGAGCCATCACAGACATAGCAAGACCATCTGACTTAAAAGGGATGCAGAGATTTTTAGGAATGGTAAACTATCTGTCAAAATTTTGTGAGCACCTGTCAGACAACTGTGAGGCACTGAAAAAATTAATACACAAGGACGCAGTTTGGAAATGAACGGATATATAATATAAGGCATTTATTGAAGTGCTGAATAATAGGGGAGTAGGGTATTTTCTTGGATGGGCTGATATGCACATTTTATATTGAAACTAGCTGTGTTACCCATTTAGGCTGTGTTGAAATGTAAATACTCAGTGTAGACCTGAGCGTTAACGTTTACAGTACAGTGTGTCATTCCAGTTGCTATGTCTCAGTCACATACCATACCATATGGTATTCATAAAAGCCGTGCAAATGTTTGTGATGCTCCATCTGTAGTGTCCCCTGCCAGCACCCATGGTACCCAGCAGGGCTGTGATACCGAACTTCATGTCCCATGGTTCCCTGTGGGAATCCGGGGTACCGCTACAGTCCAGGGAAGCTGCAATCTAGCGTCTTGGCAGTGTCCCAAAGTAGCTGCCTTCCCCCATCCTTCCAGTCTCTGGGCATCCCACACAATCTTTATGATGCTCTGGTGTTGTTTTTCTGTCAATAGCACTTATTGTAATGTTTGTTGACACTAGCTGGCCCTTGCATTTGGGGCAAGGCTGAAAGTCAGTCAGTCATTTGCTACTTTGCACTTATTCCTAAACAGGGTCACGGGAGTCAGCTGGAAGCTATCCCAGCTAGCATAGGGCACAACACAGGAACAAATCCTGAACAGGGTGCCAGCCTATCACAGGGCAAATACACATCCCAACCACGCACTAGGCCCAGGGGTGTTGAACTCCAGTCCTGGAGGGCCGCAGTAGCTGCAGGTTTTCATTCAAACCCTTTTCCTAATCAGTGACTAGTTTTCACTGCTGATTCACTCCTTAATTTTAATAGCCTTGTTTTGGAGGATTCTGTCCTCTGAATTGATTTCTCTCTTCATTAAATGACAGCCAAACAGAAATGAGATGTGAAATGAGCTAACGGATGAACAGCTAAACTGGGATTTCAAGCTCCAACCAATCTCTTAATGAGAAGCTGATTCTTGCTGTTAATTAAACCCGTTATTTAATTCCACGGCTTGTTGCTGCTCTCATTCTGCCACAGCAGACGTTTCCAAAACTGTTGATTTTTCTAAGAACATTGTCAAGATGTTTGGGTGACCTCGGAGATCAACCTTACCGAGACCTTCACCTTTCTTTATTTTTAGATATTGTGTGATAGGCACAGGTGAGCTGCTCATGTTTTGTGTTTCATTATTGTTTGGCAGCTAATTAAGGAAAAAAGAGACAACTAATGGGCCTGAGTCAAATTAATTAAAACTAAGGCAAAAGAAGTTAATTAGCAGCCAAAACTGGTCACTAATGAGGAAGATGGTTAGAATGAAATCCTGCAGCCACTGCGGCCCTCCAGGACTGGAGTTCGACACCTGTGCACTAGGGCCAATCCATCTAATCTGCATGTCTTTGGACTATGGGAGAAAACTGGAGCACCCAGAGGAAACAATGTAAACACGGGAAGAACATTCAAATTCTACGCAGGGAGTTGATTGGAGAAAGATGCCTGCATGCCAGATTTTAAATCTGTGGCCTGATAAACACAGCCGTGTGTAAAGAGGAAACAAGCAAACTGAGATTGTGTTTTACGGATAAAACAATTTGTTAATATTTACATGACTTTTCTGGAAAGGTGGCATAGTGATCAACACTGTCATCTATCAGATGTAAATTTCCTAGTTTTAATCACCATCTCATTCAAATGCTAATGTCCACCAAGCTGTCCGAGTTGGATTTCTGCCTTGTTCCCAAAGATGTCAGGGTAGACTTATACCATTCACCTCTAAAAATGGAATAAGCAGGTTCAATAATACAGTAAATGGAAGGATATGACTTTCTATAAACACATGCAAAAGTGACACAGGCAGGTACCTGCAAGTAGAAACAGAAAAATAAATGATAACTTATTTCAGCCTCTAAACTTTTAAATTTATGGAAGAAAGAATTAACACCATTGTGCCATTGCTTACTTAGGAAATTGCATCAAGCAGAATCCACAGAATCCAAGCACCAAGGGCGGGTTCAATGAATCTTCTGCCTGCCTGAGTGTTTTGATCCAACCAACAAAAACAGGCACTTGAGGGTCAACAGGATGCAGGTGCTCCACTAGAAGGCGAACAGTGCTGCTTTTAAGAGGTGTACTTAAAACTAATCATAAAAGCAAAAAAACTCAGGACTTGAAAACAACTTGCACATAGTGAGCGAATGAACCTACTAGCCTTAATGGAACTGCCGGCACTTTACTCCATTAGTGTCTTTTTCAACATCCAGATTATTTATATCAAATGTGAAAGAAAGTCTTGGAAAACAACTCACCGATTGGCCTTCCTGATTACATCGTCATTTATTTCTTTGAGCAGAGGAAGGGCAATAATGGGCTTGAGAATCCTGCCTTGATAGACTGCCACTTTTTATACTTGTGTGAGAGCTTTCGGGATGGTTCCTTCCTCAATCTTCTCATAAACACCAGTATTGAAAACAAAGGCACTGTAATTCTCCTCCCATGTACATTTTTCTTTCATTTATTTTTCGTTAGGCTGCATATAGTCACCAGACATCATATATTTCTTAAGAACAGATCTGTTTATCAGCCCCAGATTAGGCATCCAGACTTATTCCTAAAGTCTTCATTACAGGACTGAGTAACTTAAGTAGATATTACACTACACATATGTCCCTGCTAGTTGTGCAATAGTACACTAATGAACAGTATCATATAGTTTAATTCAAAACAGACATCAGATCTGACCAATTAGATGTCCTGTCATTGTGACAAGCATATGTCAGTGCTGCAAAGATGGCTTACTTTAAGGGGAGGACAGAATCTGACCACATTTCATGTGTAAAATCTGGCTCTCTGACAGGGGATACAACATCTGTAAGCAGCGAGGGCAATTTTTAAATTCTTCTTTTGTAAATGCACATGTCTGAAATTCTTGTTAAAACAGTAAACAGTCTTTATGTAGTTATCAGTATTAAACAAAGGACAAGTGCCAAGTACAAAAGTGTCAATCTTTTGCTTGGGATACAGCCAACAGAGAATGGTCAAAAGAGGTAAATAGGCCTCAAAATAAACTACAATCACACCAATGTGGGGTCTGGACCCTATCCCAGTAAGCTTAGATTGCAAAGCAGGAACAAACCATAGATAGAGTGCCAATCCATCGCAGTGTGAACACAATCAATTTGCCAGTTCAGCTAACCTACATATCTTTGGACAGTGCATAGAAACCAGAGTACCCTTAGGAAACCCAATCAGACCTGGGGAGAACATGCAAACTCTACGTAAGGATGATGAAGGACACAAACCCTGGTCTCCTTACTGAGAGGCAGCAGTGCTACTACTGCGCCACCATGCCACCCCAAAAAACTCATGAAAATAGTAATTGAAAAACAACAGGAATAACAAAAAATGGAAATCAAACAAAATCTGACTGAGGCATAACAGCTCTGAAGCTTAATATTGTGAACTACTTTTCAATTGACAGAGCAGCACAAATGTACAGCTTATCACAAATCTGCTTCTACCCATTTGCACAAACCTTCTCTGTTTTCTCTGCTCTGCCATCTAAGTACCTAAAACTAACCTAGACATGACGTCGGTCTATCCACAACACACTCATGCAAGGACAATTTAGAGTTGCCAATGGACTATCACAAGTAGATTGCATATAGATATCCCAAAATATGCTTCTCTTTCCCTCAGGTGAGGCCCAGAAACCATAGGAAGGAATCCATGCCCAGTGCAGGTCAAGAGACAGAGAGAAAACATGTGCCATAATCCCCATCCCTTAAGATCCTCCTACTGTCTCATGGCCCAAGGCGTTTGGTCTTTGCACACAATGAGACAGAGAATAAGACACAGGAGCTTTCAAAGAGCTAGAATACTAGTGAAAGACCCTTAAATACTAGTATTACTTGCTATTTGTTACCTAATTAGAATACATTTCATTCTTTTGTAATATCATGGCTTGTACATATAGTGAACTATCTTTCCAGTGCATCATTCTGTTTTCCAACGATTACACAATGAAAACACACTTAGACAGTGGTAGGGCCACAATTTAAACCCTACCTTCCGTAGGAAAGAAAGTGAGAAAGTGGCACTAACCACTGCACCCCTGTAACAGTCTTGTGTTTCCTGTAGCATAGGAACTGTTATTTCCTTGATCCCCCATTTCACTCCACAAATACATCCTACATGCCTGACATCCTAGAAATGTGGTGTTCATATTAAGTGGAGCCTTACATAACGCCCCATGACATGATTATTGAGAGACCCTAATAGTCTGCTGAAAAGAAGTGACCCTTCTCTTTAGGCATAATTAGTGGAAATGCTGCCTCCTTATAAGATCAGAGTTATCAGTCAGTAGGTCAGTAGCCCCACAATATACCCACTCTTCCTTGTACAAAGATGATTTAGAGTCACCAAGGAGCCACATATCCACTTCTTTGGGATGTGAAAGGAGACCTGAGTACCCACAAAAAATCAAAACAGACAGACACTGGGATTTCAATGTAGGTCCCTGGAGATGTGAGGCAGCCAAATTAACCAATATGACAAACTAATCTCTCTATATATAAAGTGATAAGACATCCCTCAGGCCGGCATCTGTTCCCTTGAGTGGCGCAATGTTGTTCAACATCCACAAGAGGGCGGGAATGTCAGATGAATGAAGGCAAGTAGCTAGCATAGGAAAGTAAGCCATGCAGCATACGTTCATGCATCCGGACACTTTTCACAATAGGACTGGAATGTCCAACAAAGAAAGGCAATAAATTGCAAGGGCTGTCATATCTGGTGAACAGAGGTTCATAAATGCAGGATGCGATTAAAACAAACAGACTCATCATTATACCATTAAGCCTGTTTTAATAAAAAGGCTTTTTGCAATGCTAGTTGTATATAGACAGTTACTCTGGATCGAATTTCTATACCATAGACTTAGACTGTATCAGTCATTTCTTTTCTAATGTTGTGCCTTTCACAGTAAGAAATGTCATAATGCGTATATCCAAAATTGTTACATTGACAATAAAAAATAATGAGGCACAAGGTATCATAAAAGACAACATCACAGACAAAAACAGAAAGCTGCAGCAGTTAAACTGGACAAAATCAAATTTGACTCCTTGAGTTTCTTAAGTAAAGGTTTCTTTCCCTAGAAGCTCACATACAAAGATGACAGTTGGATCAAAGTCGGCATAATGCTTCTCTAAGTACTCCTCAGAGAGATTCAGAAAGGTGCAGAGCTTCATGTTACAAACCATGTTTCTCCCAATTTTATAATGACCATATTTTTGTGGGTTTTTTTTTTTTTGGTATTTGATTTAGACTGGCATATTGGATTCTTTTATGGGAATAAAGATCGTTTGGTTTGGAGGTTAAAAAGGTGAAATTTTCCTGACTGCTCCTCATGGAGGACAAAGACCACCAATCACATAAGCAAGATGCTACTGCCCTCTAGTGAAACAAAAATTGTTAATACTTTTTTAGTTTTCTCATTTTCTTATTAAGTTTAGTAAATAAATTAGCAAGAGGACAGAGTGAATTGTATAGAATCTCCTCTGGTCTGTTTAAACTGAGTGGATGTTCTGAAGTGAAACTGTATGTATTTGTGTGAAGTCACGCACACTCAGAGCAATAGCACATTGAAAAAAAATGTAGTTGGTTAGCATTATCAGCAGTGAAACAGAAAGACTGCAGGCTTTAGATTTAAATAGTAGTCAATGGAGAATCGGAATTGTATTGCTCAATACATCATGATGTCTTTCAGTTTTTCTGAGTAATGGCTGATTAGCTTTTGAAGCACACAACATTCTCTAAAACTATGCACTTCTTAAAATAACTTTATTCTGAAGCATGTAGTCTGTCTTTAATTACTGCCTTATGTTGACCATCAGTGGCACTAAGGAATGCTCATTGTTTAGCCACTAGTGTACATCTTTTGCTTCTTGATATTTTTAGAAGCCATAAGAGAATTGTTCATGGAATGTATAGAAACTGGTCTATCAGCATCCCAGAAGTACAAACAGTTAACAAAAGGATAAGATCATAATTCCAAACAGTAGAAAGGACTACTGGAATTAACTTCTGTGACTGGTTGAAGGAGATATAAATCTTGAAGAACCTTTCAATGGAGTCATGACTCCTCCAGGATTAGTTAAGCAAAGTGAGGTCATTTATTCATTTGGTGAGGGTGTTTCCCCAGATTTCTCCCGCTAAAGGTGTGATTTGAGTTTCAGCCAATAAGATTTAAACTTGACCTAAAACATCATAAATGAAAGGCTGTATGAAAAGGTGTGCAAAATCATTATTGGAAGAAAAAAAATTTATTATTTTGTTAAACTGATACACACATGAAAACTCCACAGGAGACAGAAGAAAAAGTCTTCTCCTTTAAATTTCTAAGATTTTTTTTAGACCAAAGTGGTGTGCTTTTGTACATAGCTTTATGATATCTGTCTAATTTAAAAGATGATATTTGAATGAGAATTACTCTGATAGAGTAACAGGAACAGCAGAAGCCCAAAGAATTCAGATATACCAGAGGAGCACTGGAAGAGAGGACTCACATGCAGAATTAACAGATGATGTCGGCTTGATGGATGTGGCTAAAGAAATGCCAGTGTTAGTGATGCTGCTCTTCATTATACCATTGCATTCCTCACTGAGATGGATGGATGTCATTACTTGCAGATGCCCAAAGAAAAGAAAAAATTGTCTCTGGGGTCTAGGCACCATATGGATGTGGGCTTCATTACTGCTCTCTACTGGTCTGGAATCCTGTATTTACCTTCACTGGCACCAAGAGTATCAACAGACTGGAAATCAGCTCAACGAATAGTTGTTACTTTTGTAAATATGAATAATTCTGCACCTGGTTTTGGATACTATGCTTCAATAACTCGACACGGGTCATCCACTTGTATGATGTACAAGAAATAAAACACTATTTGGCAGTAGAAATATGGATGAAATCCAAGTGCACTTGTAAAATGAGTCAGACAAAATTTGTAAACTGTAAAGAAATGAAAATAAAAGGGGGCTCCTTAGATGGAGTTGAAAAATCTGGCAAAAAAAAATATTTTAAATAAGCTGGTTTTCTCATTGGTGACAATAAAGAAGTGTGGATTTCTGTCAGAGGCCATTTGCAACCTAGCTACATTTAAGGATTGAGCTCTCATTTGGTGCAAAAGTAAGGTTTCTAACTTTCAACCAGAGCTTCAAAGGAGTTTAGTCAAAAGAGAGAGTCATATAAGTGTTACATCTAATTGCGTTTTTATTATTTCTCTAATTTTAAAAAAGTTCAACGCACCCTAGTATTCTAAAGTAACAATAAGAAACTGTATAACACTGAAATGACATGCTGATGTTAACAAGTCTCATGAGCTATCAGATTTTTCCACTGTGTTTGGGTGCTGTTTCTTCTCTGCTGAAGCATCTGTGGTTGTAATTGATCCATCCTGTAGCTGTGTTACTCCCACCATCATTCTCATATGCTGAGTGGTCTCAAAAGTCACTGGTAGCTAGGATATCAATGCTAAAACTGGAGTTTTTGGCTCATTATTTCCCATTAGTCAGGCCCAACTATTTAAATTAATTAGGGAAAAAAATTTGGATGTCTCAAATGAAGGAGTCTACTAGACAATATGATAATACCAAGATGGCAATGGCAGCTTTAAGAAAAAAATGTGAAAGGCCAATGTGGGAACAAAGAAGGAACTAGGGAGTAGTGTGTCCTGTATATGCAGAATAAACCTGCCACTCAGGATGCCAGGGAGCAGGAAAGACAGAAGAGGTCAAGAAGGAGAAAGCTGCCATTTTATCACAGCTATAAGTATGAATGTTGTCTAAGAGACATATACCATGGGGCCACAAGGGAAAATTCTAGAATAGCATTCCTATATGAAAAGAATGTTCACCTTGGTGTGATACATTATGAAGGATTTCAAAAAGAAATGCGGCCATAAATCTGTGAGTGTAGGTATATGATAGCAGAAAGCTGTGTGCCACAGAGATTTTAATAGTGGAAATTGGCTGATTCCTCGTTCATTTGTGAGGGCAACCAGCACAGTCATCACTCATTAACGCTCTATGGGTCATTACAGAAAGTACCTACACTCATGAGGATACAAAGAGTCTGAGTAGGAAGGAAAGGAGAACAACAAGAAAGAGAAAGAAAACTGAGAGATATTCCAGAAGAGAGTGCGTGCAAAATTGGGAGGATGAGCCAGTGTGGAGGAGAGGAGGCAAGGCGGTCGGAATGCCTTGTGGTAGAGCAAGGGGAAAGGCACTCCAGGGGTAAGCTGCTTCTTTTGAGCACAGGCGGCTGGAGTGACTGAGTGCTTCAAGGGCCTTAAGGACACATAAGCATGGTGGTAAGATGAGGGAGTCAGGCTTGGTGGATCCCAGCAGTGACCAACTAAGGTGGCTGGGATTTCAGAACGGCAGAATTGGCCATGTTCGCTAGTGTCTCAGCCCTCCTGAGACCCAGATGGCGAGCAGGGCAGGTGGGAAAGACAGATCAAGAAGAGAGACAATCAAGCTGACTCTGATTTATTCTTGGTTTTAACTTATTTATTGGGATTATTGGTTTTAAACTTTTTAACTGTTTTACATATTATTTATTGAAGAGTTTTGCACTGCATTTTTTGGACACTTTTTTATTTTTCTATGAATTAAAGCACTAGGTACTTTTGCACCAGGCTAGTTGTTTGTGGACTCATTCATCCTAGTCCATCTCAGTTATGACTACTGATGTCCCGGGAGACAAAAGGTACCAAGGCTATGGGAACTGGGGGCCTTCACACTCTAAATTCTGAACTGATTCCAGTGATTGACCAAATGGGGCTCCAGCAGGAGGTAATAAGATGCTTCATGCTCAAGGTTTATTTGAGCCTAGAGTCAGAATATAAGCTGAGTAAAGGGTTAGCTGATAAGAGGATGAGACAAGTGTCTAGGAAAAATGAAAAAGGGACGAAAGCTGATTAAAATAGTGGCTGTGTGTGATTCATACACAGGCAAGTGGAAGAGCCACCGCCTCATAGGTTTGGACTCAAGTCATGTTTAATAGGGCAACCAGAGTTCTTGTTCCTTTGTTGTCTTGTGTTCTGCCAATGTTCATCTCTCCTTCGGGTATTATATTAAACAATACATTATTTTCTTCCTGTATTTTGTCATCTTTAGTGTTATTTTGTGTTGAGAGTGTCCATAAGGATGTCATTGCTTCCACCATTCTGAAGCACAAGATAACATTGAAACTGTGAAGCTGTAGAAAAGATACTTCAGAAATATGCTTCATAGTGGCATCCAAGCATAATGATATTCACACAATGAATATGTCAAATAGCAAAAAATGCCAGTGCGATGCATCTGGCACTAATAAAACTTACTTGAAAAAAATATATATTTTTCTTTTTTTATGTGTGCAAAGTGCCACAACAGCAACTGAATCCACAAGCATGAAAAGAAAGCAGAAAGCATTTCAGCCAGCATGCTGAACACTACAGTTTCTCCATCTCCCCACTTTACCAGATCCTTATAACATAGCGGGTTGCTAAAACTCCATTTTAATGAATGATAATGTAATGCTGCCAAAAAAACAAATACACCAGTACCTTTTAAAACTGAATTTTCCTTTATTTATGTTTCAGTCCAGTGTGCAGCCCATAGGGATCAGCTATTTTTAACGGATTATTTCTATATTTCATTGTTGCTGTCTATCGAAGATGTGAGCCCAGGCTTCAATCTTACGAGCATTTCTCTGCATTTTTATTTTGCTCAGATTCACTCATGCGGACTGATGTGTTTACTGCAGTTTAAGATTTAGCAGCTGGAAGCCAGCACGAGGAGATGTCAGGATTCAGATTATTAGCATTCATACTCCTGTTTTAACTTGTCACAATCTTTCAGCACACCTCACAAGTCTCGTCAACAGACTCTCAGCTGGCCTGCAACACCTTAGATATCTTTTATGAAAAGCTTCCCTGGCAGCTTTCTACATCTCTATCTGGCTCTGTGTGCTTTTTTTTGCCCACAGGATGGATTGGGAACTCCTGTTGTGCCCAATGAAAAGCAAGCATCCTGATAGTTCTTATAAGACTGTAGGAGTTGAGGAGAAAGTGGAATGAAGCTTACATAAGAAAATGACAGGAAGTGTATTGCCAGAATAAGTGAAGGAAACAGAGTAGGGCGGCAGCAAGCAATGAACACATCCACCACTACTATGTCAGCCGCTGGAGAAGTGGAATCCTTCAGAACACATTCCTTGTTAACTGACCTGAGTTCATGCCAGCCAAAGATGTCTCTCCTTTGACAATCCTTTTGGCTTAATTGTAAAGGAATGAAAATAACAACCTAGTTCCTTGCTTTACTGAGATGTACATATTAAGCTTTAGTTTTAGGCCATATTGGCCTGCCCTCTAAAGATGTGAGAATGGTAACATTCTGGCCCAACACAAATGCCTTTTGTTGTGGCAGGTGGGTTCTTCTGGAAGCATCCATCAATGCCAGAGGCTCAAGTGCTGGCTGCTTTCCTAATGCAATTTTCAGGCAATAATTTGCACTTACATGGCCTGATAGGGGAAGCATGTGGTCTAAGGGCAGGCAACAGAAAAAAGCTCATACAGTATATTAAAATGAATATTCTGCAAAGCGAGTCAAGACTAAAGTAGTCATTTTTCAACATTGAATCTGTCTCATGTACAATACATCTCCCTCCATTAACCACTGTGATACTATGCTGTTTTCTTGACTGGAATATCTGAAAGAATTCTATACTGTTTTTGTCTTACCTGAAATTTTACCATGCTTTGTTAAGAACATCTGGGAAGAGTAATACATAATATGGAAGCTGAACACATTACACAATACTGAAACGTGGTGAAAACTTCAATCAGCAGAGCATAAGCCAAACTAAGCTTTTATTCCCTTTGTTCAAAAATCTTAGAATGTTTAAAAATGCTTGTCTTTGTCGTCCTCTAGTGACATGAATACAAGAACAGCTCGAAGTAGGTTTTAATTTCAGGAGACAAAAACACAGAACGGCTCTCTTAGCTGGATTGTGTCGTAGACCTCATGGCTATGCTTAGCATGGAATGGTTACACTGGCCTATACAGTCATTAAATCTTTATTTAATTAAATGTGTACAAGACAAATTGAAAGCAATTATTAGGAAAAGAGATTTGCCACCAACTAATTTGGTAAAAAAAAAAATGGATAGGGTCAGTTCCTTATGTGGCACATTTGATCCCTAGTTGAGTTGATGTCCTCTTAAATGCAGGCTATTCTGAGGACAAAAAAGGGAATTGATTGGTTATTAGGTAGGCATATCAAACAGAGTGAACACTCTTTGCCTGTGTCTTGATGTAGGTTGGAAAATTTCTTCTTCTGCATTATTTTTTTGCTTTGCAGTTTAGAAGTTAACTGTTAAAATTAATATACTTGCCTTTCCTTAACTATGTTAAGTCACAGAACAGACATTTCAGTCTGCTGATTGACTTGCCCAAAGAAATAACTAAGCAAAATAACAGAATTATCAATAGTTAAATCACATTTTTCTTAGGTTTAAACTGTATTTTCTCATATATTGTGTTTGTAAGAATTACTTATAAACGCTTTACAATCCCTTCACTTTTTCTTGTCTGGAGCCTCCTGACTCATCAGTGCAAGGAAACCTCTACTTACGATATATCGTTTGACACGTCATGATTTCTAGTCATGCAAGATGTTAAGCTTTTTGGGGTTACCTGCTATTTTTGGCTCTCCACACCTCAAACCCTCTCATTTTTTCATCCATTTTTGGACCATATTTTTTACAGGAAATTACACCCTGAAAACGTGGTGTCTTCAGCAAAAATGATCAGAAAGACTTGAACTCGCTTCACTCGCCAACCCCTGTGATTGGTTAATCTGATATACAATTTTAAAAGCTTTATTTTTCTTTGGAATTGTTACAATTTCTTTATTTACACTTTTACTTTAAAGCTTCAGTAAAAACAATATCTGGAATTACCTTTTCTTCAAGATCGCATTGAATTTTGATTCCGTTTTTGGAGATATATCATGATAACGCAACGTTTAACTGTCTGTGAGTGAATATCATTTCTTTTTCTCTAATAAATAATCTGACTTTTCTAATGTTTGTCCCTGTGATTTGTTAAGTGTCATAGCAAAAGCTATTCTCACGGAAAACTGTAAACATTTTAATACAAATGGCCTATCAAGGTCTCCCTTGGTATCTAATGTTTTATTCGCGGAATATACACTACATTACTTTTCTTGTTGCCTGTTAAAATTTGCATCGCTTCTCCGTGGTCATAAATATGCACCTGACCGAATTGTGTTTTCTTCAAAATTAAACTTGTCGTTGCTTTAATTGTTGTGGGACCATAGATTCTCATAGCCTATGGTCCATTATTGTCTAAATCTACATTTTGAACATTGAATGATGCGAAGGTGAAAAGATTATTGTGGACTCCTATATTTTGCCTGTAGTGTTTGTGGATTCTGCGGTGGGCAGGCGCCCTGCCCCGGGGTTTGTTCCTGACTTGTGCCCTGTGCTGGCTGGGATTGGCTCCAGCAGACCCCATTACCCTGTTTTCAGATATAGCGGGTTGGGAAATGACTGACTGAATGACTGTTAGTGGATTTCACTTTCCCCAAACATCAAATTTTTTAATTCTTGGATACGCCTCCTCATTGTGTAGAAACACTACTTTTCCCTGATTGCAACACAAATTAGACAATCTACAAGTCTCTGACTTCAAAGCCTTACAATATTTCCATACTTCTGACATATCACCTATGTCCATATATTTGATCTTTATTCACCTTTCTGTTATTTCACCAACAAATAATTTCTCTTTGTTAGCGCTAATGCAACCTTTACTATCTTTTTTTGATACTTTCGAATTTTTCTGCTTTTATATTCTTTAACTTGCTCTGCATGTATATCGCGCCTACTTTTTTTTGTGTCTTTTGAATTCCACTGTTTTCATTATCTCTAACCTGCTATGCATGTGTTTCGCCCCCTCGTTTTTGAACCTCTTTATGACGTTTAACTTTGTTTTCTGCTCTCTCTTTTATTTCTGACCTCGCTTTGTCCTGATATTTTTTTAATTACACCTGGTCCGTGATAATTATTTTCCCTTTTTTCGAGTAATAATTTCCGTTTGTTGTGCTAATGCGATCTTTACTATCTTTTTTTTATACTTTCGAATTTTACAGTTTTCATATCTTTATCTTTCTCTGCATGTGTATTGTGCCATCATTTTTTTGAGCCTTTCGAATTCCATTGCTTTCATAATCTCTTACCTGCATTTTTTTCTCTCCAACACAACGCAATCTCTTTTCTCCGTGCTGCTCTTTCTTCTTTGCTTAGTTGTTGACGTTTCATCTAGAACGTATTTTCCTTATACGCTTTATATGAGCTGAATATAGTGGTTGTAAGTATTGTGTGACTTGCAAGAATCTCATGTTCCATGTCCCCGTGAGACGGTCCTGGGACAATCTCTTTTGTCTCGCAGGTCTTTCAAGTGTCTTCCGAGAAGATCACATCTTGTTATATTTTTTTACAATAGACAGATTAGCTTGTAGATACCATAGTGGTAGGAGCAGCTGCCTCATGGATCTACTACCCTGGATTTAAATCCCAAACACAGTCATTATGTGTATGGGGTTTGCATATTTTAATTGTGTCTGCATGGGATTTCTTTTCTAAATCTCTAGAGATGCCCATTTTAGGTTTATTATTTGATTTTAAGCTTCAAAATGGTCCTGTGTGGATATGTGTAAAAGTGGGCACTGTGATGATCTGGCTCCCTATATAGAGTTGGCGTCTGTCTTATATGCTCTGTTCCCCTGTGACAATGAATTGGATTAATAGGGCTTGATGCCCCATGTGCCCCTAGCCTTGTCACTTTCTGCTTCTGAGGGCACCAATAGTCACGACCGGAGATGGATCAGGGTGAGGAAGCAAACAAACAAGATCTACTTGGCAAATAAGCAACAGTTAATTAGAAAATCTGATAAATAAAATTGCAAACAACATTGTGCAAGACAGTGCTTCTTCTGTTAAGCAATAAATAGTTAAAAAATAATCCATAAAATCATGCTTTAAAAAAAACCTTTTGTGTCAGAGTGTTCAAACTATGGAAAACCAATTAATAAGGTAAAATAAAAAATAGAGGCTTTAAAAATCTCGTGGTGCCTTTCATCCCTTTCACTGTCCTCATCAGAACTATGGGCATCCTACAAATGCAGCCTGTCACATCCCCCTTAATCTGTCACCTCAGCCAGTACCCGCAGACCCTCCATCGATCACAGCAACTCCTAGGATGCTGTACTCTTGGAAGCTGCTGCGTCCAGACCCCATCCTTCACTTAGCTCCCATGGACTGTTTCTCTGCCAACTCACTTTTCATCTGTTCTGCGACAAGAGGGCATCCATCTTTCTCTGAGCTCTCAACCAGCTCACCACAATTAGTTAACATGACAAATGCTACTCAGTTTGCCCACCTGTTGTTAAACTTCTACCAACCACTAATTGCATTTTCTTTCATTTTTTTTCCTTCTACATTTTTTTCTCTCCCAAAACACAAATCCTGCTCCATTTTATTTACTTTTTAAACTGATCATGAATCTGAGTCATAGATTGTGCCACAACCATTAAAAAGATTAAAAGGAATTAACAATTAATACAATCCACACTCTGTCTCACCACACAGGGTTTGAGAGTTTAATATTACTAGCATGCAGGTCCATTGAAAACGATGAACCTGGTTTTTAAAGAATAATGAGTCAATAAATCGAAGTCATGTAACAGCTATCTTGGCATGAGAATGTGTGAAAAAAACTCCATCTTTTGAAAGATTAGTGTCACAATGTCAATGGAAACTTTTAGTTGAGGAGTGAGATCCACATTAAGTGTCAACCTCAGGCAGTGCCATGGCATTCTTCATTTGTTAAACTGTTCCCCAGAACTGAATTGGGCCACACTAAAATAATAACTGTTTTGTTTATAACCCATTTCTATATACTTTTGGCAGCAGTAGTGGCTTGTAATGCAGAGTGCTGGTGCACCGCCTGCATACCCCAAATATTTTAAAAACTCTACTTAAATTAATTAAACAATGTGAAATAATCATAAAATAAATTGGTTTATTTGCTCAATTTGTCTGGTACCAGCACATGTCAACACCCTATAAAAACTGGTTCAAGTTGATTTGTTTAATTTCTGTGTGAATCCCAATATTTCCTGAGTGAAAGGCGCCGGCCAAATGAGAGTCTAGGTAAGCCCTTGATGCTTTGGCAAGCTAGCGATCTGAAGCTACCCTTTAATTGGTTGCTTTCAGATTTTTCCAGGGATGTAGCTCTCTGCACCCCAGACACTCCCACATTTATTTTCAGTGAATTAGTATTGTTTTAGGTTTTTTTAATCTAATGTGATTGGACAATCGTCAACGCACCATTTCATGTTCATGTCAATGGTTCATACTTCACACTTGCCATTAATGTAACTACAGATGAGTGAGCACGACTTTAAGGAGAGGGCAAAAATAAGTGGAATTTCAAAAATCAAAGAAAATGTGATTATTTCTTTAATGAAACACTCCTTCATAAATTGTTCACTTGAAGATAAAAAGAAGATAAAGATGCTTGGACCGGACCAATTTATGAATTCAGCAGCAGGCAAGTGGTCGAGGATGAGCTTACATGTGGACTTTTTCCAGCTCTCATTATGACAAACAGAGTTGGCTAACTGGATGTGATGTAAGTAATGCCTTTTTTTGGTTTCCTTGTTTGCTGTTTGTGGAAAATGACGCTGGTACAAGACCTAAAACATCTTTCTGAAAAATGTAAGTGACATGAAAGTAGCTGTGGTCATCTAGACAATATTTTTTGGCAGGCTTAGTGAAATCACTCAGTTTGATCAGAAAGTAATTGAGAAATTTTCAGGCCTAAAGGAAAGGAAGGTAAAATTTATGTTCAAGGAAATACAAGTATACTGATTGTAAAGGCAGAATAAGATTTAGGTTGGACTTGTCCTGAGGGTGCTATAAAACAGATGTGAGGGAAAGTTATGCTTTAAGATGTTGGGGTCTGTGGATCTTACAATGTGAATTTGTGCACAGGTGAGGGAAGCCTGGCAAAATTGCATTGCATTGGGCAGACTGGCAGCAAGTATAAAATAAATGGTGGGGGGGACTCTATAGATGTGGTAAATGATAAACTGGGATGCAAGACCTGAAAGAAATCAGAGGACTAGTGATTGTAAGATGTGGATTTATAGAAGACATTGGAAATGCCCAAGGACTTGGCACTGTATGAGCAGAGGCAGATTTGGACTGGACCTATGCTATGAATTTGTTATAGGAAAGACAGAAGTGCAATTTATTAGAAGATTATAGAGGTGGAGGTGTGGACATTATGGTGTGGGTTTTGGCAGAATAGGAAATTGGGCAAGCTGGCAGAGGATTGGGCAATTTAGAGACAGGTGCAGTATAACATTTGGGTAGCAGGTGCACCTTTTATTTTTAAATTTAAAGGACAAGTAGGGGACCATTAAGGGGACAAAGGATGTCACAGACTGAAGGTTTGGAGCACAGTAGAAATGGGAAAGCTGTCACCAGATTAGACAGCATGGTGAAAAGGGTATAATATATTTTGGTCGGGATTTTGGGTCTGGTACTGGACAGGCCAAGATGTGCATTGGCACTATGACAGGGACCACGAGAGAAGATGGAATGACCAGGTAGATTTGAAAGGCATTAAATAATACATAGAAAGGAAAGGCACTATATAATAGATAAATGCTGCATGTGTTTGGCGCGGTTCCCCCCCCCCCCCCAATGTATTTCACCAGCCACCACAGTTTGGCAGTATATTATGATCATTAATGTCTTTTTAACTACCCACATCTCTAGCAGATCACAGCAGGTTTTCTCAACTGCCATATCTGTTCCAGACTACAGTACTTCAGGATTTCAAAGTACTTAAATGAACCATATTTTGATTTCTATTTTCTAAAGTTCTTTAGGTTCTGATACAAAAACACATGTTCACAGCATGGTATTACCACCAATGTTTTATAGTACTGATAATATTTCTCAGTGGTTATTATTATTAGACTTAGGTCAAACATACATTTTTGGTTTTGATCATACAGCCCACAGTCGGTTTCTAACTTATCAGCTATGGAAAAATGCAATTCCTGCCACAGCATTCTTGGTTGGCTCTTTGTTTAGTGCTCTACTCACCCAGGGACAATAAATTGAGAAACTGATCAGAAAAAGGTGAATACTTTTTATAGCCACTGCACATTTTGCAAAGATAGATAGATAGATAGATAGATAGATAGATAGATAGATAGATAGATAGATAGATAG
>JANRMT010062861.1:45220234-45235144 GCA_026402145.1 Polypterus bichir lapradei | reverse complement strand
GGCCGCCCTGTATGTCAATCAAGTGGCAAATGCCATAGGGAGGATATACGATAGACTAACGTTTAAAAATTTTTTTTTTTTTGAATGCAACAGGTCGATCGCGATCGACGCATTGGGCACCCCTGCTTTAGATAATCTCTTGTTTTCCACTCAAAAAACTATAAACCCCCAAAAAACCTCTTTAGTGAATTCAGAATTGTCTGGGAAACAAATTTCCCCATCAGTGCCAAGAAATTATATAAAAAATCAAAAACTGGCTGCTTCACTCATCAATGTTTGATTGCCAAGCTCCTAGGCTTGGGAGTTAGTGAAGTCCTCTGCAACTGTGCTTTGTACTTCCTAAATGGCAGACTCCAGGATGTGCAGTTTGGCAGCATTACTTCCTCCACACTGATCCTCAAGCAAGTCGACAATCAGAATATTGTCCTGCCGAGCCCCTTTTTGTTTTACTCTTTCTTCACCAGTTGATGATGTGGCCAAACAAGGCTCCAAATTCATCATTAAATGAAGACACCACCATCATCTTTGGCCCAATGACCAAAAATGATGAAATGGCCTACAGAGAAAAAATTTACTCCCAACACAGTGATGCCATGAAAATAATAAAAATAATAAAACAAAGACAATGGTTTTAGAAATGTTAATATGAAATAAACACACTAAATTTGAAATATCTACCACTATTGTAATTAGGAAGCTCGATGCACTTGCTACACAGACTGAAAATGAAAACAAGAACATTGTTAAAGGTTGTTCAAAAATTATGAATGCTGTTGTTTTATTCCTCTTAATAAGGTTTCAATACAGAACAGACTCTGCTTGAACTGGACAAATGAGTACTTACACTGCACAGATGTGTCACATAGAAGCTACTGTAACTATTTGACCACCGAAAAAGTACAACTGACCAAGGACTCTGCTGCATACCTGTAGATATTGGTGAGCACAGATGGGGACTCCTGGGCTTTTTTCAGATATTAATGTATATGACAGTGCTGTTGTGTCATTTGAGGACACCTAGGATGAGCTGTAGCCAATTTAAGACACTCTGAAATTTAAGGTTATTTAGCCTTCTCCAAATTTTAGTGTGCCCCATCCAGTCAGTCCCAGCACCATGGTTGAAGCAAAAGGGAGCATCACCTTCTCAAATGAACTGCCATGCCACCTCAGTTTTGGACAAACTGATTTCTGAACACTTTTGGCCTACTTAACGTAGACCTTAAACACAGTTGTACTTTGTTAGTGGTCAACATACCAATCAGTGTGTTGCTGTGGAAAATTTTTTGATTTTCATCAACCATGAAAAGCAGACGAGGGTCGTCATCTTTAGCTTAAAACAGTACATTTAATAAAGTCATCAAAGCAGAGATTCAGGTGCTCTTTTCACTTTGTGAAAAGTCAGTCAAAGACAATCTCTGTTCTAAAAAGAGTCTTATCTACAAAGCCCCTGAATAACTCAGAGACTTTGTAAAAATTCTATCTGGAATATAGATCAAGAATATTTGGAAGGATAAGGTGAGAGGTGTTTTAGAGGGATGATTAAAGGCCAGAGGCAAAAAGTACATGTTACTGTAACATCTGCTACATGATATCAAGCTCTAACACTCATTTCTCTTGCATTACCTCCTACTGCATTGCCTCCTCCTTGCTGGCTGACATCAAACACTGGTTGTCTGTAAACTTTCTCAGACCGAATAGCGATAAAACTGAGGCTTTAAAAATTGCATCTCCAGGCACTTTAAGGAAATAAGGAAATGTTTCAGTAAAAATCCTGGCCTTTATTACATCTTTATCTGCACAGGTTAACAATATTGGTGCTATTTTTCATCCTACACTCTCGTTTAATACTCTATTAAAAATTTTAATAAGGTTGCCTTTTTCCATGTTATGCAAATTTCAAGGCTACGTCCATTGCTCTCTGATACTCCAAATAAGACTCTTATTCATGCTTTTGTCACCTCGCAATTTGACTATTGCAACACAGTATTGTTTGGTAATCCTGCATGGAGTCTAAAAAAGCTACAATATATACAAAATTTAGCAGCAAGGGAGGTCACACATGTAAAATCCTGGGAGCATATTACTCCTATACTTTTAAAATTACTGTAGCTACCTGTCCCTTTCTACATTTAATATCAAATTCTCCTTTTAGTTTTCAGGGTCTTTATGTTCTAGACCCATTGACTCTTATTAACCTTCCATTATGCAGAATACACACCATGGGCAATAAGGTTTTTAGTGTATCAGAGCCACAGTTATGGAATGTCCTGCCTTTGGAGCTCCGTATTTGTACCTCACAATTTGTATTGTTGTTTTTTGTTGTTCTCGTGTTCTCGTTAATTATGATTTTAAATTGGACTGTTTGATGTTAGGGCGGCACGGTGATGCAGTGGGTAGCACTGCTGCCTCGTAGTAGGAGACCCGGGTTCACTTCCCGGTTCCTCCCTGCATGGAGTTTGCATGTTCTCTCCGTGTCTGCGTGGGTTTCCTCCCACAGTCCAAAGACATGCAGGTTAGGTGCATTGGCGATCCTAGTGTGTGCTTGGTGTGTGGTGTGTGTGTGTGCGTGCCCTGCGGTGGGCTGGCACCCTGCCCGGGGTTTGTTTCCTGCCTTGCACCCTGTGTTGGCTGGGATTGGCTCCAGCAGACCCCTGTGACCCTGTAGATAGGATATAGTGGGTTGGATAATGGATGGATGTTTGATGTTATGTATGTTGTTGTATGTACAGTGTGCTTGGATACCTTGAAAGTAGCATTTAAATAGAATGTATTATTATTATTATTATTTTGGAGTCACCAAATAACCTAAAATGTACATCTTTGGGATGTGGGAAGAAAAACTGAAAAGTCTAGGGAAATATTATTGCAAATATCAGGAAATGTGTATACTTCACAGAGGCAGTGATCAGGCTTGGGTTTTCAACCCAGGATGCTGAATCAACAAGGCAGCAACAATAAACCCTGTACCATCATTTTAAATTATGATAATATATATTATAAAATCAAAAAAACAACCAAATGACATTATCATCCATAAAATATCAGTGACTGTATTCCCTGAGAAACAATAAAGAAGCATCTGTTGTATCAGAAACAGCAGTTAACACACGTGTAATGCTTAACTATCTTTTCTTTATTTAACATCCACACCAACAACCAATACTTTCATTTTCCTCCTACAACCCCCCA
The DNA here is from genome assembly GCA_026402145.1 of Polypterus bichir lapradei. Lineage (NCBI taxonomy): Eukaryota > Metazoa > Chordata > Cladistia > Polypteriformes > Polypteridae > Polypterus > Polypterus bichir. The sequence continues at coordinate 45,231,955 of JANRMT010062861.1, read as the reverse complement.
CATCTGCTTCTGCACAGACATCACATTTCCCCTCCTTTTTTTAAAATGAAGGCCTACTTGGTAACATAGTCCTTAAGCCAGGAGGGAGATCTTCTGTGCCTGAATGAATGTGAAACCTCATTGGAAACCCATGGGAGTGATTGAGGAGCAGCCAGTCCATTTCCAGCCACTGTTTGGGGCTCCCATGCCATCAGGCTATGCATCTTTGGGCCATAATGAAGCTGACTTGGTGATGTGACTTTTTTCAGGCTATTTGTGTGACGCCTAGAACCATCTTGCAGAAGAAAAGTAGGTGGTCCAAGCTGCCGAGTAATTTTCAATGGATCTGACCACGGGGTCTCATCTTGTTGATACGGCGAGGAAGCCACACACGCACCCAGTCTTGTTCCTTTAGTAATGGCAGTTTTGGTTTTCTGGCCTGACTGAAATGCTGCTGCATATACTGCTGTTGAGAGGTAATATGGGCCTGTGTCTGTGAGAGTGTTGGTATTGGTAATGATTTACACAAAGAAAGACTTTCTAAAGGAAGAGTCAGCTCTCTACCTAACATTAAGGAAGCAGGTGATACCCCTGTTGTGGTATGTTTTGTTGCTCGAAAATGTAACAGGGTCTGGAGGAGAGCTGCCTCAAACTGCCAAACTTCTGTCAGGTATGCCCGGATTCCATTTTTTATCGTGCGGTCCAAATAGTTATGAAATTCACCAGAAGTGAACTGGGGCCCATTATCAGTAGTTATCATGTCTGGCAAGCCCCACCGAGTGAAGAGGTAATCCAGGCTCCTAATAATGGATTGGGTAGTCACAGTTGCAAGAGGCAGGGCTTCTGGCCATTTGGAATGGAGATCATACACCATCAAAAGATAGCGAGTGTGGTGTGGAGCACCAAGCAATTCACCACAAATGTCGACTTGAATGTGCTTCCAAGGAGCAAGTGGCCATTGTACAGGAGTAAGAGGAGCTGGTGGACTAGGTGGGGGTTTGCCACTGAGGAGACAGGCACTGCAGTCCTTTACCAGTATCTCAACATCACGGTCTATATTAGGCCGCTACACTATATCCCTACAACGTTGTTTCAGCTTAACAATTCCCAAATGGCCCTCATGTGCCATTCGCAAAACTTGTGCTCATAGCACTGCTGGTATGAGAATATGATGGCCTCGAGCAATACAGACATCTTCCCAACAGAATAAATCGTCCTTAACCCTATAGTATGGAATCAGTTCCTGTTCTATTGTGGTGGGCCATCCATCCCTAATAAAACAGCGAAGTTTGGAGAAAATAGGTCATCCCTAGATGCTTGGTGCAGCTTGTCCAAAGAGATAACAAAAGAGAGAGGAGCATGCAACATAAACACCAGATCTGGCTCCAGGTCACAAATCTGCTGTACTGCAGTTGGCACAATTGCTCGGGATAAGAGGTCTGCTACTGTATTGTGCCTACCTGGTGTGAATTCAAGCTTAACATTGTACTGGTGCAAACAGTCTGCCCAACGCAGCAACCTGAGGGGCTTATGACCAGATCCATTTGTGTGTAACAGTGTTGTAAGGGCCTGGTGGTCAGTACGGAGAGTAAAAGACCTGCCGTACAAGTAGAGATGCCACCGTTCACAAGCCCATATACAGGCCAAAGCTTATCTTTCTCCAACAGAATACTTCTGTTCAGCAGAAGACAGTGCCCGTGAAGCATAAGCGACAGGCCTTTCTATACCATTGGGGAAGGACTGCTCCCAAAGCTGTAACAGAAGCATCACATGTCACAATAGTGGAAGCTGTAAGAGTAAAGTGAGCTAAAGTAGGAGAACTGGTGAGCTGCTGTTTAAGTGTCTCAATTGCCTTCTGACGGTCTGATGTCCAATGCCAGGGAACATCCTTCTTAAGGAGATGGTGTAGAGGTGCTGTTGTTGAGGTAAACTGTTGGAGGAAGCGAATATAATATGTAGCCATTCCCAAAAAGGATGCCAGTTGTGAGGATGTTTTAGGTTCAGGAAGAGAGTGGATGGCATCCACATGGGACATTATAGGCATGATGCCTTGCCCTGAGAGCCTACACCCCACAAATTCAATTTCTTGCACCCTAAAAATACACTATTCCAAGTTAAGAGTAACATGGTAACGTGAGAGTTGGTGGAGCACCTAAGAAAGGCGTTCATCATGTTGGCCCAGGGTGGTACCATGCACTACGATATCATCCAAATAAATGGCTACACCTAGAATTCCTGCAAGCATAAGAGACATGACCTTCTGAAAACAGCTAGGTGCTGAGCTAAGGCCAAAAGGCATCCTCTTATAATGGAAGGCACTGAGGTGTGTCACAAAAGCGGTTAGATCTCTGCTTATAGGATCAAGGGGAACCTGCAAATAGCCATGATTTAGGTCCAGTTTACTGGACACTGTAGACCCATGAAAATGTGTGGTCAGCTCCTCGGCAGTTGGCAAAGGGTATTTATCAGGAATAATTACTTTATTAACAGAACGCAGATCAATGTATATACGCAAACCTCCTGATTTTTTCTTTGCCACAACTAAATTTGAAATCCATGGGGAAGCATCCACTGGTTCAATAATGTCCTCTTCCAGGAGGTGGTGGAGCTCTGTTGAAACTTGGTCTCTTAATGATAATGGCACTCTACGCAGCGGTTGGATAACTGGAGAAATTGTTTTATCCACTGTGGGTTGATGGATGAACCCAGTAATGCAGCCCAGTAAATAAAATTGGGAAGGCCTGTTGACATTGTGATGTCACTTGCATAATGTCAGTGCCACTTGAATCACACAAATGAAATTGCAATCTGTGGAGCAGATCCAAACACATTAGATTTTCACCCATTGTGGTTACAAAAAATGTAAAATCAAAAGGCCCTTGGTCTTTATACTGAACTGCACGACAAACAGTGCCCAGAACTGGTATGTTTGAATTACCATATCCTGCAAGTGGTACTGAGGTGTGTTGAAGTGAGACATGAAAGAAGTGTCTCTCATATGTCACTTTATTCAACAAAGAAACCTTGGCTCCTGTATCAATGAATAAAGGGAGAAGAATGTCGTTTACAAAACAGGCACACGTTTTGAAATGGTTGCCTGGTCTGGACACCAAGTTAATTATTGCTGAAGATGAAGGTGTCTCAGAACGGGGTGGATTTGGACCAGAGCGTCACCACCGAGCAAAATGCTTCATTTTTTGACAATTTCTACAGCGCTGGCCGAGTGCAGGACAGTCTCGTGCTTTGGTAAAATGTCTGAAGGAGCCACCGTTTCCACAACGCCGTTGGAGAGCCTGCGGTACATTCTTTACAGCCTGCACTGGCATTGGCAACGATGTGTCAGTAGGTGGTGCTGTTGCTGTGCCTGACAATTTAGACACGGCCACTATCGCTGCTTCGACTTGTTTTCCAATCTCTACGGCTTTACTTAACGTTAAGGCGTCCGGTTGCAATAATAAACGCTCTCTCAGCTGTTCACAAGACGTTTTCTCAATCAGTTGGTCCCTTATTAACTCGTCTTGTAGTGTCCCGAACTTACAGTGTTGCACAAGCTCACGCAACGCTGAAACAAACTGTGTGATTGACTCACCCGGCTGCTGAGCACGCTGAAGGAACCGAAAACGGCTCAGGAGGACGCTTTGGCTTGGGCCGAAATGGCCATCCAGTGCTGCCACCGCGGCCGCAAAAGACTCGTCAGTCAGTTGCAAGGTAGAAAAAATGCGCTGTCCTTCCGCTCCCAAACAGTGTAATAGAAGCTGCCTTTTCCTAGCTGTCTCAACGTTATTCAGCTCCGCCTCGACCGAACGATACCAGCGTCTCCAGGGAACTAGCAGTTAACCAGGTACTGGCGAGAAAGAAGCTGAAGGAGGTAAACCAAACTCTGCCATCCTCGTCGCCGAACTGTTGCAGTTCACACACGTGTAATGCTTAACTGTCTTTTCTTTATTTAACATCCACACCAACAATCAATACTTCCGTTTTCCTCCTACAATCCCCCACATCCGCTTCTGCACAGACATCACAGCATCCTAGTTTGGACTTCGACTGGACATTTGTGGACTTGGTCTACTTTAATACTGTGAAGCGACTAATATGCTTCACTTCTCTTATAGGTTTTCATTGTGGTATCAACAATAAGGAGGAGAACAAAATAATTCAGACGTACCACGTGATTTTCAATTACTTTAAGCCATCCTCCCACTTTTTCGGATGATAATAGATTGGGATCATTAGACATTTTGTTTTGTTAGCAATGCACCTGTGGAATTCCATCCTTATATCTGCTCCATTTTTGAGTAGTCACCTAGTTGCTGTTTTTGCTTTGTCGATCAGAGAAGCACAATAGCATAAAGAAAGATGGTCTGTGCATTGTGGACATGATACATTTTATATACAACTTATATTATCAGCATGAATCATCACAAAGTAATATATAAAACAAATAAAATTACAATATACTATCTTACTGATAAATAGAAGAGTACACTAAAACTAAGGATTAGTAGTGTAGGTAGCAAACAACGCAAGACTATTAAACAGGCATTAGAATGGGCCAGTAAAAGCAGACAATAAGGCTTTGTGGAAAGCAAAGAATTATTTCAAGCTAGAAACTGTCAAGCAACTTTGATTGAGAGTTTCTGTCACTTGAATAAGCGCTGGCAATTTACTATAATCTCAGGATTACTAGATGCTGACTGAAAAGAATGGATAAAGATGTACATGTTTCATCCTTACAACAGTGCCAGCACTGGTATTGTGGTCCAGAGACAAAAACAACATGTTTTGTAACATTTACAGTACTTGCTTTCTCAGTCCTTATTACTGACTCACTGACTTATGCTGCCTGAAAGTGTAAGAGTGTGACAACAAACCCCTATACTTACATACAACACCTTTCAACCATCCTGTTTACCAAAACGTTGATGACAATACCTGGAGTGAATGTCCTAATCCAGTGCTATGACCTCTTACCAAAATCAAAGAATTTGTTTATGTTCCTTGGAGTTCCTGTAGTGATTCATCACATTTAATAAGAATCCGTGAGTCCAGATTATAAAGAAATATTGAAAACTTTATTGTTAGAAGTTAAATGCTACAGCTGTGGTTAAAAAGAATTATGGTCTTCAAAATCCATAACTGACAAAGGCCTTAGTGCTGGTCACTCACCATCCTTAGCTTTTTAACAGAGTTTATAATAATTTAGCAATATCCAAATAACCATTACAATCAAACCTTATTGTAATAACCTGGACATGTGCTAAGATGGAGAAAAGGAATCAGGCACTTTACATGAGGGTGGTGGTATATAGCCCTAAAAAGAACCACTGACTTCTTCATCAGCTGCTTCCACCATGCTCTCAGGTCATCCTTCTGCTTTGTCCTCTTGTCCAATCATACATACTGCCCAGCTCAGTCTCACTTGGCTTACCCAGATCACAGACAACCAGTTTCCCACATATTAACTCAGCTCCATGAGTTGACCCAAGGTCAGGGTCTGCATCAGGGCTGACAGACTTTTGTAGCTGGGAGATAATATGAAGTACTCCGTAAGTGCTGTGTGTATGCTGCAAATCCCAACCACCTCCCTTTCTTTATGACTGCCTTCTCCACATATCTCTACCCCTTCTTACAGTCCACAGCCTATTAGGGACGTGTCCCTCTCAGGTCTGAACCTGGGGTTCTACATTGCCCTCCTCTCAGAACATTCATCTTCAGGATTAGCATAATTTCCATCCGCCTATCCTGAAGTCATCCTGCTTGAGCAAGGTTGAGGAGGAATAACAGCATTAATTTTAAACCAGACTTCTGTCTTGGAGGCATCAATTTGTTCATATCCCTACCACTGTTATTTGGTGCTTATGTGGCAAAACACAGTGATCACTCAAACGGCATGTTTGGAAGTGAGGGTCTGCCTGATCTGAAGTAGTGAACTGTTGTTGAATTTAGGCCGCAAATTGTTCGTTTCAAACTTCATGTTTGCACATAAGGCATTTCACATATGTACCTTGTCCCAAATGTCAGTGAATGACTTTTTAGATTTTTAATCTGATATAAGGCCTTGTACTGTGAACATTAGAATATACAGATATGCTTAGATTTCTGATTTATCTGACTCCAAAATGAATCCAAGGGATGTGTGTGAAATCATAAGCTGATGCAAACTACTTTCAAAAAGATGTTGTCTAATGTATAAGTACATGTCATTTCCTGTGACAAAAAACAATTTAACAAAATCTGCTGTATTTCTTATGTCAGTAGTGTTTACTGCACTGTGGTTGATTTGATCAAATGAATCATATTCATACAGCAACACGTTCATACATTTATTAATAGCCAACATTGATTACTCTGAGTGGTGTACAGGTATCAAACTCATCAAGGAGAATGATATGAAATGAAGTGACCAGATGTGCTGACAAATTACTTCAAATTGCTTATTTTAAATGATGTTATTGATCAACTGAAACAACTAATTGGCATATTCCCAACAGCTATAGAGCAAAAAAGAAATCAAATAAAATCTTCAAGTTAAATGTTTGACTTGTAAAGAAGAATTTTAGAGCTGTGATCTAGGAGATGCTTTCTGTCATACCCTCAGTTATTCAGGAATGGGCTCATAGGTTAAGGTACTCTGCTCATAATGACTGGTGGCCACAGGTCAACTGATTTTTTTCTTTGCATTCAAGCAGGACCAGCCAGTGAGCACACTAAGGACTCATTTTATTTTTATTCTGGTTTTCAAACAGTCTACAAAGGCCATCCAGGGTTAAGTGTTTAATGAAGGTAGAAGTTTTGATTACAAATCCTAAACTCAATTTTTCAGAGCAGAAAAACTTCAGTTAATTCTTAAATATGGAGACTCAGTATTTAAATAGCACTTAGAAAATAAAATGTGATTATATAAACAAATAGAAGGTTGTAGGTAAACCAGTCAGACTTATAACCTACCATATGTCACACACGTGTGACTAGGAAAGAGCTGAGTGGAACAAGTGGAGATAATTACCCACCAAGCCAGGGGGGTGGCGGGGTGCAATAAACATACCTCTGTTATCTCTACAGGCCAAATATGGGAAAACCTGCCTGATTTAACTTTCAGTTCTTATGCCCAGACTGACGTCACTTCCAGTTCCAGTGCCCAGCCTGACACCACTTCCAGTTCCGGTGCCCAGCCTGACATCACTTCCAGTTCATGGCTTATAAAGCCGCCATTTTCCAAAACCTCATCAGTTCAGTCTTGGAACTCAAACCAAACAGATCATTCCTGTTTTCAATACCCTTTTGCAGCCAGGGACAATACATGGGTGGCTGCCCCAAACCTTTTTTCGTGTGTTGAGACTACTTCTTTTACACATGCTAATACTCAATAGCAAATGCAGCCATTACTGCTCCTGACTAACAAGTGAGTTTTATTTGCTTTTAAGCTACCAAATCTCCTTTTATCTTATTTTATAAGTGTTTTCTTAAAAAGACAGTTTACATTTATCAAAAGGCATAATATTTCATTAAAATGAATAGTACTGCCTCATGAATAGTGAACAAAACAATTTGCATGATACTGAATTTGACAAAACAATTGTGAAAAATTTGGTGTTTCATGACAAATAAAGTTCATGTCTTTGACACCGAAGAAAAGGTAGTCAGGCACTTGCTGTCATTTGATGTTTAAATAAAGCTCTCTCACAAAAAAGGGGTCATTTCCTATCACATGTGCACATTTTGTCAAGTCATGATACTTTTGTTGTAGTTGTTCTGGGAGTACAATACCTGCTTCGCCAATTATCATGACAATCTGGCCAACAATAATCCTAAAAAAACATTGAAGACAGAAACCATACTCAGTACATTCCTCCATGGTGTTTGGAGCATGGCTAGCCACATCCTCATCTGCAGGAATCAGCAAACAGGAAAGGGAGGCTGCTAGAAAGGGTTCGGGTTCCAGTATTGCACATTTTACTGCAGAGAAAACACATGAATGAGCATTATGGTGTATTTTAGTGTGTCTTTGTGCAGAAAATAGGCAGCATGTCACTCATCCATGGTAATATGAATGGCAGCTCTAGGATATAATGGATTTTACAGGTTTGCTACAGATTACTTGAATTATGCACCTGCAGAAAAAATGCAGGTGAATGCAGAAGTGTCAATAATGCTTTAGAGAGAGTTATTTGTTGTTTTCCACTCCAAAAAAACCTAAAATACTTTTTTTAGGCATCAATTTTGCAAAACTGTATGTGAAAGAAACTCATGTTTCTCACATGACTACTTGTGAACAGTAAGCATACAGTACAGTTTCAAACATGCTTAATCCAGTTTAGGTTCTTATGGAGCTAGAACCTCATTTGATAGCACAAGAGGAAGCAACCCTGGAGATACAAGTCAATCAAAAGACCCATTTTCATACACACTCTCACAGTTAGGGAATCCATTCCCGGACATTTTTCATTCCCACATTCCCGGGAATGAAACTGCTGTAATTCCCGGGAAACTGGGAACGGCCAAGCTCGTAGCGTGTAAAAGTGTAAAAATCGATCAAGAAATAACAGAGTTATAGTTGAAAACTGAAGACTTCATTGACGTCTGTCAGACAACAGCTTTGAACAGCAACTTGAAATTCCAATGCGTAAGTCTGTTGCATCCGCACTATTTGTGGCAAGTTGTGCCAAGAAACTTGCCATCACAGAATGATGACAAGAAACTGGATGCATCGGTAAAAGCTGAAATGGCGGTGTTTCAGAGCAACGGCAAGCGCGGGCGTTGCTTAGAACAAGTGTATCTGTATCTGATGACTGTGCTGCCTACTTCAGTGGAGGCAAAGCGTGCTTTCTCAGCAGCTGGCGTACTCTGCACGAAGTACGCTCTTGCCTGGACGACCGCATGCTGGACAAGTTATACCTTCTACGCTCTTATTACCGCAGCTAACTAGATCAGGGGTGCCCACAGTTTTTCGGCTTGCGAGCTACTTTTAAAATGACCAGATCGAAATGATCTACCTACATTAAAAAGTATATATATATACACTGAGTATACATTATACATAAAATATATGTTGTCGTACCTTACATAACTGAATAACCTTTATGGCACAATAACAGTTCAATACATTTATGGTCACTACAGTATTTGGATTTAATAATCTTCATGTGGGAAAAGGCTGACTCGCATAAATAAGTAGAGCCGAATAATGCAGTCAAGGAGCTTTTGAATTCAGCAGAATGAAAAATGACGGCTGTCCGATTAATTTCGATATTAGTTCCCTCTCTTTTCTCTTTCTCAGATCGCTTTTCAGAAGGAAGTCAGTTTTGTAGTTTTTATGAACAGTTCGAAAGTGCCTTTCCACATTTTCCTTCTTTGGAATAGCAATGATAGATTGACAGATCAGACAAACACACTTCGATTGTGACATTGTGAGAGAAAAAAATCCTCTTCTAATTCCACATAAAGCCCGTACCCTCCCCAAACAAATTTTTTTTAATCCCTTCTTTAGTCGATATAAATTGTAAAGCTAACTAGATCACAGCCGGAGTTTTGCAGTAGCTCGCACGTTTGATCGTGCGTGCGGGATGACCAGTGTTTTGGAAGAAAGGAGATCTCAGACTGGCCGCCCTGTATGTCAATCAAGTGGCAAATGCCATAGGGAGGATATATGATAGACTAACGTTTAAAAAAAAAAAAAAAATAATGCAACGCGATCTACCTGCATTACCTTTGCGATCTACCGTTCGATTGCGATCGACGCATTGGGCACCCCTGAACTAGATACATATACTTGTATGACAGCATGAACTGCTTGTAGATAAGGTTAGTCTTTTATTGGTGTCAACATATTACAGTAGTTTTATTAAAAATAAGTGTCGGTCGTTCTAAAACCGTTCACATGTGAGATGCCCGTGCACTGTGTCATCCCTGGGAGAGCCCGGGATTCCCGAATTCCCGGGAATGGATAAACCTGGCCGGGAATGGATTCTCAACGCACAGTCAGTTTAGGCCATCTGTTAAACCTAACCCACACATCTTTGGTGATATAGGAAGAGTACCCAAAGGAAACACAGACACAGAGGGAATGTGTAACTGCTATGCAGAAAACAACTGGCAATGAGATTTAGAATAAAGACCACTGCACTACCTTACCAACTCTGTTGAAAATTAGTTTGAAAAAAAAAACAAAAAAAAAACACATGGTGTAAAAAAAAAAAAGCCAAGATATGGAATAAGGGTTGGGTTACAAAAGGCTATGTGCAACCTCAAAAAAACAAAAAGCAGTTTTTGAAGCACTATCTATCTATCTATCTATCTATCTGTCTGTCTGTCTGTCTGTCTGTCTGTATGTCTGTCTGTCTGTCTTTTTCTCAGTAGCAATTATTGATACCAGTCTCTGAAGATAGGTGAACATCTCAGAAGAGACATCAGCGTTTTATTGTCTGCCTCAGTAAGGTAAAACAGCTCATAGCTTCTGTACTATAACGTTTATTGATGCCAATACCCTCGCTATATGGAAATTACTTCCCGTATGAATTCCAGCCTGACTCCAATAGAAAATTAGAAAATATACACAACTCAATGAAAATACAAGCTTAATGAAAAGAAGCACATCACATGATTTCTAGGATTTGAAAAACCTCCCATTAGCTGTACTTAATTATTGAGCTATGTCATTTAAAACTGCTTCAAAACTAATAATCTTTTGCACAATATGTTTGGAAGATTAAATACAAAATATTATAGCTAACCAGCACAGGTGCACTATGGGACAGTTTGGACAGTTTTAGACTAATCTGCTGAAAATTTTCTGCATTGAAATCTAAAATGCCTTTAAAGTTTTATCTCTTGAGAGGCAATTCATTAAACCTCCCATGGTAGGGAATGAAGAGTGTGGTTTACAGAAGGACTTTAAAATGAAAAATAAATAAATAAACTAAATAAATTAGATGGTGCAAAGGATCTTTTTCTTAATTAGATGTCCAAAAAATTAATCCCATAGGGATCACTGCCTAGGCATCAACACTTTCTTAATTTCTATCTGTAATTTAGATTAAACTGTAACAAATAAGCTGGTAAAAAAATTATAAATGTCTCTGCATTAAGCAGAACTGAAAATACTCTAGAGTCAGCTAATCATTAGAGGCTAAGCAAATGCAAACTAAGAGGAAACCTGATAGAAGCATGGGGTCATATGGAAAGTAATGAGCATGTAATTTTACAATTCAACAAAGATAAGAAACAGAAATTAATACTTGCCAATCTAATTACTTTTCAACAAATACCCATAGCAACTGATATTTATATATGGACAAACTGGTGAGGAAGGCAAGCTCTATTGTAGGCATGGAGCTGGACAGTCTGACATCAGTGGCAGAGCAACGGGCACTGGGCAGGCTCCTGTCAATCATGAAGAATCCATTGCATCCACTGAACAGTATCATCTCCAGACAGAGGAGTAGCTTCAGCGACAGACTGCTGTCACTGTCCTGCTCCACTGACAGACTGAGGAGATCGTTCCTCCCTCACACTATGCGATTCTTCAATTCCACCCGGAGGGGTAAACATTAACTTTATACAAAGTTATTGTCTGTTATACCTGCATTTTTATCACTCTTTAATTTAATATTGTTTTTTATCAGTATGCTGCTGCTGGAGTATGTGAATTTCCCCTTGGGATTAATAAAGTATCTATCTATCTATCTATCTATCTATCTATCTATCTATCTATCTATCTATCTATCTATCTATCTATCTATCTAT
>JANRMT010062861.1:45208703-45220224 GCA_026402145.1 Polypterus bichir lapradei | reverse complement strand
TATCTATCTATCTATCTATCTATCTATCTATCTATCTATCTATCTATTTTTGCCACCATTCTACAACTCTAAAAAATCTGCTCTGGTAGAACTTCATTCTAGACATGCATAAACAGCTGCATACTTCTGCCTGGTCTACTTCCTCTTTTTGGTTAAGCATGGATTCTCCCGATAAGCGTGTTGTCTTATCACTTTCTCCCTGTCCTCACCTTGATCCCGGCTTGAGAGACTTTAGGGTCCCCATACTGCTTATCCTGCTGTAGCTCTTTTGCACAGGTAACCATGAACTCCTCAACCATGTTACTGAATGGGAGTTTAAGTTTATTGCTCTGCCCTTACAAGGCGATGTTGCTTAAATACCTGTGTAGACCGAATTACCTGTGTAGGTGCTGACTGGCTTTCCTCTCAAAGCCCTCCACATTGACAGCAGGACCTCATACACCAGCAAAGGCCATAGGATCCTTGGTGGAAGTGCATGCTGGTAGATCTGTGCCTTAAACTTGCCTGGACACCCTGACTTGTCTACCACAGCCAAATGATTCTGCCGTTCTCTTTCTATTGTCTTGACATATTCTGTGTCTCTCAGTGACCTGTTACACATATTACTGAGGCTCCTCACTGGCTTCTCTGAAATTGATAGCATCGGGTTGCCTCTTAGGAAGAAATGGAACTGGTCAGCCACCTTCCCTTTTCTTAGTACTAATGACCTAGACTTGACTGGTTTGAAACTCATCCATATCCATGTGATGAGTTTATCCATACCCTGCAGGATCTATCTGCACTCTGGAATTGATGTTGTTGTTATGGTAAGGTAATCCATAAATGCTCTGCTTGGAGGCTGGCAGACTCCAGATTTTGACCAGGAGCCTCTGTGATTTGGCTATCATGTTCATTCCCTGTGTGTAAAGGCTGACCGATATGGTAAACCCAGTTATTATCCCCATCTCCAAACGTTGCTACACTGATGTATATGTCACAGAAGTGACTCTCAGACTAAGGTTGCCATGGCAATTGAGAATGCATTCACTGATCTTACCTAGGACATGGTGGCAAATAAGGGCAGTTTCTGCTAGTTTATACAGTGTGGAACCAAACACACATCAGTCAGGCCCCGCCAATGCATGGCCAAGTCTCCCTTCCCTTCCCATTCTTCTCTGATGTGACCACTCCAGTGTTATGAGGCACCCTACAACCTTCCATACTGAAGTGTCAAATTATCAGTTCCCTTCGAGGTACTCCATCAGACATTGAGAAACAATACTGAAAATTATTTTTCCCTCCATACTGAGCAGTGAAATTATTCTAAACTGCTATTTTGTGTATTATTGGTTTTTTTGTTTATTTTGAGTTATTATTTTTCATGTCTTTATGTTGTTTGTGTTAGTCTCCTATGTGATTATCTATTGGTGTACTGTCTGTTTAAGTTTGAATGTTTTCCATGTTCTGTGTGGGTGGAACCCTAAGAGGTGGGGCCAGCAGCCATTCTCTGTTTGGGAACTCTCCACGGTCCTATAAAGGCATTGGAGACAGGCAATTCAGTGAAAATCATTTGTTATTGTGAAGTCTTGTACCTTGAGTATTACTGTTTATGGTTGGATGTTCTGGTTTTTTATGTTATTTTAAATTTGCTCTGTCTTAGGATTCTGATTACTGGATTGTATTATTGGGACTAGTTTACTGTGGATTGTCTTTGAGGCTTCTTCTTGCTCTGTGGAGTTTTTCTTACATTTATTAGCATTTTTCTAATAAATCATATTTTTATTAAGATTCTTTTGTTAGCCCACCTTCAAATCAGCTGCAGTTTATGTGTTACTCACATCTGGTGGAGCTTTTTGTGATATTGAAAAACATTTCAAGGCCATTTTGGGGCCTCATCCCTTTTAACCCTGCAGCCTGGGGGCATCTGTTTAAGTGGGGCTTAGCCCAACGGGGTGAAGTGTTATTCCAGGCACACAAATGACGGCTGTCCGATTAATTGCGATTTTAGTTCCCTCTCCTTTTCCAGATCACTTTTCGGAAGGAAGTCAGTTTCATAGCTTTTATGAACAGTTCGAAAGTGCCTTTCCACATTTTCCTTTTTTGGAACAGCAATGATAGATTGACAGATCAGACAAACACACTTCGATTGTGACATTGTGAGAGAAAAAAATCCTCTTCTAATTCCACATAAAGCCCATACCCTCCCCAAACATTTTTTTTAAATCCCTTCTTTAGTCGATATAAATTGGAAAGCTAACTAGATCACAGCCGGAGTTTTGCAGTAGCTCGCACGTTTGATCGTGCGTGCAGGATGACCAGTGTCTTAGAAGAAAGGGGATCTCAGACTGGCCGCCCTGTATGTCAATCAAGTGGCAAATACCATAGGGAGGATATATGATAGACTAACGTTTAAAAAAATTTATTTTTGAATGCAACACGATCTACCTGCACTACCTTTGCGATCTACCGGTCGACAGCGATCGACGCATTGGGCACCCCTGAACTAGATACATGTACTTGTATGACAGCATGAACTGCTTTTAGATAAGGTTAGTCTTTTATTGGTGTCAACATATTGCAGTAGTTTTATTAAAAATACTGTAAGTGTCAGTCGTTCTAAAACTGTTTTCATGTGAGATGCCCGTGCACTATGTCATCCCTGGGAGCCCGGGATTCCCGGGAATGACATGTGGGATTCCCAAATTACCGGGAATGGATAAACCCGTCTGGGAATGGATTCCCTTGTGCTAACCTTGTCCCTTTTATGTAAACTAACCTGTACCTTTCTACTAAATAGCGTGCCCTATAGGAAGATATAGAAAGGTACAGGTTAATTTACATAAAAGGGACAAGGTTAGCACAAAGGAAGTAGGAAAGAAAGAAAAGGAAAAAGAGCTGAGAAAATGTCTTGTTTTAGGAGAACAGAGAAAGCAACTGCAGGATGGATGACATAATGAGTTGTTCATGCGCTTGCTAGCTGAATAGCTGAAATGTGAAGCTGGTGAGAGGAAGAGAGGCCACGTTGGAAGGAGGGAGGTTACAACACAGGCTAAGGGTATGGTGCCCTGGGAGCTGCAGTGACTAGTGGAGTTGGCACCTCCATGTAACTCGAGCACAGAAAAAGGTGGCAGTTCATATGCATGGAGAATTAAGTGATGGATTGGTGGCATGCAACAGGATGTGTCAAGAGGACAGTGAAAGAGCAGAAAGGAACTTTACTTCTCAGTTTTAGGATTTTAACATGTTTATTTAGATTTTTTTTAATTAGACACCCAAATACTCTGGTTTGTTTTAAGACACAATTTTATGGACTTATTTATTTATTTGAACGCAATGTTTTGCACAATGCTAGGAGCACTGTGTTTTCTGTTTTAAAATAAATTGTCAATGCTTCTGATTGTAAAGTCTTGCTTGTCTATCCTCACTCACCATGGGCTGTTCCAGTCATTACTATCAATATCCCAGAACTGAAGGAGAAAATGTTCAGGCTGCAAGTTCAGGGACCTTGGGACAATGGGCAAACTTTTACCTTCTGTCAGGTGGAATTTCCTGCCTCAACACTCAGTGGTGTAGCTAAGAGTTCGTGCTGCGCGGGGAGGGGCTTCAATTTGCCGCTCTCCAACATCTGAGTATGTTAACCTATTTAAATAGGAAATTAAAATGATGTATAGAGAAAAATTAAGATACATTTTGCATAGATTTATTCATATATAGAGAAACAGCAATCATTTTTCATATGTAATTATTTATAAGCATCAACTAGACAAGAATATAGTATAGACGCACTGATAAGCCGTGTTCTAATTATTAGTTTAATATAGTTACGCTGCGAAAACCAGAGTCAGTGTAGTGTACAAGTGATAGGTGGGGATGTTTTCTACGCAGAGCAAGAACGCATTCAGATCGATAATGAAACAAAATTATAAATTGTAAATTAGTTGTTAATCTTCCTAGAAATTATTATCGGTGTAATGTTTATGTTTATTTTTGTTATTGCCTCATAAATTTCAACTGCTGTGTCTGATGCTGTCACAGATGGACAGTCTGAAAAATATTTTTTAAACATTTGTGGATAAAAATCAGACAATTTTACTTTTTTCATTCATGAGTGATATTTTTTCCAAACCCTGCTGCTTACACACGAATTATACTGAGCCTTTTGGCCAATAATGCCGCCCAGGGCAGACTGCCCCCTCCTAGCTACACCATTGCCAACACTTTATGTACTTTACAAGGTAATCCCCTTTTGCTCTTTTCTAGCTAATTGTTTTCTTTCAACCAATTGCAGAGCACAGTGGAAGGCCAAATTGTTGAATTTTACATATGGCGCTGGACCTAATTTTAAACCCCCATTGATACATTTGGATACTCTACCCACATTAAATACCAGCGTTGTATGCACTTTAATCTTGATAAGTCAGGATATTTTGATGCATAATCTTTAAGGTCAGAGCTAATGTTCATTTTAGCTAAGACATCCCCAACAGAGTGTACTAAAGCAAGAGTACCCACTCACAGCACGTCTTCTTATAATTCTATACAAAACAATCTGCTTGTGTTATTACAAAACAGAAATAATAAATCTATGAAGTGACAGTCAGTATGCAATCAGTAAGACAAGTGATGAACCTTGCAAGAACTGTGTTGTCTAAGTGAAACACAAATTAGTATGAGTGCACAGCCAAATACCTTAGAAAAAAATGTGCTTACAACAAAGACCAATAAAATGAATGACTAATACTCAGCTATGTTTACACCAAAGAACTACCAATATATGTTTCCTTTTTTTACCTCTGATCCTTTAACTGACAGCACTTTCATGCAGTCTACACCTGGCCCCAGTGTTTACATAGGCTAAATAAGGCCTAAAAATAACCAGCACTCCCAAAAGTATGAAGTCTATATGAGACACCAATTGCACAAGATAACTGTGTGTAAAAAACATGAAGGAATTGGGCATATGAATGTTTATCCTGCTGTTAAGGCTTTAATTTTTTTGAAAATTTGAGTAATGTGATTATATTAATGTGCTTTAAATTGTTAAGAATGATCATTGACAATATTAATGTTAAAACTGTAAGTTATTTTCTTTTACTTGAAGTTTTGATCTCTGTTAGCATATCTAACCACTTAAAGTGAAAGTGTTAGTAGGGACAGCAAACAGACAGCTAAACCAGCAAAAATTAAATGTATGGCTAAAAACAAAGCAGTCCACCAAGATGAAAAGGTCAGAACTTAAAATAATAAAACTGTCATTTTCTGGACTTTCCATATTTGTAAAAGCAAAGCTCTTGAACCATTGGTTATTTTCACACATTTAAACGTTGTGAACACGCACTGATATGGTCTGTCAAAATTACATTGGAAAGTGAGGGGCTAGGGTGATTACCCTGGCCCTGACAAGTTTTAAAACATCAGCTTCAAGTAGGAAGCGAGAAGCACCAGGAAAGAATAGAAGAAAAGAGAACCAAGAAGACCCCTAAAGTGAGATACAGCAATGTAACCTTAAAAAAACTTAAAGCAACACACATATTGGGTGCGCCAGCCAGCATCATCTATGACAGTTGCTGAAATAACCAGGTTGTATCATTGATTTACCACACCCATATTCCATCTTATTTGCTGTTGCTTTTTGTCATATTAGGAATATTTAAGAATGTTAAAGACTATCTTCTTCTTATTTCGGCTGCTCCCGCTAGGAGTTGCCACAGTGGATCATCTTTCTCCATATCTTTCTGTCCTCTGCATTTTGCTCTGTTACACCCGCCACCTGCATGTCCTCTCTCACCACATCCATAAACCTCCTCTTAGGCCTTTCTCTTTTCCTCTTCCCTGGTAGCTCTATCCTTAGCATCCTTCTCCCAATATATCCAGCATCTCTCCTCTGCACATGTCCAAACCAACGCAATCTCGCCTCTCTGACTTTGTCTCCAAACCGTCCAACCTGAGCTAACCCTCTAATGTACTCCTGTCCATCATAGTCACACTCAACGCAAATCTTAGCATCTTTAACTCTGCTACCTCCAGCTCTGTCTCCTGCTTTCTGCTCAGTGCCACCGTTTCCAACCCATATAACATAGCTGGTCTCACTACCATCCTGTAGACCTTCCCTTTCATTCTTGCTGATACCTGTCTGTCTCAAATTACTCCTGACACTCTTCTCCTCCCATTCCACTCTCTTCTTTACCTCTCTTCCACAATCCCTATTGCTCTGTACTGTTGATCCCAAGTATTTAAACTCATCCACCTTCACCAACTCTACTCCCTGATCCTCATCATTCCACTGACCTCCCTTTCATTCACACACATGTATTCTGTCTTGCTCCTACTGACCTTCATTCCTCTCCTCTCTAGAGCATATCTCCACCTCGCCAGGGTCTCCTCAAACAGCTCCCTACTCTTGCTACAGATCACAATGTCATCAGCAAACATCATAGTCCATGGGGACTCCTGTCTAATCTCATCTGTCAACCTGTGATTGAATAAAAGTTTATTATCTGCTCACCTTGTTTGCATTTAATATTTGCTCAATCCTGCTGCCTGGGGTATAAATGAATAACAACAACATTTATTTTCATACAAATGGTGTAGCTGAAAGTACTTTAAAAGATGAGAAAAGAAAAGTGTATATGAAACAAAAATAAGATTAGGGAATAATAAGTAAAAAAGAATAAAATAAGCTCAGATAGCCAGGAGAACAGAAAAAACAACAACAAAAAATAAGCAACTCCAGATAGAATGGAGAAAAAAAAAACAAAATGTGCAGGGGTTCCAAAAGCCAAGAGACCACCAAGCCCACACTGGGCATTCTACTTGACATAAATGATCTAAATCCGTATCTTATGGCTTTCAGGCTTCATATGAAAGAATTTGATAATGATGGTCATGTGGACATCTGGCCTTCAATCCATCAGTATAGGGACTGCATGGTGTCTTGATCAGGTGGTGGTGGCGCAGAAAAAGAATAGGGAAGGTGAAGCACAGTAGTAGCCAGTGTGTAGAGTATCTTAACACAAGCTCACTGAAATTCAGATGTCAAGGGTAAAGAAAAATGATGATCAATATAATCTAAAGAAGCAATGCACATTTCAGAACTCAACAGGTATTCTAGCAAGAAGAGCTATGCATAATAAAGGTTAGGTTAGCTAGAATGTTACACAAACACATTACCATTAAGATTAAAAACAATTAAGTTAAATAAGTAAAATAGTTTTGGAAGGGCATTGTGGTGGACTTTGCTCAGACTGACATCGCAGTGATCAAGGCCAAGTGTTTCAACAAAGGAATATCCATGCACAGCAGGAGTACTGCAGCACTGGAATGAGAACTGTGGCTTCAGACTGTACTTGTAGCACAAGACCATTAGGGGATAGCACAGCTAAATCCAATATGGAGGCTTTTAAAGGAGCTCCACATTTGTACTCACAGAAGGACCTTCTGGATGTATGTGGTCAATGCTAGTCGTCAGGTAGTGTTGGCAGCCAAACAAGTTACTGCCCAGTTGATTTTTATAATCTTCTTCTTTCGGCTGCCCCTGTTAGGAGTTGCCACATCGGATCATCTTGTTCTATATCTTTCTGTCCTCTGCATCTTATTCTGTTACACCCATCACCTGCATGCCCTCTCTCACTACATCTATAGACCTTCTCTTAGGCCTTCCTCTTTTCCTCTTCCCTGGTAGCTCTATTCTTAGTATCCCTTGGAACTGAACACAGCATGAACTAGCAGCATGTTCTTTTCATTTTATAGAGAGTTTTCACATGGATGACATGAGGACATAATGCAGATTATTAGTCTCAGGCAGAGTAACAAAGGTTTAAATGGTATCTGTGGGCTCAGGACAAGATAGGCAGTATCATCTAAGCCCTTTATTTGTTTTATGCAAATCAAAACTTGGCTGTTTCACTCATCACTATTAGGTTCAATTCATGTTTATCAGTTTGGAACTGCTTTATTTGACTGTGTGTTTAAACTAATCTGTGCCTTTATGTGTATGCATCATGCAATTAATAAATTGTAAAGTGATCATGTGAACTTGTTACATGGCTTTGAGTCTGTACTCTGCGAAGAGTGCTATATAAAAAATAAAAACTGATAGTAAAACTGAAAAATGAATGAGTGTCCCCAGAATAAGGAACATGGAATCAGAGTCTGATTGGGGGAGTTGGCTGAACACATGCTAAGGAGAAGCATTTAGATCATCTGCTGGCTTGCTGCTGCTGGCGAGCTATGTGTTCTGCTTTTCGCTTCTCGTTGTTTTAAGAGTTGGGAGCACATAAAGCGTGTCTGCTAAAAGCATTCCAACAACTGCTAGGTTAGATGTCCATGAACTTGTTTTAAATGTTGTTTCACATGACATTAAAGTGTCTCTTGCAGGATGTCAAATTGTCTTCGGTTTTTCCTAAACAAAATAAGGACTTATTACAATGTGCATCATACAGACCAATTTCACTTTTGAATAATGACGTTAAGATACTCTCAAAAATTATAGCTAGAAGGATGGAGAAAGTGCTCCCTTTGGTAATATCACAAGATCAAACTGGATTTATCAAGGGTCGACATCCTCAAATCTTCGACACCTGTTTAATGTAATATACTCACCAACTAAATCAAATACCCCAGAAATATTATTATCATTGGATGCAGAAAAAGCATTTGACATGATTGAATGTAAATACCTTTTTACTACACTGGAGAAATTTGGGTTTGGCCCGAACATTTGTGCATGGATCAAGCTACTGTATACCAATCCAGAAGCTTCAATTTGTATCAACAACATTTGTTCTGATTACTTTAAACTAGAATGAGCTACCAGACAAGGATGCCCCTTGTCACCGCTGCTGTTTGCAATCGCCATTGAACCCTTGGCAATACACTGTCGAAATGCTGATCAGATAAAGGGGATTATCAGAGAAGGACTGGAACAGAAAATTTCTCTATATGCAGATGATATGGTACTGTATATATCAGACCCACAAAATTCTGTGCCTGCAGTCTTAGCAGCACTCACAGAATTTCCAAAGATCTCTGGTCTCAGAATTAATCTGAATAAAAGTGTACTCTTTCCAGTGAATTCTCAAGCATATAATATTAGATTAGACACCCTACCTTTTATCATTGCAGAACAGTTTAAATACCTCGGGGTAAACATAAAGCTCTTTATCAACAAAATTTTGCAGTCTGCATGGAAAAAATTAAGCAATACTTGCATAGATGGTCAACCCTTCATCTTACTCTAGCTGGAAGAATTAACACTGTTAAGATGAATATTCTTCCTAAGCTCCTTTTTATTTCAAAACATTCCAATATACATCAATAAATAATTTTTTAAGCAATTAGATTCAACAATAACCTCATTTTTTTGGAACTCAAAACATCCACGTATCCAAAGAGCGACCCTACAAAGACAAAAGGCAGAAGGTGGCATGGCTCTACCTAACTTCCAGTTTTATTACTGGGCAGCAAACATACAAGCTATAAAAACCTGGTCACAAATAGATGAACATACACAGGCCTGGTCCGCAATAGAAGTAAAATCCTGCAGTACTTCTTTATATTCCCTGCTCTGTGCCCCAAAAAATGCAAGTTATTGTCAATATACTAATAACCCAATTGTGCTTCACTCACTCAGAATATAGAACTAATGTAGAAAGCATTTTATGATGGAGAAGCTTTTATCTGTGGCACCTCTGCAAGAGAACCACCTCTTTCAACCTTCACAAACATACACAGTTTTTAATATCTGGAAAATATTTGGGATTAACTTGCTTAGAGATCTTTATATAGACAACATCTTTGCATCCTATGAACAATTACATTCCAAATTTAAAATTAAGCTACACATTTCTTTCACTATCTTCAAATTAGGAACTTTAAACAGAACCTGCCTGATTTTCCTCATCTTGTACCCTCGTCCATGCTGGAAAAAATATTGCTCAATCTCAAGGACTCAGACACCATCTCTGCAATATATGAAATTATTTTATAGCCCCTGCCTTTCAATGATCCAAGAGGACACTTGGAAAAAGATCTCTCAATCAATATATCAGAAAAGGAGTGGAAAATAGCAATGCAAAGAATTCACTTGAGCTCCATATGCGCAAAGCATACAATTATTCAACTCAAAACTATATATCGAGCACATCTGTCTCACCTAAAACTCTCCAAAATGTTTCCAGGGCAGGATCCAACCTGTGAACACTGCAATCAAGTCCCAGCCTCACTGGGTCACATGTTTTGGTCCTGCACCAAATTAACATCATTCTGGACCAAAATTTTTAATTACTTTTTAGACAGCCTTGGTGTCACAATCCCTCCTAACCCATTAACAGCTGTGTTTGGGGTTCTTCCAGATAAGCTTAAAGTGGAAAAGGACAAACAAACTATGATTGCATTCACTACACTTTTGGCACACAGACTTATTTTGCTAAACTGGAAGAATCCTAACTCTCCTCTTTTAAGTCAGTTGGAAACCGATGTTTTATACTATTTGAAATTGGAAAAAATCAAATACTCAGTTAGAGGATCTGTACAGATTTTTTTCAAAACATGGCAGGATCTAATTAGTAATATTTTAAAATAAGCTCTTAAAGCACAGAGGAAGCAATTATTTCTGCATTTCTTTTTCTTCTCCTTGCATCTCTATTGAATTATCAAACTCATCAATTTAGGTATGTTTACAAGCCTTAAGTTTTACTCCGTTGGCCTTGCTCTCTCTCTCAGGGGTTGGGGTCAACTTGTTCTTAATCCTACTTTTTGTAAAAATTGATTGATTTGTATGGAATGATTGCAATAAAATTAATAAAATTTTAAAAAAAAATAAATAAATAAATAGTCTTCCGAGAAGATCATGTCTCGTCTCCCTAGTCTACCTTCCAGGATTTTTTTTATAATAGAGAATATGAATGCCTATGCATATAATGTTGTGCATTTCATACTTCTATGTTACTGTGTTATATCTTTAAATATTTGTAAGCATTCTCAGCTAAAACTTGCTTTCCAAGAACAAACTGATATTGAGCTTCTCAGGCAGTAAGTATGGCACTTGACTTACCAGGTTCCAAATACATAACTAGAGACATTACCTCCTAATATAGACTGAAAGTTCTTCAGCTGCCCAGTATATGAGACTTGACTATGAATGTGAAGAAGCTGTGTAGATTAAATACTAAGAGAAATATACCCATGTCCATTCTTCTATTAAAAATGTCAGTGTGCTCAAGGAAATGCGTAAACAATATTCTATAGTAAGCCACCGAAAGTTGACAAGAACCCACAACTGGCATACAGTAAAATCAATGGATACCTGTCAGTAACCACTGTATGTGCCTTATATAGTCACACACATTACCTTATTGGTCCCAAAGGTGGTAACTTCATTCAGTCAAGTTTCTCATGAAGGACTTGACAATTACTCCACATCCCCCAATTAGTATAAAAAAGAGGACTTGTGTTGTGGTGTGAAGGTTGGTGAAACCTTCCAAACTGAGTATGACATAGATAGATAGATAGATAGATAGATAGATAGATAGATAGATAGATA